>JAODUD010000035.1:21897424-21916319 GCA_026784285.1 Stomatorhinus walkeri | reverse complement strand
CCAGCTGGCCGCATCACAGCCATGACTCGTGAGTCATTTCCGGTGGTCTGGCCTCCTCGGCCGCCCCTTACGCTCCCGCCTCCCGGACTTACCGCTCCGCTTTGTCTGCTCCTGCCTTGGAGAGTCTGTCGGCTTGGCAGCAGACACTGGACGGACAGTGAGGAAGGTGAGGCCCACATGAGCGCTGGCTGACGTGTCCAGATGGAGCGGGGGGGGGGGGGCAGCTACCTGGCGCTCGTTAGTTACTGCGTACTGCGTACACGTGTGAGAGACAGAGCCAAGGCGGCCATGTCCGCACTGGGGGCCTATGGGCCTCGCGGTGAGGGACCGACGTCTCCCTCAGAGGGTTGCGTTGCTCAGGAGGCAAAATAAAACAAAATTAATCCAAACAAAACCAAACTGAAACAAATCAAAGCTAAACAAAAATGCATCACTGTTTTTAAACCAGTGAATTCAAGCGGTACGGGAAACCGTAACCAATGATTAACAGCCTCCATGAGTGTCACAAAGCTGTATTTAACCCAAAGCTTCACATTTAAACCAACCAAATAAATTATTAAACAAAACTTGATGTCACTGACAGGAATGTACTACAGCTGCTGTTAGTATAAGGGCTCTTATAGACATTCATAAATCAAAATGTCAATTGTATTAATACCACAGAAAAAAAAAACATTTTGAGATTATTATCATTGTTCAATGAATGCAGCTCTACAATGCGGGAGAATTAGGTTTTTTTTAAATCTGCATTTTAATTAAATCTGACACTGGAATGAGCCCAGATTTACGGCTGTTTATTGAAGCTACTTCAGGGTTGGGCAGTTTTTCGACACAGAGGTTTACAATAACAAACTGAACGGCACATAAACAAAGTCGGCGTGAAAACAATACGTCGGACATGGCCGTGCCGGACAATGGCGGAACTGAAGCCAGCGGTATCTTTGGAGGAGCTGGATGAGTGACGCTCCTGTGACGTGTGACTGCCAGCTGGAAGTATGGGGGCTCAAGCAGCGACAGCGCCGGCCTGTCAGTCCCACGTCGACGGCCGCCAACACCATCGCCGTCGTCAGTATAAATGGCATCGTGATCGTGTCCCAGCATGCACTGGGGTGTCTCTCAGCTCCACAAGCCTGTAAGCACACCAGGGCTCAGATTCTCACAACACGGTATTTAATTTCTCTCACCGGATAACAAGAGTTGAACTAATTAGGATGGGAATTTTACCCCCCACGTTACCGTGGAAAAAAAGAAAAACAAAGGCGGACAAGTAGACCCCTCCCCCTACCAAGGTCCGGACGCTTTCTCAAGGTAGAAAAAGACGCAAGGCTTTCTCAGAATGGAGCAGCTGAAAGAGAATCCATCCCAAATTGCCAGGAGGCCAGGAAGAGGACGGACAGAGGATGATCCTTACACTGGAAACCAAGTCATATTCATACCAAATGGAGCTCACTTGTTCCCACAAAGCGGGAGGTAGGGGCTGGGGGGGGGGCATTCAGCTTTCACGCTATTTATCTGACCTGTGGGGGGTTCAGGGCCTCCTTGGGGAGAGGACAGAGGCGACCCATTCGAGAGCGACAGGGCAGAAGTTATCTACACGGCTTACGCACGGCGCTCTAACCCCCCCTTCCCCCCCATCAGTGCAGGGGGGAGCGAGGGGATTCTTTATGGCCAGAGAAGAGTGTTACCCGCACTGGGAGGGGGGGCTGGATGCCGTCAAAGGCCTAGATGATGACTCTGTGTCCAATTTGTGTATAGAGCCATGAACAGGTCCGACGCACGGCAGAAGTACAATTATTTTACGCTGCAAAAAACATTAAGTGAGCTGGGATTAATGGCCAGTGGTTGAGTTAAATGATTCTCCTGAGGAGTGAAATGGCTGTAAAATGGCTTCATTCTCAACCCACTGTTGCTGTGGCATCTTCTCAACTTCAGAAATGTTTAATGTTTTGCAACATTAAACATTTCTAAATGATAATCTTGGGCTTTGGACGTCGTGGACGGGAAGGGAGCGATCATTTTTATATGTGTTGGTTCATGTCCTCGTTTATAGGAGCATCGCACCTGATCAGGGTGAGAAGATGCCAGAGGTTTCGAAGACCAACACAGACAGGCTGGTCCGTCACTGGCGCTGCCCATGTAGGCCCGTGTGTAAGAGCAGCTATCAGCAGTCTGACAGCGTGAGACGTTTTAACTGCTGTTGGTTGTTTCTGTGGCTATATTTTGTTCGTGCCTCAGTGGTTAAGCCTCTCTGCAGCTGAAGGTTACTGTTTTCACATGATGTGATGAGACGTCTCTGGCCAGCACGTGCCCCACCGGCCAGGAGGAGCGATCACCCCTCGATGCTGAGCACGGCTCCGTGCCGCCTGGGAACGCCTTCAGTGCCCCCTCAGCTGTTCCTTCCGTGTCCGCGGCAGGCTCTTTGTCCCGGGTGACGGGCTGGGAATGTGAGGGACCCGCAGTGGGCTAGGGGACTGCAGATGGCTGGCCGATAACGGGGGCCGAAACAGGAAGCGGGGACAATTCCAGGCAGGGGCAGAGGAAAGGCTGAATCACCGTGCTGGAGGGCTTGCGTAGGGGGGCATTGGGTGGGTGATGTGTGACCGGGGAACCCATGTCTCCAAAGCTGTGATGCGTACACACCACAATGGTATGACCACCGCTGGGAGGTGGTCTTCAACAACTAATACAGTCTGTGTGTGTGTGTGTTGGGGGAGGGGGGGGGGCGCAACTGGGGGTCCTGCCTCATCCAGTTTGTCTCAGATGTGCCACTGAGCTCTCGGCCAGGAGATATCCTGCTGCTTGATTGGTGCGGAGGACCTCCGTCAGTAAGACTGAGCCGGTGGTCTGCACTCATACTGCCCCAGTGCAGGCACCTCTGAGCCCTCCTATGCGAGCGAGACCTGGATCTCAGGGACTAAGCTACTCCGCAGTGAGACCGGGATCAAATGCAGTGACAGCTGACAGCGTGTGACTTCCCTGGCATAGAATGTTCCAGACCAGAGAGCCTGTCTGATATAACTTCCTATTTTACTTCAGTTATTCTATTTTCAAATAAAAAACGTTCAGAGTGGCGACAGTTGACAGGCAGTAAACAAGATCCAAGGTGCTGTTTGTTTAGGGACATAAATAGCTTTTGCTGCAGCCTAAAAATTTACTGCCGGATTTAAAATCGCACTCAACAGTCTGCCAGGCACACAGTTTGACGTTATTCTGTCTGTGAAATAGCTACTGTGACCTCCTACAACTGCCCCCATATCAAAGTGAGAGTGCTGCAGTGATGTGGTCCACAGGCTTAATAGTGGCCCCTCCCAGGGGTGGGGGAGGTCTCTATGATGTTCATCATGCACGACATTCTGGGCTAGCAGCTGACAAGAGGACCTGGGTCCAAGAGAGGGACAGGAAATGAAGTATGTTGGAAAAGAGCGAGAGGTGGATCCAGAAGCAGGAGATAATTCTCCCGGCCAGTTCAGAGGAGGCGTGGCTACAGATCGATGATTGACAGCGTTTGATCACATAGTTTTTTTTTTTTACTGGGATTTGTTGACTGGAACAGCAAGTTAATGAAGGGAAGTTCTGAGATAAAGGTGTCCTGGAGAGAGAGAGAAAGAGAGAGAAAGAAAGGCTGAGAGAGACTGAAAGGAATGAAAAATCAAAGCGAAATTAGTGAGGGATGAGTTAGTCACTGCTGTTTTTGAGTAACACATTTAATTAAAGTTTATGGTGACATTTTACAGGTTTTAAAATTAATATGTTTAAAGCGATTCTAGCCTGCAGATAATCTTCACCAGACAGGGAGTTACTTTAAACTTCAAAACTAGGGTGTTCAAACTTCATTTGTTTATTGGTTTATGGTGTTGCGGGGATCAGTGAATATTCCAATAAGACAGCCCCCACCAAGAGTGTGAGGTCAGTTCTGCGTGTTGTTTATTTCTTATAGCTGTGTGACCTGTATTATTGTTAATGAAATGGGGGGTGCAGATCTGCCGGGTGCTTGGAAAGCTCTGCAGGTTTTGTTTCTTGATAAATTCAGGGTTTTTTTTCTTTATTTTTCCCATTAATTGAGCCAGACCTCCCCCCCCCAGGCCACAAAGCCAGCCCGCCTCTCCTGAATCAGATCCATGCTGAAGTTCACACTGTTAATCCACAAAGCTGGTGAACGGCGGGTCGGCACTCTCATTACCGCCTGACGGAAGGTCGGGGTGGGGGTGGGGGGGGGGCAGCTGATTGCTGTACATTGGGGCTTGTGGACCATTGCGATGAGGAGCAGAGTGCCAGAATTACAAACGCCAGCTCCCCGCCTGCCCCCCCCCACACCACCCCATGCAAAAGAAAAGCAGCTTTCTGAGCCCCCCCCCAAAGTGGGAGAGGTGTGACAAGGAAGTTCTCTTGCTTGTCTACGCAGAAATCTCCTGATTCTGAGCTGGGAATGGAGGTGGGTCTGTTTTCTATCTCAGAACTGGATTCTGATCATGTGCCAGAACCACAGAGTCAAGAACTCTCCTTAAAGCGTCTCCTTAAAGCGTCTCCTTAAAGCGTCTCCTAAAGCTGCTTACGGAGCAGGACCAGTAAGGAGATCCCATTGCTGGTCCTGTTTCTGGCATCTTTTAACCTTTCCTCAGCTGCCTCCCCGCTACCCCTCCTGCTTACCAGAACTCTCGTGATTGGTTCTGAGGCCTTCCCGTAAGCTCCTCGCCACGGGTAAGCGTGTCTGCGTTTGTGCCTAGCCAGCGCCCCGTACAGCGCCACTGCAGCACAGACAGGTCGGCACAGAGCCTTTGCACGCTTAACTGCCGTCGACAACATTTAGCGAGTGTCAAAAAACCTTTATGTATGGAGAAGTTTTACACACACTGGAGGGTACTTCACACATCATGGATTTGGAGGAGGTGCCAAAATATCCATATGAACGACACAACAGAAAGGGTACCAACATGGAAACAACGGAAACAACCGACGAGGTGGTGCGTCAGTAGCCTGTTGTGAAACGTCTTCACAGGTGTGGTAGACGACGGCTAGACGCTGAAGGAGAGCCTGTGGAGGAAGGAGAGCCCCTCGGTGTGAGGTGCAGAGAGAATCAGACCATTATGTGTTAAGCCCCAGTGTTAAAATGAGGGCACGGCGACGGAGGGGTCACCACCTTGACCTCCAGATGGGCAGAGGTCTGGAAAACATAGCTTTCTGTTGCTGTTGGAGTCACTAGCCACGTGTCAGCTCGCGTGTGAGGTAATGCTTAAGAAAACCCACTGAATGGCCTGAGTCGTGGAACTCGAATGTTTGCAATAGTTTTTTTTATTTTTATCGTTAGTATCAGGCACCGGCTGCCCATGGACGACTCTCGCTGCTCCGGACCTTATCTGCCAGACTCACACTTGTTTTTTCTGTGCAGAAAGCAATCAGCTCAACTTAATAACAATAGGCATTGAGCGTCTAAAAACAGTTTGCAGGAGAAGGCGCTCAACCCTTTCCTGCCATAGAGGAGGCCGGGGGTGCGGGCTGCAGGGGAGGGTGTGTCGAGCCCCCGGTCCGGGCTGGCCGCACTCCAGCTAGGCTATGGACGCGAAACGTTAAGGGCACTTTTCCACCACACCAGGTACCATATTTTTGGTTCGATACTGCCGGTATTTTCCCTATTCCCTTAACTTTCGGTCAAGTACTAGGTCCAAAACTCCCAGTACCAAAAGTGTCAAATCAGCTGAGATACCTTTTTGAAACTTTGGTACTTAGGGGTAGGACTTGCAAACACTTTCTGCATTGATTGGTTATGCAAGTAGCCTGCCTCTGAAACAGAAAGAAGAAAATAATTAGTCTTGCCTCGTAGAACACATGCAGTGCTCATGCAAAAGCAGTGGAAGTAATCTTTAAACTGATTATAGTAGATAATCTTGAAATGGAATAATCATTAAAATTGAACACGTGCTAAGTTCTGTTTTTCCTTATAACAGCGTAAAAATGTTTTAGTGAAACTTAAAGCCCCACATGCTACGTCTGTACAGTAAGAAGGTAAGAAAGAGCCTGATCTTAGCACAGCTAACCAGCGATGTGAGAATTGTATGTGAATAATATGCAAAGTTGGTATTAATATTGCAGAGTGTCCTGAAATATACTACAGGCATGACTATATACTATAGGCATTTTTTGAATTCAGTATAAAATAAACCGCCTTGCCTTTGTGATGTCATTAAAATAACCCTAACCCTAAACCTAACCCTAACCCTAACCTCTAACCATCTCTAACCAAACCATACTTTTGGTCCTTTCTCTACTTTCAGCTATATTAAGATCAGTATATTAAGATCTAACCCAAAGTACCGAAGTACCAAAAAAGTACCAAAGTACTTTCTCAAACTACCATAAGTATGGTACCTGGTGTAGTGGAAAAGCCCCCATAGTCTCTGTGCTCCCACCCTCAATCCCGCACCCCCAGGGCTTCCAAATTGTGCAGCTCATAACTAGAGGAAATTGGGCCTCAACCTCACCCTAACCCTAAACCTAACCCTAAACCTAACCCTAACCCCACCCCCACTACAAAGCTCAAAGGGTTCAATTCTCCTGGACCCCAAAGTTACCCACACTGCTGCTGTGGCTTGCCCCCCGCCCGTCCATCCCAGGGACCTGGCGGTCTGCCAGCAGGAATTATGCTATTACCTTCAGGCTTACAGCAGGGTGGGTGCCAGTCTGTCACAGGGCAGGGGACTCCTAGAACGGGATGCCAGTCTGTCACAGGGCACATGCATGATGTCACAGACAAACCCAGCAAACTGCAGATCCAGAAAGCTGAGCCGGGCCACCAATCGACCCTGCAGACCCATCATCCTCTAAGCTGATGACTGGAGTTAAAAGTACTTCACAAAAATTTCATTCTGAAAACGGGCACAGCTTAAATACACCCAGCAATGCATAAAAGCTGAAAAATTACGTGCAAACCAGAGAGGGCTTGCGTTGTTTTCCCAGCATTCCGTCTGATCTGTGACCTGGCTGTGATTGGCCAGCTGTGAGCCGTGAGCCTCTCGCTCTGCGGGGGGGGGGCTGGAAGTCGCCGGATGCTCCTACCCTCCAGCCCCTTGGGTGCCTTCCTGCTTAATAATCCCAACAAAGATTTACAAAGAGGATGTTTTTGTGCTGCCTCTGTAGCCCCCCCCCCCCGACAATCACCTGTCGGATAATGCAGATTGGACGGGGGCGTTTCATTTTGTCACTGAGAGGTTTTTTTTTTTTTTAAATCAACGCAATTGAAGAACAGATGTTATCCTGTGCTTTTCTCTCAGAGGCGGTTATAGGTCAGGTGAAAGTGTCCCCCCCCCCCCCTTTCAGAGTCCTTTGAGAGTGACACACACGCTGACATGTGCCCCAACAATACCCACAGTGTTAAAATATTAACTGCTTCTACTGTGTTAAAGAATAAAGTGTGCAGTGTGTGGGCTGTAAAAGTGGCTCCCGCTGAATCAGAAGCGGGGGTCATAAACACGCTGCTGCTGCCCCCCCCCCCCAGGGGTAAGAGCAGCATCTGGCCTCCATGCGCACATAAAGAAGCTGGCTTTTATACGGCCTGTTGGCTGGAGGGGGGACCCTGAGCAGGAAGCTATGAAGCAAAAGAAAGGGGAGATTTCGGGGGACGTTCAGGGGTGGGGCGTTCAGGGGCGGTGAAGGTGGGGGTTTGGGATTGAACAGTTGCCCTAAGATCCCCTCATCCCTCTCTCCTCTTTGTGTACGCCACCGACCCCCCCCCAGAAAGAGCCCTCCCAGTGTCCCAGAACGAGGATCATCTCCCGAGCGTCAATCAGTACCAATCAGTACTTTCCACCGGTGAGCGATGAGCGCTGGAATGCAGCTGGGGGAGGGAGAGTGAGCTGTCAGGGTGTGGGGGTGCTCCAGGTCAGGAGACCTTCACACGCTAACGATCCCGCAGTGGGTCCCGCAGACACATCAGACGTGCAGCATGCCTTTGAGAAGACAGGCCGCATTTAACTACAGCCAAACATATTATTGTTTCTCCAAATGAACCTGCGCTCTCCTGCTTGGCCGCCAAAAATGTTCCTGCATCAGTGCGTGATTAAGGACGTACTCACACATGACCCAGCTGCTTGAGCACGACTGGCCCCCATTCCCTCACACTGGGCTCACATGGCACTTAACAGCCATGGCCCGAGCATGCCTTCATCATCACCGTGCGACTTTTTTATGCATGGCCCGAGCATGCCTTCATCATCACCGTGCGACGTTTTTATGCTGAAGAAAACATAAGGAAGAAAGCACTGTCGCACAGGAGATTGGAATTCATGATTAATGTCCTGATTTTCTGGCATAATTGAACCATTTTGGGTATGACGATGTACACAAATTTATCAAGTATAGGACGTAGCGATTTTTAGAAATTCTGCATGTATAAGAAGACCCACATTTTACCAAATATCTAAGAGTTTATGCACCCTACTGTTGCTTAGGATACTGGTACTGAAAAGTTACCAGGGAGCCGCATGTTTAAAGCTGTTTGGTATTTGTTTAGTACCCATAAGTAATTTCACTATTACAGACACTAGCACTATAAATCACTAACGCTAAACATTGAATCAAAAACCAAGCTAAAAAAATGATACCCTATGTCAGAATTGCGCGCACCATGTTATATAGAATCCTTAAATGTCTGCTAGTTAAGTATGATCTCCCCAGTTTCAAGTCAGTGATTTATGTGAGGGATCCTATAATATAGCAATATCTTAGAATATAGCAAACAGGCTACGTTATCATCAAAATAGCATTTGTACCTACGGGTTTATTTTGTGTCTGTCCTTAAGCTCATTAGGCCAAACGTGAACCTTTATCGCTCAGATATGGAGAGACCTACACTTATAGCACAGTTGCCAGTCATGGGTTTTTGATGGGGCCCATTTATTGGAAAATTCTAAATAATTTTACCCAATCATTTACGAGTTTGCGTTTTGTGCCGGTCAGTGTGTATCAACAATCAGAGCTTAGTGTAGATTTAAAACTGTTGTTGCTGTACTTCAGTTATTTGATAAAAATGACGTGAGGACTTGATCTGCCCCGGTTTATGATTCTACGTGACTCTACTGCTCTGCGGACTGCTCCAGATTATCTGCCGATTTCGTCTGCACAAGATTGAGACCTGCTGTGCCATTAGGATTCATTTCAGAGCCCCACATCCCTGGGGGGGTTAATGGAGGGCAGGAAAACACCTAATTGGCTTGAAAATGGCTTCTGTGCATGACGATAACGCAAACCCAGTTAGCACAGCTTCCATTAAAGACCGGATGGAAACGACAGTGATCAATGGGCTTGGCCTGTCCTGGGGGCGGGGCTTGTCCCAAGTGACCAATGGGAGTTTTCTAAGACAGCTGAAGGTTATCGTGGCATGATAATCTGCGCCATTAGCTCTTCCTGGGTGACCTGTAATGACCCCACCACTCCCCAGTAGCGCCCCACCCCTGCCCAAAAGGTATGTATGTGACAGATGTAACATGCTCTTACCTGGTGGTATCAAGCATAAACAGCGTGTGTGTGTGTGTGTGTGTGTGGTGGGGGGGAGGGGTATTTGGTTGTTTGGTCAGGGTGGGGGAGTTACTAATGAGAAGCAGATGCAGCACAGTCTGGGGGGTGCTGAGTGGAGTGGTGGTCACTATTGGACTCCTTTGTGTGAGATAGAAAGCGGATCAGGGAACCGGAACCAGAACTGCTGAGCTGTCTTGGTTTCCTGCATTAGGAACCCCCTCCCCCCAGCATAGCTGCTTAAATGGAGACTGTAAAATATATCCCCATCCCACCCACACCTCAGACACCCTCACTGGAAAAAATTCCAGACGGTTCTGCAGGTTACCAAGCAGTTCTGCAAACAGCGTCTTCTGGAAGAAAGGGGACCAGAATCTGAAAGGCTCTGGGTTTGAGGCTCTAAGGCATCCAGGTCTTCTACCGCAGATCTATCGTCTTCACCAGTGCAAATGTTTTTCATAATTGCCTGGAAGTTTACTGTCACTCTGTGTGTGTGCAGTTTGCCTGCTGCATGTCACAGGGGTGTCCTGTCACAGTCTTACGACACATGCCGTATAGCTGTGTGAGTGTGTGCATGCATGTCACAGGGGTGTCCTGTCACAGTCTTACGACACATGCCGTATAGCTGTGTGAGTGTGTGTATGCATGAGCCCTGCGATGGACTGGCATCCCTTCCTAAGCATACCCCCCCTGAGCCTTATGCTCGGTGCTGCCTGGGACAGGCTCTAGATCCCCCCCCCACACACACATCCCTGAATGGGTGCAGCATGCTTTAGTCACTCTGCAAATTATGAACCTTTGATCAAACTCCTTAGCACCTTGGTGGTGTCAGATTATGCTGTAGAGTTCTGTTCCCCACCACAGGCTGTTTGTCCTGCAAGGGGGGGGGGGGCTGATATGCATTATAACTGCCTTGTCTCGTTGCTTTATGCAGATGTCTTCACATGCTGTCAAGATCCACAGCGGTTCAGGTTAAATACGCGTCATTAGGGTCCAGCAGCAGGAGACCGTCTGAGGCCCAGCTGGGTGACAATTTGGTCACACGCAGGAGATAATTTTTTATCAAGGAGGTACAAGTGTATCCTTGATCTCCACACACACGTGGCAGACCCGGAGCTTAGATCTGGAGCCTCTGTCCTGGGAGAACAAAATGGCCCACACAGAAAACTGAAGATGGCACACACGTAAAACTGAAGATGGCGCATATGCAAAACTGAATATGGCGCATACGGAAAACTGAAGATGGCGCATATGCAAAACTAAAGATGATGCATACGGAAAACTGAAGATGGCACATGGAAAACTGAAGACGGCGCACGGTGAAAACCGAAGATGGTGCACTTGAAAAACTAAAGATGGCACACACAGAAAACCAAAGATGGTTCACACTGAAAACTGAAGATGGCACACACTGAAAACTGAAGATGGCACACACGGAAAACTGAAGATGGCACACACGGAAAACTGAAGATGGCGCACACTGAAAAACGAAGATGGTTTACACTGAAAACTGAAGATGGTTCACACTGAAAACTGAATATGACGCACACTGAAAAACAAAGGTGGTTCACACTGAAAACTGAAGATGGTTCACACTGAAAACTGAATATGGCTCACACTGAAAAACGAAGATGGTTCACACTGAAAATTGAATATGGCGCACACTGAAAAACGAAGATGGTTCACACTGAAAACTGAATATGGCACACACTGAAAACTGAAGATGGCACACACTGAAAACCAATGAAGCCTCACATGGAAGACCAAAGAATAGCTATGTTCCTGTACATCTGCAAACTTTCTTTGAAACTATCTCTGTGAAATTTCTTTGCTGTATTCCATGAAGACTAAGTGAGTTTTGGTCGCTAATACTGTAAAATATGATGAGGAAACCTGACTATAGGTCATTGGTGGTCTCATCTCAAACACAACAAAAAATGGATAGATAGTTTTGGAAGTTTGAACATCAAATGGCAAATAAGCTATCCATTTGTTTTTGTTAATCATTGACATTTATGCACTGACACATGCTGGATATCACAATAAGAGTTGCAGTAAGGTGAGAAATTCTCAGAGCCTCATTTGGAACGTTGTGATCCAGCAACCTGGAGAAAATGTGGGTCTAGCAGAAAGATCTAGATCTAGTTAGTGCAGGGAATCTGCTCCTTTTGGTTCTTTGCCAGTAAAGTGAAAATTGCAGAATCACCACATGAAAATATACTATAAATCATGAAATGATTGATCAATTATAATTATAAACAAACAAAAGAAAGTCAAAAGCCAGTTAGCTATGGGGTGCCTAGTGCTCGTTTGCGTGCACAAAATACATTGTGTGTGACAAATAGCATTATTTAATGATGAATGAAAAAAGTCTGACGATCTGTGATTTAATTTTTCAACACACAGGATTCCCAAAACTGCAGGTGCATCAGTCATGGAAACTGCCAGACTATGTAAGAAGAGTAACTCAAGACAGCACTAGCCAAACGTGGACAATAAGAGGGAGAGACAGACACTTCCCAGGGTGTCTGCTGCACCCCATAAAAGTACAGCCTCAACAATTACTATGGGTCTGAATCAGCACGACTGTGAGGCTGCCACAATAAACACTGAGGGTTGCAAACTTCACAGAGGTTGAATTTATGGCTGGGCTGTTAATGGGGAACCGCTTGTATCCAAAGTCGAGGCACAAAGACCCATAACCTGCTGTACGGAGCACAAACCCTGGACCACCTGAGCAGTGGAACAGAGTAATATGGTATGAGCAGCCATCTTTCACCCTTCTTCCTACATCTGGACAGGTTTATGTTTAGGATCAACAAAAAGATGCCTTAGTGCGAGAATACGGCCAATACATAACCGCCACCATCCTGTCAGGGTCATTAGACCTGATGATGTTCTCCTCGCTCGTATAATAGCCAAGGATTATGGACCCAGTTTACAGGACCAGGTGTTTCTGATGGTGCGAGCACTGTCCCTCATGGTGTTCTCACATTCTGAGCTGATGATGTCCACGTGCAGGCAGCTAAAGCAAGTGTTCTTTCACGACAACCAGCGTTGAATGCAATTGCCTTCCACGACCGGCCTGCTCTCCAGGTCTCAACGTTGCTGAGCCGCATGGGACCTCCTGGAACTCAGACTGCACAATAAACATTTGCCTCCTCCATCCATCAAAGAATCCCACTCCACACAGTGCAAGACTGCATGACAGCATTCCAAGCTGAAGCTGAAGCTGTGCTGAAGCCGTGGGGAACCCCCACCTCTTATTAATAAATTTCATATATTAGGTGCCTTGGTTCTCCGCCGCAGTTCTGTGGCGTGATCTTGACAGAGGGACAGCAGCAGAAAGTTCACCGCAGGCCGCTTAGGGAATGGAGTGACCTACCGCGCTCTGCAAAGGCTGTCCATGGCCAGCAGAAAGGTGCAAAGCAGGATTAGCTTTGGACTTTGGTGTAGAAATGTCATAGTTCCTGGTGGGGGCCAGTGTAAGAGATGGAGTTATGGACTCTAAGGCCTGGATCCTCCAGGAGGGGTCATTCAAAACCATACCACACCCCCCAGCACACCGCCGGGCCAAGCACCCTGGAGTGTGGAGACTGAGTGTGGAGACTGTGGCTGTTTTAGCTGTAAGACCTGCTTTCAGAATATCTGGCCTTCCTTTTGACTGGTTCTTGGAGTGGCCCGTTTCAGGAAACATTGTTCAGTCAAATGTAAGTCCCCCAAATCCTTAATCACCCTTACCCAAGTGCTGCTTCGGTTGTAATACCTCCTTTGACCACTGGGGGGCATTTTGGATAACCACATTGGACGCTGAGCATTTGACCGGCACAGATGCTCACCCTACAGCCCCCTGGGGTGCTAGGAAATGGTCTGAGCTTCAGATGTCCTGGCAATGACCCAATGAGCCACAAGGCATCACAAGGCCCACTGGTACAGATGGAGGAACTATGGAGGAACTGTATCCGACGTACGGTACCTCATCAGATCACAAGCTTTGTGATGTGGCTTTTCCTTCGGGGGGGGGGAGGAAACATGACCGGAGAAGGGGTAGAGGAGGGTGGGAATCGTTTAGTCCATGTAGCCATGAATGAGGACCACATTGTGTCCAGGACAGCGATGGAAGTTCCTGCCTATCAGCGAGCCATCTTGCTTGCGTGCCGCCATGGATTCATTCGTGTGATGTCAACCACGTTGTTTGCACGCTAACATTGCGATGTCACATGACATCCATAGAAAATGGCGAGTGTGACAGTGCATGACAATGTGACGTTCACAGAGTTTAGCCCCAAAGGTCGGCATGGAAGCCAGGAGGTCTAGTGGCATAAACGCCTGCTTGTGCGAGCTCGCTGGTGATGATGTTTCTCTCCGGCTAATAACAAAGCGTTTCTGAGTGAGGACCGTGGCAGGAAGCAGGGATATCAAAAACAAATGCGTAAATCATTCTTCCTGGGATCAGTGCGGGCGCGTTGGGGGAGCAGAATTTTTGGAACACGTTTCAGAGACAGACGGCGGAAAAAAATGTAAGAAAGCAAAGAGGACGCAGCAGACTCAGATGTGAAAGGAGATAAGGGGTCTGGGAAGGACTTTCACGCCACCATGAAATGGGATTTTCTCCACAGAATCAAAGTAGAAAAGGAAACGTTGGAACGCGTGTCTTCATTTCTTAATCAAATTTTAAAGTTTTAACTAGAGAAAGGAAATGATTTGGCTGGCTGTGTGCGCTCTCTGCAATCCGCCTTACACCCCCTCCACAGCACCCCTCCTTCCCCCCAAACGCTGACGTCATTCCCGCTGTTCCAGTGGCTCAGAAAAGCCTCCCCGTCTGCTTATTTAGGCATGGCGTTTCCACAGCGCGGTTTTGGACGTGAGTGCAGCGGCCGCTGGGAAGCAATGACAGGCCCAGGCCCAACCGGGGCGGCCGCAGAGTCAGGAGAGTCACGTGGGGACATGGGTCTCTGTCCGCAGCCACCCCCATGACGGGCCCACAGCCTGCTTTACGGCCGCCTTTCACAGGACACTTTCTCATTCCTTCTGGTATGACGGTTCACCTCACACTTGCGTTTTCTGTAGATCAGAGGCCTGCTTCTCTTACCTGTCCTGCCATCCCACATATGGGGAACCTCTCTGCTTTGATCGAAGGCTTTGTTTCCTCCCTCAGGGAGTAACGCTTATTACGCTACAGCAAGCTTTGTGGCTGATGCCTTCCTTAGATACTGTGTACGTCTGCTCTTTTGTGGCATCTTGGGACGCAAAGGTCTGAGCCAGCGAAGGGTCCAACAGCCAGGCGCGTCCAGCACGGCGGGCTTGTCATGTGACACCCACTCTTGGGAGCTGGGAGCCAGGTTCCTTCCTCAGACGCGGGAGCCAGAAATCGGCGGCCGAACGTCACGTCACCTCTGGCTACTTTCTGCTGAAAAACAACCTTGTATTTTAGGGATGGGGAAGGTTTCAGTTTGAGTCGAATGTGACCTTTGCGATGGCAGAAAGGCCCAGAGTGACTCCCCCAAACCTCAAGGTGACCACAAACCCCTCATTAGTGTCACTTTCCCTCCCTCTCAGCTGCCCGTTTCCTGAAAGTGCGACAGTTTCAGCTGCTCCCTCTCCAGCAGGACCAGACCAGTGCCGCTCCATTTGGCTGGATCTGGCCAGCTTGGGCGCGGGTGTCCAGTTCAGATACGATCCAGACTCCTCAGGGCCGGATCGGACGGAAAAATGTTGGCCTAGGCTGCAGATGGTAGCGGGTTGGTGCCGGTCTGATGCAGTTCCAGCCGTCTGGATGGTGGCTCTGTCTTCCGCTTCCTGATTTAGGTGTTGCTAATTGGTTTAATCCGTTCTTCCTGAGTGATCCAGTAAGCAACTGCGTGAAAAATAAATCAACAGCACATACTCACAAGGAGACACACATACACACGTTTGTATTCATATCTTTGTAGGGGCTCTACATTCATTTCTATGGGGAAAACTCTAATCCCGGTGATGACTCTACTCAGCCCAAGACTTAACCATAAGTAACCAAACAACAGTCAAGCTTTTGGCATTTTTAGTTATTTGATTGTGTTCACAAACTATTTATAATACTGAGGTTTATTTTGTGGGGACCAGAAAAATGTCTCCACAAGCTAAAAAGTAACAGCTTTTGCCAGATTGTGGGGACATTTGGGAGTAGACGATAAAGTGCAGTGTGGGTCAGTCTGGTGATTTTTTCTTTGTGGAGCATTTAGCAGAACGAGAACTTTCCGGAGAGGCTTACAGTCAAATACCGGCAGCAGACACACCAGCATGATTCCATAACCCTCTCCCCTCCAGCACTGAGAAAAATTTGACTTCCAACTTCAAAGGCTGAACAGTAATGATTTATGTTGCGAGCATCATCCTTTGTGTCCCATCCAATTAAAAATGAATCACAAATAAAAATAAAATAAAAATTCAGGCATGATAATGGACGACTGAAAGCACAGGGCTGATATGTTGGAATCAGGTGAGCCAGATAGCTGGGGTCTGGTTGGGGGTGAGCGATGGAGTGTGTGTGTGTGTATGTGTGTGTGCGTGCATGTGCGTGTGTGTGTGTGTGTGTGGGGGGGGCGGGTGGTGTGTAGTGCTGTAACTTCACCGTGTAAATGATGAGGTGTGTTTTCTGGTTTGCCAGCTGGCATAAATGAGCGATTTTTTTCACAGGGTGTAAGAACAGCTGGCATTCAGGGCGCCGTCTTCCAAGGCTGATCTTCCACAGAAATGATTCACGACACCCAGGCCATGTGGCTGAGTATCCTGCCCTGGGTGTCCATGCCCCCCCCCCGCTCAGAATGGGAGCTGTGGGGGCTCAGGATTAATGTGCCAGTCAGAGACCTTCATCTCTCCATGTCCATCCCGGTCTGGAGCGTACACGCGTCTTACTCAGTGCGTGTGAGTGTGCGTGCGTGCGGGCTGCAGTGACAGCGACTGCCACGTCCTCCAGCTGTTTGGCAGCCCCCCCCCCCCCTGCCGTGGAGAGCAGGGACCAGGGGCTATAAAACGGGCCGATAAATCAGGAAACAGTGTGGCCGAGATTTGCAAGTGAATGGGGCACTTTGGCCCCCCATTTGGGGGCCTCTGGGGGGGGGGGGGTTCCCCGGAAACGCAACCGCTCTGAACCCCTGGTGGGGGCACATCGGGGGCCGCTGGGCGTCTGCTTGTGCCGTTCCCCGATCCTTGCAGGTCTCGTCAGCCACGGACGCCGCCGCCGGCGTTAATTAGGGGCAGGAAGCTGGGGGTACCTGGCTGGTTTGTAAGCCCTTGATTTAATAAGCGCTAATGGGCCTAGTCTTTGAATGGGGCCCAGCAGGGGGCAGCGGGGTGAGATTATACATCCATTGACATTTACCTTTAAATTCCTCTCCCTGCTATACATTCCTCCTTCAGCCGCCATCACCATCAGCTAAGACACCTTCAATCAACATGGCACTAACGTTTTATTTGCATTCTAATTTCCCTTAATCCTGCAGCTTTTCCTGGCAGCAGAGCCCCAGGCCCCATCTCTCCTGGTGTTTATCTTCTCTTCCATTTGGCTCCGTATCTTGCCATCGCACCTGAGAACAAGCATCCGGATGAGCCCCATCTGCTACTACCTTACAGCTCGTTGATTACAGGACTGAAAGATCCAGGAGTGACCCGGACTTCTGAGAGGATCCCTAAGCAGTAAGGCAACACGAAAAAAGGACAACAAAAAAAAAAACAAAGACTGTCAAAAACCTGTTAATCTCAGCATTTAACTCAATAATCTCAGTTTGTGCTGAGAGAGTGTGGTGGGAGGCCAGGTAAGAGATCTGCTGCACTCAATCCTAACCAAGGACCTGCACCAAAAAGGACACACCAGACTTTCCAGCAAGTTCCAGCCGCATGAGTGTGTCCCCAGTTCACTAGTGAGTAGCAGAAAATCTCGTTTCACTGGAACAAAATTTAAGGATGCCTTGTCATTTTAGCATGTATCATAATAGCTAAACTCGCGCCTACATTTCAGAGTGCATTTCAACCTCTTGACCTCTTGACTCACACTGGAAAATGTATTTGAATACAGTTAGAACCTAATCCTCCAAATAATTCCTCACCACAATCATAGGGGACAAAGATCTTTCCAGAAGGCCTGGAATACTTTTAGACGGTTCTCTCGTGTTCGGACCCTTGCGGTGTTTCCCCTGGGGACACCGCAAGCGATGAGCGGGAATGAGCTTTGCTATCTGCCACCGTTTTTGTTCTGAAAAGCGTTTTTAAAAGGAACAAGTAGAGTCTTCAGACAGGTCAGACCTTAAAAGTCCTTAATTCAGGACAAGAATTGAGTGTGGAGACGCCTGTTCTGGCAAGAACCTACAACGAGGACTATTAAGAGCATGATTATAAAGAGTGGCTTCAGGAGAAATTGATTTCACAACTGTATAAACATTCCTAATAAAGAATGAATGTAAGGAAGCCGTGTATAAAAATTAGCCACAGAAATGCTGGCACACACCGTAAAGTCCTCTTTAGTCAAAGAATAATTAGGCTCACTGTGGATTACGATCAAGAGAAGCAAAGGAAACTCGTCTGGGGCTTCTGATTAAAGGTTAGAGCTACTTTCCCTGGTGCTTGAGTGTGGATGCAAACGAGATGATTCACTGCAATGGGCTGCAGCCTGCAGCTGGCTGTGGAATCTGCGTTGCATCAGCCGCCGCAACCTTCCCTAAGAAGCGAGGTGATGCTCCCCCAAACCACAAGTGGCAGAGCTCACATCCCCAGGGGGAGGAGCTCTGATAAATCCGGGGCTTTGGGAAATCGGGCTCTGGTAAAGGATCCTCTCACGAAAGGAGCGGTGAGGTTAGGTGCTTTTCAAAGTACAATTTCCATCTTCTTAACCAAGGGGATTCATTTTTATTTGTTGTATTTAACAAAGGTTTTAGGTTTGTTTATTTAGTCATATTTATCCTTGTGTACTTCTGTTGCCTCTGAAACCTGCCGCTACACGTCCCAGCATGTTTACTAGCTAACCTTCTTTAAACCATGTGACACTGCAAACACTCACTGTTCCTGCCTCAAGACCTGTTTTCTTTGTACCAAAAGCTGCTGGTTATCTTTTAGAGGCGTGTTTCCAATCCGGTCCTCGGGGACCCACAGTCAGTCCACATTTTTGCTGCCTCCCAGCTCCCTGCCAGACAGTCCACATTTTTGCTGCCTCCCAGCTCCCTGCCAGACAGTCCACATTTTTGCTGCCTTCCAGCTCCCTGTCAGACAGTCCACATTTTTACTGCCTCCCAGCTCCCTGCCAGACAGAACACATTTTTGCTGCCTCCCAGCTCCCTGCCAGACAGTCCACATTTTTGCTGCCTCCCAGCTCCCTGCCAGACAGTCCACATTTTTGCTGCCTCCCAGCTCCCTGCCAGAC
>JAODUD010000035.1:21805711-21820321 GCA_026784285.1 Stomatorhinus walkeri | reverse complement strand
TGTGTGTGTGTGTGTGTGGGGAGGGGGGGGGGGGTATGCGTTTGTCTATTTTGATTAGCGTGTCTCACGTTGGACATAAATGCAGGCCGCGCACCTCTCTCTTCGCAGACGAGATCGATGGCTCCCCAGAGGGTAATCGGAGCAGGAAGATTGGTCTCTGGGTGAAAATTCAGCGATCGTGCATGTGTGAGGTTAAGGGGGGGGTGGTCTTAATTAGAACATTGCTGTACCACGAGTCCTGGGGGCTTTGGGGTGGTGACATCACCCCAGTGCCATAAGCCTTCACTGTGGCGCCACTTGGACCTTTTCTGAAACTTAAGACCGTAGTATGTCTCAGATATTCCCCAGGCTCATTAAACATTATTTTACAAAATGATTTATTTTGTCTGAGACCAACGTATGATCAATATGATGTATGTTTCTAAAGTGTCCATCCATCCATCAATCTTGCCTGCTGCTTCTCCGGTAAAGGGGTGACCCTGGATGTCTCAGGCTCCAGTGTTACTTCCTGAGCCACCGTATTGCCTGATAGTGTTAACACAGGGGCAGAGGAGGAAAGTTAGCAGCCAGAACTTAAAAATCCAGACCAATATTTTGTTTCACCCCACCGGTTGAGCGTAAAGAGTCACAGTCACAGAGTACTCACCTGCTTGGTTAAAACAAAACCTTGGTCTGGATTTTGAATTTCTGTACCTGAACTATCCACCTCTGCACAGGGGTGGTGTTGGGGGCTGCTGCTTAAAATCCCATGGTTAAATTTGATTTCACTGTTGGGCCCTTGAGCCAGGCCCTTAACCCCAGCTGCTCCCGGGCCTCTCTGACCTGCACTCTCATAGTATCCCGTATCTCTGCTAAATAAATAGTTAGCCTTGCTGGAATGTGAATCTGCTGCCAGCACTTATGAAGCGCTGCCTCACACATCATCGAGGCTGCAGCTCCTGCCTCACACGTCACCGAGGCTGCAGCTCCTGCCTCACACGTCACCGAGGCTGCAGCTCCTGCCTCACACGTCACCGAGGCTGCAGCTCCTGCCTCACACGTCACCGAGGCTGCAGCTCCCGCCTCACACGTCACCGAGGCTGCAGCTCCTTGCTCCTCCCGCCGCGTGTCAGCGCGGCCGCGGCGAAATAACGAGCCGTTCTCCCTTTCCCTGTAAGGGGAACGGCTGTGAGTCTGGCTCTCGTTGTTTGCGATCTCGCTCTCTGTTAGGTGTGTCGCGGCCCAGGGTGTGACTGTGAGGGCAGAGAACAGGTGGCGTTGCAGGTGCCTAAGCCGTAAGGTAGGGATCGAGCCGAAACGAGGCGCGTTTGCTAATCCAGCGAGACGCACGTGCCGCCCTCTCCTCCTTCCAGGAGGAGGGACCAGAGAGGTACCGGGCAGGCACTAAAGCCGCACCAGATCGCAGAAGCTCCAGGCCCGGTTCTTTGTTTACTCAGTGGCACTGCTTAGGTATGTGTTTAAGGCCCTGGAGCTGTGGACCTGGATGGCTGTAATCCCATTTCCCAGACCTGCTTCAGAGATTCTTCTCACAATCTCTTTATGTGGTGTCAGGCATTAATTAGTTTTTCCAGAGCAGAGAACATTGGCAAGTCTATGAGATATTGACGATGATAGATAACGTTATGCTTTTTGCAACTCTCTCTCTATCTATTTTCTTGGTCCCTCCTACTCAGACCTTCTGGGTGGCGACCTCAGCATGACGCATGAGTAGATAACTTTCCGGAAAGATCAAAGCCCCCGGCGAACCTTCAGTGCCCCACCCTCCGCCGTGTTAAACACGCAAGCTTCTGTTTTTAATTATAAGTAAGCGACTTTGCTTTATTGTGCATCTGCGTGAGCGATGAGATTTACCATTTAATTCATGGAGGATGAGGAAACATCTCTACTCTTCGCTGATTTGCATAGCAGCGCTGTTCCTGTCTCTGTGTTTGAGCGTGTGCCACTTCCAAATTCATGCTCCAAAACACATGGCCATTAAAACACCCAGATTAAGAGGCAAGTCGAGCGCAAACAGTCGTAAAATAAAGTTTAAGAAGATTTAATTCTGTTTGAGTCTTTTCTAGAATGATGCTTGCCTACGCCGAAGGAATGCATGATGGTGAGGATGTGTGAGCCACAGGAAGGAGCAAGTCCCATGTCACCCACAGGAAGGAGCAAGTCCCATGTCACCCGCAGGAAGGAGCAAGTCCCATGTCACCCGCAGGAAGGAGCAAGTCCCATGTCACCTGATCAGAGCCAGGTGATCCAACGAAATGCTCACAAAACACTTCCTATCAATGGACCCAATTAGCCAATTAATGTAGCGAGTTAAGGATTCATTGAGGATATTGGGTTATTTCATATATAGTTTAATATCTTTCATGACAGTTAAAAAAAACAACTCATTACAGGTGGATCTTTTACTAAATGAACCACCAATAAAAGGAGGAAAAAACATTAAACACGAAGACAGAGAATTGCAAGGTTCAGGCCCCTCGCTCTGAGTAATTCACAATATCCTTAAGAAAGGGAGTCTTTATGGGTTGTAACGTTCCGCTCTCTCAGCCGCTGGCGTCGCTCCTTCCTCTCACTGCTGCTGTCTCCCAACCTACCACGGTCTAGTTTCTGATTACGATGCCCCTCGAGTGATTCTGGGCCGGGACGGCATAGGTGTTCGCACAGGGAGTACCTAGCGGAGAGCAGCGTGTGCTGTGACCATGGCTACCTCTGCCCTTTGCTCCCCGGAAAAGACAGAGCGACACTCCATTAATCAGCCGAGTCTCACGCCGCAGGTTCCAGACAGTTTACCTACCTGTCTGGAAAAAGTCGACTCGCGGCCGAGTCCCAGACGACGTCCGCTGCACACTCTCACGCCTCTGCAGAGGGATGCGTTTTTCTTTGATCGAACCAGGTGCCTAAGGGTCAGTTGCGGCTCTTTTCAAGGATTTGAACAAACAACTCCTGACTAAATCTTCATGAACCAATACAGCACAAGTGTACATATTTGAATTTATTAAACTTTAACGTGAATAGAGAAGAAAAGTAAGTTTCACTTATTCCGTCTGTGAAGCCAAACTTGTTTTTTGGCTGGCGACTGATACAGTGATAGAAACTTTATTCATTTGTTTATTACATTCTTTTGAAATACTTATGCTCGTCTGGATCCTGCCCTGATTCCTGGGAAAGGTTCCAGGCTCTCAGTGAGTCAGCATTGGATAACATGGATGTATGTCCTGTAATTAAAGATGCAGGATTGTTGAAAAAATACAGTGATTACTGGCACATGCTGTATATATAGCGGCAACCACCCCCCCCCCCCCCGTTTGGAGAAAGTGCAGGAACCCCCCAGCGAATCAGCACTCGTACTTGCCACCTCCCCAGCTATATTCCCATCTCCGGCGCCGATTCCCTTTGTGTTCCGTATGAAAGACCTTCTCTTTTCCCCTCTTCAGCCAAACAAACACCTTTTTCTTTTCTGCGTTTTCAAAGCCGACAACTGGCGCGTCGTGGCGTGAGAGCTGTGCTCCTGACCCGTCAACGTGCCTCTGGACAGTGCGTCCTGCTGTCCTGCCATCCCGAGGCCACGCTCCAGACCATCTCTGGCTGAAATTCTGAGGGACGTAAGGGGACGTCCAGATCCAGAGGCGTCTCCGCTGCCACTGGAAACCCACGCTCAAGCCAATTAGCGCTGTGTCACGCTTTCTACGGGCTTAATGAACACTGAAAGGTCATGAGGCTTTCTATAAATACATGGCCCTAAAATGACCCCCCCTCCAAATCCCCCATCATGGTTTTGTGAGCCTTCATTTCCCCTGAATCGTTTTACATTCCTAACCCCCATCCATGAATGATCTGTGATCATTCAGCATCTGCTAAAGGAACGAAATGCAAATAAAACATGACAGAATCTCCCACTGGGAACCTTCTGGAATAACATAAATCACACAAGACAAACAGCACAGACAGCCCCCCCCCCCCCCCCAAGCCTGGACCTGATAAGCCTTCGGCCCTCTATTGTCCTGTTCGCTTTATTTTGAGAGAGATATGCTGTTTTCAGTGAGTGTGGCCAGGGGGGGTTTGCTGGATTCTTCATCAGGCATATAGTTGGTGTGACTGTCTTATAAGTCACTTAGCTGTTTGGCTATGCCAGGCAAGGCGGCATGCAGGACCAGTGCAGAATAGTAACCACTTGTGTGTAAAGACAGAGCAAATGTTGAGAACAAGAGGAAGAGAAATTAGGTACAAGGACAGTCCTGCTGGCATAGTTTAGCTCAGGGATTTCCAGTAAGGGTGGCATACTGGCCGCTGTTCAGCCCAGTGGCCTCTCACCTTCAGGGTCTGTGTCGTGTGCTTCCTGAGACACTGTTCACCGTCACCCTGCACTGGAAGATAGATGGCACCCAGGTAATCATGCTCCGGGATAAATCAGAAATCCGCACAAGGCCAAAGATCGGCAGAAACGCAACTTAGTTATTCCTTGAGGGGCGTCACGGGCGTCTTTGCTGGGAAGGAGTCTGGCACCTCGATTGAGTATTACATCTGGATTGGTCATGTGGAAGCTGAGGTCACAGTCAACATGTGAATGACAATAAACATTTCTGCTGCCTTGCACGTTGCCTGTGTTAAATTCCTGATCCCAGGTCAGAAATTAGCACAGAAAGTTTGGCATGTATAATATTCCATCAGGAGCAAGGAATTTATTAATAGGATGGAGGAGATTTTAAATTGAGAGGTAAGACTTGTAGGAATGGTTATAGTGTCTCTTGGACGTGGTTAGATCTATGGTTATACATACTGGACCAACAGTACTAAAGCCCCGCAAGGTTCTGTGATGGTGTTGTTCCCGGCGGTCACCCCCCAGCCTAACTCCCAGTATCCCCCTCCAAGGGCTTTTGAACCACTTCTCATTTCGCCAGCTGGCCGGGACTCAAACGCCTGCGGCTGCTCTACTGGAATGCTAGCATACGGCTAACTGACATTTTCCATACTGCGACAGATTAGCTCGAAAATCAGCCAATCAGGATAGACCTCCTATTAGATCATTTCTGTATACTTCTTGCTTAAAATAGCGGACAGTTTTCAGTTCCGCTCCCTGCGATGTCAGATTTCTCAGACTCTGCCAGGCAGCGGTTAAAATTCAACGTGAGCAGAATAATGTGTAACTAAAAAAGATTGTCTGTGTTGTATTGTGTTTCACCATCCTGGTGTTTACAGCACTATTTACACACATCAAGCGACTCTAGTCAAAGTCAGAGGTGA
Organism: Stomatorhinus walkeri; assembly: GCA_026784285.1. Lineage (NCBI taxonomy): Eukaryota > Metazoa > Chordata > Actinopteri > Osteoglossiformes > Mormyridae > Stomatorhinus > Stomatorhinus walkeri. The sequence continues at coordinate 21,815,083 of JAODUD010000035.1, read as the reverse complement.
GGTGCACTTACCTGCCCATGCTGACACCTGCATTTTCAAAGCAGCATCCTCTGGGGGGCGCCAGAGAGCACGTGGCAGGTGCTGGGTGTTGCTGGGAGGAGCGGGTGGAGGTGGGGAAGGGTGGATGAAGACAGGTATGATTCGTGTTAGGGGAGATAAGGTGAAGACCAGAGGATTCCACACACATCGTGCTGACAAAGAAGCTTGTAATAACCGCGTCCCGCTCGTCACGTTGGCGCACGGCTCCCGCTATCGCCACGGAAACATCTGCCGGAATGTCTGCTGTCAGGTGAATTAGCTTGACTCCTGCGGGAGAAAAGAAGGGAAAAGGAAGGCAAGGAAGACAAGGAGATAGAGGGAAGGAGCTGTGCAAGAATGGAGAAAAAGCAGAAGCAGGGGAGAATATACCATACAGAACTCGTGAATGATGAATACGTCACCCAGCCATCGTATCCAGGGGAAGGGCATGGGGGCCCTGGAGACAGGGGGCACCAGGCAAGAGATGCCAGCCTGTTTTAGGCCAGTATATCATATAGCGGACAAATTTCCCTTTTTGCGCCACTCGTCGATCTTTAATGCAGGAAGATCTCCCGAATGAGGGATCCTTCTCTCTGCCGGGCCTGTAACGTTTACACCACGTTGGTTAATAATGCCAGCTTCCGGGGGTGATGTGCCGTTTGCACACCAAGGCAGATGGGGACAGCACTCCAGGCGGGCACTGAGGGCGCTAACCTGGTACTCAGTGCGGGGCAGCCAGAGTGAGACTGCTTGCTCAGCCCTTAATTAGAAGCGGGGGCAGCGGCGCGCCCCGTGATGCCTGGGTAATGAGAGACCCAGGGTGAGTGGGTAGGGTCCCAGATTACAGCCCTGCCCGTCGCTGATGGACATTTGCTGGGGTGGGAGGAGAAGCCCCCAGGAAGATCTGCAGACCTGGGGTGGGGGAGGGCCCGTCGTCGGACACACGGGGCCGGCCGGTCGAGGTCTCGCTGCTGCTCCGCCTTTCGACATTGGCGGTCTCCCTTAGCATTGGATTCCTGCAGAAACTAAGCCCCCCCCACGCCTTTAAACGTCAAAAAGTGGGGAGTTTACTGGGATTTCTAGCAACAATAAAGGAGCTCAAAAAGGAAGGGATGGAGAGGTGCAGGTGGAGCAGGAAGAGGGAACGTCATATTTAGGGTTGTAATTACAGTCTTTGGCTTTGAGAATTACACATGGCTACAGTCTTGGGTCCGCCTATTTGTGAGAGAGTGCCACGTGAAACGTGTGTCTTTGTCACTGTGGGTGCCGTTGCCGTGACAGCCTGGTGTTCAGCACACGTGGTCGACAGCGGTCACGGGTGGGAAGGATTGGAATGGGACAGCTCGCAAAAATGGCCCAAGTGACGCACATCATAGCTGTTTAAACTTCTTCAGGCATATGTCAAGCCACCTAAGCCACACATCGTGCTTCACTGCCTTTTGTTCACACAGTCGATGATTTCTTCCAAACGATCTTCTGACCAGACGGACAGACCCCTGCGCTTGGAGATATTGGTGTGGTCTAGCCTCCTGCAACCTCACCATTCAAGGACCTGAAAGCCGTCCGCCTCTTCTGCCTGCTAGTGCTTAGTGCATCACTGTGAGCACATGGGAGGGAAAGAAAGGTTTTTTGAAAAATGTCAGGAAGGTAATATGGAGCATGAGGAGACAGCTGACTCTGAAAAAGAACCTTTAAAATAATCAATGCCTCCTTCTCATACTGAAGTGTGTGCTGTATTGTTCAAGGCTAGAACTGTGAAATATGTGATGGAAAACTTGAGATCCCTTTCATTTATATTGAACTGAATTAAAGCTAATTTCATTCATACAAGCGTGGATTTTGTGCTGGTGAATGAAACCTCAGTAAAAAACTGCACGACTGAATTTACCATAAAAGTTCTAACAAGCGTCTCATTTGCTAAAACAACGTGGATCCTAGTGATGTCACGTGTGTGACCGATGTGGAGCAGCACCGGAGCCCAGCGCTATGAAAGGGGCCTTTCTTCTTCAAAGTCTGCAAGCGCTGACTCGGCGCTTGGACGTATCCACAGCAGCTCCAGCATGATTAGGGTACAGGGAGCAGAGCAGCGTGTTTTGGCTATCATGCTGGGTGATCTCGTTTCGGGATCGCTCTAGGCGGCTCACGTGGGGGGGGGGGGTTCACTGAGCTCAGCTGCAAACCTAGTCTCAGCTTCTGCCTATAAAATCCAACACGTCAATCCTGTCAGCATGTCACTCGCATTACCTTTCATTTGACTCTTCCTCAAACTCTTTCTTTCAGAGACGTTTCACCATGTCATCCCTATATAATCTGCGTCATAGATTCACAGCTCCTGCTAAAACAAGGACTGTGTTTTGAGCATCGTCATAGGCAACAGAAAAAAAAGAAATCTGCCAAACGCTGCCATCACATGGCGAAAGCAGCACAGGAAATACCAGAGCAGTGCATTGTGGGTCTGAGATCCACACTTATAGCTGTGATGATGTCAGGGAGTGGGGGGTGGAGGCAATGCTAGTTTGTAGTGAGAAGAGAAAGAGTGATATTAAAAACTACCTGTCAGTCATTCTCACAGTACCTGTCATTCACTTTTTAATGCGAGGGCTAAAATTCAAATCAAAACACGAGTGCTTAGCAGTAAAAGACAAGCTCAATATTTGTTTGAAAGAGAATTAATCACTTAGGCTGAAGTCATTAACAATTTTGTTTTACTTCTGTTATTAAGGCTTCCATCCTTTCGGGCACTCATTATGGAGAGGATTTAATCCACCTTTGCTGTTTGCACATTACTAACACTGCAGGACTGAAACGTAAACGCTAAGACTGTCGGCCATGTACGCGGCTTCGGGTCCCAGCCGCCCAGGGTCCGCCGGAGTCGTAGAGCCGCTTGGTAACCAGGCAAACACCTCTCGATGTTTTCAAAACAAAGGCGTGGTGAGCATGTCACTAACAGAAGATGAATGAGCGCTCTGACAACACCCAGACACTGCTTATCTTTCATTTTAGAGACACCATGCCAATCACAGATGAGAGATGAAAGAACTGGCCACGGACAGAGGGGCTGACTGGGATTTTATATTTCGGAGCAGCCAGTGGGATTTCACATTGGGTCCTGTTCCCTTGCTGCCTGCAAAAATTCAGTAATATTTTACTTAAAGCAGTCATCACAAATCAAATAGATACCTTCATAATGCATTATAATGCATTCATAAAGTATTATAAACAAGGATAGAAATATTTATCAAAAGGCATAACACATTATAGCCATGTGCATTATGCATTATGAATGCTTTATGAAGCTCTCATGTATAATGAACTATACTGTAAATACCTTCATAATGCGGTGCACATCATCCTTAATGCTTATTATACCGACCATCTACAGATTTTATAGATGAAAGCTTCATAAAGCAGTCATAATACATAATACACATTGCTATGTTATGCCCTTTTATAAACATGTATAGCTGTGTTTATAATACGTCCTGAATGTATAATGCATTTTGAAGGTATCTATAATGCATTATGAAGGTATCTATAATGCATTATGAAGGTATCTATAATGCATTATACATGACTGCTTTTGTTACCAAGTTTTGTAATTGTTGATTGGGCAACTTTACCCAGAAAAGCCAATGGGACTCCATTTTACACTAGGCCCAGCCCTCTCTTCTTCTGCTCATAGCTTGCTAATTGCCAATTGGGTCATTCCAACGGAGTCACCCAATGAGATTCTCTTTCTCTTTCACACCAGGCTCAGGCACGCAGTTAGAAAAGCAGCGGGTGAGGCAGGACTTCAAAAGCAGCTACGGATATCTAATGAATGTAAACGTGGCCTGTCAGATGAGGCGTTGCTTTGAAAGAATCACTTCTGAGCCCAGGGCTTAAAGCAGATACACCTCTCCATATCACTGATCAGCAGCTGCCCCCCCCAGGAAAGCTGGCGTGGCCGCCGTGATTGTTAGCGATCAGCCGCACGTTTCAGGGCACATGTGGAAAGGGGGGTGAGGGGTTGAAGGGGAGGAAAATCTCTCAGGAAATGAACAAAAAATTGCTGGTTCAGCAGGAATGAAATGAGCTCCACCCCCCCCAGCTGGTTTGGTGTTGGATTTTGGGTGACAGAGCTCATACTGCATTTGTGCTGTTTCTCCATGCCTTAACAACAATAATATTACCCATTTAGCCAGAAACGTCTCATTATCATCCTTAATACGAAACTTAACGTGGACAAAAATATTCACGCTTCAGTCTGTGACGCGAGGCCAAGGGCGCCGTTTAATGTCTGCACCGACAGCCAACCAATGGATTGTTGCTGATGAGGTTATCACACCAGAGAAAATAATGAAGTGAAGTAAATAACAATGCAGACAGAGAAATAAGGTGCCCCCCTCCCTCATCGCTCCACTGTGAAGCTGCTTCATCTGGTTGCTCCCCATCTCTGCTGTCTCAGGTGCGGGCCACTTTAATGACAGTCCAGAATGGCAAATACTTCGCGTGATCATGCTCTTGAAAGGCAGAACCCCATCCAGACAGGTGTTTTGCTCCAACCCCCCCAGCCTAGAGGCAGGTAGAGTCCCTATATCTGTCGCAGACTCGCATGTGAGAGCATGGCAGGTATTTCGGAGGCCCTGGTATCGTGTTTCGATCTTAAGCTCCCACAATTGCACTGTTGCGACGGAGAATTCCCCTCCCCCCCCCCCCGACCTTTCAGGGGTCTGTCAAACTCATTACCCTCGAGTGGCCCCTGTTTAGTGCCTGATGTTTCATTCGTATTCATCCTAGAGATGTGCCACCACCTGCATGCCTGACGAAGGCGTGCTGTTACCTCTGAAGACACGGCGGGCTGATGAACAGGATGTTCAGGATCTGGTTACAGTCCCTTCCGGCAGAGCTGCATGCTCAACGCCTCAGCATGTGTAGGTCCAAGGCTGAGAAACTGGCCCTTAATGTATCCCCTGCAAAGACTTCTGGGAGTTGAGCTGAACAGATGGGGGGGGTGTCACCAAGCGGAACATACCAACTGGGGAGGCCGGCCAGAGAGACATGAGGACATGAGAAACCTTTAGTCTTCAATGGACTGGAGTGGGTGGTAGGGGGTCTGTGAAAAGTTTTGCTTTTCCTACCTGGTATTCTGCTCAGGCACCTTCAGTGGCGCTGTTGTGAAGCTCCCCTAAAAAAATCGCACTAGGGTACCGGGGATGAGCAGAAGAGTGATGAAGACACCAATGTTCTGCTTCTGCTTGGAGTACGAATGCAGCTGTCGGTCAGTGTAAGGTTACGGCGGGAATCCGCTGCTCTTGACGCTCCTCAGTTCCAGCGGCTGGAAAAAGAAGCGGCCAAACTAAGCCCTCATCACCTGTGAAAAGAGCTGTTCCCATGTGATCAAACAGGCCCCCGCTATTCCACAGCAGCACTCAGCTCTTCCAGGCCAACACATGTGGGGGAAGTGTGTGGCCACTGGGTACCTGGGGGGGAGTCAGGTGATCAGGTTTGGTTGGTCTGTCTGTGTAACCAAGTGCAGATGGCAGTGTGTTCCGTTTGGCGTGTTCTGATTGGGTGTGTTCTGATTGGATGGGTTCTGGTTGGTGTGTTCTGATTGGTATGTTCCGGTTGGTGTGTTCCAGTTGGTATTTTCCGGTTTGTGTGTTCTAGTTGGCGTGTTCCGGATGATGTGGTCTAGTTGGCGTGTTCCGGATGATGTGGTCTGGTTGGTGTGTCTCCATAAGGATAACCGCAATTTTATAAAAATCTGTGATTGCAATCAAAACACCTGAAAATGCCAGTGTCTCGCATTCTGCTTGGTTACTTATGGTTGTCATTGTGCGATTAGGGTTTTGCCCATGGAAATAAATGGACGATCCACAAAAAGATCTAATTGGTGTGGTCCGGTTTGGTGTGGGCCACCCTCCACTCTGTATGTCACATGACCTTTTCTTCTATGTCACTTCTGCTGTGTGTCACTTTCCTCAGGTCTGTTGCTGGTATCAGTCTCATGTTAGTTTTCTTATCTGGGTGTGAAGTTCTTTGTTTTGTTGCTTCAGTTTCCTCAACTTTAACGCCACCCTATCCAACCCTGAGAAAGGGAAAACATCCAGACTGGTCCAGACTGGAGAGCACTTTGCGGCAGAAGCATCGGTGCCCTGAGCCTGAACACAGCAAGCCTAAGAACTTGGCTTAAGCAAAATATCCAGCTCTCTGAGCAAGGCGACAGTATGAGTTTAACAAAAGCAACATCTTGGAGGTCTTTCAGGAAAGTGATGAGAAGGTAGATAGCATCAAGCACTCTCATGTTGGGAACTCCTCAATGCTGGGGTAGAAACCTGCACTGCTGAACTCTGGATCTCTTTGGGGTTTCTGGGCAAAAGTTACAAGGTCTAGAAGAGAGCGAAAGGGGGTCGAACGAAAGGTGCATTTTCCCAAAACTGAATTAAGAACTGACACCACTAAACTGGACCTAAACTATAGTTCACCAGTGGAGACTGGGGAATGGCAGACTGACAATTAAGAAAGAAGTTCTGAAGGAAGAAATTCGCAAAGCCATGTCAGCGGAAGGTATCCAGGAAACCTTCTGATAGCTCGTTCAGACCCCAGGAGCCTCATAGACAATATAAGTTGCTACATCCCTGGTCGCTTTGATTCAGCTATCTAAACGTCTCCATTTGGTTGTTTTCATATCCAGCTGACAGCAGGTTCTGCTGCTTTCAACCGTTTGTAAGGTCTAACAGGCGGGGCTCTGCTGAAGGCTTCTGAGCTGTCAGGTGCCTTAAACTGTCTCTGTGCCAGTGAGTGCATGTGATCGGGGATTTAGCTGGGTCTGCCACGTGTGTCGCACATGCGTGTGCGTGTGGGTCGGCACATGAGTGTATCTGCAAGTGAATCAGGCCCAGGAGTAAGCACATGTGTGGGGAAGCTGCTTCGCATTGTACGCTGAGCCGTGCAAAGTGGGGCAACTTGGGGAAGGATTGGAAAATGATCTTTATTAATTTCCCCTTTCCAGGTGGGTAGGAGGAGATAATAAACACTGCAAGAAAGCGGTGAAAAGACAAAAAAATTGCAGTTCAGCAGGAACTCTAAAACTTATACAATATAAGCAGTAAGCACTGATGATCCGATTGGATCGAGTTGGACGTAAATGGGATTGGATCTGGGGTTTCCAAAAAAAAGGCAACACTTAGAAAATTTGAGCAGATGAATCAGGTGAGTCCCAACCGGGAAATGAATCAGGTGAGTCCCAACCGGGAAATGAATCAGGTGAGTCCCAACCGGGAAATGAATCAGGTGAGTCCCAACCGGGCGGTCCCCTGACACGAAATGAATCAGGTCCTATCCACTAGCTCTCTGGAACGTGTCTGGGCAAATTCTCATGTGACAATCTACATATGTATATGTATATGTCTCTGTTGATGATGGTTATGTGATCATGAGGTTTGTGTGTGTCCGTTATTTGCGAGCAGGTGTGTCCTGCATGTGTTTGTGCATATATGTGCTTGATACCCACAGGCATATGGCGAGCTGTTAGTAACAGTGCAGCTGACATTTCCCAGTGCAGGAGGAGAGGAGAGTGCAATGCGTGATACACATGCAACACACTACAAAACATGCAACACAGTGCATGCATGCAACATGCCAAAGACATGCAACACACTGCATACATGCAGGATGCTATAGACATGCGTGACAGTGCACACAAGGCGATTTCTTCCAAGATCATCCCAAATGCAAAACCTCAAAACCATGCAAACATAAGGTAAAGGTTGACTCGTTTACTCGTCACACTTAAATGTAATCTGCTTTCCTGCTCACTGCTGACTCCATCTGTGACTCACATGACTCTGAGACTGAACCAATGGTAAGAATTTCAGTACTAATTACATAAAATTCCCAAGTCACCTTCTTGTTCACACACTCATTGTTCACTCACACTCACCCCACTGCAGCATGACAGTCAGGCCACAGAGTTACCAACCGTGTAGCGCTGTGTGCCTGTGTGTGTGGGAGCTGCCACTCGTCAATATGTTTATCTCAGTGCCAGGGGCCATGCTGAATCTGCTCTAACCTTCTCACTTCTTCCCTCGCTCCCTAAACTTCTCCAGATGGCTGAGGTGGCGCGAAGCTAACGCAGGGGTAGCAGACGCCAGCGGCATGAAGCTAACGCAGGGCTAGCAGCCGCAGAAGTCGGTAGCACACAAGTAATACATGGTTAACAGCCATAGTCACTGGTGATGCAAAGCTAATGCAGGGCTAGCAGATGCTGGGGACAGGAAGGTAACGCAGGGCTAACAGCTGCAAACGCTGGCAGCATGTGGGTGGAAATGGGAGGGGGGGGGCATCAGGAGCTCAGGGCGAAGGAGACCAGAGCTGCGCCTCCGAGTGACAGGGCCACGGGGCCCCGGTACTAGCACTTCACCACAGAAACTGGTTCCCAACAGCTTCATTGCAACAACGACAATAAATTAAACGTCTGCCGCTATGGAAAGCACGCTGATCAAAGGAATTTGGGCATCTCAGATATATACCTGGCAGGACGCCCAGATCATCGGAGGGGCGACGGTGAGAAGGACGATGGGAACCTCGTCCCGCTTAGAGTGCTGAGCCAGCAGAAGCACGCGCACATGCACGTCCGAAGCGCGGCGCTGCAGGGATGAGCGTGCAGGGCTGCTCCCAGATGGGTGTGAGCCTGAGTGTGCACAGCAGTGTGAAAGGGGCACACGTCTATGTTTGAGTGTGTGCAGGAGAAGGAGCTGTACTGTTGATGCTTTCTGTGTGTGTGGATGTGCATGGGGGGGGGGGGGGGGGGGCAATCTGCACCACAGTGTTGAAGCTCCAGGCAGCCCGCTGGTTGAGGTCAGTTGAGATTTTCAGAGGGTATGAGGGCAGCAAAGCCTCTTTCTGCATGACTCAGGTTGGGGTTAGAGGGCATTCAGGCCAGACCAACCACCCACATGCTGTAAGGCTGTAAGCAGCCCCCAGGGTAGACCAAGAGAAGATGCGAGATCTAGCTATGGGCAGAAAGTGCTGGGGGGTAGATATCTGGGGGGGGGGGGCGCAATATTTGGAGAACATGAAGGACCCCCCTCCATAAAGCAGTTTACATTTCCTACATTCCATTCCTCTCTGTTTCTCCATCTACAGTGGATCAAGCTACCCCGCCCCCCCCAGTGCACCCCCCCTGGGCTACACAGGTGAGGCCGGGGGGCCAGCTGACGGATGGGGAGATTAATGACCAGCAACAGCGGCTCTCACTGACCACGCCAAGCTGTGACCCCCCCCCACTCCCCCACCACCGAGCCCCTTGTCTCCCAGGTAAATAAACGAACCTGAAAGAGCAGCAGCAACACAAATAAACAGCCCACCCCC
>JAODUD010000035.1:21688925-21700853 GCA_026784285.1 Stomatorhinus walkeri | reverse complement strand
CCCTCTCTCTGCCTTTTCCTCTACCCTCTCTCTGCCTTTTCCTCTACCCTCTCTCTGCCTTTTCCTCTGCCCTCTCTCTGCCTTTTCCTCTACCCTCTCTCTGCCTTTTCCTCTACCCTCTCTCTGCCTTTTCCTCTGCCCTCTCTCTGCCTTTTCCTCTACCCTCTCTCTGCCTTTTCCTCTGCCCTCTCTCTGCCTTTTCCTCTGCCCTCTCTCTGCCTTTTCCTCTACCCTCTCTCTTCCTCACTCTCTTGCTTTCTCTCTCTCTATCCCTCTCCGCCCTCTTCCTTTGTGTCTTTCTTCTCCTCACCCACAGTCCCTCCGTCCCAACGTCCCTCCCCCCCGCTGCTCCCATCTTGCCCCCCCCCTTGTTCTCTGCCAACCCCTCTCCCTCACTCTGCCCCATGGTCCTTCTCCATGTCTCATCTCCTTTCCATATTCTTATTTCCCAGTCGCTCTCTTACTTTCTCTCTCCTAACAGGGAACCCGACTCTCTTTTTGCCTTTTCTCTGGTCACTAACAGTGATCATGTGTCACCCAGGACCGGAAATGACAGCCTTCATCAGCTCACTACTGTCCATCTTTGGAAGGAAAAAAAAACCCTAATCTCAAAATATTACAAACTGTAAAAATGGTTTGTAATGCATTGACAAAACAGACAGAATATGTAAGTAAAATGTCATGTTAAAAAACACAATGATTAGACTTTTTATTGCCATTGGAAAAGCAATTTCTGAAGCATTATGCAGTGGAAAGTGGCTTTAAAACAATCCAGGCCTTTTGTTTATTGTTTTCGCGATTGTGCTCATTCCCCAATGCCGTCGCCCCCCACCATCTTCAAACGGCCTCTGTTTCACTTCTCTCCCCGTCTGTGGCTCCGCTCTCCAGTGCCCTCCCCCCTTGACGTTCACTGGTGTTTTCACAGAGAAATCTCCCTTATTCATTTATTAAACTTAAATCAACATGAAACTCCATCAGTGCCGGTTAACGCATTAGGCAACATAGGCGGCTGCCTAGGGTGCCACCTTCTGAGGGGTGCTGACTTAGCCTGGCAATTTCACGTTACCTCAGATGGTGTATGCCAGCCCTGAAGCTGGCTTGGGGGGTGTAAGAGCCAAATTATGTGAACAATTTCCTGAACATGGATAATATTTTGCATTATATTATTTTTATTATTAGTACCTGTTGCATTATGTTTCATATGTGTCATAGAGATAATTGTGGAATTTATGTTAAATATGCTGATATTGTATTTGTTATTATAGGTTCTCTACTGCACATGTGTTTTGGAATGAAGAAACCTAACAAAGTGGTTTAGAGACTTTAGACACATGTGCCTTTTAAAGAAAACTGCATGTTGACCATCTTCCATAACCTCTTCATCTGACCCTGTTTACCTAATGATTTCAAGGAGAATAAATCACAGCAGCTTTTATCAGAATCTGCTCCCCTAAGCATCATGCATTTTAATTGAGTTGCGTGATAAAATGAACAATAACTACAGACACATGTTAAAAACTGCCCATGACATAAGTGGCTTTATTATATTCAAACCCCAGAATGAAGGTGGTGAAGGTTGCCTAGTCTTCGCCCAGAACCGATCTCCATCCTCTTCCAGCGTTTTAGCAGCACCTAGGAGGTGCTGAGTGCATCACAAGGTTTGTTTTGGGAGTAAATTAATTCAGTTTAATTAAAAGTAGCTGGTTTGTTGCACCTTCATGAATTCCCTTATAAAACTGTCAGCTAGCAAATTCTGGAGGGAGTGCTTCACCTAGTTTCCCTCTAAATATCGACACAGCTCTCTCCATTCCACTGAAATTTAGGTTATAAACCTGTCACACGGAAGCCAGTGTCACGAAGAGTTAAGGAAAACACCATTAAGCGCCGCCGTCTCTTAATGGTTTCACATTAACATCACGCTTCTGTCACTTTTATTCTGGGTCTAATGGATATTTTTTTTCCTATAAAATGGCACTTTTCTTTAGTAGACAATAGTTAAATTATCCGGATCTCGCCTTCCTAAATTTATGAAGGCCGCTTACATCCGCTGTCCTGAATAAGTGTCCTTAGAAGATGATAGAAGAAAAAATAATATACAGACCCCTTTGTTTATGGAGCTTAAGTTGTTTCTGAACAATTTTTCTGGCCCGATGTGGCGGCTTAGTTAAATATTTATGCCGGAATTGTGTTCCTCTTGTGGACATTTCTGTTATAGTCCTACATGTCTGTGTATTATATAAATGACCCTCCATGCTTGAGCATAAGGCTGCCGCTGTAATGATTCATCGTTTGTTTTGCCAACAGCTTGCCATGTTACGAACACTAAACAAGACTTGTGTCCAGCCTCACCCTGGCCCTGCAAGCCAGCCCACCACCTTCCTCCAGTTTTCTCCATGTTTGTCAGGTTGGCCCCCGCATTCCCACAGACGGCCCCCTCAGGTGACTCGCTCGCACTGTGGCCCCTTGTGCGCCGGCGAGAAGACGCCTTATATAGACATACCTGTCGCCTGGGAGCCCCACACGGCGGGAGCCGCGCGCGGTACCTACCGAGTGAACCGCTGATGTTTATCAACATACTGTTGTCCTGCTGCAAAATAACAACAAATATCATCTTAAAAATCGTCTCATTGTGCCAAACTGCATCTTTTATTAAGTGCTTAGATTGTTCATTGACTAAGCAGGCTGGCAAATGTCACCCTTTCAGCTAAACACATATCCTGGGGGGGCAAAGTAGCATTTACATAAGAGGGAGCGGTGTGAGAATGCCCTGTGAAGAGAAATAAACTGTGTAGTAAAGCATTTGTTTTAATTAATCAAACTTCTTTCCTTCGTTTAACAAATATAACACATATATTCCTGATGCCATGATTTCACTGGATATAAACAGTTTCCCTTTTGCTTTTCATTTTGTCATTTTAAATGGAGTCTTTATACACACGTTGGCATTCTCCGTGGTGCTGTGCTGATCAAACGACCGTCTGAGAAGAAGAATAGTTGGTGAAAATCATATTCCATCTGTACTGTGGTCCTGAAGTGAAACAAAAAAATATTTAAGGAAAGTTCAAAAATTCTCAAAATGTAAAAAAATAAAACAAAAATCAGGTTGTGAAGGAGCAGGCTCCAGACAGTTCTTGCCCCCCTCTATTTTGCATTTCTTTTATGCTTTATTTATTAATTTTCTTGCACTTTGTTTCACACTTCCGGGCCACCGTAGGTCAACACTGAATTTGCCACGGTGCCTTCGAGCTCTCGTCCCTTTTCAGTGTTGTTTGCGGTTTGCATCCCACTCACGCCAGAAGCCAAGGTGCATACGCAGCTAAGAATAGCATCGCTGCAGCCATTAAGAGCTGAAGCTGAGTTAAAGAACAGCCCTCCCCGCTGCTCCAAACGGGCCGGCCTCCTTAAAGGGACAGATACTTTCACCTTTACGACATCATGTCCACTTCACTTGAGGGAGTAACCTGTATTTTTATCAGAACTCTTGACCGTCAATCAATACCATCGGACCCCATCAGCAAGTGGCCAGTATGTTTGGTCAAAGGGCATTTATGTTTTGAACCACCCAACTGTGCTGATTCCACCTGCATCTTGGCCGCCTTTGAAAGGGATCAGATTAATTGCCCCCCGCCCACCCAACACTGCCCGCAGACAGCTCTGAGCAAACGCGCAGGTGTGACTCATCTTAAATGCCTTAGCCTGGGATAACCACAGTGCCTCTCCTACATCTTTATTCCAGTTTCAGGTTTGTTTTTCTTGGAAAAAATGGTGTTTCCTCTCTTCATCCCTCTCTTCTTTCCATTAGGAGTAGAATGCAGATTGGGCAGTTCTGGAGTGCGTCTGGGACTGCTTGGAAATACGGAGAGTATGTCCTTAGAGGAGTGACCGCGTCTGCCTGCGACCACGCCGGGGGTCAATGGAATGGGCCACTTGAGACATGACATTGTTAAGCGCTCCTAGTCACTTTGCGGAAACCAATGTCAGAACCGCAGGCCGATAATCACTGAGCCTGAGAGGGTTACTGTGTTTCCTGTCAGAGGAGCACAGTGTCAGTACTCTGCCTTCTCAGCGGGGAATGTCTGTCAGCTACTGTATGCATCGTTGTACTGCTTGTACCTGTTCAAAGAAGGGCTTTCTTTTTTTGGATTATCTTTAATTTATTTTTACCTTTAATTTAATTTTTTTTCTTTAATGCATTTTTACCGTCCTACTTCTGAGAGGCTGGCGGCTTTCTGCTAATGCTGGCCAAATGTTGACACTATTTCCGAGACCCTTTTCTTTTTAAATTTTTAATTTGTCGTCGAATGGGGTGTAAAATGTATTGAAGCCATTTGAGAATGTGGTTTAATCTCTTGCATCATTTCCTTTATCGTCCCCGATGCTTTATTGCTCTGTCAGGCAAACGACAGCCTGTCCGTGTGGTCTTTCAGAAACGGCTCAGCTGCATTCTGGGTAAATGTAAGGGTTCTAGTTATTCTCAGCGGTGTGGAAAGCGAGGACACAGTCTGGGACGTGCCTGTTTCACACGCGGTTGGAATTATCGATACCGCGAGTGAGTCCTGCTGAGAGTCTGCCCCCATTAGGTCCACACCGCGGAGAATCATGGACTCCACCTTGAGCACGTAGCACCAGATAAACTTCCCCAACCACCCTTGTTGTCAAAATAAACTGCTTCCTCTTCTGAGGAAGTTCAATTTCGTTATTTAAATATACCCAGTTTCGCTGTTGACTCCCAGGACTACACGTGCTTATATTCAATTTAAAAGTACTTTAAGTGCTCTTACAAAAGTAAACTCATTTAACAAGACCCGCCTCCACTGTGGGCTCCAGAATGGAGCCATTACATTAACAGCAAGGAAGCAGAACTGACAGATTTGAAAGGAAGCCATCTAAGAGGTGATCAGGTCCATTCAGGTGGTGTCACCATGGGACACTTAAAGGGGACGATGGCACTCTGCCAGCGAGGGCAGGTGCTGGAGCGTTCTGGAGGCTTCCTGGTAGGTAGGGGACCACATGCACCCCAGCTGCTACTCGGTTGATTCTCTGAACCCGAGCTGCTCCTCTGATCCTGAAATGAATTCCTCTGTCCTTATTTTTTTCCAGCCATGTGATGTTATTGCTTTGTGTGACTGGCACAAAAAAAGGAAATCGAACCTAGGAACCGGGTGCAAATGATGCAATTCTCTGTGTGTCTGGGCACGCCGGGTGCATACCTGCCGGGATGGGGCCCAGGAGAGGTCTCTCAGACTCTGCTTAGCTTAGGTTGACATGGCGAGTCCCAATCTGGAAGTGGCGCAGGCAAGCGCTAGGGGACGCCAGCCAATCAACATGCTAATGCCGAGATTGATGAAGACTGGCGCTCAATGGGCCATTCATTAGACTATATCCAGTGTAAAGGCAAAATCGCCCAAGGCGAAATCCTACAGGACTTCGATCAGATGCAAAACGCCGTCTCTCGATAAATAAACAATGCAAACAGCATTGACCTTGTCCGATCGTGGCACACCTCACCGCACACTGATGCTGCATATACGGGTTTGTTGTTGATTTACCACAAAATCCCATGCGCCTTCAACGAAGTCGGGGTCGGCGACGCGAAGGCTCATTGTCGTTGCCGGCCAGCGCTACTTCAGATCTGTGCAAGCTCTTGAGATGCTAAGGCTAAATGGGGATGGGGGTCACAGGTCAGGCCCCAGTCCTGAAAGTCTCAGTCCTTGCCAATCTCTTATTCTGCCACTCCGCCCCATGGGTACCGAGACACGACTCTTCTAATTAGCAATTCTGTAGGACCACTTAAAGGTTGAGGTGGGCAAACTCCACGGACGGCCCACTCTCCAGAGCTTGGGAAGACCCCCCCCCCCGCCGAGTCAGGAGCTCTTGCTCATTTGACCCAGAGTCGTGTGAGTCGTCCTTAATTGCACTGGCTATAGTATTACCCTGGCACCGCTGAGATGTTTGGCCATTTTAATACTTGATCTGAATGCCATGTGCCATTGGGTCTATCATCTGTCATTACCCCCTCAACAAAGTGTTACTCACACTGGTGTCCAGTGAAAAAGATTTTGATTGAACTATAAAAGGCTTTTCCACGTATATATTGGAGCAGCCTTTAGAATTTCTGCAGCCTCTGCTCTGTGGTGCACCAATCACAGCCGGGAAATTTCTGACCACGCCTCCGTGTGCGCCTTCCACAACAGTCCCCTCCACATGGATCGTATTTTAAGACATAAATACTGTTGTGTTCTCCTCTGTGCTAAAGGGACATGGTGGAGGGGGGGGGGGGTTATTATTTCACAGGTGGTTACTTCCTAATTTACTACATTTTTTATTATTATCTTATTATTTGTACTCACTGATAGAAAATGTCAGTGGTCATTGGTTTCCTTATTAAAAATGCTGAATAAGATAAGGCGTTATTATTACCACTGATATTGATATTCTACGCAGTCCGGGGTATATTAAGCGCTTGCAGGTGAATATGGAATCATTACAGTGTATGAATATTATTCCATTACAGATGTGTATATAAAATTGTTTGGCCTGAAAGAGTCATCGGATAATAACAACTCTGGGTTCTATTAGTGCACTTCTAATCGTAACAGCAGTGGAGCGGGGCTCTGGATTTAAATAACCCACATACCCGATCTATTTGCGCTCACCCAGTTTGAATGAGTTGGACTAAACAGTGACCCCTACTGGTAGAGTTATGCAGGAGCAACAAAGGGTGCCATGACCTCCGAGCTGGCTGGTTTACACCCCCGTCTTAAAATTCCTACTCTCTCTCACATACTTGTGTGCTCCCCCCTCTCTTTTCTTTCTGGAGATGTGTCTGTTTGTTGGTATCCTACTTATTTTCTGTTAAAAAATATTAAATGAATATATAACAATCGCTTGAAAGCGTAATGCGGGAGGCGGGGCGGGTTATGCAGAGCTGCACACGGCACATTAGCATGTCCCCGAGGACGTCAGAAGTCGAGATAGCATCATGTTCACCATAATTGCCCCACGTCGGCAAATCAGCCTGCCCTTTCTTGACCCCGTGTTTGTTTAACTTGCTCGCGTTGTTTGTTTCGTGTTCGAATCAACATATTTACAAATGAAAAGATCATCCATCTGAATTCATTATTCTGAGCTGAAGTGCCGCTTTGGTCCATATTTAGCTATTGTGGAGGACTAAATGGCAGCACTTTTGATGTTACGGGGAGCTCAACAGAGCTGCTCCCGCTTTTGGTGCCTGGTAATCGGTATTCTGCAAAGGGGTGACTTTGCTTATTTATTTATTTGCTTCTGGGCCCACTGCACTAAGCCTGCCGTGAAAGTTTCACGTGTACCGAGTATACCGCCTACGGTGGTGGATATCGGGCCAAAGGCACCTCCAGGGGACGGATGGGCAGCCAGAGTCCTGTAGGGAGGGGGAGGAGTCAGTGTCACATATTACCCATGATGCCCAGTATACTGAAGACACAAGTGTGACAGACCCCTATATCCACTAGTCTTGGTACAAAAACATTAGCACTGAGATAGCAGTGAAGGCCATACAGAAGCATTTGGGCATTATTATTATTATTATTATTATTATTGTTTTTGTTGTTGGTGGTGATGATATTGCTACCGTTGTCAATGATGTAAAAGGATCGTTGACAGGGATAGAGAGCAGGCTGAAAAAATGACCTCCTATTTTCACAGCTATTTGATTTTACCCCTCCCAAGACAAATGGGGGTCCCATCCCACTCTGACCTGCCAGTATGGGATGGAGGGTATGGGATGTACACATTGCACTGTAGCTTTCAAAAATAAATAAACAGATTCAGACAGCAGTTGGCACTCTCTGTAAACTCAGGCGTCAAGCATCTGTTTGTTTGCCTTTTCCTGTCCTCTGATATGAAATATAAGGCGGACTAGAAGGAGGGAAAATAATCTTTATTTTGCATTTCTTATGGTTATTTCGCACAATGAATGTCCGAAGGGGCGGGACTTTAATCACTACCGAGTTTCTCGCTGTCTAGGGCTGGGGAGGACAGTGATGGTTCCCCTCAACTACTCACCACTGCTCTTCTACCTGCCCCCCCCCCCGCCCCCCCGACACCCCCAAGCACCCACTGACTCCACCAGTTTTGCCTTGATAGTCTGGGAAGCCCGTTCCTTCTGCAGGAAAGGGGAGGACAGTAGTCACTTCTCTGTCACCGTCCAGGTGTGAAATCATTATGGTGTCAGCTGGGGTGGGCAATCAGGGGGTGGGAGGGGCCTTAAGTAAAAGGCAAGTTGCAGAGGGGGGGTAATTCAGTTGGAGAGAGTGGCAGTCCAGGCCAAAATTTTGCTTCAACCAACCAGTTGAGTATCTGTGCCTGTTTATACTCAACTGATTAACTGAAACAAAATCTTGGTCTGGACTTTCACTCTCTCCAACTGAATTCCCCCCCCTCTGACACACTGCAGCTCTGCCTCCCCCACCAGCCTCCACCACAAACACGCACTTTCTCTGAAATTAAACCTAAACTTGTTCGATATGAGCAGATTTTGCATGTCTGCTCAGAGCAGCAGGAAGCCCCCTAGTGGCAAACGGCTGCAGCTGCAGCCCTAATGACGGCCATGAAACGGTTTGGCTGGTGCTGCCGTACCCTCCTCACTGCGGCGCTGTCTAATCTGTCCCATTATCCTGTCGGCTTCCGCTCCCACCCTCTTACATTATGCACCCAAAATACCACACGGCCGTGAGGATGTGCTTTAATTAATTGGCACACACCCACTGCATCCTCCATTCATATTAATAGAGCACTTCCAGCTATAAATATCTATTATGAATAAATATATCTGACTGATGGGCAGCAGATAGCGGCACAGCGGGGCCAGGAGCGGGAACACAGCCGGTGATCAGCTGATACTCCCAACACGGACGGCACGTCGCGGCCACGCGGTGCCAAGTCGGAGAGAGGGGGGGGGGCGACTTTTAGAGCTCAGAGGTGTATGTGGGGCGGGGGGGTGGGTGGAGGTGCTGTGCCTGCCCCACCCTCAGCCATGTGGGTTATTTGATCACCACGTCGATTCTTCTTTTCATTTTCTAGACTCCGCAAGAAAGGAGGCTCAGAAAAATAAATGAACTGAGAGAATCAAGCGGCCTGTCTCCACATTGCCCGCGGCGACGTGGAAAGGGGGGTCATACCGGCCTTCGCCTCCACCCCCCCCCCCCCCCCAACAAAAGCTCAGGATCCCTCGGTCAGGACAGCAGACTGCTGCGTTTATCCTTTGGCCCTTTTCTCTCGTGCCTTTCCGCGTCGGCACCAGACAAGTGTAACTGAAAAACAAAACACGAATATAGTGGCTGTCGGGTGGGGTTGGCAGAAAGGAAATGCGGGGGTAGGTTCCCTGGCACTCTGGAGGGGTTGGAGTGTACTGGGCGGAGCCTTTATGGTTGGGGGGGTATTCGATGGGGGAATGGAGAAGTGACACGCCATCTCATATCTCATATCGGGCTGGAACTGGGTAACTGGAAAAGTTTGCTTTTAATATAGAGAGTCATTCTTCATCGGTTGTATATTACAGAAGCATGTGGGATTTCTGCTTACAGAAAAATGTTCTGAGGGCAGAAGGAAAAATGATCATATAGATAACCAATGAGATTGTAGAGGATGTGGATCCAAGCAACTAGATAAGGTGGGATCAAAGTGCCTGAATGGTTGGTCCTGTCTCCTCTAGTCTTTGACCCACCTCCTCTACAATCTCATTGACTATCTCCCTAAATCATTTTTCCTTCTGCTCTCAGAACATTATCGTATGAGTAAAACTCTCAAGAGTTTACATTAAGTGGTCAGTTAATAGAAATGTGCTTGGAAAGAGTGGCTGTTACTTTGAAAATCGGGTGGCAGAGGGGGATCCGGGCAGGCTGCCGGCAGGCCAGGCGATAGAGGCGTGAGCGGCAAGGCCAGGCGTGAGCGGCAAGCGATAGAGTTTGCAGGTTTGTGTCTCAGGAGGGTCCAGCGGTGCTCAGTCTGATCGTCTCCTGGATTCAACATGCTTTTAGAAACCAAAAAAAGTGCATTTCCACCACACAGCTCCGAAAGTGGAGCGGCTCTGTCTGAGTGCCACAGCCCGGGGTCTGTACCTCTGCCTGCTTCCCGCTGCTTTGCTGATTTAGTTGCCATGGCGATTGAACCCCAGCTCCAGCAATGGCATGTTAATAATGGTGATTATGAGGTCGGCTCCGAGAACATGTGAAAGGTGCTTTACACATTCTAAAAGAACTTGCTAGAACATTCTGGCTTCTGTAAATTCAGCATCTGTGATAATTACTGTAATGCCACATGCAGCCTTCGTCAGCGGAGTAAAGGTTGACCACGAGTCCCTCAGTTCGCTGCTCTCTAATATGAAACTGTTAGCTACTACTAACTAATCATCCAACCAGATAATCAATCAGTCAGTCAATCACACCATCAGTTACTTATAGCTATGTAGTCTTGTGCTTATATAGTGTTAATTTTTCTCCACGGATCGACAGAACAGCATTTTTAGGATGGCGCAGCGCTGGATTTGCTCATGATAAATCGTCCTTTAACTGTAACTGTGATGGCCAGTTACGCTCAACACAAGTGAAGCAGAAACCAGAGACGCCTGGAATGAGATTCCTGTTCGGCAACGTGCCTCCTGCTGGTGAACCTGGGGGTGGCGCTGATGGTGTCTGGCTGGCAGGGGGGCAGGGGGGGTCAGCTTGTGGCATAGAAGCAATAGTTGGATTAGCTGTTTTTTTCAGCGCTTGTGATTATCAGTTTAATTTCTCGTTGTCAGCGTGGCGGCTAATTAAAGCATGTATGTTTTCTCCTGTTTCCATGGAGACGCAATACCCCATTACCTCCGTAATAGAATGCCGGCGAGATCTAATGCAGCCAGCCGCGATTCCGCTGTCTTGCCGCACGTTGATAACCAGTGCTTCGTGCCTGGGGGGCTTCGCCTCCTGGCCGGGGGGGCCTGCTGTCAGACAGCCGCATGTCTTTGACTCTTAATGCACGTTTTCCTTCCTTGGGTCATTTCAAACGACTGCCTCTCAGCACAAGAGTAAAAGTACCTCGGGGGGGGGGTCAAATGGTGGGAGAAGCTCTGCATGGGCCAAGTACGGGTGCATGAAAAAACTTTTCCGTGCTGCGGGACATGAGCAGGGACTCGCCCCTGCTGCTCTGAGGGGGTGCCGGCCCGGGGCTTAATGCCCCTGTCAGTCGTCATGTGCGACTGTGCGGATTCCTATTACAGCTGACAGCTGAGGTTAAGCGCTGACCCGTCCCCTTCCCACAATGCCCTGCTCTCTCTTATGCCCCTAGCTGGGACAGATAATGGAGTCTGTGTGTCAGAGCTACGGGGAAGGGGGGGCAGACCCAACATCCTCTCGGGTGCTGGGGGTGGAGGTGTGTGCTGCTGACAGTCACCTAGGGGACAGTACATCCTGCAGCTGTTCATGAGGGGCTGCCCCAGCAAGAGAGGACGCCCATCCTTTACTTGGCTTTTTTGAGTAAAACCAGTAAGATTTAAAGGTGGGGCGGGGGGGGGGGCTTTGTTGTAATTAATCACAGGCCCAGTAATAATCTAAGCTGGAGAAGAAAAAGCAGAAACAGTGAAAACTCTTGATGTTCCCTCTCAGCAAGTGACCCCGACATGCAAATGCGACATGTCCATGCTGGCCGAAGATTTGGTTTCACTTGGAGTAAACAAAGCGCTCTCTCGCCGCTTTTTCTTGCTGCCGTCATCTACTTTAAAAATAATAGGAGGAAAGTAGGCCTGAACGATTTGGTCAAATTGCAGACATCCAGCTATTTCTCCTCATTTGGTGGCCACTTTGATGCTGAGCGAGAGAGTGATGTGGGGGAACCGGGCCCGCCTGGAAGGGGAGGCAGCAAACTCGGAGTCACGGAGGGACAACAGAGACCGTGGCTCCTGGGGAGGGGGTG
>JAODUD010000035.1:21584347-21595204 GCA_026784285.1 Stomatorhinus walkeri | reverse complement strand
CTGGATGGGATGCCAGTCCATCAGAGGGCACAGGGCAGGGGACACCCTGGATGGGATGCCAGTCCATCAGAGGGCACCACCACCACCCTGCCAGAAGGAGATTGTTCTCTGGCCGATTCGAAAGTGATTCACCACAAAGATCCTTAAAGATTCAGCTGGTTTGATTTCTGATTTGACACGCCTATCTTCCATTTACGGTCTGCAAATTAATACCTCCAAGGACTCACAGTGGGAAAATGAAAACACGGCCGTGGTCTCTGCCAGTTGAAAGGCAGCCACGGAATGCCGTCAAAGGGATGCTGGGTTTTTTCCCCATCTGTGCATGGCGGCCAGGCGGTGCGACCGAACGACGACGCCCGATGCTGGACTTGGCCGTAGCTGCTTGGGAAGCTGCACTGTTTGTTACAAATCTTACCGCCCAAATCTCATCCCCCTTGATTATGCGACTGTTGTCGATTCCACTCAGAATGAGCTTAGCTATTTCATTTTCAGCCTTTGTACTGGCGTGACTCTGATTAATATTTTTTTTACTGATTGTTTTGTTGTCTTTTTTCATGAGAGAATCAGGATTTGATGATTTTGTTGTTTTGAGTAATTGTCCCGCATGATTGCCCCTTGGCCCCCTCCTGATGCCGCCCTTGTTTGATATTCTGGACCCTTCTGGATCCTTCTGGATCCTTCCATCAGCACTGAATTGCCTGTAGAGTGTTTGGTGTCTCGCTATAAATTGCTGTTTTCTCTAAAGGACCATAATCACCAGTGATTCCTCATCTAACTGCAACCTGATTTGAAATTTCATACATTTTTAATTCTGTTTGCTCATCCCATATGTTTTATTTTATTTTTTCCCTTGATAATTATCCATCCATCCATCCATCCATCCATCTATCCATCCATTCATTTTCTGTACCCACTTATCCTATTCAGGGTTGTGTGTGTGTGTGTGTGGGGGGGGGGGGGGCTGCCCATGCCAGCAGCAGCCACATGACAGGGAATGAGCCAGGGCGGGGTGCCAACCCATCACAGGGTGCACTTACACACCATTATTACTGGCTTTTCTCACTGGCTTTGATACTGTCACACGATGCATTAGTGTCATCAGTCGAATCATTTTAAACTTCTTTCAGGTATGTAGTAAAGAATAAGGCCAATCACACACTGGTAGTGGTAACAATAATATTGGTCTACAATTGAAAATAAATTAAATTACATGTTCTCAGATAAGAATCATTAGAAACAAAGAGAAACACATGTTGACTATGTTAGATCACAGGGGTATGCCATGCCACTAAATCGCATTCACACAGGTATATGAAGATGCTCAGGTTCCACTCAGTGCACAGTGCTGAAAATGGAGCAGGAAGTTGTGAGAGGGTGCGGTGTTCGAAATGCATATTGTCCTTGACAAGATTTCAGGATGATCACTCTTGCTCTCTCTTTTGCTCTTTCTTATTTACAGTATATATGAACGTTATATATGTTTGTGTTTCTATTTAGAGGATACTTGAGTTGGACTCCAGTAAGACCAAGCACATTGTGGTGCATGTAGATGAAGCAGGTTTTAACCTAAACAAAGTTAGGCGACGTTAGGTGACGTGGCAGGAACATAAAAGGTCAGAGGGCCACAGTAGATGTGCCAGCGTGGGGGCAACATTATAATGTGTGCTGCTGTTGCTGAACATGGAGTCATTCACAATGAGGCCACCACTGGGTCCTGCAACACCGGCCGGCTTCTTATGTTTTTGGTTGGGCTCTACAATGCTCTTATTCCAGAAAATGCAAGGGGGGTTGTGAAGGCCAACATGTCATGCTATGCTGTGATTTGGTTGGGCTCTACGATGCTCTTATTCCAGAAAATGCAAGGGGGGTTGTGAAGGCCAACATGTCATGCTGTGTTGTGATTTGGTTGGGCTCTACAATGCTCTTATTCCAGAAAATGCAAGGGGGGTTGTGAGGGCCAACATGTCATGCTATGCTGTGATTTGGGACAATGTATGTTTTCACCATTCAAACCATGTGAGGGAATGGCTTGAAACCCACCAACAAATGGTGCTGGTGTTCCTGCTGCCTTGGTCACCATTCCTCAACCCTACTGAGGGATTCTTCTCTGCTTGGAGGTGGAAGGTGTGTGATTGCAGGCACCATGATCAGATGTCATTACTGGAGGCAATGGATGCTGGCTGTGGGGACGTCACACCTGAGGCTTGTCCGGCCTGGGTGCTGCATGACAAAAGGTTTCTCCCACTTTGTCTCAGAAGAGAGAATATCAGGTGTGATGTAGACACAGTGATGTGGCCTAACAGAGAAGAGAGACTGGATGCCCCTTGAGGGATTTCATGGCACATCTGTGTTCCCCCTGTTATACACCAGGGGGGATGTAAGACAGTAATTTGATGCAGATTCATCCATCTATACATATCTGTTTATATGTACTACGTACTGTAACATTATGTACTACAGTAAATGTACAATGTTCAATTACATATTTCTGTGAGTATTTTCTGTCTATGATTTCTCAGTTACAGTAATTATCTGTAGATTTACAAATGTTTCACATGATATTTTATTTTGTTATTTTTTTCTCTATATTAGATTTGAGTAAGGATTTAATTAAAAGATCAAAACATTTTCTGACTAAGTCTTGATGCATTGGTGAAAGTGTTTTATTCATTTATCGCAGTGATGAAGTGATTGACTGATGTTTTATGCTCTGACACACGTGCAGAAGGTTTTGATTGCTTTAGTAGGTTCTGCACAGGTGATTTAGTGTTAGGAGAAATGCACGAACTGCTTTGAGAGCTGCATTACGGGTGGTGAGAATGGTGTTTCTGATGAGGAAAGTGCATGAAAGCGACTGAGAAAACCTGTAATATTACTGGATTTCTTCTGTTGTGCCACAGACAGTGAACAAAGTGCATCTCACTTTCTGGTTCAGGTGTTCCAAGAGGTACACAGATCGGCAGCACCAGGAAGGTCCCACCCGTGACCTGTAGTTACTAAACATGACAGGCAAGTCTCCAGTTATAGCCCAACAGGTGACTAGCACAATGCTTCAGCCATTAGTACAAAACAATTTAAGTAACAGTTTTCGTGCAAATATCATACAAATGAGACCACCTACAGTTATAGTAATTAGTTTATATCTGGAATATGATTTAGAAATTATTAGACATTAAAACAATTAGACGTTACATAAGACTGCATTTGAAGACAGTTTGCATAAATCTCAGTTGTGGGAAAATATTTTAGTATAGTAGATTATTTATGTTAGAGTTCTAAAAAATAACCAGAACAAAGCCCCCACATCAATATAAATGCATAAATCTGTATACAGGTGTCTGGAGCGTTGCTATCAAGGCATATAAAATTAGTTTTAGAAGTCACACGTTCATATAATATTTGTTTTTTTTGTAGTAATTTTCATCAGAAAGTAAGTTGTGGGTAATGAATTGTTGCTGAAGCTGTTAGTACGAAGGGTGCATACAATCAGCAGGGGTCTCCTCTCAATGCGCCGTACACCACGATCCGTGGGGCTTTTAACACAAACAATATTATATCATTTGTTGCCAAGTGAAGCATTACAGCTGTCGTTTCAGCTATACTGCAGTACGGCAGTAAAAACAAAATAACAAAAACAAAACACAATACCATAAGGGAAATTTAAACTTATATAAACTGCCGTATTAAATGAACAGGTATAAACCACCCAGCACTATTCCGAAGACTGAAAATATATGTTTGCGAAGGAATATCGTACAACTGTCAATGCAAAAATATACAATGACCGGCAAATACACTGGCTGGTGGTAGCAGTGTGACAGTGTGAAGGATTGATTTCCCAGGTCTGTGGCCAAATCGTTCAACTTACAGTCACGGGATTGCAGGTCTTGTAATGATATGTCATTAGATCCCACAGTTCAAAAACTTTAGTAGGTATATAAACAAGGAGTGAGTGCTCAGTGCTTAATTAGGCCCTGGCTAAGATTGGCCCTGGCTAAGAAGCCTATTGTTGGGTATATTGGTAACGCTTCACTGGATGGGGCACAAATAGTATTATACTATTACTTATGTATTAATTAACCACAAACTAAGCCTTAATTACATACTGATCTCATGTTAATTCATCATTAATGAACCATGATGCATGTTTTATCAAACATTTACTCTATTTGTTACTGTATCTGTTAATTCTGTAAACCTTTGTGAACTACTGAAGGAACTATGATGAAATACTGTGAAATACTGATCTCATGTTTGTTCATCATTAATGAATCGTGACACATCTTTGATCTCAAGTAGCAACTATATTTGTTCACGATCTGTTCATGATTTGTACTTCAGTAGTAACTAAGTTATTATTAAGTATTTGTTCCCCATCAAGTAAAGTGTTAATGGTAAATTTGCTCAGTTTGGTTTCTCTGAGCTGTATAAAAAATACTGGGATCTGTTGGCCAGTGTTACCAGTCAGTTCCTTGTGTCTGACACAGCGTAACAGCCTGTTATGTGACACAGACAGTGACCACCTGGGCCCAGTGACAAACAAACACGTCTCTGCAGCTTCCTCCCGTTTGCTTTGAGCTGAGATTCATGTGCTCGCTGCTTGTTCTGGTTCTGGTTATATGTCGACTCTGAGTCCCCCTCAGCATTAGGAAAGACACTTAAGAGATCCAGAAGTAGGAAATGGTAATTATTCTACCTTGGAGCCAAATCATTTGCCATTTTTCGGGTCACCCTCACTTGTGGTGACCCTCTTGCTTCAACTCTCACTGAAACTAGCCTCAATCAACTCCCCCCCCCCAACTCTCCATAGCCCCCAGGCCCTCTGAACAAGCTGAACCCCCCCTTCCCCCAAAAGCACAGATGCATCCTCGCCATTCCCGTGTACACCAGCCATGGGGGCAGAGTTAATTGCATTAATTGTTAACATAATGATGCGTTTATGTTTAATGCGTACCTCCTGGTAATTATGGGAGCGTACCCCCAGGCCAAGAACAAGGTCCCCTCCTCTGTTCTCGTTGTCATCGTCAATTCTGCTCCCTTTTATGGGATTACTGTCTCACCCGCTGCCTCGTCCCAGTCCAGCCGTTCCCTAACAGGTGTTCCAAGCCAAGGTGTAATTAAAATGGTGGCCACTTCCCTCACATCCTAATTACATCCACCGACGCTTTGAACTTCTGTCGCGTGGAGATATCTGATTTATTTGTTTGTAAATTCGAATTCCCCGGGATGATTTTCAAACAAAGGGGCCCCGGAATTGCTTCAAGGAAAGGAGGGGGGGGGAAAGTGGAAGGAAAAAAAACAGACACACACGCACGTGTCAGATTTGTGTTTTAAAGAGCATGGAATTAATGAAGGGCCAGGCGTTGGAAGTGGGGGGGGAGAGCAACAAAGAAAAATAGCTGCTCCAATTTAAATTCGCCACACTTCTGCTTTTTTGGTGAAAAATAATGAGCTTGGAATAGTTTCACGTTGTTCTGGGACCAAGGGACTTGTTACAGAATACCTGACTAATTCTTTCCACACATTGGACCATCAGCACTATTGCGACGAGCAAGGCTCCTAGAGCGAAAGCGCAGTAATTACACGCACGCGTCACACGTCGCCGCTGCCTCTCTGAGCGCTCTCAGGATTTCTGTGCGATGATTCTCTTTCCACGATGACGCTGACATCCACCAAAGCCACAGTTGGGCCTATGTGTCAGTTTATCGGTCCCCCGTATCAGACAGGATAGAATGATTGGCTGATGCTAATAGCCCCGCCCCCAACCCCGTGATGCCACAAGTCTCATGTCTGATGCACGGCACAGGAAGTGCATGCCTGGCTTCAGGTTGTGAAAACTGCGGCACGGACACTGCCTCTCGTGGCAAAATGTCGACGGAGGACCAACCCCCAGCTCCCTCCTCGCGGTGGCTGACAGAGATGGACCGGGAAGGAATGCATGAGATTATAAGTGGGAGCACCGTTCGCGCGGTATGGAGGGGAGGAGTGTATAGCAGCGCCCCCTACAGGTGCTGAAATGTGGGATTAAACCGTGCCACAGCTGTATCTTGGAGCACCAGCTGATCACTCCCGGCCCTCACTTGCTGCCAGGCAGATGCTAAGCTAGCATTTAAAGAATCCCTGCAATCTGTCCCATTCTTTAAGCGCTTCTTGACTCGCGGTCATTAAAATGCTACAGTTCGCACCCGTCGTCCTTGGCCTTGTCCTATCAGCATCGCATTGAAACGCCCCGCAGCAGGTGACCTTTTCATCCCTCCGATCGATACGGCACCAGTGTCCTGCTCCTTTATGCACGCGCTACCTCGGGGATACACAACGCCCGTCTTCTGGGTAATTAATCAGTACTTTGTAATTAGCAGATAATTAGATATAAAGGTTATTTAACGCAGGGAAGAAAAGGTGCGGGAGAGCTTGACTCTTGACTCGTTTCAGTGACGTCCGTTGCAGTGGGGGGTTGGGAGATGCTAGGCGCATCGCTGGGGTTTGACGACGCGGGAGGCAGATGCCCTCATAGGACTAGCTCTTTCAACACCATGCCCCCCTCCTTCTCACACCCTAATACTCTCTGTTGAAGGTGCCTTGCGTGCCGCTGGCTGCGCACCTGTCCGCCTGGAGACCTTCCCAAAATGCTTCTCACGTCGTTAAATTCACACTGAGCCACGTTGCTCTAAACACATTTTTCATAGTTAAAAACAGCCTGATCTCCTGCTTCTCGCCTTAGATTTTATCAGCTATTTTTACCAATAATTTCAAAGCTGCTAGAGCACCTATGATGATTGGGCGAGGAGTGTAACCGCACGGTCCCCCTACAGCCTAATCCTTCTCTTGACATTTAACCCTGACTGGGGGGGGGGGGCTCCATTCCATATTCCGGCTGCTTCACCTGTCCGCAGAAACGCCCGAAAAGATACATTAGTCCGAAAATCAATGTGCCATCCAAAACTGGCTCTTTAATGTAGCCTCAATCTGTCACAGAGCACAGATCCCGCTGAAGGGGTAAAGCCCCCTCCGCCTGCCTCACACCTGCTGCACCAGAGGGGAGGGTGCAAGGATGCCACAGGCCCGGCGCCTTCCAGGTCCCACCGCCCGCCAGGTTGTGGGCCGAAGCTCTTTGCACATGCCCTCACAGAGCAGGGCAGGGGCCGCAGACCCGGCTGTTTGACCATAATTCCCCTGCTGTTCTTGCGTTCGTGAAGTACGGTCCTTCCTTTCTTCCTCAATTATTTTTTTCCTACAAAATTAAATGTGGTTGGATTGCCAGCTAAGGGAAACGTAAAAAATAAAAACAAAATAAATAAATGTTTAATCATTGTGCCCTGTAATGGGCTGGGCCCGTCCTGGGTCATTCCCTGCTTATACCCTGTGTCTGGGATAAGCTTCAGACCCATGGGAACATGCAGAGGACAAAGGGATTTAGAAAATGGATGGATGGATGGATGGATGGATGTTTAAATATTTCATTTTCATGCTAACACCACTGTCCTCAGCTCAAATATCTACTGCTACATTACAGCAGGAATTCCTGTCTGAAGGGGCTGTTTAGGGATGCGTATGGAGCCGGGTAATGAATCACTCTCAGTACTGGTAACTTCTCTTGGATCATTTTCTGGGCCCCACTGAGAGACAAGACCAGCCTTCTGCTGCTGCATGTCCTGCTCGCTTTTGCCCCCAGGGACTTCCCAGTCGATGCCGTGCCGTACAAGCTCAGATTCACCAGTCCGCCTCCCCTTCTCCTCTCACCCCCCACCCATCCCCAGTAACCTTTATTGCATTCTAATGAAGACAAATAGTAGGTTGCCTGCTGGCCGATATCCTCCAGTGCTAATCCTCACCCAGACAGGGACACGAGCTCCCAGCAGGAGAATCATTGTGCCATCCGCTGTATGAGTTCCATCCCCAATACCGGCTCCCTCTATCCGTGACCATACCCACATAGTAAGCAGCCCTACCCCATTCTTCTATGGCACCAGCCATTTTTGGCGCTTTTGGTAACAGAGTGGCCTAAGAAGATGGACTCCAGAGCAGGAAGATGGCGGGTTTTAGTGCTGGCAACCCCCCCCAGATTATCTAAGCATCTTTGAATGAAGTTTGAATGACAAATGAACACAAGATGTGTGAGACAATGTGACCTTTGGCTGACATTTCCACAGTTGTTATTGTACATCGTGGCGTGTGGTTTATGAGGAAGCTGTGTCTGTTCCATGTGCCCCAGGGCTGGTTACCGTGGCGAAAGCTGCGCTTTTTCTCAGTTTTTCTTTCTTTTTATTGGCAGGCAGGAGATAAGTAGACAGTTTTGGTACGCACAAGTAAGCCCTGTAGGCACTGGGAACAATATGGATGCCTTAAATGGCTTCCCAGTGGCAAACTGCACACTGTTTTAGGGCCTTTTGTATTCTAAAAAAGTTAAATCCGCGTAAAAGTTTGTTGAGTTTTATGTATATGTACAGATGGTTGTACATTAATGGGGCAAAACGACTCAGCCAAGGGTTTAGCAATGAGTTGCTCATTAGCATTTATGCTAATGAGATTATGGTTTGGGGGGGATTACAGGAATGTGCTGGATCTCACACTCATCGCCTACTGTACAGGGTCGGCTGGGTAAGAATCTGCCTTGAGTGGGAGTTCTCAGGTGGACCAACTCAGAGAGGCAGAAACATTGAACTTACCAGCTACCCTGTTCCACGCCAACCTCGCTAGCTAAATAAGGGGTTAGACATGAATAGAGCTTGGAATGCAAGTCATCTTAGATGGTGGTCCGGTCAGGGAGTAACTCATAGCACGTTGGCGCGTGTCAGGAATGGAGCGGCTGCCCACCCCCCCTGGCCGAAAGAACGGGCCGATTCACCGCGGAGCCAGCATGCGGTGACGTGCTGAGGGTAGCGGCCGCACGTGAAGGAAACTCAGCGTGACAGCGTCGCCGGTACCACGCAAAGGGGCAGGACAGTGCCACCCGGGCGAACATGGCATGCTGCAATTAGCAACAATTACAGGCCACACAAAGACACTCCTCATCTGGCCCTGAAGTGCAATTACCCCCCCCCCGCACCTCACACTGCACACCCCCCGGCCATCCGCCCTACGGCTCCCACAACACCTGGCACACGCCATCGTGTTGCTTTGGGGGGGGGGGGGGGAATGAGGGGACTTAACTCCGCGTTAATAAGAGCATGGCCTCTGTCAGCAGTATAGTTAGCGGGCACCGCGGCTGCCCGGCGGGGGGCTTAATTTAACAGCGCCCACACTGTGCGTGGCCTCCGGAAGTGCCAGGGAAAAAGAAAAAAAAACCAAATGGGCCCCCATATGTTCTCAGCACAGCTCACCTTTCTGGGGGACAGCTACGACCCAGCTGGTCACCTGCTGTCTGTAACCAGCCGGGGATGTAAAGACCCCTCTAGGGTGGCCGCAATCCTGCCTGAGCAAAAAGTTGTCTTTTCTCCCGTGTTCTCCTAGGCGTCGCTAAATGAGGGGTCTTAAAAATATACATTTATAATCGCACACATTACACGAATCTAATAAGGTGTCGACTCCGTTTTGAAGGAGCGGGTGGATGTGGCTCATGAGGAGTTTATCGACTTTCCAGCAGCGGTGAAACAAACTGGTCTGCAAAAAGTATTTAAGCGGCGGAAACACAATGTGACACTTTGCTATCAATACGCTGTTGTAATAATGTCATGTCGAGTTAGCAAGACATGCACATAATAACAGAGAGGAGGGACTCGCTCAGTATTCCTGTGGACGAGCAGGCTGCTTCCCTGTAAATGGCTTCTTCTTGATGGCACTGAGAAGGTGCTTAGTTTTACACTGGAGGGAGAAAATAAACGGGATGAGTCTGACTGGTCCGTGTAAACAACAGTGCAATCATGTCCAAATTGTTGGCTCTGGAAAGCCCAGCCTGAATGGCGCAGTGACTGTAATCAAATCAGGAAGAGCTATATGGCTCTTGGGTAGGCAGCCTGTGGGAGCGATGGCTGGTCTGGGAAACGGAGACAGGATGAACAATGCCAAGCCCCCCACCCTGCGCCGCACACCCAGGAGGAGCGGGGAACAGTGCAGACTGAAGGAAAACGCAGGATGAAAGTTAACCAAGGGGAAACATGGAATGTTATTCTCCTCTTTATGCAAGAGGGTTGAGGGGATGTCGGGGGGGGGGGGGGCAGTATGGGAAANNNCTGTTTGGGAAATGTGTGGGAAGGTGGGGTGAGTTGAGGTGGGGTGTAAGATCAGTAGGAGGATCACTCTCCTGGGAACGACAGGAAGAGAGCGGAATACGGAATGTGAAGGTTTTTCGTTCCGCCGTTTGAGGTTGGGCCTTTGCTTCCGGGGAAATACAAATAATAAGAGAAACAACACAGTGCAACATCAATATTAAACATGGCCAGAAGGTGGCATGACGGTTAACAGGGACTTTAAGCTATTCCCTCTGAATCGGTTCACTAAACATCTAAGTGTGCGGAGTCGGGCCGTATGAGACCCCCTGGATTAAAAGCTCCACTTAGCGATTTGCATGATGATACCCTGCGGTGGGGGGATGGGGGGGGGGTCCTCTGTGGAAATGTGATGCCAGCGGTGACGGCAGATGATGGTCTTCTCTCTGCCAGAGTGAGGGCTGTGGTGGGACGAGAGCTCCTGAAGGCAAGGTGTCTGGGTGGGCCTCGCTCCCATCCCCATCTGCATGCCGTCCCCCCAAGGGGGCGGCGGCGATTGGCACTGAAGCCCGTTGGCCTCCGACTCGCACCCGCGCCTCTCCGCTCGCCTTCCTATTCGCTGCCGCTTAACTAGCCAAGGTGGCAAACGCTCACATTAACCCTACTCCTTACCTTGGATGAAATTCTAACCCTACCCTACTCCAAAATTCCA
>JAODUD010000035.1:21495172-21512770 GCA_026784285.1 Stomatorhinus walkeri | reverse complement strand
CCCCCCCCCCCCCCCCAACAAATCCAACCTGCATGAGGAGTTGTAAGATGAATAGATGGGTGTACCGCTTAGCTGGCAGAATTTTTATGTCAGATTTTACATAACTGCTTTAAGATCATGGCAGGTTCAAATTGCACTATTTGTCTCCTGAAATCCATAAACTGAAAGTCCTTAAAAGTGATATTTCAGCCTTGTAAATATATTACTTCAACATTCCCTCATTAATGAATGGCAACAGCTTCTGCTACATTCTCCCATGAGTGATACTTGAGGACCATACGAGACATGACATGTTTCTGCTGTAAATTTCTAACTTTTTTCACTTTCGTAGCCATTGAATGGCTCAAAACTGCAAATTTAGCTGTTTCACAAATGTATCAAACAGCAGCTCTACTCCCACGCATGGGCTAAGTCAAAGTAGTGTTAAAAGCAAATTGATGAAGTTAAACTGCCCCATATCTCACTTAGCTGACCACAAATCGCAAATAGCAGCTTTTACACATAACATATAAGAGTACTGACTCTGCAGAACTTGGAAAAAATTACTTTTGGGAAGATTACACACAGGAAGTAAAGTGTATGACTAGGACTTGTCAACATCCTGCAATATCATTGGCAGAAGTCATTTGCTCTATCTGACCACTGTAATTATAAGGTCTAAGTTATTGCCATGATGTCAGGCAATGACAATTGCAATTGTGATTTACTTTCCATCTTCTGCACCCAAGTGTACACACATACATATATGTGCAACTTATCCTGCTGGGTTGTGGGGGGTCTGGAGCCTATCCCAGAAGCAATGGGCATGAGGCAGGGAACAACCCTGGATGGGGGGGCCAGCCCATTGCAGGGCACACTCACACACAGACCTATGGGCAATTTAGTAACTCCAATAAGCCTCAGCATGTCTTTGGACTGTGGAGAGAACATGGAAACTCCACACATAATCCAGACGGAAACTTGAACCCAGGTGAATATATATATATATGTATATATATATGTAAATCCATTTCAGAGGAGTATGTGGCACTGCTGTCGTCTGTCATGCTGTAATCACATGCCGCCTACCGCATGCACTGGTCCAGACAACAAAGCAGCGCTGAAACTGCCCTTGTCAATGTTTGAAATGAGTTACTGCTCTCATACGATGGTGGCAGTATCTGCTCCTTTTGCTTTTCAATTTAAGTGCCACTTTTGACACCATAAATCATTGTTCTTTTGGACAGATGCAGGAAAAAAACGTTGTTGTTCTTCGGAGACAGGCTCTCCGCAAGCCTTATCTGCCAGAGTGCTACTGGCTTGCGACAGTAAATGGTGAGTCGTCATTCCAGCAGGTACCGGGGCCCAGGTCCGGTCTGCCTCCCCGCACCCCCACCCCCACCCCATCCGCATACTGCTTGCTGCAGATATTATTAGGAACGAGGGTGTTAACTTCATTGCTGTGCCAATGACATTCAGCTCCGTGCACTTGTCACACGTATGGAGATGCTCCTGTTTCCTGCACTGGGAGGATGATGCAGCACTTTCTTTCTCCAGAGTCAGGAAGACGGCAGTAAGCTGATTTGGCCCACCTCCCGTATGCATCCTCAGGCTTTAAGCGAATTCATAAGGCCTGTTGGCCTTGTTTTCAGTTCTTCCAGGTAGTTGGTTTAATAATTTCTGATTCTGATTGGTCAGAGGCTTCACACCCGGCTCACGGGTAAAGGAATGCTGGGACATCAGCTGTGCTTGACCCTGGAGACCGTGACTTGAGTGTAAGACATTAATGTGAGGACCTCCTAGTGCTTGTGAAATGGTGACACATTAATGCCTGAAAGCATCCATACATTTTCCAGCCATTTATCCAAGGTTATGAGGGGAGATACAGGTACAAGCCTGGGGGGGCAACCTGGATAGGATGGGATAAACATATTACTTCAAACTTCACCTTTGGCCTCAGACTAAATTTATACTAGATCTTAAACTACAACTTCTCACCCTAAAACCCTAAAAGAATCCGCAGCAATGCATTCTATTGATTTTATTCCTGCATACACGCTTCCTCGAATACTGCATTCATAAGACAACATTCATTATTAGGAGACACGTTAATTCACATACAGTTTCATCGACTAGTCTACGCAAATTCTGAAAACAGACCAGAATGTGAACCAACCAATCACTGTCAAGGCTCAGAGGTTACGTGATCAGTCTTCCCGCCCACAATTATCTATACTAACTCTCTTTCATAATTATCCTACATCTGATAGGCCTTTGTATTCTTATGCTGGGGCTGTTCTGTTTTGTACTTCTTCATCTCTATATCATAAAAGCATTAATCAATAAAACGCTCAGCCATTTGTTAAGATTTCCCTTCTGTCTCCCGCCTGGAGCCATCTGCTATCCGACAACCGGACCCATGCGTCAGCCCGATGCAATCTTCCGATTCATCTATCTGCATCAGACCAAGCCTTATCAGCCAGCATCAAGGGACTCTGTGTTCTTAACAAGTGTACATGCCATTTGTGATTATTCTTTCTTTCTGAGAGTTTCAGTATTCTTCTTTTAAGAGTTTATTGAATAATTAAAATGGTCCAATACAAGCTATTAAGATTTTTCTTTCCTTTCACGAAAAAAAAAATGTATATATATATAAGTGAGTGCCTCTGTGACTGCTTGATTGTAAAAATTCTGAATATACAATATAGATTAATTCATGCATGACAATATCAGCTGGTATGAGCATGCGTATTTCTTTCCATCTTTGCTTATGCACAGTTTGCAGGCCTGAATGTGTCACGTGCGTCGTGTGTATTATACGTGTCTGTTGTCTTTTCCCTCATCTGTGTCCGTGTCTTTGACTGCAGATTTTGTAAATAAATTCCTACTACTGCATCAATATTTTTAAACTTTGAGAGGCATCCTGAATGCACACACCTTCTGTAAAATGTCCAGGATAACAAGGAAAGTGTTTTTTTGCAGAATGATTCCCCAGTCCATTATCCAATCAGCCGATTCAGTCAATTATTTGACTTTTTCTAACTGCTTACAGTCACCTTTTGTATCGGTATGAAGCTGCTGATGAGAATAAAGTAAACTTAAACCCTGAACATCTCAGCTGTAAGAATGGATGGATTCATGTCAACCCTGCATCAAATGGGCTTAGAAATAAACAAAATGAACCCAGTAAAACAAAAAAATGGAAAGTAAACTTAGGAGGGAAATATTGAAGGATCTGAATTACCAAACAAACAAATGGAGCAATGAAAATGCAATTTGAACCGAGTTGGAACCATCCTGGAACGTGGGGGAAAGGTTTGCAAACAAACAGTAGTAAATCAAAAGTTAATCTGGATTCATATTCTTGTTAATGAAGTCATAACTGGGAGGGGTGACCAGGTGCAGCCTGGTTTATTATCTTTTATAACAGAAATTACAAGTATATATAAAAGATCGGAAATGAGGTCTGTGAAATTGAAAGCTGGCCTGATCCATAGGCAGTGGAAAGCGGAAAACTACAAAAAATCAGACCAATAAAACTACAAAAATGTAGGAAGTTCAGTGCCAAATATAGATATAAAGGTCCATATACACTATTTAGTCAGAAGTAATATATAATACATTTGAAGGAATGGTCACCTTCTTGCTATCGGGGAGGGACCCTCTACCACTGGATGTTTTAGAATGAAAAAGTGACGCCCCCCCAAACTATTTCTACACTAAATGGACAAAAGTATTGGGATACGCCTCTCAGTCACTAAATTCAGATGTTACATTCAGACCCGTTGCCACAGGTGTGTAAAATCAAGCACCTAGACATGCAGTTCCGGTTTACAAACATTTGTGAAGGAAAGGGCTGTTCTGAAGATCTCTGTGAACTCAAGCAGGGTGCTGTCATAGGATGCCACTTTGGAATAG
The DNA here is from genome assembly GCA_026784285.1 of Stomatorhinus walkeri. Lineage (NCBI taxonomy): Eukaryota > Metazoa > Chordata > Actinopteri > Osteoglossiformes > Mormyridae > Stomatorhinus > Stomatorhinus walkeri. The sequence continues at coordinate 21,508,873 of JAODUD010000035.1, read as the reverse complement.
GTCAGTTTGAGAAATTTCTTGCCTGCTAGATATTCCATAGTCAACTGTAAGTGGTGTTATTGAAACGTGGAAGCATGTAAAAGCAACAGAAACTCAGCGACGATGCGGCAGACCGCGTGGTGAGTGCTGAGGCACTTGGTGCGTAAAAGTCGCCAACGCTCTGTTGACTCCATAGCTGCAGAGTTCCAAACTTCCTCTGGAAATAACTCCAATACAAAAACTGCAGTGGGAGCTTCATGGAATGGACTTCCACAGCTGAGCAGCTACATGCAAGCCTCACATCATTAACTGCAATGCCTTGAATGGAGTGGTGTAAAGCACGGAATGGATGCTGGAGGAGTGGAAACGTGTTCCGTGGAGTGATGAATGGCACTTCTCTGTCTTGCAGTCTGATGGACAAGTCTGGGTTTGGCAGATGCCAGGAGAACATTACCTGCCTAATTGTATCGGGCCAACTGTAAAGTTTCGTGGAGGAGGGATAATGGTTATGGGGTTGTTTTTCAGAGGTTGGGCCCTTAGCTCTAAGGAAGAGAACTCCTAATGTTTCAGCATACCAAGACATTTTGAACAGTTCCAGTAGCTTCCAAATTTGAAGGATCAATCTGGGGAAGTCTCTTTTCTGTTCCAGCATGACTGTGCCCCAAAGCAAGCAAGGCCTATAAACACATGGTTGGGTAACTTTGGTGTTGAAGAACTTGGCCCATACAGAGCCCTGATCTCAGCTACGCCAGGTACCCGTGCCTTAGCAGAGCAGTCACATGTTCATGGGCCCTAAACTCACAGCTCTAGGGATGCCACATGTTGGCTGACCTTGTGCTGGGACCCCCAAGCTATGTAAAACAAGATGGGTCAGTGAAGAGTAGCATTGCAATGTACCTGTCCTTCTGCTAATGGCAAATAGAGCATGTTTGTTTTTGGATTAATTAGAATGGAGATTGCAAGCCAAGCCTTCATGGCCAACATCAATACCTGACCTCACAAACGCTCTTCTGGCTGAATGAGCAAAGATTCCAACAGACACACTATTAATCTTGTAGAAAGCGTTCCCTGAAGAGTGACAGCTGTTATAGCTGCAAAGGAGGGACCAACTCAACATTTATGTCTATGAATTTAGAAAGGAATGCCATGAAAGTGCTTGTAGGTATAATGGCCACGTGTCCCAATACTTTTGCCTTCAGACCTATCATCAACCCCCCCCAGACCTATCAACAGCTTCCAGACCAATCACCGGGCCCCAAACCTATCACCGGGCCCCAGAAATAGCAGCAGGCCCCAGACCTATCACTGGGCCTCAGACCTATCCCCAGGCCCCTACCCTATCACTGGGCCACAGACCTATCCCCGGGCCCCTACCCTATCACTGGGCCACAGACCTATCCCCGGGCCCCTACCCTATCCCCGGGCCCCTACTCTATCACTGGGCCTCAGACCTATCACTGGGCCTCAGACCTATCCCCAGCCCTTGACGTGCTGTTTCCTTTTAATCTGTGAATAAAGCTCTTTGTGTGTTCCCTTCTCCATCCCCGGTTCCCGCATTCACTGTCCTCTTGGGCTCCCCTCCCGGGGCTGCTCCTATGTATACTGGGGGAAAAATAAGCCATCTGCGGCCCACGGAGGAGGGGGAGAGTGGGGAGGGACGGAGATACAGGACAGGGTGAACAGGTCCAAACACAGGAAACATACTGCAATAAGTAAAGAGGTAGAGAAGCGCAGAACGAGCACTCCTGCGATCAGCTGGGCTTGGCGCAGACAGTGAAGGATTGCAAGGAGGATTATTTATGCTGAGCTTTAATTTTCTAGCAATTCCCAGATGAAGCCATACATAAAACCATAAATAATAAACAATATTCTCATTAGTAACTGATTCCTCGGATTAATATTTATCTAAAAATAATTGTACCATAAGAGTGCAAGATTTTCTAGTAGGCATTCTACTAGTGAGATTTACTGGAGAAGCAATAATCAATTTACATATAGTAGAATAAATTAATTTACAATCTACATACTATGTAGGATGAGTGTGCTGACAATTGTAGTGGTTATTTTGGCAACAGGGGGGTTGTAATAATGGGAATTGTGATAAGGAGTACTTAGAATAAGTTGTATCTGTACCACTGGTGAGTTAATATTACTAAAGTTTTGATGAAAGATGATTACGGTGTCCTAGGCTCATCACACTGCCTATGAGTGTGACTAATTAAACCCTTGAATCCTTGACATTGGACTGACGGTTCCCCATTCAAAGTAAGACTAGGCATTCTCCATATTTAAGAGGAGTCCAAGAGTAAGGATCTCTGCCCAGTTTGCAAACCTCAGCTCTTCATCTCGATGACCTTAGAGAGCACCTCTAGGACTGGCAGTTTTCAGACAAATGCTAACATACAACAAGGGATCCCTCTGATGTGTTCTAATTCTGTGCTAAAAGAGGCAGGTTAGAGCAGCCTGGCCACGGGGGAGGGGGGGCACACAGTAGTACAGCTGGATTTGTGTCTTCCCTGTGATGTCTGTGGACTTGCTACTGAGCAGCGCTACTATACTATAAACCTTTGACACACAGACTGCCAACACAGCCATGGATGGATGGATGGATGGATGGATGGAATTCCCACAAGCCAGACAATAATTTCAACTGTTTTTGAAAGAGCCGAACTATCAGGCTCATGAGCACATGACCAGCATTACTGATAGTCATTCAGGCGCCCCAGCTCTACATCACCCCCTGTGGTTCCATCAATGTCGTGGCTGAAACCGCAGCCACCGGCGACTTGAGGCAGAAACCAGCAGAAACTTTTATCGGGTAACTTTCTGTTTCGTAATCATCATCCAAAGAAAAAAAGACTCTTCCATCTGCATAGAGCTCAGGGAAACTAAATAAGAGAAGCTCTTTGGGAAATGTTCAGCGGTAATGAGTCACGCATTGGAGAAACCTCCTTCGCACTGGGAGAACGTTTGATTGGTGATCTCGGCACGTATCGAGGGCCATGTAACTTACCCGGCGTATGTGTCACGCGTCTGTTTTCTCCTCCCCGACACACCTCATCAGTATGGTTTTGAAAAACCATTTAAATAAAGTCTCTGGATTTAAATGTTCTGAGTGTTTCTCACACCTATTGTACAGCATGCTATGCTGCTGAGGGAAAAAATGCCATTATAGATGATTTACAATACTTTCTTAAGCTATTTCAGACACGGCCTAAACGACGGCAAGACCCCTTCACCTCAGGATCCTGTTAAAGCTTATTATTTTCGGAATGAAAGATGGAGCCGGCTTTGTGAAGCAAAGAGAGAGAGAGCGAGCGTGTTGGAGGTGGGGGAACCCAGTGCTAAATATCTAACTGAACCCCCCCCACAGCGCTTTTCTTTCACATGGTTTAGTGACACAGTGGGTGAAGATCGACCTGGCAACAATTTGCACCCTAAAAAAAAAAGAAATGAAAAAAGCGCGAGGGAAAAAAGTTTAACTTCCCAAATTTATTTGATTTATTGAATTCCTACATGAAGAGATAAGACCCTGCGTCGGAAGGCATCACAAATGCAAGGAAACCTTAGACATATTTTTTATTTAGTCCCGCTTTAGAGGAAAGCGAGGCGGCCGTGGTAGTCGTTTTCATTCGCTCTCAGACACGGTGATGCAACACAGCTGTAAAAGCCGCACAGCAAGGATTTTCATTCTACACTTTATTTCAGTGAGGATCAGAAGGCCTTCCTCAGTGCCGCGACTCAGAGACGCTTTAAATCCTTTTCACCCCGACATTAAGTGAGATAAACCGACAAGCTGGCATTCAGGTGTGATAAACCATTAGGCTTTAATCCGCGGTGCCCGCTCTCTCACGCGTACATCGCCGCTAAATCTTACCCACGGCTGCCAGACTCTGAGAGACGGCTTTGACTCATGAAAGACATCTGAAGGTGCATGATGGGAAAGAGGACGGCCTTGTGGCCATGCGGACCTGCTCGAGGCGAGGGACAGTCAGGAAGACGGGGACTCAACACCGCGTCGCACACTTGTGTGCCTGTCTGTTTATGCTCCCTCTGAGCATGTTCGTCACAGAACTATAAACAATATAAGCAATATTGATGTTTTTAGTGCAGATTAAAATGAGCTTTATTGTCTGGGACACAGCTTGGAGGCAAATCCAGCCTAAAAGATGAAGCTAATAAATGGAGCGACTAATCACGCCGGGTCTGATTTCCTTTTATTCAAGGTTGAAAAGGGAAAACAAAGGATGCTTAGCACTATACATTTAAGAAGATACTGCAAGTACTGCAAATCTCAGATCTTCCGTGACTATTATTAGCCAGTTAGTTCTCATTTTATTCAGTTAACCCACAGCTTCTACTCCTGCAGAAACACCTGTTAAACCTGGATATGTATGCAAGGCCATTTTTTAAAGGAGAGTTAGGTCGCCGCAATAATGTACTTTTCCTTACAGATTGATAGTTTCGAGACGCACCCTAAGTAACATTCCCCACTGAGAACCGCTAATGCAGGGGTAGCTGAAATGGGCGACGGAGGAACCGTGACGGCGTCAAAGGTGGCCGATTCACGGCAAAGATCTCAGCCCACAGGACAGCAGCGCCCCCCTGGAATGTCACCTTTGACTCAGGAGGTGGTGGGGATGAAATTAACATTACATGTCTTAATTGGCCATGTGCTGTATATCCTGATTCAGATTTTAATAATACTCAGCACTATTTATACATGTTCCTCTAGGCTCAGTAATGTATGCCATTAATAAATGCTGCTGAGCAGAGACTATGGATTACAGTATGTCCTCTATAAGTAGATTAAGCAAAACAATTCCACAGGAGGTATAACCTACCTCAAAATTAGCAAGGGCTTACACTCTGCTTTATCTGTTAAGACATATTTCCTCTCCTGTTTCTTTTTCAAGCTGTTTTTTTAAATTCTCCTTCTCCTGTAACTGATAAATCTGGCTCTCTACAATTGCCATTTCCGCATACCTGCCATTCTGAGCTAAAATGTCTTTAATGCAAATTTCAAATGAGTGTCATTTGCGGTGACCGACTAATGTCCTTCTGTGAATCCGTGTCAGGTACCAAATTATGTCAGACTAAAGCACCTTTACGTCGCCACTGCACAGGAACTAATGCCACTGGAAAACCACGTTAACAGTATCTGTTTTAATGGACCCAGATTTCCCAGTTGTTTAATGGCAAAATAATTTGTCAAGCTGTAGCGAGCGTCGGCTGTCAGACAGATTCCGCACTTCCACGCCGACTGGTACGTGCATAAACATATCAATCCGCTGGGCCTAAAAATAACAGGCAGTAAGTGTTTTGATTTCGAATCCTCCCCGGATGCTGAGGGAGGAGGATGTTGCCGTGGAAATGGAAGACAGCATGCAAGCACCGGCGCCATTACCACACAGAAACATTCGATCGCATTAATAAATAATGCGACTAATACGAAAGCTATGTAGAGTTCCCGTCGCGTCTCTGTTTACCTTCATGCTGTTTGCGGGGGGGTAAACCGAAGGTGGTAATTCCCATCAAACAACTCACATCCTAGTGCAGACTGCAGTACCGCACGCAGGAAATACAAACATCCAGGGTCCATTGTGTTTTACCTACGCTCGTCTCATAGCAAAAGACTCTATCCTTTTTTTCCTTCGTAGTTTTTTGCCAACAGAGGTGCAATTGGCACTTGGGTGGCATCCAGAATGTTCTCGGTGACAGAATCAGTGCAGCACTAATCTCCAGTCAAGGGCTCTTTGGAAACCACTGGCACTTTGGCAGCTGAGCCTCGCACGCTGCCTGTCGCCGCCTGATGGGGGCGTCTCCCCGCCGCCTCAGAGCAGCCAGAGCCACAGCCTGGAGAGGAGAACCATGAGGGCCAAAGAGATCACCAAAGTTTGCCGGAGCGTGTGCGCGGATGCTCGCAGGAAAAGGCCAGAGTCCGACAGGTGGCTCCCAAGCTCAGACAGCTCAACTCGGATCACCGTCTGTACCTGGACTGGACGCGGAATCGGCAGCGACCTGAAAGCCATCTTGCTCCGTCAAGCAGCGGGAGTCACAGTGCTGAAGGCTGCCCTGCTAACTCCCCCCTCGTTCGCCGCCTGTCGCTACGAAAAACCTACGAGAGGTAAAAGCGACTGTTGGGTTTCAAGCGGTGACCACTAAATTGCCATCACAAGACAGGATCCATTTGCATCATAAGGTTATCAATAAACCGCAGCTTATCCTCAGTATTGATTTTAATGAGATTTATGGTAAGCCATGCTTCCTATTGAGATGTTGGACTGAGTGGAACGTTTAAAACACATCATCAATATTTTTCATTTAATGAAAGAATGTATAGAGTGATTTCATGCTGTATTTTATAGCTGGTTTTCTCTCTCTCTCTCTCTCTCTCTCTCTCTTCTCCTTCTCTCTATCACAAATACACACAAGGTGATAACCTCATCCAACTTCTCCTACACCTGAGTTCAAACCCTTCTTCACAAAAAGGCACTGGTTTGAAATGGAAAGATACTGAACAGATGTGTCATAGGTCAGGAAAAACCTGGACTGAAAAATAGAGATTGCGAAAATAAAATAAAATGAATCAGACTGCACAACATTTCCAGGGTCCAAGAGGAATAAAATAAAAATCTCATTATCTTTTCCTCTCCATCCACTTCAGAGGGAGATAGCAAGATGCAACTTATATGACAGAGTGAGAAATCTGCGTTTCTCTGAAAAGTACAAACACATGCGTACGAAAGTAACCATATTAAATCAGCTTAAGTAAAGGTCAGAAGCCTTGCCGAATATGAGAAAACCCCCACCTCCTCAGCAGTTCCCCCTTGTTATGTATCAATTTTTAGAAAGCAAATATTGTTTAGTGACAGCTGACCTTATCTCAGCCAGTAAAGCAGGGCCTGAGAAACACTTGATGGAAGGGGAATTCATTTGTGCGCTGTACTGTAATATGTTAAATTAAATCCAGTTAAATGTCAGACGAAACGGTGGCCTGTTAATTTCCCTTCTTTGTCCCTTCAGTCAGAGTGATCTTTGAGAAATGATCTTTGTTACATATCAATATTGATCATTTTAAGTAACTGGCACTTTAAAGGAGAAATAAATAAATAAATAAGTGGTTTTTTGCATTTTTTTTTTTTGTAGATTTAAATGTCAGCACTCGGTGTCAGCGATGAGCTCAGCAAGGGAGGGAAGTTCTGAAAGTCTTTCTTCTGGGGTTGGCAGCGCATCGATTTGACACTCTGCTGTGTTTATCTGTGAAATTCAGTGTGGTAACTTGCACGTGAGGTCCTGGCTTTAAGCAGCCAGTCGCGGGGGCCCAAGGCCGACTGCTTGTCCCTCAGGGCCTGGACCCATGGAGGGGATGCTTGGTTCTTAGTGAGAGACATAGCAGCCGAGTGGAGGTCCACATTCAATTTTTATTCAATACTCCTATCCCCTTTCCCCATCTAATATTTTGTGACTGTGACCCTGAATTTACTTTAAAAATCTGCTTTCTAACAAATGGGAAGCATAACATATCTGGTCATTTTCTTAGTAATGCTTTTACGTTGTTGTGTTTTACCCAACTAACCGTGTTTCATTGCCTACATTATTCATTTTTTTTGTACTTCGACAGAATGGAGACCACATGATTATGTGAAGCTGGAATATGCCTCTTCTGTCCATCTTCTTACGGGTTGCCTTCTGCTGGTGATTTGGTGTCTCTACATTGCACAAAGTGTGTGCACACTGTGATGATCTGGCAGCCCCTGTCATGTGTCCTGAACTTCCACGGGTTCCAGGCTCACACGGACCTCAAATTGGATCAGCAGTTATGGAAGATGGATGGCAGGATGTAGACCAAGTGTCAAATGAAAGCTTCTGACAAAATGAGGAACTTAAGTTTTAAAACTCATGGGACATGGGAGCCTCAGTCATAATAGGGATCTGACAAAGCATAGTTTGACGTCTGTGTACCCAAGATGCCAAAACACCATAAACGTAAAATGTGTGAAGTGTTACTGTAAAGATGCTCTTAGAGGTTCTGCCACTACAATGTTGCGTGAGATGGGTTTTGAACCCGGCATGCAGATGTACCAAGCATTCCAAAACATTTAGCAACTGTTTTATTGGCATGGAACAAATATGAAACGTAAAAAAGTGCAAATGCCAAGCTCATTTTGTGTTTTGTTCAGGAGAGAGAGAGCTGAATGCACATGATGGGAAATGTTTTACTTTCCTCAAGGAGGAATATCGTCAGGCATGAAAGCATTGACAATATTTGTATGAATCCTTAACCTAGTTTGTGTCAATAACCTCGCATTATGCAGTACATAAATTATTCATTCTTCACTTGTTCAGTATTTGTTTTTAACATGAAGGGATAAACGTGGGGGAACAAGATTGCAGTGTTGTCACTCGTGCTTTGAGCGTCTCGTTTTTAACGAGGCCTCTGAATTGAGCTGTTTGTAGCTGAGTTTGGAGCGGGTCGCTTGGGCCGTTGCTTGGCTCGCTGGGTGGTGCCTCAACCGAGCACCTCCAGGGCTGTCATTTTAATTCCTGCGAATGAAACTGAATGGGGGCTCAGTGGAGGAGCACCGGTAGGGTGTTAGGGTTGAATCCCACCTGCTATTTGTGTAGTTTGAATGTTTTCCCCCATCACATGGACTTCCTCCAGGTCCCCTGCTTTCCAAAGACAGTCATTTAGTCTAATTCAACTTTAACCAACTTTACTCCACAGTCCCAAACCATCGTGCCACAACTGGGCTTATGTTACCTGAATACTGGCTCAGCCAACATCTATCTCTGCAGTCTCTGATTCACAGCTGTCACACACAGACCTGTACTCATACTCAATGTTTGTGGGGACTAGGCAAAACCCTAATCCCAGCAATAACGACATCAACCCCTACCCAGCCCGAACCTTAACCATAAGTAACCAAACAAAACACGAGGCTTTTGGCATTTTTACTTTTTTGATTGCATTCACTGAATTTTGTGGGTGCCTGAAAAATGCCGCACTCTTACCCTGGGTAACACCCTCCTTCTTTGAAGGTGAGGTAAAATAACATTCAAATGCGATCATCATATTTACGCTTAACACGCGCTCCTCGTTAAGGCCCTAATGTACCTGCCTTGAGTTTATTTGAGACACAGAAAGCTGATGGATTAAGGCATTCTGATCTATTTAATAACTAACTAACTGTTACGTAGCTACCGGTTAAGTTGGCCAGCTGCATTACTGCCACTGCGGGACACTTCGATTTATGTTGTTATCATATTGAGAGAGTGGCTCTCACGTTTGACCTTTATTGTTTCCTGCTGTTGCCACGTTCTTCTGCTCATCAGAGCTACAAGCAGGACCTGCGATTCCACTTGGGTGAGGTGAACATCCAGCAGGTTTAGCATGTCCAAGTCCATCCATCAACTTACGACGACAGCTAATCCAGGAAGCATGGGATGCCCTGGGAGGTTCAGCCAGGGGAGGGAGGGGGTCAATCGCCACCCCATGGCGAAGGAAACACCAATTAATTACAAAATATTTGATTCTTATAAACTGGGTTGTTCAGCACTGACTGCAGCGATAGGTTGGACCTGAAGAAGCTTCATAATGATCTGATTGTTTGCTGTGAGTGCTGACTAACCAGCCCGGCATTCCTCGCATTGAACACCATAGCGATTGCACTCAAAGCCCCCCCATACTGGAAATTCCTGGCGAAATACCAGCCAGCAGCAGATTCCATACTGGGACCACGAATGCGAATATTTATCTACACTGATGTCACTTCTAAAACATGACAGGAAGGATTTCTCATGGTGTCCCTTTTTAGGTGACGAAGACCCCTTGCAATGGAAAAATCGGGGAAGAGGATATTCAGGTATCTATAAATAAATCCGTCCACTAGTCCTGGACAGGGTTGGGGGGCAGTCTGGAGTTTATCGCAGGCTGCACAGGGCGAAAGGCGGGGGTGCAGTTTGGACAGAATGGCAGCCCATGGCAGGGTTTGCCTTTGTACATATATTCCAAGCATATCTACTGTTACTCTTAAGGATGACAGGCAGCTAAATTGTGGAAGTGAAGTGCGGTGAACGTATTGTGCTTAATTAATTGTACATGAATTTATTTACATTTATCTCCAGTAATCCCCCACCCTGCTGCTCTCTCAGATGTTGCTGTAGCACATTTTAAATTCATTTCCCAGAGTGATTATTGTCCATATGGTACATTTCTCATTGTCCCGACAGCACACAGTCCCCACCGCTACCTAAATATGCTTTTTTTGCTGCTAAATAAGGTTTTTTTTTTGTATCGGACATCCGAATGAAGTCGTCGGAGAGGCCGGACAAACTGAATTGGTCCAGACAGCACAGTCAGGAGCCTGGGAGCCCAGACCGATCATCTTGAAAAATGAACACTGCGGCCATCGGGCCCTGAACTGGGGGGACCAAGATTGCAGGCCCTCTCTTCAAGCCTGGCGCCAAGAGGACCCTCTTGCATAACGTATGAAGTCGTCCTTAAAAATGGATCTTTCCGGCCGCATGAAATCCTTTGCTATCAGCACTGGGAGATAGATGAGAAAATCAATTTTTCCCTAGATCCGTTCAGAATTGCTAATGGCACTGGCACGGAGAGGGGCGGAACGATGCGACATTGACCCCCCCGTTTAAAATTCACTCATGGTCATTGCCGCATGCAAAGATGTCGCCTGGTTTCGAAACGATGCAACATATATTCTACGGACCCTTTGAAGCAAAAGCCATTAATAGATATAGAATAAAGGCCTATTACACATATACAGCATGTATCTATTCATGCTTTTGTGTTGCAAAGGACTGTTGTGGCTCCTCCTGGATTTTCTGGCTTTTTTGGTGCACAGCCATTACGCTGTGTTCTGCCTGAGGGAGTTTGAAGTCTGACATGACTTGAGTAAAAAAGCACTACCTGCTTGTTGGGAAAGACCATCTTTATGACTGGTTGCAACCACAGGCAGAAAGGGTGCTGTGATATTCCTCTTTGTCAGATGTTGAGTCTGTCACCATATACTCTCCACTCTTGCTTGGGTACATCTCACTCTGCTTTAATACAAAACTGCCGGAAAAAATGAAAACTTTTCATTTTGATCAGGCATCCCGGTCACCCCCGAGAAGGGTCCTTGACAGTGGCGCTCTAACCCTTTCTGCCATAACAACCCTTCATGTGCTCCAGTTTCCAGGCCATTCACTGCAGACCAGCCAGCGTGTTACCTGCAGCTCCAGTTTTTTGTGAAATCTTTTTTTCCTGCTCAGAAAATAGCTCCCCTTTACTGTACCTAGAATTCGCTTTAGATTTTGCAAACTAATAACCAGGTTAAAACATATAATGTAGGGCTGAGAGAGAATATATATGTAAGCTCACTGATAAAATATGTGTAATGTTCGGGGTGTGATAAATAAAGGGTGGGTTAAATGGTTTTATTATTCCTAGATTTGAGCTACCATGGTTAGAAATAAAACGCAGGTAAAACAGAGTTAACCTAGATATAAGTTTAGCCTGCATCTGCTTCTGAAGGCACCTTGACAGCATGCAGCCCCTCGTCTACCGCATGCCGCGGGGAACCGGACACTGTTGCCGTTTGGAGTCACAGCAGAATCCTTCGCCATTCATCTTCATTACCTTTCACGCGGAACATCGGAATTCTTCCAGGTCGCCCCGTGTAATCGATTGGATTCCATGTTTTTTTTTTTCCTCTAAATCGGCGGGTTAATCAGGGAGGGAAAATCACCTCTCTTTTGTCACGGAAGCTTCCAGCCCCTGGCAGCTGATGGAAGGGCGGTTGAGGTTTGGCCATAGGATTTGAGGTTTTGAGGAAAAGCTCATTTGCGTTTTAGCCGAAACCTGCATCGTGTCTGTTCAATTGACATTCTCCCATTATGAAGGAGATGGGTGATGTGACAGTTATCGTAGCGATTTTCTCATCCAAACTGGGTGGAGACTGAAATGGGTTCCTGGGTTATTTTTAGGGTTTCTGTGTCGCTCAGGGGGGGTCACCTAATTTGACTCCCCTGTTAATTTTGGGTATGATTTACTGCCCCATTACACACAATGTTTGACTAATGGCAGCCATTTGAACACATTTAGAAATATTTAGAGGAAAAATGTATGTTGTTTTAAGAAAAAGTAAAAGATATAGAAAATTTCAGTTTGTATTGATTAAGACACATATGGCCAACATAAGACTGCATGTTTTTTTGTTTTATTTTTCATAACTGCATGGATCAATCTGTGTACCTACATTTAGTGCATTTCATAAATGTTCAGCTGGCTTGGGAAATAACATGATGAAATTAGAAGAAAGTTACAAAGGGGTGACTTTGTTTTCCTGGCAATAAATCAGTCATGCCCTTAAGGACAGGAATTCTCTGGGTCCAAAGCACCTCATTCATTAATTCAATCAAATACGTTCCAGTCAGCAGGCCCCGAAACAGCCAGTGCAGCCCACATTTGCACGGTCACTTTACGTTATTTCATCCTAGCACATGTAATGAAACGTTGTGAAACCCTACCTGGTTTCCTGTGGAGTTTTTCCAACGTGGCAAGCAAACCTCATACACACCAGTCCTGCCACCCCTCGCACCCCCCCACCCGTGTGAAGTATATTGGTCTGAGCTAGGGCATGGTTTTTCGAGAAGAGCGAAAGTCACAGCAGCAGTTAGGGGATCAAAGCCCCTTCAAGGTCAGTGATGGTTCTTGGCTTGATAAATAGGCCTGTGAATGAGGCCACTTGGCGGTGGAGATAAGGACATGGAGAAGCTTCGGATGAGAACACGGATGAGGCCGCGACACACAGTCCAACCAGCCCTGTTCCCCTCACCAAGCTGGTAAGACCTGTGTCTCTGGAACCTGGATAATAACCACCCCATATTAACCACCCCACACGCCGGTGCTGTCGTTCGTTTCCTCGCCCAGAATAACACTTGTGGGAACACGCTGAGATTCAAACCCTCAAAAACGCACGGCGCTGTTACGGCACAGGGAGTGCCACATTGTCACCTGCCCGATGCAGGCAGGAGACAAGCTTTGGGACAGGGAGAGACTCACAGAGCACGAACGGGATTCTACGTCTCAGCCGCGAAGACGGAAGGAGGAAATCTGAGTTAAGCACAGGCACTCAGCGCAGATTAAGAGGACATCTTCAGCAGTGTCTAACCCCGCAGTTAGGACTGTCAGGTACAGGATAGCAACCAAGTCCTTCAGAAGATGTTACAGAGACAGCTCATTCCAACAAAGACAAATGAGGAGAAACAAGAGTGATGTAATGCATGCAGGTAAAACAAAAGAGGTAAAGGGGAAAAAAGCAAAAGGGTAAAGGATAAATTTTTAGACTTGGCGACACATTGATGTCAAAGCTGGTCATTTTTATATACCCAGAAGGGGTGACACAGTAGTTAGCGCTTCACACCTGTGGCACCAGGGTTTGAGTCTCTTTTGAGTATCTAGCTTTGTATGTGTTAAGTTTATATGTTTTCCCTTTGCTGTCATGGGGATTCCTCTTCGGGTTCCAGTCCCCCCACGCAAAAATATACTTGGTTCAACCAGAGTTGCCAAATTGCCCAACGATGTGAGTGGTGTTGTTCTCTGCCCTGAACCCTGAACAGGATGAGCAGAAAATGGATGAAGATAACCAAAGAGGCTACCAATGACGATATTTATCAATGAATATAACCAAAGAGGCTACCAATGACGATATTTATCAA
>JAODUD010000035.1:21432752-21445876 GCA_026784285.1 Stomatorhinus walkeri | reverse complement strand
CATCAACTTTATTCCTGAACTATGGAGCGACCTCACGCTTCTCTTTCGTCTTATATATGTTCTTCTGCAGAGTCTTTTTCCAAAGTTGGCAGTTTTTGCCCGTCCCCTATTAATAAAACTGCACGTAAAGACAGCAGTAGTGAGGACACAGCTCCCGTTTCTGGGGTGCAGAATCGGGATCCTTCTGGGGACCTGAACAAGCAAGAAAGTGCTGGTCCAATAAACTACTATCACTGCAATTTTTACTTATATGTATTTTTATATATTTTTTTTCTCTACCTTATTATATTATATACATACAAAAAATCCATCCACTCATTTTCTGTAACCACTTGTCCTGTTTCAACTCGCGGCTGGTCTGGAGCCTTTGCCGGAGGCTACGGCCACGAGACAGGGAACGACCCAGTACCAGCACAGAGAGATATCACTATATATAAATATTTTCCTTAAGGTCATGACTGTCAAAGACACTTCTGAGGTCTAAATGGACAAACTTTGAGGTATATAATATCTGCGAGCATTGCCCTCATGTCCTATAGCAAAAACACTGTAGATAGATAGATTGACTGCCACAGCACAGACCAGAGGAGCCCAGTTTGCTGTTATTACATCGTGCACAGATTACATGGAAATTAAATAAATAGCTGCTAGGGCCAAATCCGGGTTAGGGACAGCGGTTAGAATAATGGATGGAAGAAGTTAGTTACTTCATATTGCTAGATGGGAATAGTTGTTGACGTGAACGGTTTCAGGAAGAATTATTCAACTTTGTCAGTCATTTTAGATAAGGCTCAACAATTGCATAGTGCTGTCTATTATGGGATATGTATTGCAGGCACCATCCTGTATTATATATTCTGTACATGTGGCTTAATAATTCTTCATTTCACGTCACCCTGGTCATCAACATCACCTCGATCTGTAACGGAGAGGCAGTTCGGCTGAGCCGCGCTCCTTTTTTCTCCAGAATATAGGAAAGATTTATAAAAAAAAATGAAAATGCTACGAGACAAACCAAATCCCCGGAGGGGAGCTCCAAATTGCATTTCTTAAATCTGCACTCAGCCTCAGTGGAAGCAACCGGATGTGCCTCTTCACACATCTGCGGTATCACAGTGGACCAGTGGGGTCGTCCCGAGGTCACATTGGCGGTGCCCCCACCCTGTCTGTGATGCTAAAAAGCCACCAGTGAGCTTCAAAATCTAATTCATGACTCGCTGACCCTGGCTGGAGCCACTGAGTGTGACTGATGCATCTAGAGATTCTTTGATTGGCAGATTTTGAGTGTGTGTTTTAATATTAGTGTTATTTAGTATTTTTGAAGCATTTTAGGCATTTACAGGGATCTATAAATAACAAATATAAATGTATAATGTTATATAAAGTGGAAAAAAGTAAACACAGTCAACCTGTACAACAAATTAGATGTTTTTCACCATAAATATCTATTTGAAATAATAAAAACACTTCGGAATTCCGAGGGATTGGAACACAAGGTTTTTCCATCAAAAAAAAAATTAAAGAACTTATCCATTTGTTTATATTAGACAGCCTCAAATTTCCTGACAGGAAAATTGCAAATTGTAACCTTCTGCCGCAATGCCACCTAAAATAAGCCAATCAGGAGCACTTTGCAGATGTTATTTCAGAGTAATATAATTGTTATTTTGTCTTCATACATGGTGCAAACGCCGTCATTTTTGGTCGGCACAATGAAAGTGTCCTTTCCTATATTTCCAAATGACGCACAAATAAAAGATAAATGCACGTAATAATAATATCATCTTCCTCATCATCAGCAGTCGTTCTGAACTCTCTTCTTAAGGGCTGCACTCAGTCACACTGCCCCCAGTTAGACACAAGAGCAGCTGTCAATCATCAGCTCACTCCTGGGATTGATATGAAATGTTTATGGGGTAATACGTATTCACGAAGAGCCAGTCGATGCCTACATGTCCGCACGCCAGTACGTCGCCTTTGCGCTTAATTCACCCCCGCCTGCCACATTTCACACGCGACCTTTTTAACCTGTGACAGCAGTTGGCCGAATTCCACGGGTGAAACTTTTCACGCTGTGATGCGAAACAATGATAAAGGGGGGGTGCTGGAACAAAACTAATCCCATAATGCAATTTTTGTGTGGCTGCAATAACTAGCAGGGCTGAAATACGCTGTTTTATGGTGACATTTTTACCAGAGAGTTAAAACTGACACTCCTTATAAGCGAGTATGCCTGGAAAGTGCTAGAAAGTCGTTTTCGACAGCGAAGTGGACCTACTGAGTCAAGAAGACAGGAAATTCACTTTATGAACGCAGTACTGCGGAAAACCCCCAAGAAAATGGCTATGAGCTCAATTGTCTCTAAGAGGCACTTCCATGATGTGGAAATAATTTGGTTTTGATGAGGCAGCCCACTTGTTAAAAATAATTTAGCTTCAGTATTAAAACAAAAGGAAATTCAATTGAGAATCGTGTGTTATATTTCCATAATGATGGCAGTTTGTGGGGGGGGTTTGACTGAAATTCTATTTGTCTTAAGCAGTCCCCACAACATCACTTCCGTTTAGTGATGCTGGGATGCAATCGCGGCTCCGTCGCCAAGTTGGCATGTAGGTTCCTTTGTCGAAAAATAAAAAAAAAAAACTATGGAAAAACTTTGGAGGTGAATGTTCGGTCAGCACGTCCGAAAGGTTTACTGCTGCGGCTGCGTCAAATGCGAGAGCGGTCATTAGCGTGTTCGTGAGCTAATGCGGCGCGAGCGAGCCGTCTATCCACAGGCAGCTAACTGGGACCCGGATGCAGGGCTGCCTCGTTCAGCTGCATGCAGCAAACTCATATTTGCATTTGCTCACGGACGACATTGCCTCACTCATCAAAGTCACAAAACTGTTTCACTTGCATTTTTATTACATCCCTCACTTTTTTTAAAAAAGAAATAAAATGAATGTCACTGGCATACATTTACAGTACAGATTTAGCATTTTCATCCATGGATGGTTTTTAAGAAATAGCCCTCTGTTACTTTTGAGTTATATACCACAAAACGGCCTGGAAGGAGAGCGCTGGCAGGAAAGGAAATCATTAATTCACCGAAAGAAATATTAACGAAAAATCTCTTTCATCAGGGGAAAAAACAGCTATGCAGATATTTAAGAAACGCAACAGACTGCGCAGAATACTTTTTGAAGTCGGATGAAATTCTTTAGCCTTCTTGTGGTTTTATCAATGGTTACACATGATTAGGGTAATCATTTCAGCTTAATATTTCAAAATGGTACAGAATTTACTTGTTTACACTAGTTAAATCCAATAGAGTTTATTACAGACGTATTAATTTGTATCTATATACATGCACCATTTATTCACAGGGACGAAAACACGGGTCGCCGTGGCCTCTGACTTGGTACCAGATCTTCCTCTTGTGCTTTTAGAATGGACCTGGTCTCTGCTAACTCAAAGGAACATCTCCATCTTAGCAGGTGCATTTTGGGATAATACCTGAAAGTGTTTCCTTACGCAAAGGCTCTGTAAGCGGTATGGGTATGTGGATATGGGGGTGTCTACGGTCCCCCAGCAAACACACATACCATGACCTTTGTCTGCCCTCTAGTACAGCGACCTGCACATGTGACCACAGCCGTCTGCGCTCTGTTTTGTGTCTAGTAAACGATGAACAAATACTATATTCTCATAATAATAAAAAATAATATTATATTGTAATAAAAGATATATAATATTAACCTCCTCCTTCGATCCTCAGTGTGCTGTACAATCTTTTCATGCACTTTAATTTTTCACTTCATATACTCTTCAAAAAATGTTTTTGTTCTATATAGAAACATATCTGTTTCGTCATTAGTGAAAAACTGAATAATACTTCAAAAATACAATTGATTTCATATTAACATGCGTATAGCATAAAATTCAGTATTTATGACATTGCATATTTTTCATATTTTTTTGCAACAGACACATTTGAAATACACGGCACGGAAATCATTGCTCTTTCTGAGAATAGCAGACTGAATAAAGAAACTAAAAATATTGCAAAATACTTCATAATATTGGTTACGGGATCCATTCTGAATTGGGTTCTAGTTGAGAAAATTTGAATCGGCATGAGCTGCCTTTGCTAGCCTTCTCTTTAAAAATATCCAAAAGGCAGAGTTTCTGCGTCACGTTATTTATTTTTTATAAAAAGAGACATAAATACATTCCTCCGTGTTACCAGCTGAAAAAACACATCACTGTTGTTTAGCATTCTGAGCACAGTCTTGCGTTTATCAGCCGGGGTTCCTTCTCTGTGTTTATCGCAGGTTTCATGCGAAAACAATGCAGGGCTGTTATTGCATATGAAGGTCTTTAGTGCCACTGATACTTTTACAGTGAATCCATCTTTTAGGTCTGAAAAACAACATACTGGCACGACAGAAGAAGCAAGAGGCTGCAAACTATGCTTTACCACTGTAAATTCTACCATTTTAATGCACAATTCTTTAATTTCTTATACTATTTGTAGGTGTCATTTAATGTCTTGCAAAATAATATTTTAATATTTTTTATTTAAAGGTCAGTATATCCTTTTGACAGCTTTATATGGTTTACATGGTAAAGTTGCCTTTCTGAAATATTTACTCACTTTTAATTTTGAGAAGAGAACAATCATAATTTTAGTAATTTATAATTAATGTTCATTGACCATCTCTTTAAAGATCTGTATGTGTGTGTTTAACAACAATAAAGCATGTAGATATTTTGATCTGTGTTTTCTGCTACAATAGTATCTTTGAGGTTATTTGTTTCCATTACTTACAAAATTGTAGACGATAAATTGAAATAAAACTATAAGATGATAAAAGTTACAGATGAACCCTAACACGCTGAGATGAAATGTATTTGCATAATCCTCTTCTCAATTCTTTAATAAACATATTATTCTTATTAATGTTATTGTTGTTATTATTATTAAATAAAATACAAATTCCCAATTCCACTGACTCATTTCTCAGTCTCATTCCTGTTTTAGAGCTTTTGTTTAGCTCAGACTAATTGTGTTTATACGTTTTGACAAAGAACTGAAAGTGATGTGAAATGGAGAAAGCAGACCCGCCTAATGCAAGCGGAGTAACACTCCATTTTGCAGAACTTGACCCACAGCAAAATGTCCCCAAAGCTGGGGGGGGGGGGGCACTTCAAGAAGAAAGGTGAGTGTTTGTACACTGTAGTGGTCTGTCTTTCTGAAAATTCAATATAAACATTATTCAGAATAGTGACTATTCAGGTGACCTGTTGAAGATGAAGTTGATTTTATATGTAATTAAATGTGTCTTTTTTTCTATTTCTGCACTTTCATGAAACCAAATAATGTACTGCTTTACCCCTTCTTAATTTTTAAAATGTTTCAGCTTTAACCAGGACTCTTTATTTATTTAGTTTTATTTCATTAATACGTGATTTTCAGGGAAAACCATGCCATTAAAAAACTGCAAGCTATATGGATAAAAGTAGTTATTCCAATTGAAATTAGTGACCCTCTAAATAATGATTCTGAATGGCATTATGTTTAATTACATCCCGAATTGTAGAGAAGGACATGGATTCCTGTGAATAAGGAAAATCAACTTTACTTGGGATGTGGGAGAAGCACCACTGAGTAAAATCAGATTGACAAAGCATAATTGTTTCCATAGAACAAGACACAAATTAAGAGGAATTTTAACAGGCCAGTCGAGTCTTGCAGTCTTTCAATCATGATACCAAATAAGTAAAAATGTCCAATCTTTTAATTTATGCTAGAAACTGCTAAACTTGTGCTTTGCTATAATTCTGATTTGTCTCCAGGTTGTTCCCAGGCAATGAAGAAAAATCACCCTGAAAAGTGAAATGAATCAAGTTTACAACATGAAAAAAAAATAGGTCAACCAGCCATAATGTGCGTGAACTACTGAACTGCGTCACACTGCGTTCACTGGTCTGCCGGATATCACTGCTGTCAGCTGGTTGTTAAAATTTTCTTGAACATATTTTAAACTAAGGGGCCGACTTTGGGGTTTGAAATCCATTAGCTGGTGACCGTCTTGAAATCGACTTCTTTATCCTTCACTCTCAGTTTTGGTAATATTTTTTTTTTTATTAGATTTTTAACTCTCTAATTAGTTTCTGCAATTTCTGTTTTGAAATTGAATAGTGATTTTAGCGTCTACATTTCTTTACCAAACACGAAAACCCGAGAATCAAAGTGCGCTGAGGGTGTAACCTCTTTGCCACGTGGCGCTTACATCACAATGATGGACTCGCCCTGACCCAATGGGAGGCCTCCATTTGGTGCAGCCAGCCTCTGTTCGCAGAGAGAGAGGGAAATGGCGTCTTACGTTACCTTGCATCTGCGGCCATGACTTCCGACCCGCGGTGGACCCGTATCCAAGGGACAGGTGTCCATTACCGTGAAGCGCTGCTCCGTTCATCACCTAACGCCCTTGCATTCCTGCTAGGAAATTGCTTGTAGAGATCTGCGCTCCTGCCTTCAACGGAAATGACCCCACGTCTCTGCCGTGGTGTTTACCAAGACGAAGGACTGGGATGACGGCAAATTCTCAACTTCATTTGATTAAAGGGGGAAATGTCGGGCCTTCGTTTCTTTGTTTCTGTTTCTTCTTCCGTTCGCCCTCCATCTGTCACTCGGCCACGACGCTCCACCGGCACGCTCTCTGCGCAAGGCTCATGATATCGGATTGCACGGCTCGCCATGACCAAAATGCGAATTTCATACTCTGCTGAGCGCTGGCTCTGCACTCTCATCATCTCACGTCCTCCTCAGCGGGGCAAGCTGCATGTCGCAGGCCGGAGGGGGCGGCGTGGTCGCGGGGCTGCCGGGGGGGGGGGGAGCGGAGGCCTCAGGGAACTCCCACCACCAAGCAGGGCTGCAATTGAAGGAGGCACTGTTGGGGTAGTGGTCACAGGCACTGGTAGGCCTGGGTCACACAGCTAAAACAGCTAAAGCACTGTGAGACACAATCGTGAGCTGATTGCATGCGTACAGCAACACGTTCAATAGTACTAGCCTAAGTACAACGTAAACAGAAAAGAAGCCAAAAACCCAATCTCCAAAATTTCCACCATCTAGAGTGGGATTATGTTACCGCAGTTACAGAATGTAGCATTCTATTGTACGCTCTGAATACACGTGACCATGAAACTCAAAACTTGAACTTGACGCTCCAAACTTGGATCTAGCTGGTCATGTTTTTTCAGCATTTATGTGAAGTTCATGATCTTGGATAACTGAAGAGTCCATATTTTTTTGTTTTTGATATGAGATTGCCAGTGGCCTAAAGTCAGGCTTCCTCATCATATGCTACAGTATTCATAAAATTTCCAAAACTCATTAAGTCCAAATCCTTGAAAATATATCATGGCACCTGGGTGAATAAATTGACCCATTTGAGCATTTTGCCTTAAATATTACAGTATAAGGCCAGTTTGCGGTTTCAAAAAACCAGTGGTGTGAATATAGGATCTATTCATTTGTTTGGGTTTTATTTCCCTGTGAATTATCATCCATTCTCATCCATTTTCATGCATTCTCATCCATTCTCATCCATATTTGTGAGGCCTAACAAACTAACAAGTAGAAGTAAGAAACAAAGGCATGGCTAAATGACTCTCAGCAAGGACAGGAGGACACAGAAATAGCTTCTGTCAGAAAGCCTCTCTAAAGATGAAAGGGAACGCTGCTCCTGTCTGAACCAATTAATGCCTTCCGTCGCACGCGGCCTCCTTTCCACTTCTCCTGCGATCTGTCATTTCTAAAAGTTTCTAGTACCTGCACTGGAATTTGGTTAATTCTAAAGCTGGCACTCGGTTTCAATCTTTCCCTACTTAGTCCCATTACTGAGATGCAGCATCCCAATATAACAGCCTGACGACACCCTACCGGCAAACCCACAAATAAGAATGACCTTGCACTCTTTCGTTTTTTTTTTTTTTTTTTTGATTTTTTTGGGTGTTTGTTTGTTTTATTTTCCCAACATCCCCGATCTAAATCAGCTCAGTTTTTCCTAATGGAGGGAGATTGGCTGCCGTCCGAGGTCCATCATTATGGTCTGTCCGTCATTTGCCAAATAAACAGACATTCGAGTTCAGACAAACTTTAATTTATCATTCCGTCTTTAAAATTGTAGAAATGGCCAGTGGCCAGGGGGGCTACAGATGTGCGGTTCCTTTATCCAGCCGTTCCATAGTATTTGTTTTGTCCTTTTTTCTAAACACTAAATGAAAAGAAGTGGAACAGGGTCACCCAGAGTGCAATGATTAAAGATGTCAAAAGAGGCAGAGTGAAACCTCTCAGGGGTACAAACTGGCCTGTCACTTCCTGTCTACCTCCACTTAGATCTGACAAGCACCGCTACCCCCCCGCCATCGCCCCCATCACGCGCCTGCTGCAGTTGTGTCTGCAGCTTAAACAAATCGGCCATTATGTGAAACCGACCTGATTATGGGCTGACAGAAGGAATTAGGGGGGGGGGGGGCAGAATGGGCCTGGCGCAGTAACCCAGGGAACAAACCGTGGTCACTGAGGATCAACGACATCCTGTAGACCCTCTCTGACCTGGTCACCTTTAGGTGTCTCATTTGCCGTTGTTTCTCTCGCATGCTAACTGAGGTAACGACAGCTCCGGCCTCTTTGGTGGTTAAGTCGAGGATGTCGTTCTGTAGCTCAAGGGAAAAGGGGAAAAAATAAATCTCCTGTTTATGCAGGAGGTAATCTGGCAGGAAAACAAAGGAAACGTTCATTGTTTCCTCGCTGATATTGCAATGCTTTTCAAATGGTAAGTGTTTATTGTCAACTTGGAAAACACAAGGCCTGGCATTTGTTTGAAGGGAGTTTTTAATATTCATAATACAAAATGGTTGGATTTTCCTCATTGAGGGATGAATGAAGCGCACAATTTGAATGTGGAAACTGGCACGCTGTTAGATGAATGTTAATCTCGGAAGATTCCCAACCAGAGTCACGGAAAAAAAGCAACCAATGATGTCTTCCTTTCAAAACAATTGAATTTGAGCTGAGTTTGCTAGCCAGTCAAAATAGCTGCACACATAAACGCTGTCAAGAAACTTTAAACTGATTGGCCACTTAAAAAAAAAATCTTTATGTTCTCTCATGTTTACGCAATACATACCATAAAACAAACCTTTGCATAGATTATAACAGAAAAATCTGTCTGCGACTGCTTTCTGCATTTGGTTATTGAAGCTTATTTACCCTGATCATTCAAAATGACTGGATGTATTATTACTGCTATTGTGCAGGGAGATTACTGTCATTCTCCTCTTACAAATGAATGGGACTGATTGGCCGTAGGGACAAGAATTGGAGACAATAACACTTCCTTTGTTGTTTATCTGAAGTTGCACACATTAAACTCAGGAAAATAATAATAATAATTTGTTAGGTAAAGCACTATGGCTGCTTTTGAAAAGTATGCCCTGAATCCATTGTTTTCAGTGCTGAATAAGAATGTTGTTTTTATTCCATGTCAAGATGGAGCCAATAAAATTGGATTGTTTGTTTCAGTCGAGTTCAGGGTTGCTGCAAATCGAGGGTGGATTGAAGCAAACTAGAAGAAGCCGGATTTTTAATTTTTAGCGAGAGAGAAATACCAATTAATTCTCTTTAGAAATAATTGATGCTCACTTAGTACATAATTAAAGACCCCTGTAACCGCTTCCAGGAGCCGTAATCTGGGTGCTGGGTTCTTCAATTGGGGAGGTAGCGGTGATTTGCTAAGAAAAATATCCTATTCGCCTCATGTTCAAACAGATGGGTAGAGATTCAAAGATGCTTTAATCTCTGTGGGGTCGTGATAGCACCATTTAAAAAAACACATTCTCCCTACAATTAGACTGATAAAAGAATATTTAATATGCCCAACAATTTAAAATAAGAACAAAAACCAAACATATCATGTCAATACTAATAAAATTCACCAATAATGTAAGTATAGTTCAGAATTTCACACACACATACAAACCTATATATATATATATATAGGTTTGTATGTGTGTGTGAAATATATATATATATATGTTTTTTTTCTGGGTAACAGTTACATTGTCATGAATAAAAAAATGTACATTCTGTAGTTCTTTAAAATTAAATTTTAATTAAGAATTCAATTTCAATTGTCATAATTCTTGTTATAAAATACTAAGTATGAATAAATTTGGCAAACATTAAAAGATGTTTTATTAGTAATACATTATCATAGTGTAAAACTATTTATAAATTACGTATGTAATTGTATCTGTGGCAGCTGGTTTATTATATCAATTATAAATACAAATGATATATCATTTACAAAATAAATATCAAAATATTCAAAATTACAGTTTAAATAATACTATTCAGATTTTTATTTAGTGACGTTTTATTGAAATGCTCTGAAAATGACTTTTGCACATCTGTAGACTTCATCAGTTTTTGTGCGGCTATGTTATAGCAGTCGCTAAAACACTAAGGTCATGCTAAAGGTCACGATAGTTTCTGGAGTTTTATGAACGCATACTGTATGCTTCGCCAATCCCTGCTAACAGATGATTTTTCATGGCTTGCTTTCACAAAGATGAGTGCTAGCGCTAGCAGAAACGGCGTCGTTAGCTTACACGTAACATGCTCACTTTTCAGCCAGCAGACCGCAACCATCATTTGGGAGAAAAACTCTCTGTCGCTGATTCACCGCGCTATTGCAGCTCATCGCTCTGCACAACGTAATTGTTTGGAAAAAGAAAAAAACAACCGCAGTTCGATGTAATCTAACACAAGCAAACCAAAGGTAACCTCAGTGGCCCAGGCGACGTCAAAATAAAACAAAATTAAAGTGAGAGTCTTTGCGTGTTCCAGAATTGCTGTGGGAGCTAGTGAGTGAGTAATGATTACACTGTCACAGCCAGGCTTCTGAAATGGATATCGCCTGCGTTTTACTCCATTCTCCATTCAGTTTTGAGAAAACGGCCGTGAAAACACAGAATGCAGGCTTCCAAGCTCTTGGCACAGGAGTCCTGAAAAGTTTTAGAAAAACAAACAATTAGCAAACGAGGCAATGCACTATTTAATTCATGGTTTTGTTCAAACAAAAGCTCAGTTGTAACCTAAATTACTGTCCCCTGCTGCTCTTAATGGCTGCAATTGATCACCTTAAAAACACAGCATTGGATTCTTTATAATAAAAACAGGAAATTCATATCCAGAATTAAACGCAAGTATCTGTGGTGGCATTTTTCCACAGGTTGTTACCTTCTGTCATACACTGACTCTTTTACATATCTAAGCTGATAGTCTAAATATGCAGCGCCTCACATTCAGGCAGCTTAGAATAAATTCTCTGTAAATTACTGTACTGTAAGATGAATTTGCTCGATAGAGGATATATCAAAAAGCAATGAAAAGAAAGGTTTTTACTTCTTACCAGGTCCTTGACAGCTTTTCAGCACAGCAGAAAGGAGTAGACATTAAGCGGTACACTTCTCAGTGGGTTGTGGATTAACACCAACAGAATTATGGGAAATCGCAAATGCGAATGTCAGACACGATTGGCACAGGCACCAGTCTCTTGCTGACATCTTAGTGGCCGAATTAGAGCTGGGTCTGGAGTAAATGAAATGTTCACGGCATGTGGTCTCCAAGCAAAATACATGCTAACTGATTGCAGTTCCCTCAACACAAAATATATACTGACCTTCTGCAGATAGGCGAGAGCTACCCCTGCCAATACTATGCGCCTTCCCTCACACAAAATGGCCACAACTATCCATGCGCCCACAAAATGGCCGCCGGCACATTTGCATGCCACTTTCCGAACCCTAGGACAGACCTGAAGTATTGCTCTGTATCAACCTGCTTAAGAAGCTCAAATATGTCTCAACCTGCATGTCCTGGTTTCGCATTGGATATTGTAAATGTTTTATTGTAAATGCTATGTTTTATATCTTCACAGGCGGAATACCCACATGCGATGCGGCTTCATCAAGCCGCAGTGCCAAAGGTTAGACGCTGTCCGTTCAAATCCATCAGCCTTCTTTGCACAGGCAAAGTGGGACAGTAGGTGATTTCAGGGAGGGGGCAGTGAGGGGGTGGGGTTCTCCCACAGCAGTGCAGGATGGGTCGGCACTGCCAAACCCCTGCAGTTTGGCCTGTAGACCACCAACTGCTGAAGTGGAAAAGACAAACTCTGGATGTGACTCCCCTGTGACAGAATTAAATGGTGTACGCAGACGCTGGCGCTCACTGCAGAGCAGCTGTGGGGAAAATCCTCACTATAGATAAAGGTATCTATAGTGCATTATAGATAAGAGCTTCATAAGGCAGTCATAATGTATAATAAACATAATGTGTTACTCCCTTTTATAAATATTTATAGCCTCGTATATAATGCTTTATTAATGTGTTTATAAAATACTAAAAACATGATCTTAAGTAAAGTGTTTCCAAAAAGCCAAATTGTTGACACTTAAATATATCATTTTATGCTTGAAGGTTGATAATATGGCATAACTGAGAATACAAAGAAGAATTTTATTATAAGCTTATTAATAATAATAGATACAAACGCACATAAATAGTATATACTGTACGTTCATCGATCCTCTGCAGTACAGGGCTACATATTTTAGAAGACAGGTTACCAGTACACTCGTGTACATTTGGTCATTTTGGTAACACGGCACAAAAAAAGAGACACCAAGGTACTTCTCAGAGGAAAACGAAATGTATCGGCAGAATCCGAAAGGATGCAAACAATAATCCAAAATAGAAAATCTCTCATATAATTACTGTTATGTGCATTGAAATATTTCTGGGTTGTCAGGTTTAAAAACGGTTATTGTAGCAACTGAAACTTAGACGTCAGAAAGCAATTTACTCCAAGGTAAATGAACTGGATTGTTCGTAGCAGTTTTAGACGCTTGTGGGGACCCAGCAGTAACATGAATCAGCTTTAAAATCAGCTGCAGAATTCTTTGTGATATTTATGTAATCACATATTAATTTTAGATGATTTTCCAGCCATTCTGGTTTAATCACTGACTAAAATGGGGGGGGGGGGGAGTCTTTGGGGGAAATTTTG
>JAODUD010000035.1:21376794-21390929 GCA_026784285.1 Stomatorhinus walkeri | reverse complement strand
TTAGTCAGGTCTGCAGGTCTGCAGGTCTGCAAATCTGCAGGTCTGCAGGTCTACAGGTCTGCAGGTCTGCAGGTCTGCAGGTCTGCAGGTCTGCACGCTCAGACCGTCTCCCCGAGCTGCCCAGCAACATCCGTTTGTTCGGCACAAAAAGGGTGCAGTGTTCTTCCGAGCGCGGCTCCCACATATTGTTGTTCTTCTCTGTACATCCGTTGACAGGTTGAAGGTTGATTTGTTTAATTAGCCATAATTTATTTTCTGCATCATGCTGAACAGGTATGGAGCCTTATTTAATTAAATGACCTTCTGTGTAATTAGTAAGTGTGAATGTGCAAGAGCAGCGTCGTGACTTCCGCCCCCACGCCCCAACCCCCCTGGGGTCGGGAGCTGCAGTACAGCTTCATATCGATAAAGAAGAGGTTCCTTCTCTAACCAGGAACTCTGAGGATGGGAGGGGAGGGGGCGTCATTTCCCCAAACACCTTCGCCATTAGCTCATCCCTGCACCAACGGGAAAGATACCAGGGGGCAGCCCGCACCACCCCCCACTGCCTGACGGCTCCCCACTCTCACTGTGTCACGCCACAGACGGCCAGGAGGGGGCGCAGAAGCCTCCCCAAGGTGCAGGGGCCCAAGCCCATTACGGCGACAGTTTGGCAAACCTGCACCCTGCCGTCCCGCGGCTGCCATTAAAGGCTGGGCCGCTGCGGACATATATACGCATAGAGCATAGACAATACATCACTCATAATGAACAAGGACAACTGAATATTTATAAACAGCATTATGTCGTAAATCCCAGGAAGTAGATGCTGCAATACTCAGCAGGACAGGAATACAGGCACGTACGCAGGTTTTAGACAGTGTGAAAATGCCATTTGTCAGGGTGGGGGGGGGCGTGCTGGGAGGTTTTAGGCTGCCTTAGATGCCACACTTCACACTGAATTTAAACAGGCATCTGTACCGCTGCCTGCCCCATCCAGGAACGCTACACAGGGTCAGGCTGTCTCCCACAAAGCAGCCAAAGACAAGCCAAATGGCGGATTTGGAGCCGGATCAGGGCCGTTGATTAACTGCATGTTGCCAGATATGTAAAGGCCCAGCGCATTTCCGCAGGGGTTAGGGCAGCGCGGGGGCGTTGACGAAACCAAACGGCAGGACCGGAGCTGGCTATCAAGCGATTATATGTCAGCCGATTAAATTATGAGCAGAGACGCTTGGCGCTTATCAGAATGATTCCCACCCAGCACTCTGTAATCACGCGATAGGGGCACTGTGTGTTTTTACCAGGGGCGTTCCTTGATATACAGACGTCAAGGAACGTTTCGGCACAGCTGTGGGAAAGTGAGGCAATTTCCCCCACGTGTCTGGGTTTACCTCGCGCTCCGGGCCCCAGCACGGAGACGCGTCCGCATGCCGTTTAGCAGTGCTCATTCAGCATTACTTTTCACAGCGGCGTGCTGGGAGTTTGAAAGTTTATGCAGTTTACGGCATGCGAATTCCAGTGCTGTGCAGCGTTTGGGAGATGTGGGTGTGGGGACTGGTGCAAGCACTGGCAGGCTGCAGTGGGTTCACTGGACCTCACCGGATGGATGCACAGCACCTCCTGCTGGATATGAGTGCAGTGATTCATGTCCGAGGTCTCAGTGGAAGTAGCAAGAAACAAGAACCAGAAAATCAGGCCATGGAAAGCAATGTGAGGTTACGGCCTACTGTTATCAAGGTGACATGGAAGCCAGGAAACTTCACAGGCCAGAATCCAGATGCCTGCCCCACCCCACCCCACCCCCCCGTGATGGGGATTCAGCACACTGTGTCTCAGCGTGTCTGCTAAGATTTCTGGATTGCTCCAGAAGCTGAGCCAAACATCATTTCAGAACAGTGCCCCACAGAAAGTCCTTTCCAGATCCCTGCGGAAGCTGCTTAAAGCCGTTAAAATCTCATGCAGGCGCCTCATTTGAATATGTTCAACAAGAATTCCTCATTTGAATTCCACCTGCAATATCCTGTTGAATTTCTATAAGGGCGGCAGCTGGGCTGAGATGACAGTGAGAGATGACCTCAGGTGACAGCCGTATACATTCACTTCACCTATGTTCCATCCACCTATCCATACATCCACCTATCCATACATACATACATACATATATACATACATCATTTCCTAACCTCATATCCAGTACAAGTTGCAAGGCAGCCTAGATACCAGGGACCAGAGAGCATGAGGACATGATGCAGGTCGATTCCAGTCTATTGTTCACCCCCCCCCCCAACCTGCACACTAGCACACTAACACACAAAAACAACCCAACGCCCCTGTGCCTCCCCTCCACTTTGTTAAATCCGTCTCCACTCCTGGACACAAAAAATCTCCCACCCACCTGCTGTCCCGCCCAGATAAAGGCCCCCAAATTACCCATCATTTTTACGAGTCGGCCTATAGGTGTAATTGTTGTCTAACCAGGCTGGTTATTGCCATTAAGTTGCGTGCCGCGCATCGCTGTTACTGCCGCCAGAGCCTGACTGAAAAGGCTATAAAGTCTGAAGTGTCAGAGCTGCAGTCTGACGGCTCATTTTATAAGTTAATAACTTCTGCGTGCTTGAGAATCACGCTGGAAAAACATACATGTGACTTATGCAGCTGACAGATTTTCTTCAGTTATATATGATCATTCAGATATATATAGGCACATACAGGGTACATTTTTCTTTCTGCTATGTACTATGTCTTACTATGTACCCACATATAAACACGTCAGCAAACGGCCGTACGCATGCGGCCGTATGACAGCCTTTTTATTGCACTTCTCACATGTGTAACGAGAACCGTGTAATGAAGAGTGCACTGCCGGATAATTACAGTGAGTACTCTGGTCTGCAGTGACAGACACGTGCCGCCGTGCGCGGATCACCGGCGGCCAGTTTTACCACAGTATCACCCTTTGCATTTTATGGGATGATGTCATGTAATAGTTTAGGTTGGTCCCCAAGGGGATTTTTCATGCTGGCTACAGCGAAAACTTGTAAACGAGGCCGTTTCGATGCGGCTCGTCGGCGCCGGTTGGTGGCGCTGGCAGAGGGGCCGGTGGGTAGCGCCGTCCGCTCCGGGAATGCGTTCTACAGCCGGGGGGGGCGGGTTCTGCAGTGAGCAAGGTCACCTTGACCATGATTAACAGGCCCCCCCCCCGTACACTTTGGCCACGCGGGGGTCAGCTCAGAAATCGGGGGCATGGTGGGTGGTTCTTAGTTTGGATGATAAGGAATCTTGCTGCCGGGGAGGGGAAAATGAGCGGTGTCCTGCGCACCAGGCATAGCAAACAGCTCCGCGTCAGCAGGAGAGTGTCCGGAATGTTCCGTGGGAATGCTGCAGCCTGTTTAGAAATGTCAGCCTATAGATTTTCCCTCCCCCTCTTTAGCTGCCCCCCACCCCCTACTATTAAACGATTATCAGCACCGTTGTAGGCTCTGAAACAATAGCCCCCGCCCGCGGCCGAGCCGGACTGTATGAAACAGTGTGAGTGGTTATTCAGCGGGGGCAGTAATAATGAGCACTCACTTAGAGTGGCACCTAGCATGGTAAAGATCCACGTGAGGCTTTTACGGTCTCTGTTTCCAGTTGGTTTAATGGTGCCTTTTAACTATGAGATGTTTTTTTGCTGTGGTGGTCCAGCTGATATTAATTCTGCACTGACTTTGGCACCATAAGGCGCCTCCAAGCTTAAACTCGCCTTGCATTATTTCAATTTGCCACTAATCAAGCTGTTTGTCAATAAAATGCTAAAAGTCTAACCTAGCCACTCCCCCAACACTTAATTCCCACCCCCACTCGCATTCCCACGCTTCACAGACACCTGACACCAGCCACCGGTCCAGTCCTCTGCATCGATCCCGCCGGGAGCGGTGCCGTCAGCCCATGGTCGATCCCCTGGTCGTACCCCATGGTACCAGCCGTGATCAGGAGCCCCAGCGCCACACATCTTCAGGAATCATTATTCTCTGGTGCTCTCGGAGAGCTTTTACAGTCGTTTTCAGTGGCAAATTGACTATTTTTGATTTTTTTGAAAGAACTCCTTCTGAAATGTACGCAGACGTGCTGGTGAAAAAGCATCCTGCTAACAGCGACCGGTGACCGGCTCCACGTGAGACACTGCTGCTAAACGCCCAAGTGCTAGCCTTGTCACTGCTGCTGTCTTCTGCACAAAAGTGACAATATTAACAACATGGGGATGTGAAAATGAAAGGTCATATGCACGGATGCCAGATCGCGGCTGTACTACAGCCGCCAGACCGCCTCTGTTGGCGTATAAGTCCCTTCAAAGGCCTTATAATGCCCCAAGGGCAGAAATGAGCTGGATTCCGTTGTTCTTCGGAACAACACGCTACATAGACGAGACACAGCTGCCTCTGAAGCAGACCCGACAAGTTTCAAGGAAGGATAATCCAGCACACAAGGACAAGCACAGGGGCACTGCTGTCATCCGGCCTGAGGAAATGGCCTATTTGAAGCTCACCGTGCGCCATTACCACTTGGAAGCTAATGCTATTGATTATGTGTTACAACTAAGCTTCAAAGCCACGTGGAGTGAGGTTGAGTGAACCTCCGTTCCATGTCTCCCCCGGGTGATAAACGTTCTTAAATTGTCCCTTCATTAACAAAATAACCACCTGTGTTAGTGTTTGCCATTTGCTGCTAAGCTGGGAACGGGCAGAAGGAAACTATAGTAGTTTAGGAAGTTCAGATCAACCGTGGAGAGACTTAAGTGCTAAGCTAAACTCTTGTTCCTGGAGCCTTCTGCTCGGAGTGCTAGAACGGTAAGTCATGAATTGCAAACACGAAGAACTGAAATAAGCACTGAAACTGCATACTGAACCATAGACTGGGATCGACCTGCATCATGACCTCATGCTCTCTGTTCACTGATATCTAGGCTTCCTTGCAACTTGTATTGGATATGAGGTTAGGAAATGATGGATGTATGTATGTTTGGATGGACGGATATATGGATGGATGTATGGATAGATGGATGGAAGATGTTTAAGTCACAATATATAGTATGTAAAATCGACCAAAGATCCATGATTGTCCAAGAGTTTAGCTAAGGAGCATTCCTATTGGACAATCATAACTTTATCTTAAGTTAACCCAGCTAACTGAGAAATCCTGCTTCATGGAACACCTGCTATTTTGAAATTGTGGGGACCATTTTTCAGGTCCCCACAAAGATCTGTGAATGCAATCAAAAAACTAAAAATGCCAAACATCTCATACTTAGTTTGGTTACTTATGGTTAAGGTTAGGGCTGGATAGGGGTTACGGTCGTCATTGTTGGGACTGGAGTTTTCCCCATAGAAATGAATGGATAGTCCCCACAAAGATATAATTACAAACCTGTGTGCACATGTGTGTGTGTGTGTGTGTATGTATAAGACCACCCTACAATTGACACCCATTCGTCTGCACATGTTGCAGAATTTGCAAACTGTCCTTGCAGTACAAAGACAAGACCATAGACAAATTTTTGAAAAGAAAAATTTTAGAAAAAACACTTGACCCTGAATCACTGAAGCAGATGGTATGTGACGATTATCTGAAATATGCAGTCATATTCCTGTTGATTAACAGCTAATCAATGATGTACCCTGGGATGAGTACCTTATGAAGCGTGTCCCGTAGCAGAAAAAGAAATGTTGGAAAAAGTTGACATAAACAATAGGAACCCCTATTTACCGTGTTGTGTCATTGCTGAAGGGGGGAATCTAATGGATAATCTAACCAATGAAAAGCTAGTATGACCATGTGCCGGAGGGCGGGGCTTCTTGCTGCTGTCTTGTCACAGTGACAGGGCAGTGAGGTTCACACGGGTTGCCTGGTTAGCCAGCACGCCTCAGATGCATGACCCGGGGGCCTGCCTGTCACATTCTTCCGGGCTGTTGGTTGAACTTTCCGGACCCAGACTTTTTTGGACGGAGGTCTCAGTTCCTGAGCTGCACATTAGCATCGCTGAGCAGGTACTTCGCTTCAAAGTCACTTGTGCCACTTCTCCTTCCCTATAGCCCCCACACCACATCTGGAGAACTTTTCGGAGCCACAATCCCTTTGATCATAATTCATACAGCCTAGCCACTGCTCTGCTGACTGAACTGTGATTCCTGGGCTACGGGGGGGCAGCATTTGCGCTCACCACCTTCGTGGAAGCCTAAGACCAACCTGGACCCTAAGGTGTCACATGGAATTATGTGGACAGAAAATGTCATTGCTCTCTTGTATCGTATCTACCCCCCCTGGTGTCCAGGGTGAGAATGGCATTGTGTTTTTGGAGATGGGGGCTGAGTCCCTTTATTTGGTTTAACCTCGCTTCGGTCTCTGTAGACCTGCCATTCACGCCGGCCGACCCGTATTGCTGCTTTCCGCGCACCTCGCTCTCGCCACAGCCTGACCTTCTCTGTCTCCCTGTCTGCTCATGTATAAGGAATGACGCGATCCTGAGCCGATGGCCCTCGAGGCATGAGGCCGGCATTCCTGCTGTCATTCCTGACCCGTGTTTCTCCCATTCTGGGTACCTGAGCCTTGGAACGCTCCACCATAAATACGATGAAATTCTCACTCCGTGTTTGACAGCTGGACACAAAGTCTCTGAATCCATAAACTCCTGCTCTGGATCAGACCATTTCCTCACCGCGTCTACAATTCGTGTTCCCATGTGCACTTGTCGCTGATCTAATCTTTACCACCACCCGTTCCTATAATATGCTGCTGAATGCCATGTCATTACGTTTAATTACTCCCAACTGAATTGTTCCCTGAATTGAAATGCCGCAGTTTGGTTAAATGTATTAATTGCATCTTTGCATTTGTTTTGTTTCTGTTTATAGTTGTTTTGCAATAAAATCCCCTCCGTGGTTTGATATCCTTCCCTGCTTAATTTAAAAATTGATTTTGCACACAAACTTTGAATATAAACACAAATGAGATAAAATATCAGTTAATATCAGACCTAGCTAAACCTGCTTGCCGTGATCTGCAATGTCCGCATTCAAATCCCAGCAGACTTCAAGGAGCTGGGGGGCATCTCGGGTGGGTATCCTGGCTCCATGCTGTTCACAATCAGGTGAGAAGCTACATAGCTTTGAGTGCAAGTGTGACGCTGACATTTTCCCAGCATGCAGTGCGACACCAGACCCAAACCCTAGCTAGCTCAGAAGGACACCCATTCTAGAGGCTTCCTTTCCTGATATCTCCAGAACATACCAGAACAGTATTATCGCAACTTTCAACTATTTCCATATAGCCATAGCAATGGACTGAAAGTGCTATTTGTTACCAAAATGATTATTTGGAGGCCGTTATAGAGAAGCTGGCATCGATCGGTCAGTGGAGGTGATGCACCGGGGCCAGAATGTTAATCATGGTCATGAGTAATGGCTTCCCAGAATGCAATGCGGACACAGATGTCAGTTTTCTCTTTCCGTTACACCAGGGGTCCCCAACTCCAGTCCTGGGGGGCCAGAGCCCTGCACATTTTTAGGTTTCCCCTCATTTAACACACCTGATTCAACTCCTTGTGCTAATTACCACACAGCTCTTGAGCTGAATCATTTATGGTGGAACAGAGAAAGAACTAAGCTACACTGGGCTCCGGCCCCCCAGGACTGGAGCTGGGCCCCCCTGCGTTAAAGCATGAAGAGCAAGGAAAAGAAGTTTCAGATGAAGATTTCATCTACAAGTTTTTTCAAAGTTTGGGGAAGGGGGTGAGGTGGTTAGATTTTCGAGGGGGGGTAGGTGGCAGCTTGGAATGGGGGGTTGCAGAGCCTGCTTTTAAATCAGACTGCCGTGCGGGTGTCATGGAAACCACCTACCTAATAACGTGAGGACCTCAGTGTTTGCGAGCACCTGATTTCAGCACAGAGAGACAGGTGAGGAGCATCTGACAGGGTGCAATTTTACCCCATTTCCTCCATCTGGGGTTAGCTGACAAGCATGGAAGCTGTTTTCAGAATTGCACGTGAGGTAATCTACCGACATCCGTTTGTTAGCTCAACACTATCCATCCATCTTTTTACTTTGTTTCCACAGACTGTCATTAAGAGTAAATATGAATATGTCTCCATATTAGCATGCGGCATCAGACTGGCGGAAGATTCCTGTCTTTTAAATCAAAGTCTGTCACCACGGGACCCGGGAAACTGAATAAAGATTGACAGTCTGCAATTTGTATTCAGATATTCGTTGTTTTTCTGATCTCAGTATTCCTCCGCTCAATTTATCTTATTTAATTTTATTTTATTTATTTATTTTGCTCATCAGCCTTCTGTAACTTCTCATTCAATTTGCACTGCTCAGCTCGCGAACTTTCCCAGAAGCGACTCACATACAGCAAAATTGCCGGTATTAATTGAACTCCTGCAGTCCTCCAACGATACCTGTAATGTTTTTATTTTTTCTTCTCAGTGAACCAGGCAACATTTTTAAGATGTGCTTTAAATGTATGAATTTAAACCGCTACTTTTCTTGGGGAGATACCCAAAGATCCTTGGGCGGACAGCAAACCGGACATCTTCGCCGCCCCAAACTCACGGATGAGTGTCTTAGCTGTGTCCTCCATCCTCCTC
Organism: Stomatorhinus walkeri; assembly: GCA_026784285.1. NCBI lineage: Eukaryota > Metazoa > Chordata > Actinopteri > Osteoglossiformes > Mormyridae > Stomatorhinus > Stomatorhinus walkeri. The sequence continues at coordinate 21,382,323 of JAODUD010000035.1, read as the reverse complement.
CATCCTACCATGTCCTGCACAGCTGGCTCTCGGTGTCATGATGGATTCTCCAGAGGATAAATCTGCTGACGATGAAGAGAAGCCCCACCTTGCGGTCAGAACTTCACTTCTATAAAAAGCTCCGAAGTGAAGGATTCCTTGATGTCACTGCTATTTCTGGGAGAGCGCTTCATAGTCACTGTCACGGGCCCTGTCAGGGTCTGCCTTTTTGATCTGGAAAGGGATACATACTGTACCATACTGTACCATACTGTACCATACTGTATTTTGTGCTTTACTGTAGATCTGCGTGATCTAGCACATAGAAAAGAGCTTTGGGTTTTGGGTTGTACAGGAGATACTTCCTGTCAAACTAGTATAATATTAAAATTAAAATTTTGCTCAGAATATTCTTATTTTCGGATATTACATATGAGGACTCTATTAGGGACATAAAAGTATATCAATCTGATCTACTGGTCTTTATTATGTGGTGTCATACAGACTTTCCAATAGATTTAGCTCATTGAAGACAGCAGCTCTGCAGTATGTCTAGAGGGCAAAGGTGACAGTGTTTGGGGCCGGGACAGCTAATGGAGACACGTATCTCGTGAACTGGGAAGTGAACGGCAGCTTTCTAAGGTGAAACTGGGATCGGATCAGTAACAGATTAAAGATAACATGACAAGGAAACGCTAAACGTGACAGGGCAGGGGTGTGGGGAAATGCCAGAGATGGGTGTGCGAGGCAGGGACACACATGGGGTCTCACAGACCTCATACTCCAGGTCTGTCCTTGGATGGAATGTCAACTAAATTGACCCCTCCCACCCCTATTCCTTTAATGGAATTCAGACTCTCCTATCCCCTCCCACCCCTATTCCTTTAATGGAATTCAGACTCTCCTAGCCCCTCCCACCCCATTCCTTTTATGGAATTCTGACTCTTCTAGCCCCTCCCATCTCATTCCTTCAATGGAATTCAGACTCTCCTATCCCCTCCCACCCCACTCCTTTTATGGAATTCTGACTCTCCTAACCCCTCCCATCCCATTCCTTTTATGGAATTCTGACTCTCCTATCCCCTCCCACCCCATTCCTTTAATGGATTTCTGATTTTCCAACCCCTCCCACCCCATTCCTTCAGTGGAATTCTGGCTCTATTGACCCCTCCCACCCCATTCCTTTAATGGAATTCTGACTCTATTGACCCCTCCCATCCCATTCCTTTTATGGAATTCTGACTCTCCTAATTCTCCTAACTGTAGCTAATTTCTCACTTTTTAACTGATACATATACCAAGCGTGTGACATTTTCAGGCTGCCCACACGTTTAGGTTGCAGTCCTACCAATGATGTCTTACCAAATCTCTCCATATGGGATCAGACAGAAGAAGAGGAAGAATAACAGAATTAACTTTTGACCTCAGTCTGCTCACATGCATGTCGAAGAGGGAAAAAAGATTATTTACATGGAGCCTCAGGTGACTCTTTCATCTCTTAAGAGTAAAATACCAACAGAAAAGGTCATCGATTTTAATTCTTTTTTTATTTTCAGCTTTTTTTTATTTTTTGACAAAGTGACGTACTCAAAAGTCACTTTCGGGGTTTGCATATTGACATAATCTGCTCTTTCACTTCATGCTGTCGCTGCTGTAAGGTTTAATAGCTTTCTGTCTGAAGTTACCCCAAGGTTCAGTCACTGAACCCGCCACAGATGTTAGGGCCAGCGGCGTAGGGTGTTATGCGACTCGTATGTTTGGTACTTACGGCCCGGTATTTTCTCCCGCCCTGATTGCTGAGCTGGATGTGTTTTTTTGGGCTAAACGCTAATGTAATTCCAGGGCTATTACAGATTACAGAGCACTCAGGCTGTGTCCACCTGTGCTACGTGCTGGCTAGCGTCTCGGTTCCGGCACAAATTCTGTTAAAGGCAATCAGGCCCGGTTATTACTGTGGACCAGCTGGCCGCTGGGAGCAGCCACTTTACCCATGAAAGCTGCCTTCATTCAGGTACAAATGCCTTTTAATGCGTGACCCTATATACATAATGACCATCTGTTCTCGATTATGGTAATTTGTACTTTTTTTTTTTTTTTTACAAGGGCTTAAGTAGTGTTTTAACGTCCGTGCATTGATTAGAGGAAGTGGCACCGGGGGGCATGCTTTGCCCCCCCCCCCCGCGCCACACCTCCACCCAAGTCCCCTTCCACACACCCCGACCTCAACCGCCTCCGTAGGTAATCAAAGAAAATTATAATAGGGGCAGGTTGTAATGAAAGTGCTGAGTGACTATGACTGGTGCCAGGCAGGCTGCTGTCAGCTGGCACGTCCATAGGGGGCGGCGGTGCCAGTGCCAGCCTCTCATTGCCTGTTGTTTTCCCTACCCGGCATTCAGAACATCCTCCACTCCACTGATATATTGAGTCCTCTCTGTTTTTACATTACTGCTCATGTCATCATTTATCGGAAGAGTTTATCTAGAAAATATGCTGTCTGCTCTTCATCTTGGAGCTTCATCGAATAGTCATGATAAAACGTTATAATAGAATCCGCGCAGCTCTTCAGATCCTGCTTAGACCTTCAATCGGATGCCTATGGACTCACGTCAAGCAATGTTCTGCATTATGGAAGAAATATAATGATTAAGGAAGTGAACTTTAAGTACAAGGTGGCGGGTTCAGCTCCACAGAGGCTCCTTGCTGTTGTAAAGCACTTAGCTGAAATTTATTCAGGAAATAACCAACTGTAGAAAATTCTAGGCTGGTAATTGGCTCTGGATAAAAGAAGCACACAGGAATGATAATAAGGGCAATGGCTAATTGACTCAGGTTAACATTCCCGTAAGAGGCGAGCATCCTGTCCGCTCACTGCAGCGCTACGTAGGACCGGCCCGGCCCGATTAAACAGCGACCCAGCTGAGGACTGCGAACCGCGGCCGAGGAAATGGCAGGGAGCGCGGACGGCATTAATTCCCCCTCGCTGAGGCTCCGGATTGAGCGCTGCCGTGTTTTGTAAGATGCTCTTTAAAAACTAACCAGAGAACACGATGACTCATGTCATGGGGGGGGGGGGGGGGTCAGAATGACAAGCAGCTTTAAACAAAAAAAAAAACAGTGATTCTGACAGGATATTCGTCTCTCTCGGCAACCAGCCGTTAATTAAAATGTTCTTTCATCCTTTAGTTGCAATTCTGCGGGCACTTGCTTTTACATAGCTGCTGAAATTACAGGGCTGCATTCAAGCATGAAGCACAAAGCTCAGGCATGTATTCACAGACCCACGCCCTGCCGAAACGCAGAATTTCACCTGGAATCCTAAAAAACTTTTCTAACAAAACTGAAGTAGGGGGGTGGGGGGTCTGTGTTTATGTTGATCAGATGTTTGGGGATTCAAGCAGACAGATTTACTGCTGGAGGGAAGCAGCAGGACATAGAGGTCAACCCTGAGCGAGATCAATCAGTTGTTGGGGCTTCACCTCCTCAGTTTAAATTTGCAAATTAGCAGCTAGACTTCATGGTCCTTGAGAACCTCAGCATCCTATTGGACAAGCAGCCCAATCTTCAGTGCATCCATTGGCTCCATCACTCACCTCATGCCCAGTCTTCTGCAGTTCCGTCTTGCCTGGACCTTAGGCTGCGTGTGATCTGGCTGCATTTCATCCAGAAAGGAGCTGATGGCTTTATCTCCAAAAGCTTCTGGTGTCCTTCCACCATTTACCTTCCAGACCTTGCTTGATGCTCACAGCCCCTTGTGTCTGATTGCAGCCTAAACTGAAATAAGGTCACATTTTTCAAGCTAGTTGCAGCACAGAAGCGTTGCAACAATGTATAATCATTCTATACCTTCAATATAATTCATACTGAAAACACTCATAAGCAAATGAAGAGAACTTTTTGAAGTGCACAGAGTGTATAGATGAATATACTGGTAATAAATGTGGTTTTTTTTGGGTCTTTTTTCTGTTGTTTTGTTTGTCTTCCTTCTCTTACTTTAAGCACGTGAGAAAGGTTTTAATGCTTAAATTTCACACATAAACATCCCCATCCATCCATCTTCCATTATTGCTCTCGGAATTCTGGGTCACAGTGTCCAGGCTTAACTTACGCAACAGATTAGTCTGTTTTATTAATGCTTTCATTTGGTCATTTCCAGTAATTTGTTTACACATTTCACGTTATATGCCTGCCATTAACATTGGGAAAAGTTAAGCCGTCACGCTCTCAGCAGCCCTGGTCAAATAAAAACAAATTTTCTTGTTTAGAGAAAACTCAAATTTCCTCCGTGTTGCAGTCGCATACGCAGACGTTAGATTTGTCACAATTTGTCACTGATGGATTTCTGATTTGACGGAAAGGGACATGATGTTGCCCAGTGCCCACGGGATTGTGCCCCGTCGGACAGCAAGCCTGTCCCCCCCCGAAAGAGGGGACGCTTCCTGTCTCTACGAAACAAACATGTTCAATCACACATCGGGTCAGAAGGATAATAACGGGCAGGCGTGCGGAGATGTCAAGCAGGTACGATCTCAGAGCCCAGAGCCTCCCGCGAATGACAGGTTCGGGTTGTCCTCTGGGACATCGCACGAAAGCGGAAGGAAAAAAAAAGCAAATGGCGTCAACCCCAGAACCGCCCCCCCCCCCCAAAAAAATAAATTTCAGCTGTGTTGCTGCGACCCCTCCAACAGACCTTTTGTTCCTGGCTGGGAGCACAAAGAGGAGTAGATTGCTCGCCGTGGTGTGGGATGGTATTATTTAACGCATGTTCTGCCGTGAGTCTTACAGCATTAAAAAAAAAAATCTCAGAGCATTGCCATATTTTCCACCTGTCTTAGCCAAACCACTCCAGAGGGCTTTTGATGTTCAGTCTAACGAGATGGCACAGTGCCGAAAGACCAGGAGCGCTCTCAAATTTACTGTAAGCTGTGCATCGCGAAAAAACTAATTTCCCTTCTGTTTTTTCTTCTGGTTAAATTTTTGTATTATCGCTGAAGAAGTTTACAAGGCCCTTGCGTGGATCACTGCCTTGTCGTGGTGGAGTTTACATGCCTCTGAGATCCTAGGAACCCCCTTGTCAGGGACTTTTGCCCCTGGTATGGTCTCCTAAGGCAAACTGGTCCTAGGTGAGTGACCAGACCAAGTGTGATTCAAAAGGACTCCTATGAAGAGTGACAGACAGGACCACGTGACCCCCTCCCCATCGTATTGGGAAGACAGACTTGGCAGGCAGAGCTGGTAGGCCAGTGCGTGGTGGCCAGGCCTCCCGCCACGGGGCAGAGCCCAAAGCACATGGCTCGCCCTCCTGTGTGCCCCCCAACTACAGGGGGCACCGTCAAGGGTCAGGTGCAGTGTAGATCATGGGGCATTCGAAGGCAGTGGTCTCTCTGCCGCCATGACGGGTCCCTGGCTAAGCAGTGGAGAATGACTGAATGAAGTTAACTTAAATATACATACATGCATGTACATATACAGCCAAATACACATACATGCATGTACATATACAGCCAGATACACATACATGCATGTACATATACAGCCAGATATACATACATG
>JAODUD010000035.1:21321656-21332961 GCA_026784285.1 Stomatorhinus walkeri | reverse complement strand
GGGCAAAGAGAGAACAGGGGATCCAGGAGCTGTTGCACTTCAAGCCAATCTGGGGGGAAAACCTCAAGTGGCCAAGGCTCCTGGAACGGTCACATGGCTAAGCAGAGGACTGGACTGCTTTAAGAAGACTGCTGCTTCAGAAAGTCATTGTGTGTGTTTATCCAGTATGGGAAGCAAAGTGGATCAGTGTACAGCACTGTCGCATCACGCCTCCAGTGTCACAGGTTCGAATTTCACCCGTCTGTGCGAGTGGAGTTTGCATGTCCTCCTTCTGTCGTGCAGGTTTTCTCCCACGGTACAGAGACACGAATCAGGAACCAGCCTGTAGTGTGAAACACTGGGTGTGCCCCTTGACGGACAGGCACCCTGTCCAAGCTTCAGCATAATCGGATTCCCCCTGCCACACCCCCCCCCAGGTGTCTCATCAAACGCTGCTTACAGACGCACCCCACCCCACTAACCACCATGGCTTTGGTGTCAATGCTAGAAAACCCCAACTCTTGGCAGGGGGTTAGAATCAATACACTGACCAGCAGGTGTCAGCTCTCTAATACCGCCACAAACAGCAGGCCTAGATATTTATGCTGTTTTTAAGTCGGTTGGTTTACAGAAACAAAGAGGGGAAAATGAGTGTGTGTCATTCAGAATTATAAAAAGAGCCTTGTGTCATACGTTAGATCGTGATTTATCAATCCCCCCTCAACTGAGAACCTCTCCCCCAAACATCCTTCATTCCAGGAGTACTAATACTCAGAGCTTGGCTCTGGTACAGCTCTGAAGGTGCATTTTGAAGAGCTCAGATGCCAGATCTACTGTCTCCAGGCCTTCTTATCTTCCCAAAAGCCCGCCCCCTTCCCCGGCCCGGTACCCCCCCGTCTTTGTGAAACAAGATTATCCAGCATTACCGCTGTAAGGCACAATGATTTAGAGGCCTAGGTAAGTTCTATCACTTATAACAAGCAGTAGATATAGAAGCAGGGTTGTGGGGGGGGGGACCCAGACGTGGTTTCAGGGGACAAGGGGGTGAGCATCAGGTTAGCTCTTAATCGCAGTGGCTGCTGATGGAGCCTGTATGTTTGTCTGATGACAGAGGCAGCCTGCTGGAGGCAGGGCTGTGGAGGCGGCCTGCTGGAGGCAGGGCTGTGGAGGCAGGACTGTGGAGGCGGCCTGCTGGAGGCGGCCTGCTGGAGGCAGGGCTGTGGAGGCAGCCTGCTGGAGGCGGCCTGCTGGAGGCAGGGCTGTGGAGGCAGGGCTGTGGAGGCGGCCTGCTGGAGGCAGGGCTGTGGAGGCAGGGCTGTGGAGGCGGCCTGCTGGAGGCGGCCTGCTGGAGGCGGCCTGCTGGAGGCACAGGGGCGTGACCGCCCGAATCCTTTTACTCACTTTTGAAAAACTGCCCCCCCCCCATGCATCACACAGCACAATGGAGGGAGACTGCACTCACACGGCCGATTGTCACCGTGACAACACGGGGTGGCGAGGGCGCAGCAAGGAAACAGACAGCCACTCTTGTTAACATGCAAATGAAGCTGGTAATAGAGCGGATGAGGCGGGAAGGGGGTGGGAAGGTCAGACAGGTGATAATTCAACGTCAGGTTAGCAGCGAAAACCACCGGGGAGGCGGGGGGGGGGGGGGTGACCTTTGCACCTCCGTCACCAAAATGTCTGCAGCTGGGCACTTTCCCTTCATTTCAGCTGTGCGCTCTTTGCCAGCGCCCCACCCCAACTCATAAATCCAATAAATCTCCCAAAAGAGTGAGAAGCCCCCAACCAGAACCAAGCAACATGAGAGGCGCCCGGGCTCAGGTGACTGTATGAGCTGATTCTATTTTGTGATTTATTCCATCGTTATTGATAAGCACCCCACAGTGATGAAACGCCTTCAAAGACCAAAATGGCCGCTTGCTGCAGAGAGATTGATTGGCCTGCTGTTTGATCCCTGCCGTTATGTGGTGAACCGGCACACCCGTGGCCTCAGGCTATCACCCAAACATTTTCATATAAGGGTCGTCCTTAACCCTGCAAGAACAGGGAATGACAAACCGTGTCAGACCAGTAACCTCATTGCCTCAGCATTTGGTAATAGTAAATTACCGCAAAGCATAATAACGTGTCACTGCAGGCACGGAGTATGTGAGATAAGTAATCTGCCGGGCCTTTCAGAAAGGCTTTTGTAAATTTAAAAACTGAACATTACAGGCGAATAGAAAACCATAACAGCCAAGTCACTGCAAACACTCCTAGCTATCGATGAAGGCCAAGGCACTTACCGTAGATGAGTTTGCGGTGCTCCGCTGCCATCTACTGCCAGGTTGTGTAAATGTGCAGTTGTAAAATGAATCACACCGAGAAGGTAGCTTTCGGTCTTGAAAAGGGACAGTGTGCCAGAGGGAATATCTTCAGCTCTTGTAACAGTGGGTAGATTCAGGGAGGGGCCGTTTTTCCATAAGTGTAACCTTTCCCGGGTTCAATTCTACTGCGGGCAGGTCAGCACCGGGGTCAGCCATGACTGGACAGCCAATACCTACATGGAATCTAAATGCTTCCTGAATCCACTATTTAAGGGTACGTGGAATCCCAACATGATAGGGTTACAGTCCCCCCAACACACACACACACACACATTTAAACACCACTGAAATCAAACTTTAGTTCATCGTATGATTCTGGTGTGTGATAGTAGTACAATGGCTTGATAGTAAATGCATGATGATCTAACCCTCTTCTTGGCTTATTTCCCTGGCAGTGCTCCGTTCAGCTTATTAAATCTTCAATTTAATCCCTTTTCAAGGGCACTAATCCTATGTGAGGGGATGCTGGATGAGTGACATGGAACGCGAAACTGCGCACTTGATAAACAAAACGTCTTTTGATGACTTGAGTCATTTTTATGTATCGAGTTTCATTACGGGGGTATTATAAAAAGCTGAAGGAGGTTCTTTAGATTGTTATTTGTCAACTCTGAGAGGTCTAGTTTCCATAGTATTATCTATGTTTATAGTGCCATCATTATCTGTCAGTTTATGTTGGTGTGTTTCTTCATCATCTTAATCGCTAAAACGCTGCCCTGCGATAATGGAAAAAATGTAAAAACATTTTAAATGAACGGGGAAGACTTCTCGTCAACTTTAACTGAGTAATTATCCATATATAAAATGGAGTGCGTTTTGAAATATAACTCTGACAACTGTACATATGATTAAAAAACACTTTCTTATGCAGCTACAGTATAATATATCGTAGCCCAAAACCATAAAGTTTTTTATACGCACTAGCTGATGCATATTTATCGTTTATGCTCTACATGTCTTGTTGAGTGAGGCATCTCCGTATATTGTACAATTCCGTCAGTCACTCCGTATTTAATAACATGACAGTGATACATTTATAGCCCTCAGCAGAGTGCGCGGTACCATTATACGGTGTCGCTGTTTCAGGGGGACAGACAAAAACGTAACACCGAACACTAAGCGCGTGAAGGGGATACATGTGCGATAAGTGAAAGAGAGAGATGCGTGTGTAGTGCAGTGTGTCAGGTATGGTGACACTCTCTTTCTTAATTGTGTTCAGAGTGTAGTATTAGGTTTAGTCATTGTCTCAGATCGATATTTCGCCTTGCGTTAATGACATGCATGCATACGTCTAAAACGGCCAAAGACTGACAACCGGTTACATTCCTCAATTAATTTAACGATGTGATTCCATAATGGTATATCTCAGTAGAAATCTACGGACTCCTTGACGCGAAATTTATCTTTTAACATGTTTTGAATTTATGCTAAGGCTGTCGACCATTCGGGTGTTGAAGCAAATTAAGAGGTGAATCTAAAAACTCATAAGTGACAGTGACAAGGTCACGTTGTTGACGTATTTGGCGTAACGCATAACATCAGCTTGTGTTTTCGGGCCTAATGCCTGCGTGACTTCTCCATATTGGTGACAGGGGCGCCTATGACATGCTGACAATTGTCTTTCTGTACATCACGCTGTGCCCCTTGGTGTTCGTTTGCAGCGTATACAGCCCTGAAAGGGTGCACCCCCACAGGATGCTCACCATGAAGGTTTGCGTGTTGCTTCAGCCCAGGACTCTATTAAGGGGTGTCCCTAGGTCCTGGGCCCACAGGCTGGCGTCCTTGCACAGCGCCTCCCAGCTTCCTGAGAAGAAGCTGCAGGCGCTGCTTTTTCCGCTGAGCGCTTTGGAAGGTCAGCTCACCGGTGGGTTCAGCATAGCCGACTTGCAGCTGTTCGAGCCAAGCATGGGGGATATCGCCAGGGCCGAGAGGCTCTTCTGCCCGTCTGCCAAACACAAGATTGATTACTTCTCATCAGCAGTTAGGATGGATCACGCCCCATTAATAAGACAGCCAGAGGTACTCCAGGGGGCTTTGTGTGGGAGGGAGGCAAGGAACAGGCAGGTTGGGGTACATGTAGGGGGGGCGGTCATAGAGTTTTGACTTTCACGCCACTTGGGGGTTCAGGTATATAAAGTTTGCCCAGTTTTTCCAGTCATTAATCTGAGGTACCTCTCCAGAAATTAAAACCATCATTCAAGTTAACTCCTCCTGAGGATGACCTTGGCCCCCCCTGGTAGAGAGCAAGAATTCTCCTCAGTGCACAAAACATTTGCCTGCTAAGACGGACTTTTCTGTGCTTCCTTTGACAGCACTTGGGTTTGGGCCTGACTGTAGGTACGATGTACGCATACACTTTGATGACTGGTTTTACTAGTGTATCGATATGTTCCATTTACCGTAGTACCAGCTACTGAAGTCACTGACTGTGAGTTAGTCTGAGTGATGTCCAGCATGAACCCACCTGTTATATCTATTACAGTCTGTGTCAGGATAACTAAAAAACTCCATTTATTCCAATGACATTTGCAGTTAGAAGTCTTAAGCTGTAGCCAGTTAAATATCCAGTGTCACCTTTATTAGCCTACTGTTCTGTGTTGATGAAGTGTTTTATGTCACCACCCAGTAAAAAACCAGTGACTTAAACTATAGTAATTATGTTATTGTTAAATGCATGAGTGAAAAGAGCACTTATAAGACCTAAGTATGGGGGAAACAAAGGGAGTCGCTGTGTCGTTTGGCAACTAGAGGGTATCAACGATGCTTAGCTCAGTGGGGTAGGATGCTGTGGCCATGATTGTATGATCACTGGTTCAAATCCCGAGATCAGCAGAGTAATTTTACTGTTGGGCCTGAAGCAGGTCTTGGATAAAAGTATCTGCTGATTTAATGTAAATGCTGTAATGCGGGTAGTGTGAACATGAGCTGTGAACAGCTGGTAGGATAAAAGGGGTCAACTGAGAAACCTGGTGCCCGCCCCCATCTCCCAGGTGTGCTTCATCGGCCGGAGCAACGTCGGAAAGTCGTCCCTGATCAGAGTCCTCTTCTCCCTCGCTCCCGATGTGGAGATCAGGGTCTCCAAGACTCCGGTGAGGAGTCATTCTGTCGCCAGAGGGCAGGGAGAGGGTGGAAATTCATCATATTCCTCTGTCTCCGTGTCTTGTATTCCTTGTTTCCTCTCGTCCGTGCGCAGGGCCACACGAAGAAGATGAACTTTTTCACGGTGGGCAAGGCGTTCACCTTGGTAGACATGCCAGGCTATGGGTACAAGGCTCCCAAAGACTTTGTGGAAATGGTGGAGTCCTACCTGGAAACGAGGAGAAAGTATGAAACAGCACAGCTCACGGAAAGCTTTGCAGATCTGTCTTTTTTAATTATTATTTTATAATTTTGTATGGGGGCAGCTGAAGGAGGCGGCCAAGCTGCAGATGCTGGGAATGTCTCAGTTCTGTTCCATATGAGCATATTAGCACCTTCTTGCTTCCTGTATGCTGTTTGTGTCTTCCAGCCTGGTGAGGACCTTCCTATTGGTCGATGGGGCGGTGGGAATACAGGAAGCGGACAGGGTTGCCATAGAGATGTGTAATGAGTTTGGCCTTCCCTTTGTGGTGAGTGATGGTGTCACCTGTCTGCAAAACCTTTTCATGTTTTTGTTACTGGAGTAGTTGTGTTCATTTGCCAGAACACATTTGTATGGCTACGAGAGACCAAAAATGCCAAGAAAAAGAAATTAAAAGGTTGTAGTTTGTGTGTTTCTGTGCTTTGCCACACATTCAATTATCTTTTTTTCCATTTTTTTCCCCAACTTTTATTTAATCCCATCAGCCTCGATGTTGCTTATGGGGCAGTGGTGGCTTAATGGTTAGGGAAGTGCAATTGTAATAGAAAGATTGCTGGTTTGAATCCCTGACCAGCAAGTAACACAGGTACCCTGAGCAAGGTCACTGCCCCCAAGCCCTGCTCCCTGGGTGCTGAATTAACTTCCCCCTGCTGTCACCTTGTCACATATGATTTGAATGCAGAGAACACTTTTTGTTGTTTGTGGTGTGTCAACAATGACAACTAATCAGTTTCAGTTGCGTGGTAATGAAAAAGTTTTAACCTAAATATAAATATGTCTACTGTCTCAGAGTTTAATGCCGCAGGTCATTAGGATATTAAGCAGTGCCTCTACCTGGCCAGCAGGTGGCAGAGCACAAGCATGTTGCTGTTTTTGGTTTCTCCAGTGTACTGTTTTCCCTTCGGTTTAATGTCACAGATCGTAATGACAAAGATTGACAAGAGCCGACAGGGGGTGCTCCTGAGCAATCTGCTACAGGTGCGGGACGTCATCAAAACTCACGCGGTCTGCTGTTATCCCCAGCCGTTCCTCATCAGGTAGGGGCAATAGCGGCACTCTGCGGAGGAGTGTGAACTCATTCTGTGGGAGGTGTGTATGTTTAGGGCTGACTGAGGTGCACTTCAGATACTTGTCCATGTCCTGCTGATGGTAGTGAAGTGCAGAGGATTTAGGAAAGTCTGGTTTTCAGCAAATTTCGTATTTTATGTTTTTCAGGAAGGGTATTGAATAATGTGAATTGTTGTGATTTATTTAGGATTTGAAAACCCAAGGTACTTGACCCAAGGCAAGAGGGGTGATTATGCAGGGTTATTAATCCCTGCATTCCACAAGGCTAGTGCAGTCAGTTTGGGGAGGGGGGGGTTGCCAGAAGGTTCCGTGTTCGAGGCTGTTACCCTTTATAATCTGCACAAGCACACAGATTCTGTTCATATTTGAGCGGGTGATTAAATCTGACGTTGACACCCAATTTATGTGGCGCTACGAGAGAGTTATGAAACGATCCCGACAGAGCGGGCGGGTACCAAGCGGATGGGCCGCCGTGAGGATAAAGTCGAGGTGATTAATCTGGGAAGGAATGCGCCTTTGACATGCTTTGGAGATAACACCGGTGGCTTCCAGCGAGAGCCTGGGGTCTGCGTCACGCTGCAGTGGGGAGCCAGAGGAACTGGGATATACCTGTAAGAAGGTCGATGCCAGGAAGACCTCAGCCGATCTCCGGTGCTGAGAGAAAGGAGGGATATGGGAACGAGGCTGAAAGGGCAACCATCGCCCAGGGGCATGTTAGAAGCCCAGAGCAGATTAATCGCTTGGGGAGGACGGGCTGGTCCCATACGTCACATACCTGCTCCTGAGCGCTTTGGCCACGAATTGGGTGAGAAGGAATTTAGAGCAGTGCGGAAGGGTGGATGCATGTGCAGCAGTGAGAGTTTGGAATAATATTCCCAGGCATAATCCTTAGATTAATGTAGGTCGACATTTTTATATAAACAGCAGTTAAATATCCAGACAAGCAGGACTGGGGAAAAGCTTCCTGTCACAGGTGAAGGGTTCTTATAATCTTTAGTGTGAGCGGTGAGTAACACAGAGGCCTGACGCATGCTGGAGCAGCAGAGTGACAGTGACAGGGATTCAGCCGTCTGTTGTACCTTTGTGTGTTTGTATCTTTGTATAAATCCACCCCCATCTGTCCCTCAGGATGTGTGGTAATTGACAAAATTGACAGTCTGACATTAACTGCTGCTGCTGTGTGTGATTTAACAGCTCCACCCAGTACACGGGGGTCCATGTGCTGCGCTGCTTCATCGCCCATGTGACCGGCAACCTTCCCCTGAGCGGCGATGCAGAGCAGAAACCTTCTCCTTAAATAATCTCTGCTGTAATTCGTCATGTCTGTTTATTTGTCTTTTATCCCATCAGTGACGCTCTCTCTAGAGGAAATGTCATGTAATGAATAAATATTATATATTTTTTCCAAATAAAATGTAAAGAAGATTTTTGTTGGGTGTTGAATTTTTAACATTTCTGATGGTTGTGGTCACATGGGGGCAGTAGTGTGCAAATCTGAGGTCTGAATGGAATCTCGCTGCCTGTTTCTGCAATGAGTGACAGGATTGAGGAAGTGGTCATTAAACAGTGTCACAAGTTTGTTTCCCACATGGAGAGGGGTGTCCCTGAGTCTCTCTCGTCAGGGTTTTATGTTTTTTTTCCTCTTTACTCGTCTTGCTTCCTGCTAACTCCTGCCGCTGACCTTCGACTTGGGGGGTGCAGGCAGAGTGACAGCAGCACGACGCAGCGAGGACAGTAAAACCCAAGGAGGTGGCTGATAAATGACGACATAAAAGCAAAAGTACGAAGCGGTCAAATTTTTTTGTGAACTCCGTGACAGTGGCCTCGTAAAATGACACCGGTTAATTTTTAGTTTGGATTGTTGCATATATACACATTTCGCTTTAATTGTGGGCGGGCAAGTGGATAAAGGGAGACAGATGCAGGAAGGTCTTTGCAGGGCTTAGAGCTGTAGATGTCAGACACCAGCTAGTCAGAGCTTGTGTGTAGAACGTGCACGGTCGGTTCTGGGAAAAAGTCCATAACTCCTCCGGCTCAGAGCTGCACGGCCACGTCTTCAACATGCAGGAGTACGGCACCTTCCAGACGAACGCTTCGACCCCCACCATCTGCCCCGTCAATGCCACGGTTTGCCAGGGCTCCGCTTGCCTAGAGCCCACCGGCAGCAGCTTCAACGAGGTCCTGAGCAAGGTCGTGGCCATCGTCATGACGATCCTGCTGGCCGTGGTCATGTTCTCAATGGGCTGCAACGTGGAGCTGAACAAGCTGTGGGGCCACGTCCGCCGTCCCTGGGGCATCGCAGTGGGCGTCCTCTGCCAGTTCGGCATCATGCCCCTCACCGGTTACGTCCTGGCGCTGGCCTTCAACGTGATGCCCGTGCAGGCCGTGGTCATCCTCATCATGGGCTGCTGTCCCGGCGGATCGAGCTCCAACATCCTCACCTACTGGCTGGACGGTGACATGGACCTCAGGTTTGATTCTGGCCCTCCAGACCCAGCAGGGTTCAGTCTGGTAGTACAATGGCTTGTCTGTAAGATGTTTGTACCATGTGAACTTTATTCAGTTAGTCAGCCACCTTCTGTCTATTTCTGCCTGCCAATTTGAGTACTTGCAGTAGTATGAAAGATAAACTAAATTTTTGCCAAAACAATTTTGGGTGGGGGAGACTCCGTTTATGTCAGTTTATGATGGTTTATAGTGGCCTGCCAAAGAGTCACTGATCAATTTGAACAGTATAAAATAATTGGCTAGTCTGCTAATTGTTCAGCTTAAAAATATAATTTCTAATTAATTTGATTGCAAAGAATTTCCTTTTTTAAAGTTTTTTTTATTTTAAATAGTCTTTTGAAGATCATAGAACTTGACTTTAATTCCATCTTAACCCTAATTAGAATTTAGAGATCAGTTGTCATTGTTGACACACCACAGCAAAATACATCCTCTGCCGTTAACCCACACATGCTGTAGCTGGGAGCAGCTAATTCAGCGCCCAGGGAACAGTACCTTGCTCAGGGTACCTCGTGGTCGGGGATTCAAACCCACAATCTTTCAGTTACAAGTGTGTTTCCCTAACCATCAACGTAGCCAATTTTTTGTTGCAAAATTTTAAATAAAGCATATTGACTGACTAACAGATGTAACTTTTTAAAAACAGTAGGTTAATTAAAATGTAAATCATTACCTTCTAACAGTCCAAACTTCAACAGTCAAAGATTAATTTAAGTTAATTTAAGTTAAATTACTTAAATTAATTTAAGAGATTTCTTAAAAGTGTCCCAGTACCTGACCGCATAGTACATCCACTACTGATTTTCTGTTCTAACAGAGGGAGAAGCAATGATGGGTGCATGGAAGGGTGGATGCACGGAAGGGTGGATGCATGGAAGGGTGGATGCACGGAAGGGTGGATGCACCATTTTAGCATATACTGCATATACATTGCCTCCTCTGGTACCCTGGTGGTCTGGGTGATGGAGCAGCTGTGTTTGCCTTTGGTTTAGTGTCAGCATGACGGCCTGCGCCTCCATCTTGGCCATGGGTATGATGCCTCTGTGCCTCCTCATCTATACCTCCTCCTGGACCTCCTCCGATACCATCCAGATCCCCTACGACAGCATAGGTATGTCTGCCACTAACGCCAGACTCAGTTCATGGCAACTGAGTGTATTTTTAAATAGTGGCCAAAGCACTTTACATGCGTGTGTTGTGACACATCACAACATCAGTAAGATGGAAGAACAGAAAAACAGGGAAAATGAAGGAGAGAGAGAGAGAGAGAGAGAGAGAGAGAAGACAACTGAGGAGAGGAACCAAAAATGCCTAAGCAGGGAGATTAAAAACTTCTGGGGGTCCAAGTTCAACTACCTGCCCAACCCCCCCCCCCCCCCCCCAGAGTGGGCCTGCTTGCTAAAAGCAAGGTGTAAACTGTGGTCGTGGTCAAAGCCAAAGTCCATGAGTCCGTTCACCATGCCGGCCTGTGTAAGGTGGCACATTGAAGGCTGCACCCACAATCCATCGAGATCTTCCACAGAAATATGAACGCCCAGTTAACACACTATTGAAATGTGTCTCCTGCCCGCCATCAGTCGGCACCCCCTTTGCCCCTTTGCCGCATGAAGGTTCCTTATTCCCAGTGTCTGCTTACTTTGTTCAGGCATCACCCTGGTATCGCTGCTGATCCCCGTCAGCCTGGGCATGTGCGTCAAGCACAGATGGCCCAAGACGAGCAAGAAGATCCTGAAGGTGAGCTTCTGCCACCAAGCAGTGGACGTCTCAGCACCTGCAGCGGGCCGCAGCCTTACCCCCTAACACACAATGTTCAGGCACCTGCAGCGGGCCGCAGCCTTACCCCCTAACACACAATGTTCAGGCACCTGCAGCGGGCCGCAGCCTTACCCCCTAACACACAATGTTCAGGCACCTGCAGTGGGCCGCAGCCTTACCCCGTAACACAATGTTCCGGCATCTGCAGTGGGCCGCAGCCTTACCCCGTAACACACAATGTTCAGGCATCTGCAGCGGGCCGCAGCCTTACCCCGTAACACACAAT
>JAODUD010000035.1:21310481-21321556 GCA_026784285.1 Stomatorhinus walkeri | reverse complement strand
GCAGCGGGCCGCAGCCTTACCCCGTAACACACAATGTTCAGGCATCTGCAGCGGGCCGCAGCCTTACCCCGTAACACGCAATGTTCAGGCATCTGCAGCGGGCCGCAGCCTTACCCCGTAACACGCAATGTTCAGGCACCTGCAGCGGGCCGCAGCCTTACCCCGTAACACACAATGTTCAGTCACCTGCAGCGGGCCGCAGCCTTACCCCGTAACACGCAATGTTCAGGCATCTGCAGCGGGCTGCAGCCTTACCCCGTAACACACAATGTTCAGGCATCTGCAGCGGGCCGCAGCCTTACCCCGTAACAGACAATGTTCAGGCACCTGCAGTGGGCCGCAGCCTTACCCCGTAACAGACAATGTTCAGGCATCTGCAGCGGACCGCAGCCTTACCCCGTAACAGACAATGTTCAGGCACCTGCAGTGGGCCGCAGCCATACCCCGTAACACACAATGTTCAGACATCTGTCAGAAAACTTGAGCATGTTTAAAGGAGAGTATCCCACTTTCAGAGTGCCCCACTCTTTGTAAGGGACACTGTAATAATCCTGGAGGCTTTGCCCCCCCCCCAACTGGGTGGACTAGCAGCATGTGCGTTGGTCTGCAGGTGGGATCTATCTTGGGGTTCTTGCTCATCATCATCATCGCAGTGGTGGGCGGCGTACTCTACCAGGCCTCTTGGGTCATCTCTCCTGCCCTATGGATCATCGGCACCATCTTCCCACTGCTGGGCTTCAGTCTGGGATTCCTGCTAGCACGCCTTGTGGGTCAGCCCTGGGTGAGGTAAGCTCCCCCCCCCGGTCCGCCTCGGCTTACCATAACGATGCATGCGGCCACACCGAGTTTATTACACTAGCTGACCAACTGTCCGTCTCCCTAGGTGTCGCACCATAGCTTTGGAAACGGGCTTCCAGAACACCCAGCTGTGCAGCACCATCGTGCAGCTCTCTTTCTCCCCAGAGGATCTCGAGGTCATGTTCTCCTTCCCACTCATCTACAGCATCTTCCAGATAGTGATGGTCATCGTGGTGGTAGGAGGTACGTAATAACCTACCGTGAAGTAGGTTACGTCCATTCAAACATGTAGGATTCCGCACGCATGGGTTCTGGGGAATGGAGACATTTAGAGAAACATGGCATCAGATTTCGGTTTGTTCCTCCTTCAGGCTACCGGCTGTATTTGCGGTGTGTGGCTCAGGAGGCGACAGGCAGCACAGAGAAACAAGCGTACACCATGGAAAACAGTGGATTCCAGCATGACACCAACGATATCCCCGAGGGCAAGTTTACGCAGCTGTGACTGGAAGATCCCCTCCAGGGAGACCCTGTGGCAATGGAGCTCGAGTATCACTACCATTTCAACCTCACACTGCCCCCTGTTGTCTGGGAGGGTGTACTGCCAAGCAACTTTCATCATATCATTGCCTGGCAATTATCCAAAAATATAATTAGCTGCAGTTTGCCAATTTACGCAGAATAAATTTAGGTTAAGTACCCCCTCCTCAAAGGCACAACAGCAGAGACCTTGTGGGATTAAAATAAGCTAGTTTCCCTGAGTCATTTTATGCGCTAAATTTAGCTTTTGTCTTGATCGCAAGCATGCAGGGCATCAGTCGGTAATCAGGGCAGAAGGGAGGTGGAGGAACCAGCCAAGCCTCAGGGTCACATGACCAAAGGCAGAAAAATGGGTGCCATCGCTCCCCACTCAGTCTGCATCCTTGCAGCCCCAGTCCCGATCACATGACCTGTTACCGTAGCGTGAGACATTTAGAATTATTAATGGTGGTTTGGATAATAATACACCAGAAGTGACACTTTTTCTGAATTGCTAAAGCAAAACTCGAAACACTCACAAAATTTTTAAGTCATTCTTGCAAAATCAATCTACTCAAGGTCTCCTGCATGCCGAGTTGCAAAATTGGAAACCGAAAGAGTAGTGTAAAAAAATGTTTAGCAAAAATGTTCGTAAACAATTCCACGTAAAGCGATTTGCAATGTTTGCATTATTCAGCACTTCAAAAAAGTGACTGTCCAGGAGACAGTAAGTAACCCATATGAGAGGGATTTTATGGTAAAATGTTGTACAACTGCCTAGCCAAAGTCAAGGAAGAACATTCATCCTGGACCATCATGGTGCCTCTGAGCTGGATCAGGACACAGAGCTTCGTCTACAACACAGACAATGTTCTTCGTTGCTAGGCAATGGAGGAAGAACTCTTTGGCGTCATCCTTCCGTACCTTGACATCAAAATCTGACTCTTATGGCAGTTGGGATCTCACCCAG
The DNA here is from genome assembly GCA_026784285.1 of Stomatorhinus walkeri. Classification (NCBI taxonomy): domain Eukaryota; kingdom Metazoa; phylum Chordata; class Actinopteri; order Osteoglossiformes; family Mormyridae; genus Stomatorhinus; species Stomatorhinus walkeri. The sequence goes on along the minus strand of JAODUD010000035.1, from coordinate 21,319,269 downwards.
GACATTTCATCTAGTCACTCATCTCACTGGCATCAGCTTTAGGAACACGTGAAGTTTTGAGCCATTGTGTTCATATGATGCGTGAGTGCTGGCTGCGCTTTTCATTTTGCATCAGAGTTCATCACCGTATTTTGATGAATTAGGATGTATTTAGGTTTGCAAATAGGGCGACTGAGGTATGCAAATTGTATCTAACTAGGTGAGCACTGCTTACTTTGCCAAACGAGTGGCTGACAGTGTACGTTTTGGCAATTCAGTTTTGTTCCAAGAATGGGTTAGGTGTTTTAGCAATTCAGAGAATCTGCTAAATTCTTATTACATTACCACAGGAAGGATTTTTATTACGAGTATTTATGTGCTTTGTTCTCCAGAATGTTATATCATACGACACCTTGTAAATTATTAATCCTTATTTAATCCTTATTTAACAGCTATCCAAGGCACATATTTCAGTTCTGTTTTTAGAATGTTCACGATTCAGGCTGAAACACCAATTGTACTGGTTTTTAAAAAGAAGCAATTTAATTTAATGTGTTGATATATCCGAAGTACAGAAGAATAAATTTGTTGTGAACAGTTTGTGGGTTGACAGTATGCTTGATATTCTATATTTAATATTTTCTTTCAGCCAATATGATGGTAATCAATAAAACCTGCTGCTGTTACACTAGCTGTGGTATAATCATCATCTGTTGGTGTGGCTGGATGAGAATCCGAGTTTGTCTTCAGACACACTGTCTGAGTTGTATTAAAATACCAGAATCTGTACGGCCATCTGTCCACTGCTCATCTCTGCTGTGAAAGGTGCACTGGCAGCTGGTCACAGGATACACACCGGCACAAGTGAAGGACCCCTCTGCTGCATGCGGTGGCAGGGGGTGGGCAGGGGGGTCTGAGTGTGTACAAAGTCCAGTGGGGAAACAGACACAGTATGCAGAGTAATACTTACCACAGTAAGGATTCTTATGGTATTTCAGTACAGTGGTACCTCGAAACTCATACTTAATCCATTCAGAACTCCAGATCGAACCCTAAAAAGTTTGAGTTCAGATCGAATTTTCCCCATATTATTATAATTAAATGTATAAATGGTTCATTATTAATATATTAAAATAATGAATAAGAAATCTTTATTTTAGATGTATTTTATTATATAATTACTGTTACTATCATTGTCTAAATATATGTATTCAGTTAGTGTAAACATGCACGGTACTGTCACAGCGAATGTGAGGCTGAGACTGAAGCGTTACCCTTTGTTCCCGCTGAGAGACGTGATGCATGACTCATTTCCCCGCGCGTACAAGTTATCTTAGGTCGGCGTTCACGGTTTGACTTCTGAGATTCAGATCAAGCACTAGGTAATTTTTTTTCAAACTGGTTGGTTCGACTTTTAAGAATTTTGAGTTCCAATGAGTTGAAGAACTGAGGTACCACTGTATTTTCTTCTCCAGAACGTTATTTCCCCTTGTCATATCTTGTAAATTATTATCCTTATTTAACAACTATTCAAGGCAGATGGTTCAGTTCTTTAATTAAAAAAAAAAAACATTCTATTTTTAGAATGTTTATGATTCAGACAAACATCGATTGTACTGGTTTTTACAAATAAACAATTTAAAGATTTCAAGTGTTAATATATCAAAGGGGGGCGGCTTAGTGTGTGCAAAGTAAAGAGGGGAAACATACACGGTATGCAGTCGCCCAGGGCAATCAGCCCAGTGCTGATTCCCAGAACGAGCAGGCGGCACCCACTTCCCAGCATGCCTGCACACCAGGGCGACCTGTGGCATGCCCTGATGCTGCCGGTGCGCTGTGTCCTCACAGCAGGTCCTGATTAGAATCCTAACGAGGCAAAAATGTCATCGATCTCGCTGCCGTTGCCCAGACTGGGGTCTGCGTTGGCCTTGCCGCCTCCCGCCACCGCGTCTCCCTCCTCACTTTCCTCTCCTCCTCCTCCTCCCGCCACCGCGTCTCCCACCTCACTTTCCTCTCCTCCTCCTCCCGCCACCGCGTCTCCCTCCTCACTTTCCTCTCCTCCTCCTCCTCCCGCCACCGCGTCTCCCTCCTCACTTTCCTCTCCTCCTCCTCCTCCTCCCGCCTCAGCGTACGCCTTACTCGCCACAGATGGCATCCCCGGTCTGACTTGTCTGCCCCGTTTCTGAGACCAGCGGTGCCACCTCACAGACGGAAACCGGGCCCACGTGCGCAAGTTCCTCCTCCGCCTGCAGGGGGTGCTGGATGACCGGCAAATTTCAGGAGGAGGGAGGAATAAGGCTTTTCGACACGCCCTTCTGAGAGCCATCAGCTTGCCCTCCACTCTGTAAGCAAATAAATAAAAAGTAAAAAATGGATGTCCGTATCCAGGAAATAAATCAGAATAAAGACACAGAGGGGCTGGCGGCTCCCACCCGAGGCCTCTCTCCTCTAGGAAGCGGAGCCTCCCACAGGTCAGCCTGAGGAGCTTCAGCCTGCAGCTCTCCCGCCGCAGCCTCCTGCGCTGGCACCACGCGGCTGCCTCCGTCAGACGGGCGGCCATGTCAGAGGAGCAGGATGCTGCCGCCAGCTGCTTCACCAGCCTCCGTTTCTGCCGCACCAAGGTGGTGTCGCCCCCAGGCCTTGGAGGAGACCCAGCAAGCTGCGTAGTGACAAAGTCAATCGTTTATCCAACCATGTCATGCTGTGCTGATCCTGGTCTGACCATCGCAGGCCACACACACTCACACACACACCTTGTCATTGGAGTGTGAGAGGACCTCAGTATATCCACAGAACACTGAGCGAATGGGGGATCCTGATCCCAACTATCCACTGAGTAGTGATGGATAACATGACAAATCATGAACCATTTGCTGTAATTTTTGACCCCCACTAGATGGCGCTCTTAGGTTGCTTTGGGGCATGCTTACTACCATTTTATGAACAGTGAGCACCATGTAAAGCAGTCAAAAAATATAGCAAATGGTGCCTGAAGCATCATTTTGTCCAACACCATTCCATGGCTGTAATTATATTGACCGTGTGTGATTCAGTCACATATACACGCTGTAAATCTCCTATCCCATCCCCTGCAGTGATACCCAAACTGGGCACAGACCTGAGCAGCATTCCTGTTTCCACTCACTCGTCTGAGCAGAGTCTTCACATCAAACCTGCCGGCATCACCTGAAGAGCCAACACAGGAGCAGCTGAATGATGCCGACCCAGGAAAACCACTCCGGACAGAATCATAATTTAAAATCACAGTGATTACAGCTGACAATGGAAAATGCTATGAGCCTGTTCAATTAAATATAAAGTAGCTGAGACATGCATCTTACTCATTTTAGGACAACGAAATGAATCACAGATCCAAGTGTCTGACCAAAAACAGCCGCTAATTACAGAACTAAAGATAAATGCCTGTCACTCGACACACACTGTCACACATCTTGTGTTAATATCTTAAAGGTAGATTTAAGTCTGCTGTTTGCCCAATCCATATCTCTGCCAAAATAAGATAGTTAATAAACCTATTCAGAAATAAGTTGTAAGTACAAAAATACCACTTTGTGCTATTTAATGTACTTTTTAATCCATGCAGGTAACAGTTTTATTAAAGTCAGATTGTATTTAGGTTGAAACTAAAACAGGAGGATTGCTGAAAGTGTTCATTTTTTATGAGAAATGTAGAGTGTATAATTGAGCAAACAGCAACACAAGTTACGCAGATCAGTTATTCTCGAAGCCTAAAACCATCAGCCTGTTCCCAGATCAGGCAACCTTTCAATTATCATCCCGGGACACTAACCACTGTGCTGTCGGCTAATGATGGCCAAGACGACACTTCATGATCCATGAACCATTTGCTGTATTTTCTGACCCCACTAGATGGTGCTCTTGGTTTGCTTTAGGGCATGCTTTGAGCTGCTTTGTGAACAGAGAGCACAATCTAAGGGGACAGAAAAAACACCAAATGGTTCATAAAGCATCATGTTGGCTCTTGGACTACAATTTCTCAGAGAAAAATCATCCCAAAAGATAAATACCAAACCAACCATACCTATAACCGTACTGGGGCCTCTCTGGAAAAACAAACTCCCAAGATCCTCCATGCCGCTCTTCTCAGCCTTGGGGCCCACCTGCACCGGCACCCGGCTCTCGACGGGCCCCTTCTTACTCCTAGTGGTGGTCGCGGGAAGGCCCGCCTCTATCTGAGCCCAACACGAGGGCCCAAGAAAAGCCGGGACATCCTCCGGGAGGCCAAAGCCGCTCAAAGAGGGCAGAGGGCAGGCCTGGCACACGTCCTGCAGCAGAGCACGCACCGCCTGGTACAGGGGAGCCAGGTTCCTCAAGACACCCTGGAAGAACACCCTGCAAAAGCAAGAGCAGCAACTGCAAAGGACCACCGACCACAGGGGGCGCCACAGTTAAACAGCCCTGAAAACAAAGCCACTATTAAAACATAGCCCAGTCACGAACGGGACTCGAGGCATCAGACTCACCACAGGCGGCTAAGCATGGAACTCAGAACAAGGTTGAGGACGATGTACTCTGTCCAGAAGAGGTGCTGCCTCGTCATTCTGGCCACGGGGGAGGAGTCAAGGCCCGTCTCATTATAGGTTTCATTTTTAATTTTAGTTTATTTATTTTAGTTTTACTAATTTTATTTCTAGGAATATACTGAAAGATGAAAGGTATTTTGTGTATCTGATCTGATTAAAATAGGGAAAACTTACCAGGAAATATTAATGGTAATTAAAGGCAAAAAAAAAAAAAAAAATTACTTTAGGTAAACCTGGTAGCGGAAAGTAATTTCCGTTTTTACTTTAGTTCGTTTTGGAAATTATATTAATAGTTTTTGTTTAATTGTAGTTTTTGTTATATTATTTTCATATCTTGGTTTGTTTCAGTTTACAAAAATGTTTTCTTAATAGTTTTCCTTTTGTTAATGATAACACTTGTCAAGTCCTAAATCAAACTTACCTGGACGTCACACATACACCCAAATATGCCTGTTATTGTTTTACCATTATCATTACTATTAATACAAGTCTTTTATGTGCAATATGTCTTTTATATATAATTTATTGTATAATTCTTTGAGGTCGCAAGGACTGCACCTAATTTCGTTATACAGATTACAATGAATAAAAATAAATAAAATAAATTTTATTTATAAAAATATTCTGATTCTGAAGTAGCTGTAGCAGCAGTAGCTATTGTTATTAGCATTAAACCTATTATCATTATTATTATTATTGACTATGCTAATGAACTGTTAATAACTTGAAGGCCACTTAAACATTAACAGTATATCTAAAGTGTTTTTAAAGGAGCTTCAAGCAAAAGTTCAAACACTTGAGTTGACCCTGTGACGAAACAGCAGCTCGTAACCATGGATACGAGAAGGCCTTGATGCAGCGGTCCAGCAGGCTGGCCAGTAGCTTACTGGCTCCCAGAACTTTCAAGCTTAGCCACTCCAGTGTGGGCTGACTGGGCACTTCACACTGGCCCGTCTGGAACGACACCTGTCTGAGAAGGGGGGGGCAGGGCCATGGGAGGGGGCCATAAATGAGCAATCAAACCACAAATGCTCTAATTATAAAACCAGAGATCCGTCATAATGGAAGAAGACACTATTTTAGGGCAGGTCATGGGGCAATGTGTTTCTGGTTCCAGCCCAAGGAATTCAAAGCCATAACCTTGTCAGAGACACTAAACCCAAATCTCACCGTGTAAAGCAGCGCTGAAAATGGAACAGCTTTTACATGTACCAGCCCATCGGGACAGAGAAGACCCCAGGGAGGAGAATGACGAAGAAGACAGGCGACTGAACCGCTACCTCTGGGCTTCCGTTGGACACATGGCCTCCGCTTCAAGGAGCGCTGCGGTCAGTTTCATTTCCTTCAGCCGGTTTAGGCAACATTCAACCTGAGGGTCCAGCACAACGTCAGGACAACAAAGGTCGCTTCTGACCAAAGTCCAGTCATTTCCAATCTCTCGCTGAAGTAACGACCTTACGTTATGCATTAAGTAAAAGTCCTAGCCAAACTGGTTTTACAGCTGGGCATTTTCTAGGGTTGCGCTGTGGTTGTGAATGCTGTGATGTATGATGATGATTTTACAGTTCACTGCATGCTGACATGAATTCAAGGTCTAAGACTAATTAATCTTTTGGTTATATGGTGTTCCTGGTCAGACGGTTTACTACTCCTGACCTGTTTTATGGCTCTGAAAGGCTTGTGATGTCGGAGCGGGTTGTTCGTCACATAAAGCACCGAGTAAAGCACCATGATCTCGGTGTGGAGGATGTCGCTCTGCAGGACCTTTAGCACCCCGGCACACTCCTCCAGAAAACATTTAACGAGGTCGCCTATGAAGGACACAGCCGGGCACAAGCATGAAACGTCTCGGAGCTTGCTTTAGAAAAAAAACGATTCGCAGTGCCAACAGCATTTACATTCTCAGCGTTACATTACATTCACAGCGGGACAATAAGGAGCGGTGCATGTAATAAACACTAAGGTAAGTGGAAAACGCCGTGTGAAACTACATTATAAAACACGGTGCAGCTCCAGAAATGAAAATAACGAAAACACTGGGATGATTCTACATACCGAACACGACAAGCTGCAGAAAATACATGCGATACAACAAACTATTTATTTTCAGACGCATTAAAGTCAAAGCAGCATCCGGGAGTATTTTGTGATCCTTTTTAACTGCACGCCATGTGTCTCATGGGTACCCACGTGTGTTTGCCGCTCCGCATGTAAACAAGCACAGCCGTGATCGCCTCGCGTTACACATTAAATTAAACCAAACTGCAAGTAGCATTAAATCTCCATTTCCTTAGTTACCTGTGTGTTCTGTGAAAGGTATACGGACAGTGGAGACGGCCCCGGGACGGGGTAGATCTATCTTATTCCACGGCTCAGCAGCCATGTTTTCCCATAAGCCACCGCGAGCTGGGAACCACGTTTCCTCCCCGCCTTCTGTCCATCAGAAAGCACAGAGCGTCTGATTCTTACACAGCCACACAGATCTTAAAGCAGTTGTCTTTACCTACTAATAGACGTCAAGTGTTCGTTTTGCGCTGTGTAAACCAAACAGAAAGAAAAGTTGCTTTCAGAATTGAGGAGGTAATGAGTGTGTTACACTATCAAGTTATTATTACTGTGCTAATTAAAACATATAGTGGAACATTACTGGCACCAGTGATATTCCCTATAAGTGACTTATTACTCATTACTGAGAGCATAAAATTGTGTGTATGCATATCCTGCAGTTACTACTGTAACAATGTAGCTGTTTACTATCTATTTGTTTGTTTGTGCATGTATGTGTGGTTTTGTGTTTTTCTACTGCATCATTTCAACCTTGCATTTTGTAGTCTGGTGATCAGTAACATCTCTCTCAACCCCTAGGTGAGGTCAGTATAGGGGGACAGTGGGCAGCAGTGCCTGTGATTGGACGATCACCAGTTCACGCCCCGTCATCGCCAGAACAGTCACATGTCTGAGGGCCCTTCAGCAAGGCCCCCAGCTCTAGGGGTGCCACACGTGACTGTGCACTAACCCTGTGCTAGGACCCCAAAGTTACAGAGAGCAAGATGGCATCAAGGAAGAGAAGCATTCCAATGTACTCATACTTCTGCAAATACCAAATAAAGGATTTATTTATTTAGGCCTTTCAAGACCTTAATTTATTTTTTTTTTAACTATAATCAGGGTCACCACAGGCATTTTTAAGGTTTGTCTATTTATGAAGGACCTCAATAGGAATATACACATTAGCTACAATGCAGGTTTGACTCGCAGGCACGGTCAGGGGAGGCGGCATGGTCAACATGCTCCAAGATCCAGGTCACAACGCAGGAGTTCACCTGGGCCAGCACCTCGTCCTCCACCCGCCCCTTCACCAGCAGCCCGTGGCTGCCCCCCTCGATCCACTGGACTGTAGTTGGGCTCTTCATTTGCTTGGTCACGTCCTCCAGGAGACTCTATATTACATCGAAAAATATCATTTAAGAACCCAGGACAGAAATTTTCCTCAAAAACAATCAAAGAAACTGCAACAAGGAATTTAATTACACAGCTCAGTTTGGTCGATATGGCAAGATTCTAAAAAAACAGAATGTTTGAATCATGAATTTTTAAAATCATTTGGCTAGTGGACCAAATTTACTCTCAATAACACTGAGTTTCCACCTTCAGTCTGTCTGCGCTGTGAAAAACATGGAAAACATCAATCAGTTTAGGCATGTTCTGTCGCACATGACCATGCGAGATGAACACGGTGCCTTTGGACTGTACCTGCGCCTTGCAGACCTACCCATCGGCGATCTGCGCGCGTCCTTACCCGCTGACACATGTCATCGGCGGTGCCGGACACGAACAGCACGGGAACCCCCGCCAGATTGCGAAGGTCCTCGCTGCGTTGTCGGTGTGTGTGCATCTGGCCCGGAGGGTGCAACGGGAAGGACAGGCAGACCAGGCCGTGTGGGACGTCACCCACCCCTGTGCTCAGCTGATTGGTCAGGCATGCTGCGGCACGAGCCCCCATCGAACGGCCTGAGCGTTGACATATATATATATTAAAAAAAATCATTTAGCATGTAGCATGTGGCTACGCAGGCAGATCTATAACAAATGGCCGCTTGTTTTCGTTCCAAGTCACTGCTAATTAAAGTATGTACAAAAGAACAGCATAAATGCACACTTTTCACCCAAAGCTAGGGCTAGTACTTATTAGGATTTGTGTTCTTTGGCCATACGGGGTTAATGTCAAAGTGTCAGCAAAACAA
>JAODUD010000035.1:21295187-21310381 GCA_026784285.1 Stomatorhinus walkeri | reverse complement strand
TAATTAAAGTATGTACAAAAGAACAGCATAAATGCAAACTTTTCACACTGCCCCCCCCCCCCCCAATAAATTCCCTGCTGCGCCTCCTCTTCTGCAGTTTTAATTTTAGATTTTGACATTTCAAGGAGAAAAGCAATGCATTGTGGGTATTGTGATTTCAAAGCATGTGTGTTTTGCTTACCGCCCACAAATATACTCATTAGGGTGAACTTCTCTTGATTTCTCAGATATTCCTGCACAGCAAAATATATTATTTGACACCGTATGTCATGAAACAAGATCCCAAGTAAATAGCAAAACCGTATTGAAACCACCTGTGTGTCTGTCAGTCATTTTGAAGGCAAAGCAGTGCAGGTGAATTACCAGAACTGCTGTGTAGGCCTTCACCCTGTAGCTGAGGTTGAGACCTTTACATGTGAACCGCAGGCACAGCAAACCGGCGGCGGCAGCAGCCTCGGCCAGAGTGACCAGGTGCTTGACGTTCATGTCTCCGCCAGCCCCGTGCGTCAATACCAGCGCGGCCCGCACGGTGGCGCACTGCCCGGGGATGCTCAGCACCGCATCCAGGGACCTGCCTCCGAACTCGATTCTGACATTTTCCTGCAAAAGGCAACCAAGTACATATAGGCCTACACATTTACTTTCTGATTACTGATTATTTAATAAACATTTTTGTGCATGATGGAAACTACCTATACCAATTATGTGCATCAATAAGAGCTCCAACTGTGGATCACGTAAAAATAAACTTTGGCGGTGGCACTCATTGTAAACGCCACGTGTTTGCACAGATCATGCAAGTAATAAATATGTATCGTGGCTGTCTTTTGTCGCAGATCCGTATTTAAGTAAGTTACCTCATGAAAGGTTTCCATTTCAAACCAAAGAACCAACACCGATAGGACATCGCAGGATTCCGCTGGACCGGGACTGTGTAAAATGAGCTTTTGAAATGTTCGCAAAAACAAAATACCGCCATCTAATGTCTCGGGGTTATTACTTTGGGACATTTTTTTAAAGTTGAAGGTTCGTCTTCTCCTTGTTATTAACAATCCCGAAAGTCCTTGACAAACCACTCAGGCTACTTATACTGGCAAGGATCCCTAGCATCCTGATATTTTTATTATTACTGCGCTCCATTGCAGAGTTTATATACAGCATAGTCACTTTGCGCACTGTATACGTATTTTATGACAAATAAAGTTCAAATAAATGCAGGAATTAAATGTTGTTCGCGCGACCTTGTTAGTCTTACTGTAATTTTTGTTATTTTATTTGTTATTCATTATTAGTTATTATTAATGTATTATTTCCCGCAGTGGTACGCCGTTTAAATTAATTAGGCATGAAAATTTCCACCCTTTGTAAACTTGGAAAACACTCAACGATCTCTGTCAGTGTGTATAGAACATATATTACAGACAAGTAACCGAAGAGGCCAAAATCGAATTAGAAATGTTTAGTCTACAGATATTACAGATAAATAAATCTAATAGCCCCCAAATGGCTTACAAAAGGTGCTATGATTAATTGATAGTTATAATTTGTTTGTTTTATTTGACAGATTTTCTCAATATCTTTTAATAGGATAACATTTCTGAACAGTAAATTATGGCATTATGTTAGATGATGGTATTCTTTAATATCAGATTAAAACATCTATTTTGCACCCATTTTAAGCGTAACTGTGGTAAGCACGATTTTAGCGTTTTACTCAAAGAGAACATTTCAAGGTTAAGGTATTTTTATGAAGCTAAAATTTATGATACATTCCATCTTAGTCTTTCCCATAATGGTGACTCAGCAAGTTCAGGACTTCACTGTACTGCCAAGAGGAATTACTCAGAATGTGAATGAAATTCAGATCTTCAGTTCACTAATACAATTCAATTATAGGTCACTGAGGAATTACAGGGAGGTCGTTTACAACATATCAAGAAAACAATGTTTATTAAAATATATTAAAACACGTAGAATTCACTGTCGATCACAAGCCAAAATGACTACTGCTGTTTCCACAAGTCTTCAGTTAATAGTGACACCGACAAATACTATGTGCAAATGAATCAAAATTGAAATGTACAAGAAAGTTCATAACAGTGAAAAACGGTTTATTATAAAATAGAGTATTGTGCAATATAATAACAGGTCCTTGCAGCATGTGTATATAAAAAACAGGTTTGTAGGCACAGGTACAGAGTCCTTCATATTTGTGTGGTTCTCCATCAGTCAAAGCTCATCACTGGCCTGTAAATCCAAAAACAAAAGAGTTTTACACATACACACATGTATATTTGTTTCATATGTTCATGAAAGATGTGAGGAGGTGGTCCCAGGCCCAAAATATCCAGGACCCTGTGTTTTTCTTATTTTTTTAAAAGAATCATAGAGTACAAATCGTGCCCTGAGACGCAACGAGAAAAACCCGCTTGTGGCCGGACAAGCAAACAGACAGGAACTAAAATAACAGCAGGGAGATCTTCACTCTCCAAAGGGCATATCTCGTAACTGTAATCAGCAAAAAAGGGGTTTTAGGAACCAGAAACTGAGAAAAGATATGGAAAGTTTTGCGAAAGATGACTACAGATTAAGATTTTTAAGAGGCAGAATTTGCTCATGTTTTCATCACCATTCAGACAAGTAGCTCTGTGATGAATGATGAACAACAACGGCAATACTCTGGCTCAGCACAGCCCGCTCTCCCGCATGGACGACACCGCTGCCGCACATACCCTCCGTCTGTGACAGGAGCAGGGGAAAAGCTCCTCTTTCGGCTGCTGCAGCCGCTCCATCCCTTCTCGCACCTTAGGCTTGCTGATCTGCAGAGCAGCGTAGGCCTGCAAGAACAGGGGGTGTAGTTGAGGGAAGGTGTACTGTCCCTTTAATTTAATCAGTCAATCAACCAACTAAACTCAGTAAATGTGTTCTTTAAACAAGAATAACCATGACTAAGGGCACTAAAAATCCACCTCAATTAAAAAAATTAAACAATGTCTCAATGTGAAAATGTAGGTGCTCACTGCTGAACTCCTGTAAATAAGGCTGAAATGAATTCAAAATGTTATAATACACAAAAACAGAATGTCTAAACATATGTCTTGGTCAAGCAATACCAGGGGTCTATACACCTTTGAGCACTGGTTACACTGCGACATAGAATGTGTTCAACAAGCGAAGCAAGGTGTTAACACACTTAAGTCCATTCGCAGACTATGCCTGGTCATACAGCTTGATATTTACAGAAAAAATGAAATGCACTGCAAAAGACTAGCAGTGGTAAAATGGGTGTGTCTATACTGGGATTTGATCCCATAACATTCTGGTCATAGACCCTGTTCTATGACAGAACCTGCTGCTGTTATGCAACTACTGTTTAAAAGCAAGTTTGAACTGTGCCTGTGCGGATGCCATAGACGGTATTTATGTGTGTGTGTGTGGAGGGGGTGCTGTTGTTAATGCACCATCCCAGAGGGCAATGCCACACACATCACCCACACCGATGCCAGTCCGTCTGTGTCAAGGTTACACAGGAGCCAAACCTATGGATAGCAAACATGTCATTGGAAATCAAGCCCATAAAGGAAGCCACTTTGCTGTGACACAGTCCCCAAAGCAGGTTTAGTACCCAGTTGCATTTAACCCCAACACATTAATCTTATATTAAATTATAAATTATGCAAAGATTAAGAACATTATGCTGGCTAGGATTCCGAGTGTAGGAGGCTTTGGGTACAAATGGTGAGAGAGAGAACTGTGTCAAAACTGGAGTCTGATCAGGGCCCAAAGGGTCTGTGTGCATCCGCATTCCAACAGACACGCCTTGAATAGAGTGCAACCGGAGACCTCAGCTGGCATCTCAGCTGTGTCCTTGACAAAATCTTGTTAAAGTGAAGGAAGAGATACAGAAGATAAGATAAACTGACATGCGGAGAATTCCTGTGGAGGTTCAAGCTTTTATTACACTATAAAAGTATAGAAGACACAGAACTGCAATGTGGCATCACCAAGAATATTCAAAGAAATAACTAAGCTTTCTTAAAATTAATCATGTTGGGGTTTACCCAGATACAGTTATATAATAATCAATCCATCCATCCATCTTCGACTACTTAGCCAGTGCACAGTCACGACGGCCTGGATCCAATCAGATAGGAGCACACTCTGGACAGGATGTGAGGTCATCACTGGGCACCCACACATTCACATACAATCAGACACTACGGGCAACTTTAGGGACACTACTGTCTTTGGACTGCAGGAGAAATCCTGTCAATACCACACGCAAGGTGGGGGAGGGATTCTAAGCCCCAAAGCTGAAAGTGTGAGACAGCAGCACCCCCCCAAGGACTAAAAATGGCAGACAGGCTGTCACCTGGAGGAGCTTGAAGTAATAGCAGAAAATGTCGTCCCCCATGAGGCGAGTCCGTGCAAATTGCTGGCCAGCTGCTGCGATCTTCCTGCTCTGAAAGCAGAGACGGGACAGGAAATGAGGTCATGGCTTCCCCGGAGTCAAATGCAAAGGGTATTAATATGAAGTTGATTAGCCCTTTGTTGCTACAGTCGCCACTACTCGTCCGTGGAGGCTTTCCATTACACGCTGTGACATTGCTGGTGGGATTTGCTGCCATTTATGTTTGGCACTGATTCTGGGTTATCACTTCACCTGCAGCAGATCAGAAGAGCTCTAAGCGGGACAGAAATGTAGTAAACCGACTTGGCGTCCTATTCTGGTGCCGAGTGGAAAGTCAGTAACCTCTTCTGTACAACCGCCCATTCTGCTGATGATGTTTGTTGCCGGAGACTGCAAGACTGTGCTTAATTATACACCAGTGTCAGCAGTAGGTGTAGAGTTATTAGCAAACGGATTTAATTAGTAGGGTCATCAATATACTGATGAACACAAGTCAGTCAGTCAGTCACGCAAACAATGGTCTGAACTTTTGTTCCTTCCCTATCATTCACAAAGGCACGGTGTTAATCCTGCGTCCCATATGAACTAAAACTTGGAAATTCCAAGTTTCTGTTGGAAATTTCACCAGGAATGTCCCCGTTAGTCAGAAGAATCGGCACAACCCCAAGCTCAGAATTTAAGATGGCTGCCCCATTTACCAACAGAAGTTAATGCTTCAGTTTTATACCGTTTATTAGCACTTTCGTCTTATCTGTGTCTCGTTCGGTTGCTCATACACACAGTACTGTCCAACCGCTATATGTGGACATGTTGCTACAGAGTCACTAACAATGGCTAACAATGACCCTGGCTAGAACAAGGGCCTATTTTAGAAAGCAGGTTTTCTTGCTTAGCTGGATTTAAGGTAGTTTGAGTTGCATGTAAGTCAATGAAGACAATGAAGACAAAGGCTGTGTAAACTGGGGTAAATTAATTCTGACAAGTTATCTGGCTAAGCAAGAAATGTTGCTTTTCGAAGGAATTGCTAAATGGCATTGTGACTTGCTGTATTGGAATGCAACAAATTTGTGTGTGACGTCATTCCCCAATTTATCCATCTATACCCAGCTCTGACCTCCGACCTCAAAAGTAAATGGAACGCAGCAAAGTTCAGCAATTTGAAGGAATGCCACCCCCCCCAACACGCACACTTTTTTTATTCCATTCACAGATATTTGTGGAGACCTGAAAAATGGACCCCACAATGTCAAAAATTTTACCACATTTGGTCCCCACAATGTAATATAAACCTTGTCCACACACACATACTGCAGAGGTGGGTAATTCAGGTCAAAGAGTAAAAATCCAGACCAAGATTTAGTTTCAATACACCAGTTGAGTATCTGTGACTGTGACTCTTTATACTCAACTGGTTCGTTGAAACAAAATCTTGGTCTGGATTTTTACTCTCTGCACCCGAACTCCCCGATCTGGCCTCCTTTCTGGCGGCTCAGCAGGGTACCTCCTCATCGTGCTCCCTGGCCCAGCGTATCTTGTCGAGCAGGTCGCTGAGGTCGCGCCTGAAGGGGATGTAGTGCTTCCAAGGCCGCAGCTCGCGGTAGAAGTGCTCGTAGTATCCGGAGTCCTGCTTCAGCACCACGCTGCCCCCGGCCAGCAGGTATGGCAGCCGGTAGGCCGCCACTGTGCCATCCACATTGATCTGGTACTTGAACTGGTGGGTGTTGGAGAGAAAATGCATTACTTAGCTTTGAGTCAATGTTATATTTACAGTACATTGAATACTATTTTTTTTGCAAAGAAAGCACACTGGATATCAATCTATCCATCTTCCAACTGCTTATCCTGGTCAGAGTCCTGTGGGGCCTGGAGTCTATCCCAGGCTGCACAGGGCACAGAGCTGGGGGGCACCCTGGATGGGATGCCAGTCCATCACAGGGCACATCCATTATATAAGCTAAGTATTCTCATACAAAAGTGTACTGTACATCTGATAATTTGATACAGTGGCCAACATTAAAGGGTCTGAGGTTTGAATTCATTGTTTTGTGTTTGTAACGCATTATAGATTCAGTCCCCAGATCCACCATTTCCCTAAATATCTGTGACTAGGGCTGTACAGTATATATCATTTCAGCACTGTCATCGTGATGTAAACAGGAGTAATAATCACATGTCAGCACTGCTTTGTGTCTTAACATTACTTGCAGCAATACCACCAACTTATTTTACACAATCTACTAATAGATAAGTTCTATTTCACTGTCATTTATTTTGGGAGATTTCAACTTTCTCCTTTTTTGTTTTATAAATACCACAATATGATACTGTGGAGCCCTATTTATGATTTTCAAAACTAGCTTAAAAAAAATCTGTTCTGAAGGAAGGTTTACATCCACCAGAAATCCAAAAAAGTGAAATGATTCATTGAGGTTCGCAGGTTCAGCGACTGGCTTATGCACATCCTTATTCCCATCCACATCCCAGCAGGCCGTCCGACTACACAGCCGCAGCGTCATTAGCCTTACACATCCCCCTCACACTGGAACACGCATGCATGCATTTCCTAATGGGGCACTTTGCACCGAGTCCCTCGCTGCAGACGCCAGGGGCATGGCAAACGTGCTCCGTGCAGCAATGACCGACTCAGCAGGGAGGTCGGCACAGCACGTGGGAAGGTTCATTCACCCCGGAATACTATATAAAAACAGTCTGACATTTTAAAGACACCGAACAGCTACAATAGTAAACTTAGTTAATTTTCCATTTTGCGTACAATCACACGGATTCCGCGACTTTCCGATTGGTGGGAGCTCTGGGCAACACTCTAGGCAAGGAAAGGGTCGTGTTACTTCCCACATCCTCCGCAAGATCTCATAAAGTTAATTTTTCAAGGACAGACTTTATTTGTACTTTATGGCAAGGTTTTATCATAATTGCTACCTCGTATTTACTCATTTTTTTTATTGCGAACTTCATGTTTCCACTAAAAAGGAGGCGAGAGAGGCTGCAAGCTAATAAAAAAGGCAGAAAAAAGCCATCCTGTAGAGTAATCGCACCTAATATACTACGATCGTCGCCTGTTTTAACTGGTGTAGGTCCCTCTGATTTTCAGAATATCAGCCAAGCAGTCTGTCACAGAGCCAGAGATGTTTTGCGGCTTTCACCTCACACGGCTATCCGCTGTGCTTCACGCAGCCTCCTGCTCTCACCTTGAAGAAGTCAAAGAAGGAGACGTGCTTCACCAGTGGCCCATAGAGGCTTTCGTCGTGTTTGAAGAAGAAGAAGTTGGTGAAGGCGGCGTCAATGAGGTCGGAGTGGGCACGGCTCAGCTTCACCAGATCCAGGCGCTCCTTACGGCTATCCCGCCCCCTCCAGAAGGCCGTGGCATTCTTCTCCCCCCACGGAGGGCCTGTGTTGGCCTGTACCGACATCATGTCTAAGCTGACCCTAGACACAGCCAAACACACATCACTTAAGGTCAGCTGCTCATAAACTCAGCCATCCATGTTCTGTGTCCACTTATCCTAAATCACAGGAGTCCAGAAACCCCCAGAGGTTATCAGGTGCAAGACAGAGAACAACCCAGGATAGGAGGTCAGCCCATCGCAGGGCGCACTGACACACCATAAACTTACAAAATTTGGTAACTCCAATTAATCTCAGCATGTTTTTGGACTGTGGGGGGTAACTGCAGAACCCGGAGGAAACCCCAGGACAACACAGGGAGAGCATGCAAACTCCACGCACATGAAGCTATGGTAGAGACTCGAACCCTGGTCCCAGGGGTGTGAGGCAACAGTGCTGACCACTGCAGCACCATGTCACTCCTAACAAACTCATGTTATAAGTAATACAGGCAGGTGACCTTAAATCCATAAAATTAATAAATAATAACCAAAATTTCTATCCGTAGCGCCACACAAATCTGCATTCTGGATTTCTGCAGGATGATTGACTCAAGGGCAGGGCCATAGGAATCAGGGGCTACCTGACCCCACCCCCAATATTTAATTTGGTCCATTTGTCCCCCTCAATGACAATACTTTTGGATTTAAACGATTAAGTTGTGTCAATATAAAACTCTGTTATACTCCCTTGCTCAAGGATACAACAGGAGAGGCCTCTGTGATTTCTGATATCGTCACATACACAGAGCTGTGGTAATCTGGATTTATATTATAATGTTATTTTTCTATTAAAAATGTAACAGTATTGACCGAACTTATTTACAGAGACTCTATATACACATATATAATAAAAGATATACTGGAAGCCTGCCTGCTCATGGTTTCCAGGACGGACTCGGTGAGGTCGTAGGTCGGCAGGACTATGTCCCGCGTGTCGTTGGAGCCACACCAGGAGAAAATGGGATGCAGCCCCTCAAGGGGAATCCTCTTCTCCAGCGGCCAGTCTCCAAGGTTCACAAAAAACTCCACGTCGGGAACCGTCACCTGCACCGCAGGGCACCGGCATGTTGAAAACGCACAGAATGCCATACTCTCGTTACTGCGACCCGACATAATACTTAACCGTCAAAATGCATTGCTGCCCTTCAGCCAAATACTCAGCTACGCAAGATGTCTGTATTATCAAAAAGCGGTTTCATCTCCAACGCCTCTGTAGTAACAGTGGTCTGATATCGCCACCTGCAGGTCATGTTAATATACACAATAAAAGGAGCTATGCATATGCTAATTCTCTCCTGTATAATAAATAAGAGGTAAAGACGTAAATGGACTCACTTTCCTGGTGAGGGAGAGAAGGAAGGCGTCCATGAAGATCCTGAAGCCCACATGCTCCCCGTGAGTCTTAATATAAATCTAGAAAAAAAATACACAGTCATGTGATGGCATGTTGGGTTTGCAGCGTTAATACAAGCTATTTGTACATGTTATTATTCCGCAGAAAGGAGAGTCAAAAGGCCACTGGGGACTAATTACAGCGCAGATGACAGACATTAGGACACAGACAGAAATTTCCAGCCAACCAAGCAGATTACAGGCAGATGTGGGCGCAGGGATACTTTGCGTGTTACGTTAGCAGCGTAATCAGTCATACCAAGTTGTCTTTGATGGTGTAATGGCACAAGCTCTGTCTCAGCCCAAACCGGGCGAGGATCTCTTGGGCATTGCGGTCAGGGTCCACAGTGGGGAAGTAGGACAGGTCCTCCTGGATCTGGGGGATAGAGGCCGGGCAGCCCATGTGCTTCAGCCACATATCAGCCGAGGCTTGGGGGCAGATACAGGCCTCGTGGTACACAGGTCCTGTGTGAGTGTGTGTGTGTGTGTTGGGGGTGGGGGGGGTTCAGGTGAGGAAAATCAAACAAGACCAATGTAAACATAATCAAATGTTAATGCATTTTTCAAAACTATAGGCCAGCGGCACTTTCTGCTCTCCTCTCACCTTTGAGGATGTACGGGGACCTGGCAACGTGGGCTCCATTGAGCAGGACGTCGATGTGCAGCGATGAGTAGCTAGCATACATCCTGTAGCGCACCAAGTAGGAGCCATCTCTGCGGTCCAGGACCTGCACCCAGATACGAGTGAAGTGTTCGCCCGGAGCGCCGATCTTCACCTCGAAGGCAGTCTCCCCGGGAGATGACGTGATGCTGTAGGGTTCCAATTAGCATGACCAAGCATTCGCTTCCCACCAAAACTGCTACTATGACATTCAAGAGATGTCCACGGAACATTTTGAGGAAAACATCATAACCTTTTTGTCTCGTGTAATACTTATGTCTGAAAAATTGAGAACACGGGGTATCTTGCTTGTTTTTCAGCTTGTCAACAAAATTATAGAGCTTTTTAAATGCCATTTTCGTACCTGGGCGGGTGGTAAAATGCTTTCTTATAATGTATATGGAAATACAAATGATGTTCACAGATAAAATACAGGAGAGTAAATCTACGTTATGAATGGTGGGTAATTTGTGGACAACATTACACAGGCGAGGGAAATCTTTTTTGTTAATTCTTCCATAATATTCAATAACAAACTTTTCACCCACAAATTTCACTCTTCTAAAGAGTAACAAGCAGTCGTTATTTGCAGGCATAGTCAACCTGTCCTACACAGACAAACGGGTCCGTGGCAAAATGTTCTGAGGGAAAAACTACGCAAGTCAAGTTTTTAAATACTATGGCATTGATCAGAAGGCGTCATGGTGATGAGCTCTGGCCATTTACCTTATTCGCGTAATAAAAACGGCACCATTAGGTTACATTGTTTCGATGTTTTAACTAACAAACAATAACACATCGTCACTGCAACAGGCAGAAAAGAGGTGATCTGCAGCCGGGGTTAGTATGCATGTACTCACTTGTTTCCAGCACTGTCCGCAGCTTGTATAAAGAAGTACCGAGCGGGAAGAACAACGTTAGCTTTCAGTCCCGGTCCCCAAACCAAAGTTCTGGCCGGGCTGGGGCTGGGGACAGCCGCCTGGGTCTGGCCGCTCCCGCTTAGACAAACCACAGTTATCCGCAGCAGGAGAACACTTAACGTGGCCGTATGGGTATGGGAACGAAAGGGGGTGCAATTCGGGCTGGACATACTGTTTTAAATAGCAAAAGGAAACCGTAAGTATACTGAAATTTCACATTTATCATGCAGAACTGAACCGACTGACAGTGGAAAAAAAGAAAAATATATATTTACAGAGGTGAAAACCTCATTGTCGCCATTGCTACATTTATTTACCTAAATGTGTGTTTTATTTACTGTATGCCTAATTTTGTTTACAACATTTACCAAACTAATAATAATAACGCAATCGTTGGACTGCGTTAAACGTCTACACTCACTTATAAAGCCGATAAGAAAAGGATCGCTTCTTTTGCGGCCGGATTAACAGGAACAATCGATCGGATTCGTTGTTTCGACCGGAGCCGTGATTGGAGAACACCGGGGACCTTGAAGCTGATTGGTTCAAACTATTGGAAGTTGGAGTTGGGGGCGTTTGCCGGTACGGTCCTTGCAGCCGTAAATTCTTTTAGTCCCCCAGATTATCCTCATTTTTTAATTCCGTAATTTTTGTGTCATATAAAATTTATCATACTCAAAACCGTTAATTATTGCATGAATGCTATTATTTGTTATTATTTTATGTTTACATTTTACATACCGCTATAGGCAAGCATTGAAATATTTTTGTCTTAAATTAGAATTGATTGTGTGGAAAAATCATAGATTTGCCCCAATAAACTCTACTTTGGCAATACGGTATATACTCATCTGTAATACATGCACTCACCGGAAGAGGGTAGGCTAACACAATTTATCTTTTAGTTGGCTGTCATCCCGTCCTGTCCTGTCCTCTGCTTCTTGGCTTCTTGGCTTAGACCCCACACTCACCGCCGCTCTGTCCCCAGTAAGGTTTTAGCGAAAATAGTATGCATGATTGAAAATATACAGATGTTTTTAGATTTTTAATTTTTTAATTTTAGTTTTTTTCATGTAATAGTTTCATGGTGAAATGTTTATTTTATATAAATATATATACACATACATACATACATACATACACAAACACAATTTTCCAAAATTCAAAATCAAGTTACAGTTTACATGTATATTGTATGTACTGCTAGCGATACAGTATTGAATATCTGTGGTATTCAGCGCTTGCATTCAGTAAAAATACAATACCGCAAAAAGCCAAAGGCAAAACTGTAAATGAATAGTACATTACAGTACAGTGCTAAATTTTGTGCAACTGCCATATCAAAGTCATTCTGCTTTGGCATCATGTCTCTTCTGGGCCAGGCCAGAGGATCTCATCTACATCACAGGAAATGTTCTCCCTGGCCAGACACCCAGGAGAAACCCCGGCATGCAGGATCCAGCCCTGACATGACGCCACACCCATGTCTGCACAGGCCAGCTCCATTGCCTGGAGGACATCTTCCCCAGTGTTGGCTTTTCGGTCAGACCTTCCATTGCCATGAGGAAGGAGCAGTGTGGTGTAAGGCCACCGTGAAACCATCGCTTTCCTGAACTACGGCATAGACAGGATGCACTGATTGATCGAGAACTTGCTGCTCATGCTCAAACAACATCCTGAACACAACACAGAAATATAAGATATTCAGGCCCCAAGGTGGCATGACAGTGACGCGTTGGCCAATTATCTCCCCCCCCCCCCCTTTTTATTGGCACAGTGATGTACACCTGTGTAAAGTGCACTTTCAGGGACCATAACAATTGTTCCTGTCTCTGAATCTCCTGATTATGGTGGCCAGAGAGATCTGCCCAGTTTGAGTCGCACTCTTCATCCTGATTCCCTCATTGTCATTCCATGAACAAGATCATGGTCTAGCACAGCTGCTCGAATTTCATCTGAAATGAGTGTTCTTGGACTTGCACTTTCCTGTCTTCAAATTCCCCCTCTGCCTCTTTGACATCCCCTCTCCCTCCTCTGCCTCTCAGATTGATACAATGGATAGAAACAATGTTCAGCAAACGTCACCAGCTCTGCACTCTGAGCGGAGTTATATTCTACACCGTTGGTTTCATCACATCATTAGAGACAAGTGTGAACAATTTTGAGTCGTTGGGTGTAAAGGATGACATCTGTCCTGCAGTTTTGTTTAATTGCTTTCACCTATGTCTACCATTTTGCAGCAGAAATGCATCACAGTGCAAAATGTTTTAGTGAGTGACAATGTGTTAGCAATGAGTTCTGTAAAAAGAGTGATCAATTTGATTCACCAGTTCGGGCCACTAAGCATTTAGTTTAAGGAATGGAATTTTTTGTAACCATTCAGAAAAACTGTAATTATCACTAAATTGTTACTGCATGGAAATGTTACTTGTTTAGTGTAATTACTATTTCAGTGTGGATGAAGTTTACAAAATGACAGCACTAGTAAAAGGGGACGGCCAGTACCAAAAACAGCCCCCCTCTCTGGCTGTTGACGCTTGCTGAGTTAATGGGAACTCATACCATCGGGGGGTGTCACACGAGACCTGATGCTGCGATCGATAAACACCATGATCACCATGCATCTCAGGCAGATCAGAGGGACAAGCCTCAGAAGGCAGAAGCCAGAAAGCAGACTGGAGCTTATGAGGGCTGCCTCGAAATCACATCAAGCCTCAGAAGGCGGGAGACAAGAAGCACACTGGAGCTTATGAGGGCTGCCTCGAAATCAAATCCAAATGTCCAGCGCAGATCCAGCTGTTGCAGAATCACATGCAGCGATTTCACTTTGTTACACATCAGTACATTTCCATACTCAAGTCGTTCCTTAACCACGAACATAATGATGAGTATGCAGCCCCTTCAGGGATTTTGTTGAACTGAACTACACCTCACCTCAGGGGTTTGTCTATGTCTGTGGTCTTGCTATTCTCTATAATAAGAAATATAAGGTCAACTCTCTTCCTAACACTGTATACCAATCTTTTGAATTAATGTCTCTGAATATTAATACTCTAATATTCTGTTTGCCCTTGCTATGAGTATGTTGGTGAAGGCAGCTGAAACGGAGTGTAGAGGCCCTCTATCCAGGTCTGGAATCCGACAACCCCCCATTCGAGCCTTTATGGATGATCTGACGGTCACGACTACTTCAGTGCCTGGATGCCGATGGATCCTTCAGGGCCTTGAAAAGCTTGTCTGCTGGGCTAGGATGAGCTTTAAACCGACTAAATCTAGGTCCATGGTCCTGAAGAGGGGGAAAGTGGTGGACAAGTTTCGCTTCTTTGTGGACGGCGAGATGATACCAACTATCTCTGAGAAACCAGTCACTAGCCTGGGTAAGGTTTTTGACTGCAGCCTCAGAGACACAGCATCAGTCCAAAATACCATAAAGAAGCTTGAAGCCTGGATGTCTGTAGTAGACAAGTCTGGCCTTCCCGGCAGGTTCAAGGCGTGGTTATACCAACACGGCATTCTGCCCCGCATCCTCTGGCCGCTGTTGGTGTATGAAGTGACCATATCGACTGTGGAGACCCTGGAGAGAAAGATTAGTTCGTTCCTCCGAAGATGGCTTGGCCTGCCGCGCAGTCTCACCAGTGCAGCCCTATATGGTAAGAGCAATAAACTCCAGCTTCCTTTTAGCAGCCTGGAAGAGGAATTCAGAGTTTCTCGTATAAGAGAGGCACTTGTCTATCAAGAATCCAGTGACTCCAGAGTTGCTTCAGCAGGCATTATAGTGAAGACTGGCAGGAAGTTCAGAGCTCAAGAGGGGCTGGAGCTGGCAGAATCTCGTCTAAGGCATAAGGCTATGTTAGGCACAGTTGCTGTCGGACGAGCAGGGTTGGGTGCCTTCCCACAGCCACGGTGTGATCTGGCCCAGGGTAAGAACAGACGCCATCTTGTCCTGGAGGAGGTGCGGGCAGGCGTTGAGGAGGCAAGGACCAGCAGGATGGTAAGTATGCGTCAGCAGGGAGCATCGACAAGGTGGGAAGGAGCGCTGGAGAGGAAGCTAACCTGGAATGACATCTGGAAGGGAGAGCCGCAGCGTATTAAGTTTATGGTCCAAGCTGTGTATGATGTGCTACCAAGTCCAGCCAACCTGCATGTCTGGGGAAAGAGTGATCTTTCTACGTGCCCTCAATGCCCAGGAAGGGGCACATTGGAACACATTCTCAGCAGCTGCCCAGCAGCCCTCGGGGGAGGACGCTATCGCTGGCGCCATGACCAGGTGTTGAAGGCAGTGGCCGAGACCATATCTACTGCAGTGGCTAACAACAAACACACCCGTGGCCAGAGGACAGTACCTTTCGTGAAAGCTGGAGAGAAGCCACGAGCACAGCCAATACCAGCAGCCAGTTTTCTTT
>JAODUD010000035.1:21280686-21292206 GCA_026784285.1 Stomatorhinus walkeri | reverse complement strand
ATACATCACCATACACCACCATACACCGCCATACACCAACATACACTGTCATACATCACCATACATCGCCATACACCGCCATACAACGCCATACACCAACATACACCGCCATAAACCACCATACATCGCCATACACCACCATACACCGCCATAAACCACCATACATCGCCATACACCACCATACATCGCCATACACCACCATACACCGTCATAAACCACCATACATCGCCATACACCACCATACATCGCCATACACCAACATACACTGCCATACACCACCATACATCGCCATACACCACAATACATCGCCAAACACCACCATACATCGCCATACACCACCATACACCGCCATACACCAACATACACTGTCATACATCACCATACATCACCATACACCAACATACACCGCCATACACCACCATACATCGCCATACACCAACATATGCTGCCATACAATGCCATATACCACCATACATCGCCATACACCACAGTACATCGCCAAACACCACCATACATCACCATACACCACCATACACCGCCATACACCAACATACACTGTCATACATCACCATACATCGCCATACACCAACATACACTGCCATACACCACCATACATCGCCATACACCACAATACATCGCCAAACACCACCATACATCGCCATACACCACCATACACCGCCATACACCACCATACATCGCCATACAACACCATACATCGCCATACACTACTCCCCACTGCCACTCGGCAAAATCGACTGTGGGGAACCACAAAGTCCAGGGCCGATTTTTAACCACAGTCAAGCCCTGTGTGAAATGATACGAAAGTGAACTGAAAGATGAAGAATGTAGAGACTAAAATGTTCACAGCCTTATTTAAAATGAAAAAGCTAAAGTCTTTGTCCAACTTGATCACATACACAAGACTGACAGTACTGGTGATTATAGCTATCAATGGCAGAAGACTGAAGACTGGGAAGGGAAAGTGTCATATTGTAGGATAATTTTCTCATTTCAGTTTTTACATTGAAATATGAGATAAATGACCTTTATTGACACAGAGTTTTAACTACACTCTCAGAATAAAAGGTACCAATTTGTACCTTTGCTTGTGACTGGGGCTTGTAACAAGGAGTAGGTAACTGCTGTAGGTAAATGTACCTTTTAAGGTACAGAACAGGACTCTGAGGAATATTTCCTACCATTAAGGATACATAAAATGTTGTTAGTGCATTGGGGAGTCCATTTCTGTACCTTAAAAGGTACATAAGTGTAAGGTACAGCCCCAGTGACGAGCAAAGGTTCAAACTGCTACCCTTTTTCACTGAGAGTGTAATTGTGCACCGGAGTGAATAATAATTGACCTTTATGCTGTAATTATCACTGCTGCAGCACTGCCTCAGCATTTTCCACACATTCACCATAAAACCACCTTACTGTCAGTAAACACGGGCCGCTAGTGGAGAACTCAAGTATTTTGAAAACTCAGTCAGCTGAACAGGACCTGCGGTGCATTTTGAATCTTACAATACAAATGGGACCTGGCTTGACTTTCTTACCGCTCTCAGTTTCCCCAAAGGAAACGTCTAACATCCCGGTCGCTTTTCCGACTGGGAGCACCTGTCAGAACTCACCATATGATGAGATATGAGTTATATGACAGGTGACGCTTTTTCATATTGGTACTGTTGCGTCAGAAAAGCGTGAATTACCCGCCCGAATGATATGTCCTGAGTGTGAACGATACAAAACAGACAACAAATAGATAGATTAAATTTACATAAATATGTTATGTAAAAGTAGGCATAATGGCATTGGCAAAATCCATTGCACACAATGTGTATATATATATAGCCTAATATACATTGTGTTAAATAGAATTTATATATATGAATCATTAGCTCATATGAAGCTAAATCATTTATGGTGGAACAGGGAAAGAACTAAGCTACACAGGGTTCCGCCCCCCGTACTGGAGTTTGACATCCCTGCTATAAGCTATGACAGGGTAACGAATGTTAACGTGAAACAGCTGGATGAGCCTGTTAATCAAAGAAACACTAAAAATGTTTTAAACATAATCCAACGTGACCTTTATAAAAGGTTCTTCCAAAATATGCTAAAATAAGCCGTTCGTGTGACCAGTAGCGACTTCTGCTTTCCATACTGGGCTGACTTACGTTCGGTGGTTTCGCAAGAAAAACACATTTTAACTCGGAGAACTTTAATCTGACGCGGCTTCATCCTCCCCTTTACGAGCATAGTTAGGATAATATGTAACTCGGATTGCGGGCGGGCGAGTTCCTCCTGGTCACTTTTTCAGCCGCTATACGCCACTGAACTCCAGATTTTCAGCGCCGCTTTATTTCCTCGGTTCACTAGCGACCACCCCCGATGCAGTTATGGTTAGTAACGTTTTTTATGCATTTTTGGAGAAAAATTATAAATGTGTATATTTGCGTGGTTTTAGTTTGATCAACACAAAGAATTTTCTAAATTTACTTGCGTTTGCATTTAATAAATGCATTCACTGAAGGCAAAACTTAAATGTAATTATCTTGAAGTTTTTACTTAAATGTAGAACTATTATAAGTCTGTTTATTTCTTTTAAAGCAGAATTGGGGAAAGGCAATTCTAGCGGTGCTAGGGGCTACCTGCGTCGTCGTCTTAATAGCAGTGCCAACGTCAATTTATTTAAATGGTAAGCCTGTAATTTACCTATGTACGTATTTATTTGTAGACAAACAAGGTTCGTGTTGTGCCAAAAAAGTGTACTCTTACTTTATTCTGTACAATGAAGTATCCGGATAGATATAATCCCGTTGGGTTTAGTAACCTTCTTTAAAACTTTCTCTTACTTTATATTAATTTAAAATTAATGAAAATTCTATTTTGAGTAACTGGATTTAAATTAGTTCAAGTCAATTATAGACAGCAGCTAAACCCGACGAGCTGTAATTATAAGACCGAGCCGATCATTCTGCTAGTCCGTAATCATGGAGTTGGTGTCTTGAGGTCCTTAAAGAACCCTGAGTAGAAGTAGGGGCGCCGGAACCGCGGGGGAAAATATTTAACTTGGCCTCATTCATCCCCCAGTAAACAGATCTTGATTAAATTATTTAGTTGTCTGAGCCCCCCACCACGTACCTCTTCCTTTCAATATCAAACTCGCTCATACGCCGCTTAGTAGCATAAACGACACCCGCCCCCTTGCTGTACCACCTGCAGGAGAATTTAGCTCTGCATCCATGATGTAGTACAGACCCGGACTCTGGGTCTAGATATGAACCAAAACGTTTGGTCTTGCTTTTTAAGAAGTAACAGCATATTCTAATAATAATAATAATAATATAAGAAGAAGAAGAAATGACATCCTGTAATAAATACTCTGTATAAATTTGGCACTGAATGACCGACTCCTGGTATAAGTTTAGTACTAGGGTCTTTAGTAAAGGCCGACCGATAAATCGGTGTGCCGGTGTTGCACCGAATTCTGTGACCCTACGTGTTCGCGAGGTTCCCGTTCACGTGCATGAGCACTCCACGCATTTTACGGAATGCAATTTAACTGCGTGTTCTTGCAAAATATATAAGGAGCTGTCACACTGGGCTGAGGTTAATCATCTTACTTTAGGCTACTGAACTGCTGTCTCACATTCAGGTACACAATGCTTACCGAATCAGAAAGATTTCATTACTGGATTGCACTATTCACCTGCAGCGGAGGGGTCACAGTATTTGATAGCAGCAACCAAATCTTGTGACCCCAAAGCAACGAGGGAAAAACAAGGACTTGGCAATGAAAAACACTTCAGGTGCATCACCATAACAGAAACTGTAATCCTGGAAAGATTTCATATCTTGGGTGTTCATGTTATCTCTGTCAAAGGGGTGCCTAATTAACACTGCTTTCATCAGATTTTGTGACCCAAGTGTGGCTACTGAACAAGCAACAATGTGATGAGTGGGTCTTTACAAAGACATGTTCATCATGTTTACACACTTCAGACAGCTGTCGTTTTACTACATCCAGTATTCCTACATTTACTGACACGTGAAGAAGGCCTGCCACCTGTCCGTTTTAATACGGACTAGTATAATACAGTAAGGAGCACTTTATCTTCCAGTAAGAGACAATCATGCATTATACGAGACGAGTGGCAACGCTGTTTTCCATTGTGACAGTAAACGCGGTGCTGCAGTGCTTACAAAATGTCATGCATCACAAAATTGGCTGCA
This sequence comes from Stomatorhinus walkeri, assembly GCA_026784285.1. Classification (NCBI taxonomy): domain Eukaryota; kingdom Metazoa; phylum Chordata; class Actinopteri; order Osteoglossiformes; family Mormyridae; genus Stomatorhinus; species Stomatorhinus walkeri. The sequence continues at coordinate 21,287,970 of JAODUD010000035.1, read as the reverse complement.
TCATCCGATTTGGTAAGAGTTGTGTAAGTACCAAAATGTAAGGCAGCAGTAAAGTGCCCTAAAGTAAGATGATGAAACTGAGAAGCAGAGCTATCGTGTTGTTTTTCACAGTTATGTTTTTGAAAATTTCCCTTACAGACACTATAATGTGAAGATAAAATAAAAAATTAAAATAAAGTAAGATACTTTATTTTAGTTTCCCCTGACCAAGCGGGGAAATTAGACACAGCACTGCCGACATGTTTCGGAGCTCAGAAATACCCACTGTCATAGCCTCCGATATATTTTGCAATTCCATAAAATGCATAGAGTGCTCATGTATGTGAATGGGAACCTCGCAAACAAATGTTAAGGAAAATTATGTTATGTGTTCCTGTGGAAAAAATGAATACAGGCCTATACATCAACATCGGACTTTCAAATCCTCAAATATCGAAATCATTTATCAGTCAGGTTCTGGTGACTCCTATGGTCATTTTCCTGCGGGAGTAGCAGTCTGTAGAAACTTGACCTTCACTCCAATGCATTCGCCCACATTTTTTGGTTGTTCTTATAATTTCAGGAGGATCTTCAAGCGATTCCCAGAAGACGTACACGATTGAAGACTACTTCAACAGCAGCTTCAATTACAAGTCATATAATATGCGGTGGATATCAGGTAATACAGATATGTCCATGTAAGAACCATTTACCCATTTAATATGTTCATGAAAAATTCAGAGTCAGTTCCTTCTTTAGATGGGTTAGGGTTAGTCTCAGACTTAACCAGTGTTGATGTGTGTGAGTTTCAGTTTTGTTTTGACATATTACTGCCTCAACATCACCCCCCCCCCAAACTTACTGCAGTTAGAATCTGCCAAAGTTCATTGTGAATTTTAACTATCAAACTTAGAAATTAAACCATCCTGACCAATCTAGTTTTTTGTTGTCACAGACAATGAATACCTGCACAAAACAAGCAATGGAACTGTAGTCCGCTACAATGTGGAGACTGGAGCAGCCACGAGCTTCCTGTTCAAGGAAACCTTTGTGAGTCGCCCTGTCTCTGACCTCAACACTTTGTCTGTTTGGGTTTGAAGAAACAACCTGTAATCTATTAAACTTTTTTTATTATTATTCCACAGGAAAAAGTAGAGGCCAGTGATTATTTAGTGTCTGCTGATACAAAGTTTGTATGTCTGACGAGTAATTACAGTAAGGTATTATACCCGGAGAGCCTTCCTTGTTTATTATTGTTTGTTTGTAAGGTTTGTTTAAGGGCAAACATTTTGACATTCTCATCATGTCTTGGCAGACGTGGAGACATTCATTCACTGCCTCATATTCCATCTTCAATACAGAAACACAGTATGTCTTTTTCTTAATATCCCTAAGTACATATGACACATGAATACCACAGGTAGGCATTGCTAGTTTTGGTGATTGATTTAGTCAAACTAAACGGACTAACTGTTTATATTAGCTGTTATTAGTACAGAGCACTCTGTCTTATTGCTTATCAGCACCAGATTCTTCAAATAATTTGTAAAATATTCCGTATGTGTGCATGATATTTGTCAGAATCTAAGTCTAATGCACTGACCTGATCTATTTTCAGGAGTTTTGTCGAGACAGGTGATAAGCTGGAAAACGTGCAGTTGTTGGTATGGGCCCCAACTGGGAACAAACTGGTAAGACAGGCCCAGTGCCGATCACCCATCCTGGGCAGGGTCGCGGGGTAACACCGGGCACTAGGCTGGGTGCATTGGACCACCCCTGGCCAAAGGCCTATCGTTTACGAGCTGAGCATGACTGAACACAGACTCACTGCAGTGCCTGAAACCATCTGTCCTGCAGGCCTACGTTCAGGACTACAACGTGCATGTGAAGTTACAGGCCACATCGCCAGCTGTTAAGATAACCGCCGACGAGCAGGAAAGCATCATCTTCAATGGTATTCCAGACTGGGTCTATGAGGGTTAGTATAACATCACAGGAAGCTACAAGGAGCAGCTTGTCTTTGCTCTGGAATTTCTTTGCTGTTACATAATTAGCCATATGGAGTATAGCAGAGGCAGATACTTAAGGTCCAGAAAATTAAAATCCAGACCAAGATTTTGTTTCAGCCAACCAGTTGAGTCCTTCTATGACCATGACTCATTATTCTCAACTGGTTGGTTGAAGCATAGTCTTGGTCTGGATTTTGTCTTTCTGGACCTGAGTTTCCCACCTCTGGAGTACAGGATGTATTTTCTTTGAATGTAATGTTTGGATGTAATGGACTGTTCTCATCCAATACAGAGGAAATGTTCTCATCCGCCGAGGCCGTGTGGTGGTCACCTGGGGGCCGGTTCCTGGCATATGCCCAGTTTAATGACACTCAAGTCCACAATATTGAATATTCTTGGTACGGTACAGGGCAGTACCCAGAAACAGTCATCATTCCCTATCCTAAGGTAGGAACTTTGGAAATACAACAAAATTGTTACGCATTATCTTGCTTTGATTATAAATCTCAATTAAAAATGTAATTTTTACCGTTGGATACAGTGAAAGGCTGTTGCCGGATGCCTGTGTATAAATGGGCCTTCAGGGAGATAAAACAGACAACATTAAAGGCATCAGACGTGCAAGAAAACATCAGAATCACCATTAAATTTTTGCTTAATGTTCCACACCAAGGACCAGCCAGAACCATCAAAGTGATAATCAGTCAGCGTGAGACCGATGGACAGAATGTCCCCATGAGTTTATATGACGTCACCTTTCTGTCTCCAAGGCCGGTTCGCCAAATCCTGGCGTAAAGCTGTTCACTGTCGACACCGCAAATAACTTCACGATAGAGGAGATTGTTGTGCCAAGTTCCGTCGGAGAAAGGTAAGCTATAATGCTGTTTAATTATATCAGCCTTTAACTAAGAATGGATCGAGACCATCACAGTATCTGACGCAACCCAAAATCTGGTGTGCAACATTTTTTAGTTTTTTGCTGTTTGTTGGAGTGCGCTGTGGATTTTGGGTTTGAAGGTAGCCTTTGTCCCTTTGCAGTGACCACTACCTGAGCGGTGTCTTCTGGGTCACCGATGAACGCATCGCTGTCCAGTGGCAGAAGAGGAGCCAGAATCATGTCACGCTTCAGCTAAATGACTTCAACGGCACAGCCTGGGTGGAGAAAATGGTACACATGTGATATCTCAATGCAAATCGACCCGGGATCCATTCTAACCATTTCTAACCATAACCAGTCGCCCTCCAAATGTTGGTTAGCTTCACTAATGATGATGAGTCCATTTTCATTTTCATCTCAGAATTACGTGGAAACAAGTCAGACCGGCTGGGTTGGGCAGGTAAGTCTGCTCGAGATGTAACCAACTAAACATGACTGATAACTGCTGCCCTATGGGTTGCTATGTGACACTACTGCATTGTTTAACCAGTAAAAGCGCTTTAGCTCCATCATTCCATTGCTGCATTGACAATGGCGTGGGGTTATTTTGGTCTTTCTAGTTCTCACCACTGCCCCCTTTCTTCACGGTGGACAATCTCAGCTTTTACCAAGTGATGAGCGACACCCAGGGGTACAAGCATATCCATTACGTTAATGCAGTAAGTGGTCCCAAACGACCCCCCCCCCCCACCACTGTATTTAAAAATAATACATAAGAACTTAGGAAATTTTGTGAGCAAGTAAGGTCCCTACATTTACCCCCTTTTGTATTTCAAAATAATATATAAGAACTTCTAAAAATGTTGTAATCCAGAGATGTTTGTCAAAATAATTGTGAAACGCGAAGATTAGATGTGGGAGATTATAATCAGGAAGGTGATGGTGGAGTCATGACGTGGTGAGGGAGTGAGTTCAATGATGCTGAATCTCACACGGGGTTGAATCTGCAGAGTACGCGGGTGCCCATCACTTCAGGAGCGTGGGAGGTGATCTACATCTCCAGTGTGACTGCCGATGCCATGTGAGTCCCAGCTGCAGGTTGGGGGGGGGACGACGTGCACTTCGATAAGGCTTGGAAGCTCGATATTTGTCAAACAGCTGCCCTTTCATTGCCTCACAGCTACCTAGCTCACGGCTCATATTACGTTCTGTTACTTTTGCAGACCTTTCAGGTAGTGCCTTCTTCAGATTCACTGTTGGAGGGCTTCACCTGTCCTTGCAAGCCCCCTACAGCTATTGCCCCCCCGCAATAGCTCAAAACATAGGGTTATGTTTGGAAATAGGGTTCTGTGTTTCATATTGGTTATGCAGAGCATTTAGTATGATTGTGAGGTTACCCTCACCTTGCCCACTGGTGTGAGCTGCAGGTATATATCACACTGTATTCTTTTCACAGATATTTTGTAAGCAATGAACACAATCAAATCCCGGGCCAGAGAAACCTGTACAGGTAATGTCAGCGCAGTGTATTTGCTTCAAACAAAGCTAATCTATGGTACACGGTGGGCGTGATCTACTGACTCTCATTAGGAAAGGGTACCCATGAGCCAACATCAGCGAGAAGCTGTCCATGTCTGCTGTGGTCTGTCAGAACTTGCTGTCGTGACTTCGGCTCAGCCGGGACACCCCCCCCCCCCCTGCTGTTTATGCTACCAGGGTTGCGACTGGAGGTGGATCACATGAGCGCCAGTGCCTCACATGTGACCTGGACTCAGACAGATGTCAGTACAACTCCGGGTACTTCAGCCAGAAGGCCTCCTACTACAGGATGGATTGTTCCGGTCAGTCACCTCATCTCTTCTCTCCTAGTAATGGCCCAGGTGCCATCTGCAATTACCCATAATCCCTTGAATGCCATGTGACGTCCCTCGTTTTTGTTTGTGTCTCTACAGGGCCTGGACTGCCTTTATTCACACTCAGGGATGCCAAGGGTGCCGGCTCAGGTAACCGAAATTCAACATGACGTGAAAACGGTGCACGTTGTTCTTCCAAGTAGTCACCAGCAGTGCGAGACGGAACCGGTGCATTTTAGACGTGTTTGTTTGCAGAGATCAAGGTTCTTGAGGACAACAAAGATCTGGAGAAATTGCTGGAGAATTTGAAAATGCCAGGCATGCGCCGGGACAAAATCAGACTGGGGGAGTTTGGTAAGAGCTCATAGAGTCAATGAAATGAATAGATTCAGCTGTGCACCCTCTACTGTCACCCAGTTCCCATGCCCCCCTGCACAAATATTGTCATATATTACCACTTCACGTCTCACACTTTGAATACCACACAGTATCACAATGCTCAAATTAGAGATTAAGATGGAAGATTTGAATCTCATAGAGCAGTGCTTCCCAATCCGGTCCTCAGGGACCCAGTATCGGTCCATGTTTTTGCTCCCTGCCGGACAGTCCGCATTTTTGCCCCCTCCGAGCTCCCTGCCAGAAAGAACACAAAAAGCTGGGAGGGAACAAAAAAGTGGACTGTCCGTGGGTCCCTGAGGACCAAATTGGGAAACACTGCCATAGAGTAACAGATCGGTGTGTGCTGTCAATCACCAGTGGCTTCTATACACTCTCTCCCTTTGGGTTCTACCTGCCGTTGATTGACAGCTCAGGCTGCTCCTAACCACATGCTGCTTCCAAGCCTCATTGATCCCATTTTCAGCCCTTGGGCTTTGATGCAGTGATCACTCAGAGCTAAACATCTCTGAAGGCCTGGCGCTGTACTTCAGCCAGCTGCTTATTCACGTGTCTTATCGTGTTTTATGACAGACCTTTGGTACCAGATGATCTTACCACCTGATTTCGACAAATCAAAAAAGTACCCTCTCCTGATTGACGTGTGAGTATTGTTTGTTTAGGGCAATTTATCTAACTGGATCAGATGGCTAATCTGCATTATTAAAAAAGTGCAGTGTTCTGTGCTGATTGTTAAGCACAGTCCATCAGCACATTGCAGTTCCTCCTGATATGAAAGCTCTGTCGGGCTGCATCAGAGCTGGTTAGCTGAGTGTTACAGGTGTGTTTTCACAGGTATGCTGGGCCCTGTAGTCAGAAGGTTGATTACCGGTTCAGGCTGAGCTGGGCCACGTATCTGGCCAGCACAGAAAACATCATAGTCGCCAGCTTCGACGGGAGGGGAAGTGGTTACCAGGGCGACAAAATAATGCACTCCATTTACAAACGGCTGGGCACGTACGAAGTCGAGGATCAGATATCGGCCGCCAGGTAAAGTGAATCGCCGCGGAATGAAAGTTCAAACCCCCCCTCCCACTTCAAAACCCGGTCTAAAAAATAAAAGGAAAAGAATGTGAGTGCAGTGAGGCAGATGGACAATCAGACATACACAACCCCCTGCCCACGATGTGCCGGGGGCATCCATGAGAAAAGCCTGATGTGACACCAGAAGCCAGTGCCGATGATCCGGAATGTTCTATTTTCCGCACTGTGTGCCCAGTGTATCACTGGGTTGGTTATCAGCTTAATCAGTTACCGGATCAGGCCAGTTTTGTTCGCTTTATTGATCGACTCGTTTCTCAACAATGTATAAACAATGTATAAATGTAAAAAAGTGTATGAACAACAACTAATAAAAGTATCTCTGTCTTAAGGAAATTCATCGACATGGGATTCGTAGACAAAGAGCGCATCGCCATTTGGGGCTGGGTAAGATGAACATTTTGTTTGTTAAATTGTGGGCCGGCCCACGCTATCGGCACCGTAGGCGATCACCCAGGGGGAGCAAAAGAGCGAGTGGAAAAAAAGTCGATAGCAATACCTCTGGTTGCATTCCGTTATTTACACAAGTTTTAAAATTTCACTGCTTTTCTTGCGAAACAGACACAAGCTAGCTAGCTAGCTAGCTAGCAGCCAGACACCACATGCTACTGAAATTATTTTACTATAAATTGAACTGGAAATTTTTGTCTCCTGCTGCTCAGGGTGGGGGGGGGGCATGCTCAACAGAATCTTTCCTGAGGTGCCAGAACACCCAGTGTTGGCCCTACTTGCATTCAACATCAACAATGATGTTTTGTTCATGAAATGCATGGAAAATACAGCATATTTCCCACCTGTAAACTCTCACCTGTTTCAGTCTTATGGAGGTTATGTCACTTCCATGGTTCTCGGGGCTGGAAGCGGAGTTTTTAAGTGTGGAATGGCTGTTGCTCCGGTATCAAAGTGGGAATATTATGGTATGTACGCCTGGTATGTCTGTCGGCTGACTGGAATCCCATTTTTATGGTTAAAACTTAACGCAAGCTTCTATAATTCTAATAGTCCTTATTGTAGAAAATACAGTGGGGCAAAAAAGTATTTAGTCAGCCACCGATTGTGCAAGTTCTCCCACTTAAAATGATGACAGAGG
>JAODUD010000035.1:21267770-21278216 GCA_026784285.1 Stomatorhinus walkeri | reverse complement strand
GGGTAAAGCCGCAGCCTGCCCTGTATCCTATAAAGAAGCATATAGCTTTGTGACGAGGGTAAAGCCGCAGCCTGCCCGGTATCCTATAAAGAAGCATATAGCTTTGTGACGAGGGTAAAGCCGCAGCCTGCCCTGTATCCTATAAACGGCCACGTCCATCTGAATTTTCACTGTCCAGTTAGAGCCCTGTGCATTTGTACAGATGCTTGTGGAACTAGTGTGAACTTCACAGTGCTAATGAGTTTTACTGAGGGTCACTTACTGGTTAATGGTTTAGTCAGGCCTTTTAAGGTGTTACTTGAACCATGATGCTTATTTACTACTGGGTTGTGTGATTTGTGCTGAGTAATAGACTGTTAATTAGTAAATGCCTTCTTCACTGAGCCCTTTGAGAAGCCTTATCCAGCCATAAGACCTACATTCACCAAACTTGGACAATACCTGCGCTTTAACTGGGTGACCTGACTCACAGAGCAGTAGCTGATTGAAAACCCTTTGTAAATCAGAATATGAGTTATAGTTATACGTCTTACCAAGTCTCTTCTGTACTGGGCTTCCAGGGATGGTTTCCTGTCTTACGCTGGGTAGCTGTGGATAGATTTATGGTTGGTGGATGGGCAGATAGAAGGATGGAGAGATGGATGGAAGATGGACTGATGGACAAATGAATGGATGATGGCTAGGTGGATAGGATGGAGAGAAGAATGGATGATGGGTCTTTGGATTGAAGGATGGATAACAGACTGATGGACAAATGCATGGATAGATACAAGATGGATGGGTGGGATGTATAGATGGATGGATATCTGCAGTAAATCTGTTTTTCCTCTTCCCTGTTACAGTGGTACACGGACAGAGACCATGGCCTTCAAGGCTCCGCCCATCGCCACGTCTACACCCACTTGAGTCACTTCCTGCTCAAGTGCTTTGACAAAGCCAAATAATACATCAGGCCCCGGAAGGGTCCATTCAGGTAGAGGCGGACGCAGAGAGTGCGTGATGGACACAAGGGTACAGACAGACAGACGGATGTACTGGAGACCAGCTTGACCCATTTCTGCCTTTTTGTGTACAATGTAATTGTGCTTTTTTGTCTGTTGATTCAGTGTGTAAAAATGAGTGTTATTTATGCCTGCATTCCAAATGGATGAAAAATGTGCCTGACCTGACCCATTCGGACTGTTATGGATATGAAACAACACTTTTCAGGATTTTCCCATGGTCTGATATTTGTGATGACTTCTAAACTTTGGCAAAAGGCAGACCAAAGACCAGCTGTGATGTATATTTACACAGAGGACCTAAGACTATATAAGGTGTAATAAATTAATGAAATTATCTGTATTTTGTCTATTGTTTGCCTCACCTCTTGGTTAGTACAAACATAAACACTCTCTGTGTGACTGTGAACCAGTGCGGCTGGAGTGTTTGTGCCCAGTGCCAACTGGTAATAGTGGTTCAGGACCCGGACCACAAACCTTTAAATACCACGTGATAATCAGTCATATTGCCGCCTTTAATGTGGACCTGCTCATATTTGGAAGTACAAGGCTGCTTAAATAGTCAGTTAAGGGCTGGCTTGCCGTCCAGCGGGGTTGCATGCTAGCTGCCTCGGACCTCCAGGGTGGGGGATGCGGTGTGGCCTGTCCCGGCCGTGTGTGGAGCACACTCTCTCTGTCATAGTTTGGCTTTCCCCAGATATGTCCATTTTCTCTGCTAATCCCAAAGAGTACGGTTTGCAGAATCCATGTCTACGAGTTGCCTGTGTTGCACTGGTACCCCAAGGGGAGCGGCCGCCCAAGTCAGCAAGACCCTGTACTGCGTAAGCAGCCATGGAAGACGAATGATGAATATATCATAAAAAATTTCCACATAAGAGAATAAATACTGAATATAAAGAAAAATCTAAAACCACTTAATATTTTGAGCCCCCGCATACCCATTCAAATACTTAATCTTCATTGAATGTTTCAATATGGTGAAAATGTCTGTTTGGTTAATTGGAAACTAAGATGCATAAATACAACAACATTACCAGCTATAAAAATGCAATTTAAATTTTTTTCCTGAAATGTAATATTCAAATATAAATATATTGATTACATACTTCAGAGACACTCAGCTGAATATTTATTTAATTAATTTGTTAATTGTTCGTATCTGGACAGTATCTGAGAGGAAGCCACTAGGTCCCTTGGGAATCACTGGGCTTGAAATAAAGCCGCAGTTTCGGCCTGGACGGCCCCGTTCATCTGTCTGTAACGTTCTGATCCCGGAGCAGCCGAGCCCTGTCCGGAACGCCTGTTTAGCTCCTGCTGCGGAGCGCCGCTCCCGCTTCCGCTGGCTGGACGGTGCGCCTTGGGCATGCTGTGTCTGGCGCGGTGTGGTGGATCGGGAATAATGAACGCACCACGCAACGTTGGAGAGGCTTACCGCCTGGCACCCCGCCACTATATAAGAGCGCCGTGCAAGAGAGAGGGCCGCAAAGGCAGCCCGGGGCGCCTGACGATCCTGAGCAGAGCCAACATTGCGCTCAGCTCTCCTCCAGCACTGTGCTTAGAGGTCCACAGGTGAGTACCACCCCCCCCCCCTCGTCTAACTAAGTCCCCTCTTGTGTGGGGGGGTGGGGATAGTTGCCATTCTATCCTGTTTCCTGGCCAGCAGAGAAACGTACGCGGTTTGGAAATCAGTATCCAGACAGCAGGGAACCTGTGTGTATTTTACCCACCAGCTCCCAACATGACAGGCATCCATTCCACAGTCGCACTGGTCCTGCTGGTTGTTGTTCGAAGCGGCCAGCAAGTGCTCCCACAGGAGCCAGAAGACAGCTCCAGGTAATATCTTCGGTCACCCCCCACCTTCAAGCTTGTAGGTTCAACTGCCAGGACCATGAGATCATGTCTGAAGACCGACATTTGAAAACTCAACATTTAGCCACACTTCAACATGATGTCTGAAGATCAACATTTGAAAACGTAACATCTAGCGAATATTTTTCAGAATCCAAGAAAGGGACAACATGTTTTTTTGCAGTTTCCTGACAGAAGACGTCATTTTGGAGGAGCCCTGGGACTTCTCACACATGAAGAGGCACTCTCAAGGAACCTTCACCAACGACTACAGCAAATATCTGGAGACCAGGCGGGTACAAGACTTCATCCAGTGGCTGATGAACTCAAAGAGGAGTAGCAGCAGGTGAGTCAGGGTGAACGGCGTAACCACGATGTAACCGGATAATAACTGATACATGGATCAAGCCTTAATCAGTATATCTGTATTTCTGATAAAATATGATAGATGTGTTCCCATAAAACCTTGTGTTATGCAAAATTGCACTATTAAAACAACGGCGTTTATGGAAAAAATAATACAAAATTAGACAAAACAAAACCAAAGCATCAACCATTAAGTTCATTACGCTCAGAATGAGATCAAACCCTTCTTAAAGTGTTCTGTAAGTTCAGTTTTGTGATTTTACCCAAACACTTCTTATACACTTGTACAATTTCCTGACACACTGTTCTCTCATATTTATGGAAACAGAGGATAATTTGTGAAAATCAGTAAGGGTTTAACTCTGCAGTTTCAAACTCATCAGGGTCGAAATGGTGTATAAGCCAGTGGGAGAGTTTTGTATAGACATCTTTTCCCTGTTCACCAGTAACTTTACCGAAACAGGCATCATAGCAAAACTGCATATACATATAATGCCCCCATCTGGGTGTTTTGGGTACTGAATGTGTGTAGGTGATGACTTTCTGGAATTTCTTTAAACAAAAGAAACTCAGTGTCACGTTTGCGTGGGAGCAGCGTGCCTGGATGTCGGCGGCGTGAGGGCAGTGAAGACGAGAGCAGGCGAAATCCAGTAGAATACGAGGTTTAATGATTGAACAAGCAGGAGATACGCCACAGGACATCACAATGACAGATCTGGGGTTACTAACTTAGACGCGGACTAAATACACAAGACTGACAGGGAACTAATCAGGAAACAGAGGATCACAATCAAACGGGTGGACCACAGGTGGTTTCAATCAGGATTGAACATAGGGAGCAAGGGGGCGTGGCACACACGAGGCTCGAACGGACGGATCGTGACACTCAGAGCTATATTTTTAAGCATTTTTAGTTATAAATCACATTCCGGAAAGTACAACTAACACGTTCCATCAGCTGATAGAATGATCCTGTAATTTTGTAAAGGTGATGAATAAATCAGTCTGACTGATCTGATGTGAACAGTTGATCACCCGCAGAAGTTTAATTATGAATTTTGAGAAGTTATGAAAATTTGTTAGTTTATGAAAGATATTTACAGAGATTCAGTACCATCCTGACATGTCAAACAGGACAGGGGAGACAAATTGCTTATAAGGTGCTGAAATGTATCCCCTCTGCATGAATCTCTTTGGGTATTTCTATGGCATCGAATATCAAATGATAAGCAGGCTCCATTCCAAGAAACAAGGCAGTTAATTGGTAAGAGAATCAGACTCTTCCTCCATTTACGTTCTACTGGAGGCCCTTCTCACGTATGGCTCCCCGCCGTCTGTCCCTTCACAGGGATCTGGTAAGACGTCACGCAGAGGGCACCTATACCAGCGACTTCAGCTCCTACCTGCAGAACCAAGCCGCCAAGCAGTTCGTCACCTGGCTGAAGACTGGGCGAGGGGGGCGACAGTAGAGCCTCATGCTCGATATCAACAGGAGAGGAAGGGATGGGTGAAGGCAAAGTCAATCATCTGGCACATAATTATTCTGTATTATACAGTTTTCTATGATCTGCACTGCGACTTCACTGGCAGTGTGGTAAATAAATCACCTGAAACTGACAGGCCAGTTTTTTTTTATTCATTTTCCATGGTTTGGGGTTTAAGAGGGAGAATTATGCACGCAGCAGGGATGAAAGCACAGTCCCATGGCGAAGATGGTGATCTCAGCAGAAGGTGTCGGAAGCAGGCATAGGTGTTGAGATTTTCAGCAGACTTGCTTCAGTTTGTAAAAGATCCTCCAAAATGTTTTTGAGGTATCAGACTAAGGAGGAAGCAGCTGCAGCGGTGGACTGGGCTCTAAACCATATGTATGACCAGTGAGTTACAGTACTGGTCCACACTGTTGTCTCCCAGTAAGTTCACTACTAATCATCGAAAACCAGTTCAAATCATTCCCAATCGCACAGCTGATTCCAAGTGATAAAATGCACTGGTTCTATCTAGAGGATGCGGCTTGGTATGTTCACACTCAGTACATTCAGTATCACTCAGAGTGTAATTACCCTACAAGATAACACTGCAACACCGCGTAGGCTGGCTGCTTCTAAATTGTTAGGATGAACTGATATGGCATGAATAAATATTTATATATGCAGCAATATTTACATTTGACCTGACACCACTGACATGACCAAAAACAAATGCTCACATCGTACTTGTTCTATCCATCTGCCAAAAGCTTTATCCAGCATATGACCATATTCTCATTACTGAAGAAACTGCTGACTGAGGAGACTGGACCGCGGTCCTGCTCCTGATGTAAATCATGCTATTTCAAGCAGTGCCCAATATATTACAATATAATAAAATGCAGTGTAATTAAACAAAAAAATAGACATTACACACCCATAAATATTCACTTCCATTAATTCTTTCAGCATTCAGTCTTGCATAAACTAAATGAAGACAGAGCAGGTTCATGGAAAAATGACAGAACATAACAGTATTTCATGGTGATGGAAAATGTTTCAGAATAATGATGAAAAATCATGTGAAAAACATTTAAGGCAAACAATTAATTGGTGACTGTCCAGGCTCGTGAAGGGTGACCCAACAGGCATCGAAAGGCAGGAAAGACATGAGTCCCCTGAAATGAGTCCCCTGAAATGAGTCCCCTCCGTTGTGGGACATGCAGAGGAGCCTGGGTTTGGCCGTGGCGTGGAGTTGGTGATTCACCACGAACCGCGTCGTCAGGTGGCTCATCCACGAAACGATGCACCGTCAACCACGCTCCCTAAAGCCACATCGCCCCCTAAAGCCACATCGCCGGCCAAGCGAGCCGAGACGAACCAGGAGGAAAGGTGTCAATCAGCCAGACGCATCGGGGGAATCGGCAAACCCGACCTCAACTGTCTGCTCAGATTTTGTTTGGGTGATCAGAAGTAACGCGATTAGGGACAAGTAATGCTCCGGGCTGTCACTTAATCTGACTGGGAACGTTTAATTGTTATCAGCAGCTGTGTCCATATAGAACGCTGTCTCATTACATCATGTACATCTACACAGCAGCTGATGACGATAGAGTAGGCTACCTAGAACCCTGAATTAGAACATGATCTTGTTTTTGGCAAATGTTCTCCAAACATCCTGGATTAATGAATGCTTGAGCCATAGCTGACTGGCAGAAAGATTTCGAGCCTAATGGTCCCATTTCAAGGCGGACGATCTTGACAGTCTGATTTTACGCTTTGTATATGACAAATAAAATGCTTGGATCCATAAAAGACCTGAATCGAGCAGCTCATGTGAGGAAGTCCACCAATGTCCCTGAGTTTAAGTTGTTCTATAAGAACAAATAGACTAAAATTATTCTATCTTGATATGAACAATTACTGAAAATGTTTAGTTGAACTTTCCTTACATAAGGGGGTACAACAGTTACTGACTGCAAAGGTTCACTTGTTTTTCCACATACACAAAAATGTAATCAGTCTGTCATGTCCCCATGTGACCAGCAGAGGGCATTGCTGGCAATTCAGTTCCCTTCCGTTTGTGTCTTCTGGTATCACATGCTTCTCCTCTGCGCTTCGTTGGTCCAAGTATAAATTAGTATTTGCATGTCTTATGCTCCGCAGTCCAGTCATTGTCATCTTCAGTATCATCACACATGCGATTCCCTACGCGAATGTGTTCCAGTGTTTCAGGGTATGTGAAACCCCCCCATAGGTGTCCTCCGTTCTTTGGTTCAGTCTCTGTTTTCATGTTTATGTTTACCTTGGTTATTATAGCCACCTTTCATTTCACCCTACGGCTGCATTTTGAGTTGTCCCTGCCTTATATGACAATTTTTCTCAACATTTTCACAGATTTTCACGGTAACTTCAAACTATATACATTTCAGACTAGATAAAGAGAAGTTAATTAAACAAATGGCATCAAAGAGAAAAAATGTTCCATTTATTGATTTATTTGTTGGGGACATTTATCCAATGTTACATATTTGACTGTCTAAAAAAACAGTAACTCATTGTTGTCAATAACTGGTGGCACCCAGTTAGGTGACAGTAACCTCAGCAATACATTTCAAGGTCATATTTATGCAGAAACAGACAAAAGATTAAGAATCATTTATAGAACACATTTAAAACAACAGAGGTTGACTAAAGTACTTGCACAAATAGAAACTAATACTATTTTTCCTGTAACCACTGGAAACTGATTTTAGAGATCATGTCTGTCAGTGTAAAAATGATTACTATAAGAAGATGATCTTTATACTCGATTTTTACATTATTTTTCTTTATATCTCAGGCACAATACGTGAAATATCTAATGTTTTCATATCTCGTCCAAGACACTGACATATTTCACACTTTTCCGCAGCAGAGAGATCCTTTTTCTTCCCCATATTGGTTGCTAACTGAGGTCTGCTTAATAATGTGGAACGTCCTTCTTAAGTAGTTTATCCTTTAATTGGGCACACCTGGTCAACTAATTGTCACAGGTGTCTAAAATTTCTTCCAGTGATCCAAAGAGCCCGGACACACAATGACATCCATGAGTTTTTGAAAACCAAAAAATCTAATTTTTGTGACACTTAAATAGAATTTGCATAATAATTTGGAACAGGGTGTAGAAGTGTCACAGAAGGGGCAATAGGCTTTGGGAGTCTCAGTCAGTATGTGCTTGGCTTCACCGGCTTCTCCATTCCGAGTAGGAGGGAGTTAGTCTTTGCTGATGAGCGTTTGTCCTTCCATGATGGTGTCTTGTTTGTCTCGAAGCCTCTTTGCAGTGTTGGCCTCATTGTATCTTCATGAACCTGCATCTCAAACTCCAGCCAATCTGCAAGGTCAACTAGTGTTGGTATTAGCACCTTCAGAGGGCGTACACTTCTTCTGAAGTTGCTTCGCAGGCTAAGAGGGAGTTTGCTGGGCAACCTCGAAACATGTGATCCACATTGCAGCTCTATGGTTCCCTTTCTACCCAACTGCTCCAGCATGCTGATTAATGTGAATATGCCTTCTTGGATGAACTACAGGCTCTTTAGTTGGTTGTTCTTCTCTATTTAGGAAATACAGGAGTTCGGTAGTAATTATCTGATTCGAAGAACTAATTTGAAGGCGAGGAAACGATATTTGATGTTCTGAACTAGGTTGCCGGTATCGATTAAGATGGAACCACTACCGACATCCAGTAAAGGATGCATGTCAACAAAGGTCCAATTAAAACACCACATCAGCCACACTAGCTTATGTCCATTCACGTTTATCTTATGACTATTTAGCTTTGTCATAAGCTTTGATTTCCCGCCATGTTCTCCGTGTACGCAGCATTAGCCTCAGGAACCTACCCAGAAGCAGACGGGTTAGCTCAAGGCAAAGTAGACCTATCAAAGTAATGTAAAGAAAATAAAATTATTACTGTAGGTTTCATTTTTTTCCATGGTGTCATGTGTTTAACAAATGAGCACTATAAGCTCACTACTTGATTGCTAAAAGCGAATTATTTAAACAGTAGCTACTTGTACAGAAATGATTGTCCCTAGCTTTTTAGATCATATAAGCGTTTAATCACCACAACCATGATCACTATATACGGTTCACACTGTATTTGTTTTTATTTGCAGATTTTATTTGTCACTGGTGTTGTGCACTTGCAGAAAATTTATTTCACTCACCCATACTTCACTGTTGAGTGACATGACAAAGTGATTTTGCTGTGGTTTTTCTTTCTCCACCAAATCAGAAATCAGAAGCTGCTTGTGTAGATCCAAATTCAATCTTTATTGCAACAATGAGGTTACAACCAAGGCCAGACACTTGCAAGTGTGTCCAGTACTGTTTCACACCAATTTTTACACATTTTCTTATCGTTTAACAACATCTTGTCACTTAAGCATCATCATTCCCTCAACCATTCACAATCATTGTGTTCTCCCTTGATCCACATAACTAGCTGATACGTTTTGTCAGTCATTTTTCTTTTACTCAGCTGAACATAATTATGGTGCGACCATCTCTACTTGGTATTTTTAAAATACTCAGCCGTGAACACAGGCGAATCCCTTCCCTTCAGTAGCAAACCTTGGCAGCTTCAGCTTGTTGCACATTATCTGACTAGAGGGTTGATAATATATTTGTCCTTCAACATAGTGATAAACAGAAACTTTGAGGTTAACATAAGGTGCAGATACATACTCAGTTGATTACATTGTGTTGATTATATAATTATTACAATGTAATCATAAAGTAATGAGTATCAGGCATGCTTTTTGAAAATATCATAATGATTATGCTCAACATTACAAAGTGCTAAATAACATTCCATAATTTAATATCACAATAGGAAATTGTCAAAATGGGGTTGAAGGCAACCAGGGAAAATGAAAGAAACGTCTAAGCTGCACTGCGACTAGAGTGGTAAACTATTTTTAAAAGAAAAAAAGAGAAAATGAAAAATTATACAAAAAAATATAGCAAAGTTATTGTTATCTTTATCTTTATAACTCCATTTTTACCAGAATTCGGTCTTTAGTGGGAAAAATGCAGCATTTTAACTTTTAAATTATTCTAAAGTAAAAATGGGTACCAAACAGCACCACTCCATTTTGATGGGGTGTCTCTGCAAGGAAGAGAGGGAGAGACAGTACCAAAGAAAAATGAATTGAGTACCGAAGATCAGAGTACGGGAGAACAATAGAACTGGGTACCAAAGCGACTTGCGTTGGCATGGTGATTTCAGTATCAAAAGACCCTGCGAAGGTTTGAATGAAAATACAATTGTCTTTGATAGAAAAAGAGAATTACAACAAAAGCGAAGTAATAATACTCTAATAAAGCTTGCTAACTATGTGACTATGCCAGTGTATTCTGTCACAGACTGCCAGAATCTTATTAGGCAGTGCTTGAAGCGGAAGGCAACAGATCGCTAGACAATGGAGCAGAGCCAGAAACATAATGTACTACATCGAGAACTCAAGCCAGAAAACCTTCCACTAACATTAGATACGCTCCAGGTCAAGCTAATTGATTTTGGCTGTGGAGACGTATGGAGGGATTCCACTTACACAGAATTTGCAGGTTACATATTGATTCTGGAAAGGCCAGATCCCTGCCAGGATCTCTTCGAGTTCTGCAGGTCGAAGGGAGGGTTCCTGTCAGAGGATCTGGCCAGACCCGTGGTGGCGCAAGTGCTCCAGGCCTTGCGCCACTGCAAGAATCAAAATGTGCTTCAT
>JAODUD010000035.1:21252900-21267670 GCA_026784285.1 Stomatorhinus walkeri | reverse complement strand
TCAGTGGGTCTGTGTGCGTCATTACTCATATTTGTGCAATGAGACTGAGAAATTGGCATTTTTTTTCAGGCACAGCAAAAAGAAAAAAAAAAAAAAGACAAAAGTGTTACAACCTAATTAATAACCATGTCATAAACCGTGCTGGGGAGTGGCTAACTACAATTAGCGATACTATGTGTCACGACTCACACAGGGAAGAAGGTGAAGGAAGCTGTGGATACGGACAAAGGACTTTATTCGCGGGGTAACACACTACAGACCACATGTAACGTTAATGACCAGACTGGGAAAACAAACTAAAACATGACACAGACAGACAGATGACATAAACATCACAGCGTGCTCTGGCATCAGCCATCTTAAATAATGCTGATCTGTCACTCAAATAAGGATGTACAGATGCTTTTTACAAGAGTTTTTCGTTTCAGTTCTTATTGATTTATTTATTGGGGAAAATGATCCAATGTTACATAATTGTCTGTGGAAAAAGTGGCGATCATTGCTGTTACTACCTGGTGTCACCCAGTTGTGGAACAGTTAGCTTCAAAATGTTTCCAGGTCATATTTATGCAGAAATAGAGTGCATCACATAATCTAAAAGTAGAAGTCCATGGAAGTGACATGTAGAAATGAGGCTCCAGAACTTGTGAAATATTGCCAGAAAGGTCGCAATTTGTACTTTGCGAAAATGTACGAATGTGTGGCAGCACAGTAGCCTTAGATCATTATTATAACTGCATGTCATCGTTTATCTTTGCACATTGTTTCATGTCTTCCTATCATTTTAATAAATGATCACCCTAATTAAATATAAGATAAAGATAATCTTTATTGTTGTTGAACACTGAAATTGAAAATGCAAATCGACTCAATGTGAGGCAAAAATAATAAAAAACATATAATTAAAAATATTCAAATTGCACTGAATATACAGACTGCACTGACTATACAAATTGCACTGATGAAATATTAAAAAATTAACTTCTATTTTGAATGTAAAGCCGTGATTGCTTTAGGATAAAAACCGTTTAGATGGTTTGTCCTGGTTTTCATTGCTCTGTGTCTCTTGCCTGATGGCAAATGCTGAAAGAGATGTGACTGGGATGTGATGAAGGGCTGAAAGAGATGTGACCGGGATGTGATGAAGAGCGGAAAGAGATGTGACCGGGATGTGATGAAGAGCTGAAAGAGATGTGACCGGGATGTGACTGTAGATTGTAGAGGTGCAATTGTTTTCAAAATGAAAGTTCAGACCTTGTCCTCCAGCAGGGATGATGCTCTGTGAAACCATGATTGCAAAAAGGGCATTTTCAATTATTTATTGTCTTTCACTTATACACTTTAGAAATAAGTTACACTTACAAGGACATTTGAAATAAAATTAAGTTGTCTGTTGGTGGCATCCACAGAAAAATGATACTGATAGTTTCAAAAGGTACAAGAACTAATTTAAGGCTATGATTAAACAAATAATGGGTATTTTACAACACGCCCCTTAGACCACTATAGATTTTTAGGAGTTTAATCATTTATGCACTAAATAAGTGCATACGTTATATTTTGTTTCTACTTTATGTTTACAAAACCTAAAATTCTCTAATAACTATACGACAAAAGGTTAAAAAATAAACAGCAAGTCTTAATTTCTAAACTTGTACATGACGCTAATAACAACAGTAAGTAAATATATTTTATTTTGGCTTTATATTTCAAATCATAAGAAAATTATTTTATATAAAAAGGTCTGGAGTCCTTCCTTGAGTATGACGGATTACATATTTTCTTCCTATGCTAAAAGGAGCTGTTTGCATTATTTTGCAAATAAATACACATTCTCTCATCTTAATATCTCCATACTGTCAGTTCTAATATGTCCTGGTGTGAATGTGGGATCCATATTGATAAAATAATTTGTAAACGCAGACCTGTGACAAAAGAATCTTAATGACAAACGTTTGCTTATGTTATATTACAGAATGAAACCTAATAGAAACCAGACTACTATGGCAGGTATAATACACAGAAAATCAAAAATTATTTTCCATTCTGTTGATTTCCATGATGATTACATCCATTTAATCCATTCAGGGTAACTCAGTAAAACAAAGACATGATAACTTAATCTGGTTCATAACACTGTCAAAAAATAAAGAACACATAATTCTTGGAATATACATGTAATACATATGCAACATATTTTTAAATCAAAATGGTAAAAAAATCAGGTCATGTTAAGTTTAAGCATCGTCTCTTTAATGAGGTAAACCAATGTGACTTATATCATTAGCTAAGCTCATTTAGTGCGCTGTAATTCAATAAATATGTTAATGCATGCAACAAAAATCTACTGTCACATTTTCACATGAACAATTACATTTACTTCCAGAGCATTGTAATACCAGGACGTATTCTCTTTTCAGAATCATATAAGCATTTTTTTCATGATCTTCCCAATGGTAATATTTCCAGAGTGATTGTACCATGTTCTATAAAACCAATAAAAAATATACAAAATACATACTATCTACTTTAAAATAAAAGTACCTTTTGATTTAAAAGTGGCTGCAGGAAACGTGCAACGCCACCAATGTACGTGCAGCTCAGATGGTCTTTTCCTCTTCATCGTCATCTGCTGGTACATTATCTCACACTGGCGCGTAGAGAAAAGAGTAAATTTGTCTTTGCTGTTAGATGTCACCCTCAGCTCCCTGAAGAGGCACACACTTGCACACACATACAAAGAAAATGACCATGTGGAGACAGGAGAAGGTACAGATGTGACATACAGAGTATTTCACGCCGACAAACCATTCTGATCCACTGCAAAGAGCCACAGCCCGGGGAAATCATCAAAGACTGGTTTCCCTGTCGAAGCCCTTCTCCAGACGGGTTCTCCAGTGGTGTTTCCTCACTGCGCAGTTGGATACACTGCAAAGGGGAGGGGAACACATTGCAAGGCTGCACGTTAATTAGTGGGTGTGGTCCCTTCATTCACATGACAATGTTGGCTGCCTGAGAGCGCCGATCATCCCAACATTTGTACCTGGAAGAACTGAGACAAGCTAGGCCTGGCGTGCTGAGTAGAGGGTATACGCCAGGGGTCTCCAGCTCCGGTCCTGGAGAGCTACTATCCAGTAGGTTCTCTCCCCCACTTGGCTTCTGATGAGCCACACCTGCTCCTGGTTTTTACCCGAGAACAGGTGTGGCTCATCAGAAGCCGGGTATGATAGAAAACCTACTGGACGGTAGCTCTCCAGGATCGGAGTTGGAGACGCCTGGTATACGCTATATCAGGAGCAGGCAACCCTAATCCTGGAGTGCCAGTGCCCAGTAGTTTTTCCATCTAACCTGATCTCTGATGAACCACAGCTGATCTCAGGCAGATAGTAACACATCAGGTAGGATAGCAAACCTGCTGAATACCAGATCATGGTTGCCTACTGCTGCAGTATATGGACAAAAATATCAGGACACCTAGCCATTATACCCATATCTGGGGAGGCTTTCTACAAGACATTGCAGTGTCTGCGGGACGTTTTGCCCATTCATCCAGAAAAGCATTTGTGATGTCAGGCACTGCTGTGGGACGCAAAAGCCTGGCTCGCATTCTATCTCCATTCTATTCCATCCAAAAGGTGTCTGATGGGGTTGAGGTCACGGCTCTGTGTGGGACAGTCAAGTTCCTCCACACCAAACTCACCCAACCATGTCAAACTGGAACAGAACGGGGCCTTCTCCAAACTGTTCCCACAAAGTCGGAAGCATAGAATTGTTCAATATGTCTTGGTATGCATATCTGTGTATGCATGCCAAGACCTATAAACGTATTTGTTAACTGAGAGCAATTCAAATAAATTGCACGTTTGATGGCACTTAAGGATATCTACATGAGCATAAGAGATATGACAAAGATCACAAAGCTTACATGTGAAGTAGTCTTTTACCCAAACGTTCTGTGCTAACATTAGCATGTAGCAAGTGGTGAAGGACACTGACTGAATGTGATGAGTCAGCTCAAGTCTCATATTAGCAAAACACTTAACCTGAGCTACTCCAGTAACACGGAGAACTGTGAAAATGTTTCATATGAATAATAAAGAGTCAGCACTAATTTTTGAGTTCCGTGCAGAACCGCTTTGGACCTCACTGTTATGGACCCCAGACGCGTCGTTTTTTTTCACAGAAACCAGGATAAAAGCAGTGGACAGGACATGCAGAAACATCTCCCCACACCCCCCGTCCATGCCGAGCAGCTCATGCAGACTCCTCATACAGTTCAGTATAAGCACCCCCCCCCCCAAAAAAAAAATTTAATAAAACACAATCAGAGCATGCTTTGTAACAAGTATCAAACCAAAAGGTGTAAAAAGGACCGCAGGGGAGTAGTGTGTGGTTCAGTGGGTTAGGATCAGGCTCCTGTAGAAGGTCACTGGTTCGAATCCCAGGCTTGCCAGAGTGATTTTACCATTGGGCCCCAGAGCAAGACCCTTAGCTTCTCAAGGACTCATTTGGGTAAATGAATAAAATGTAATGTAATGTAAAATTAATAGATGCAGCAGATCGATCACAGTCCATCAGTGTTGGGAAGGCAAGTGTGTTAATGGCCAGAATGCGCAAGCAGGCTCCCGCACAATGAGGAGGCTCAGGAACGAGAAGACAGGCGTGCATTCGCATCACAGGTGGGCAACACGACAGGGTGGCATTGACGCAGACAAAAGGCAGGAAGGGGGACTCACCTTTGGGAAATCAGCTGTGGGGAGGATTAGGAAAGGGAGCTTACGGGAGAGACAGAGTGAAACATTTGTCAGGGTCTGTGTTGATCCCCCCCCCCCCTCACATACATATGCAGGGATCATAAGAGTGTCTATAAGAATGAACAGCAGCTGGTGGGAACATGAGAACAGTAGTGTTTGCTCTGGAATGTTTCACTGGAGGCCTATCAACATCTGTGTTACAAAGGGAAGACATGACTGGTAATTTGCATTGAGTGAAAATGCAAGAATCTGGGGAAAACTGGAAATCTGACTATGCCACCAAGCTCACACCATCTGAACAAAATATGTGCATAATTATGAAGAATGTCAAATGCAAGATCATTATAAAACTGTAGCCTCACACCTCCAGAGTTTGCACTTTTTCCCCATATAAGGTAAAGCGGAAGAGATAAACCATTATTGGGATCTATGTCTGATGACAAGGGGAGAGTCATTTTAGATCCCAAACAGCGTCAAGTATTCAGCTGGGGCTCAGAACCAGTCACCCCCCTCTAAAGAGGAAACTACAATCTACATTTCTAAGTAAAGACAGCCAGGAAGAATCCTCATTCTTTTCTGGTACTTAATGTGAATCAGAGGAAGGAGACGAGTTGCCTAGACGTCCAGCATTTTACCCGCGACTCTGGCCTGGACCGGAAATGTCGCACAGGCGACACAGAGTCGACTGGCATGGACAGCGCTGAGACAGAGCACTCTGTTGGACCAGTAGGTGCTGTGGGGTCACGCACACCGCCGAATGTCAGCTAATCTGAGGATAAACGAAAACGTTCTGAAACCTTTTGCATGCCGACTCCTTCTTCGCAGCGTCCGTGCTGAGGGCTTTCCACTCATTACCAAACGAGGCTTTCGCCATTTCCTCAGAAATATTCACTGTAGAAGGGTCATCTCTGTAAAAATATAAATATATAAACAATATTTATAAACTATACAAACTTATAAAAAGCAGGACAATAAATCTTAGGAACAAATAAAGAGAAGCTGAAAAATATTTAATTTTGAAAAAAATGTAATTAACGGCGAACAAAAAAGTTAGAATATAGTGATTATTTTTGACATACCACAGCACACAATAATGAAATGCGCCTCTGCATTTAATCCATATGTGACGTTGCAACGTAACAGGGGGCGGCTAATTCAGTGCTCAGGGAGCAGTGCCTTGCTCAGGTTACCTAAGTGGTACCTTGGTGGTTGGGGATTCAAACCTACAATCGTTCAATTACAAGTGCGCTTCCTTAACAATTAAGCCACCACTGCCAATGTGGAAGCTAGAAATAGGCAAAACTAAAATGTATAAATACGTACACAAATACACAAAATTATAGGTTTATGTGTGTATATATAAATATCATACAAAAATATACGACATCAGGGATGACGAATTTTCGACGTAACGGACACAGAAACAGACATTAAAACTGGGACTCTTCTGATCAAAAACTGATCAGTTACACAAGGTCAGTAACAGATAAGCACAGTTATCAACTGCACCCAAAGAATACCTGAGTAGACAGGATGTTTGCCATAATGGAGCAAACGCAGAAACATGCATGTTTTTATCATTTCCATTTGGCTTCTTCTGATTGGTTGGTCTTTGTGTAGTGGCTCCTATACTCCAATCAGAACTTACTTGTAATGCTCCTCCAGTGGTACCTGAACAATCCCCTCTTCTGCCACAACACTCTCGTCTTCCTACAGGACAGAGAAAGGTACTGAAAGTCAGAACCACAATCAGGGATAAAAACAAATGTAACGTAACAGAGACCAGATATTATCAACCCATAACCAGGGAGAATCAAGAAAGTCATTAACATAAAGGACACATTTAATACAACCCTCACTGGTGTATTTATTAAGATTTAATTTTTGTAGCTACGGACTGGGCAGTACTCATGTGCATTTTGCCAATCAGATGGCTTCATGAAATGGTACCTCCTGTTGTTCATCCTCCAGCTTCTTCTTCTTGCTCTCTGGCATCAGGTCGTCCAACCAGCTCAGCTCCCGCTTGGTGAACAGGAAATCCAGAAGCTTGCGGATGAATACTAGAGCCAACACCTGGGGAGAAGAATCCACTCGGACATTAAACATACCTGGTTTCATCAGTAGTTTAAGGCTTTTGTCCAACATATATGCTTTTTAGTAGTGATGGACAAAATGACGCTTCATGAACCATTTGCTGTATTTTACGACCCCACTAGATGGTGCTCTTGGGTTGCTTTGGAGCATGCTTTGTGCCATTTTTTAACAGAGAGCGCCATCTGGTGGGGTCAAAAAAATGCAGCAAATGGTTCATGAAGCGTCATTTTGTCCATCACTACCATTTAGCATGGATGCCCTCTGACCATGATGTAATTCAGTTGTTGTAAAGTAACAGTTCTGAGGAAGCTAACATTATAATAAAAAAAATAAAGCTAGGTAATAGCGAAGCATAAGGATTATGGGTCGCTGAAGGGATCCATGGTGGAATTCTGATCTCTGACTGGAACTGGGAAGGTGGCTACCATCATCGGGAAGACGATTGCGGCTCTAGAGGTTTTGATGACCCACAGGAGAACCAGACAGCTGAGCTGGACGATGGTAAAGAGGTGGACCTTCCTCAGAGGCACATGGCGCAGGTAGATGAAGTCAGGCTGGTGCTTCGCAGGCATGCCAAAGAGCTTCAGGCGATCGAAGAACTGGACGACGGCAAGAAGAGACGTTAAGAGCCTGAATTTCATGACTGGTTGCCAATTTGGTCTGGTCCACCGCGGTCAGTTAGACTATCCTCAGAACCCGGATGTCACATTTAAATGCTAACTGTAATTAGCCAATATCAAATAAAGCCATGTTATCAAACTGGATCATTCTGTTGGACACTAACTACAGCTGGGCCATAGTAAAGACAATGTCAGCCAATGGCAACAACAGCCTAAGAATTTATGTACCTGAATCTGACTATGACAGCCCACACTGAATGTCACGGCTAGATTGCTGGGCATGCTGCAGCCATCATTGGACGCATTAGACTGTCATACCTAATCCACTGGTAAATTGCTTAGAGTCCATTAGTATTTACCTGAATCCCCCTCAGGGACGACGCCCCCATGTAAAGGAAAACTCCATAAAGCACAGGCATGGGAATAAACTGAAAGGGAACAGAGAGGGGAGGGTTCAATGTCATGGGATAAATATAGTGCCATGTGAAAAATAAAGGAGCTTTTCATGTTCATTAGTAAATGCTCAGGACAAACATAAATACACAAATACAACAGGCAAAGCCTGTCTGTAAGAGCAGTATAGAGCACAAAATTATTTTTTGTCTAGACATTTTTCATTTAGGCCTCTTGATGGTGTAGGTTGATTGCGCCAATTTACCACCTAACAGAGGCGTCCATTTGGCTGCTGACCTTGAGGACGGACGTCATGAAGACGGAGCAGCCCATCAGCAGGAAGATCATGAGGCCCGTGAACCTCTGCTCACGAATGCCCAGGAACTTGGGCTGCTCCCCGGGGGCCGAGCACTCGGACTCCAGCTTCAGGCTGTTGACGTGCGAGATGGAGAGCACGGTGGCGGCCACGAACCAGGGCAGGCCCATGACCGAGCACACGCCCAGCATCACCCCCACCATGAAGAGATCCAGGTGGTAGCCGCAGCCTTTCTGTGGATCAACAGGCCGACGTTCAGCGATGGCAGCACGGCCTGCGGCGCATGGTTAACGGAGCATGCTTCATGCGAAATCGATGCAACTGACAACCCCTGTCCACTATTGGCTGACATAAACTGAAATGCTGTGGGGTTGGTCAGTGGGATTAATTATGCAGTTACCAGCATGCTTTGCGCTGCTCTTTAAATAGTGTAAATTAATTTATTTTAATGTATTTCTGTTAACAGTAAATGTCATTACTATGTATAGTTTGACGTGGAATGCGTGTTTTTCAATAGCATGTAATTCATGTGACTTGCTGGTTTCCCCATCTGTGTCCCCACTAGTATTCAACCAGTAGCGGCTGTTAATTAAGAGTGTAGCTTCCATTTTAAACGAGTTGACATCTGCTTCATTAAAATGATTCTTGCACTTACCACAATACGCATATTTGTGCGCTGTGTACGATTTTGCCGCATCAAAAACACTCAACCCTCAAGGATTGTGGAGTGACATTGGACAAACAAGGTGGCAGCGTTGTTTTACGTAAGCGATATAGCGTTCTTGCCGACCTGTTTGGTTTCATTTCATCCGGACATCATTTGATGTGTGCAGCCACCTCAAGAACCATTGGAGTCTCAGCAAGATTTCATGCTCAGAGACGAAGTGAAGAGCCAAAGAATTCCATGTGATTGACACAAATTACAGTGAGTTCATAAATTTGCATTTCATGTTTCAGAAGTATAAAAAAATCCACCCATCTTGCATAATTACTTATTTAGTATGAGGCTACAAGGCCCTAGGGCCCTTTTCAAGAAGCACAAGACCCAACGTAGGGGGGGGCATTGAATTGGATGCAAATCCATCCCTAGGCAGACTCACAATCACCTAGACTATGGGCAGTTTAAAAGGACTGATTCACCAAACTGCATATGTTTTGACTGTGGGAGGGAAGTGGTGCAAATACCAAAACCTGAATGAATTTAGAGACAGGAATCAAATTTGCAGCCCTAGAATTATGAGGCTATCCACTAAAACAGTGTTTCCCAATCCAGTCCTCAGAGAATCCCAGATGGTCCATGTTTTTGCTTGTACTGTCTGGACAGGAGTTGGGAGGGAGCAAAAATGTGGACCATCTGGGCGTCCTTGTAGATCATGGTTGGGAATCACGGCTCTGATAAATGGTACCAATGAAAACATAAACGATTCTTTATAAATGCTACGGCTGACAGAGAATTGCTGCATCAACTCTATGTTGCTATAGGAACGACACGCAAGCTGAAACACCATGAGTAAAGGTTGCTGGGAAATTCACCTTCAGCTTGTGCTCCTTCCTGTTGATGATGACAGCGGTAATCTGTTGGTCCATGAAGATGAGGATGGTGCAGAGCAGGGCTGGGACAGCCGTCACAAGGATGGTCCACCATGGGTTGGGTCCCAAAGGATTAACCAGCCAGCCGCGGTCGTCTCTGGTGGGCTGAAGTTAAGTACGGGAACGCAAAACATGGATGCTAAGGTAAAGGTTTAAGCACAAACAATCACCATTCATTCAACACGAAGATGAACAGCAACCTCTGTACTATAGGTATCAATTTTACCTTGAACTCGTTGGGGACCTGAAGCTTTGGGGACTGTACCCCAAGAGCATAATCAACAATCACCATTGTGACAATGGTGATGAAGACTGCAAAGTCACTGATGATGGATCGCACCTGTAGAAGATAACAGCAAGGCACGACTGACCAGTGTAATTACCATCAATAAAAAAGTCAAACTCTAGATGTGGATTTAAAAGAATGCTACACTCCCAGAATTTACCACTAGAGGGAGTCATCAGACAGAAATAGCCTCACAGTACTTATTATCAAGCAGAAGAGTGAAAATACAATAGATACAATAAATAAATACGACAGATGCATCAGACATGCACTCACACATGCAAAGCAAACACACGCCACAGACTGACTCCAGAACAGGTGAAGGAAGCCATCGTGCCTTGGTGGGGAAGTAACGGCTGGTCTTGAAGCCCTTCAGGAAAGATGACATGGCCACGGTGGAGAAGAAGAGCACAATGGACCAGAAGAGCACGTCGGGGGCGTAGGGGCCATGGGGGCCACAGGCAGAACCTACAAACTCGCCTCGCTTCTTCAGGCAGTCCTGGGAGGACAGGGGAGGGAGAGGGTTAATAGCCACAGGGAACCACAAGGGGGCAGAAATACGCGCCACATTTAAGGCACCAGAATTAAAGGAGACGGACATTCTGTTCAAGCATCAGGAAAGGCTGCTGTTGGACCCTAGAGACAGATATCAGGCCTCAATTTGCAATAAACGCACAGGCCGCTCTTTTAGCCATGCCTGCATAGCAGCTGCAAAATAAGGGTGAACGATACCTCATAATGATGTCACTAATTACAGCTTATAGGAGGGATCATTAACGGCCCTTCAGCAGTCCGTGCTCATCTGCTATTGTTTAAGCTCACTGAAGATCCCACACACAGCTCGCAGAGTGAACTGTATGCATTTAAAGCACCAGGATTATTTAATCATAATCACAAGTGTTATAATAATAAATCATGTTTTTTTTTTTTCATCTTTCCATCCTTCGGCCATTAGACTCTATAGCGAGTTACACTATGGCGGGGAGGTGACCATCAGTCTAAATGGACCAGAACCACTTAGGCACATTGCACATTCACTGCACATTCATGTTTCTTAATCGTACAACCCACTGTGCAACATTATTTCTGCGCTCTTATTATGGAATTCTGTGCAATACTTTCTCTGATATTCTTTGCACCACTATTGATCATCATCTATCATTTACTGCTATTGTTTATTACTGCCAAATATTTTTATTGCCTAATTGCATGTGTTCGTGAATGTTGTACGTGTCACTGTAAACCTGCAATTTCCCTCGGGATTAATAAAATACCTCTGTCTCTACAGCCACGTGCTTTTCCATGCTGAGGCAGCTCCGGGTGAGATAACCTATCATCTATCCCAGAATGCACAGGGCAGACAGTGCCGGACATCCTGGATGACATGCCCAGTCTATCATATAGCCACAAACTTTTGATGTT
Source organism: Stomatorhinus walkeri (assembly GCA_026784285.1). Classification (NCBI taxonomy): domain Eukaryota; kingdom Metazoa; phylum Chordata; class Actinopteri; order Osteoglossiformes; family Mormyridae; genus Stomatorhinus; species Stomatorhinus walkeri. Next base: position 21,256,195 of record JAODUD010000035.1, on the reverse strand, counting down.
CTTTACAATAACAGGGCGACCAAGCTGCATAAACACACTTTTGAATGTGACTGATCGAAATTCTGCAGGATCAAATTTAAAGTGGGTAACTGCTGTTGTACTTTTGAAAAATGCACCCGCTCTGATTACCACTATAAACATCTCACTTTACTGGGAGCTGATGCTACTTCTGTGACACTGATGGATGAGCAGGGAAACTATACAGAACCCACAGATCCACACTCCAGAGAACCGTAATCCAGGGAAACCTCACAGAGCCCAGAGATCCGCACTCCAGGGAAACCTCACAGAGCTCCAGAGATCCGCACTCCAGGGAAACCTCACAGAGCTCCAGAGATCCGCACTCCAGGGAAACCTCACAGAGCCCAGAGATCCGCGCTCCAGGGAAACCTCACAGAGCCCAGAGATCCGCGCTCCAGGGAAACCTCACAGAGCCCAGAGATCCGCGTTCCAGGGTAAACATCCAGAGCCCAGAGATCCGCACTCCAGGGCAAACCTCACAGAGCCCAGAGATCCACGCTCCAGGGAAACCTCCAGAGCCCAGAGATCCGCGTTCCAGGGTAAACATCCAGAGCCCAGAGATCCGCACTCCAGGGAAACCTCACAGAGCCCAGAGATCCGCACTCCAGGGCAAACCTCACAGAGCCCAGAGATCCGCACTCCAGGGAAACCTCACAGAGCTCCAGAGATCCGCACTCCAGGGAAACCTCACAGAGCTCCAGAGATCCGCACTCCAGGGAAACCTCACAGAGCCCAGAGATCCGCGCTCCAGGGAAACCTCACAGAGCCCAGAGATCCGCACTCCAGGGCAAACCTCAGAGAGCCCAGAGATCTGCGCTCCAGGGAAACCTCCACAGCCCAGAGATCCGCGTTCCAGAGTAAACATCCAGAGCCCAGAGATCCGCACTCCAGGGAAACCTCACAGAGCCCAGAGATTCGCACTCCAGGGCAAACCTCACAGAGCCCAGAGATCCGCGCTCCAGGGCAAACCTCACAGAGCCCAGAGATCCGCGCTCCAGGGAAACCTCACAGAGCCCAGAGATCTGCGCTCCAGGGAAACCTCACAGAGCCCAGAGATCTGCGCTCCAGGGAAACCTCACAGAGCCCAGAGATCTGCGCTCCAGGGCAAACCTCACAGAGCCCAGAGATCTGCGCTCCAGGGCAAACCTCACAGAGCCCAGAGATCCGCGTTCCATGGTAAATATCCAGAGCCTTGCCTGATAGCGGAGAATCACAGAGCAGCCCTGTTCCTTTGTTATTTTAACATTATTAATCCTGTGCTGTTTATGTGTTCTAATCCCACTTTATGTGGATTAGCTACAGAGGAGAGAGACCCCTACACTGAAATAAAACACATGCAGAGTGGAAAACATTTTGTAGTTCTTGAGGGTGGGATAGTAACCAAGTCTACATGATAGGAGGTGTAGAGATCAGTATAAATTTAAGTGATTTTATATCTTCTCTGCAAATGGGCCCGAGTCACATGTGTCAGAATCTCACAGTCTGCAAAGCAGAGACCCTCCCTCCCCGATAGTTCTGACCCTGTCAGCCTTCTTACCGTGACATCCAGACCCATCCAATTGACCTGCGATGATGTGATGTTGTTTTCCTTCCAGTACCTCAGGGTGGCATTGCTGGGATTTACAGGCTCAACACAAGCGCACCTGCAGGGCAGACACAACACCAGGTGACTGTGGGAAAGGGGGGTGGGACTCAGGGAGGGTCAGCTGACTGGGATCCTTCATGTGTATTCATTCCACCTGTCCTTCATGATTGGTCGTGTTCTTTCTCTGCCTCTTGGAACCCAACCTGACTGACGCTCCATACAAACAGCCTTATTCCTGAAAACCTTTCATTCTGAGCCCCATTCCTGCACCTGCCATCCCGACCACAGCAATTCCCTCAGGGATCCTTTTCTACGTCTAAATACTGGCTCCCTTCAGCCCATGTTGCTGATAACACTAAAAAGTTCACCTCTACTCTGAGTGACATCACACTGTATGTAAAAACATGGAGTAAAAACAAAGTTTTTAATGTGATCTAAGAATTCTTACAAATACTACTGTGCAGGCTGTATTTTTGGGGTCCATCTAACTGTTCATCCTGGTCAGGGTCAGCAGGAGCCAATCCCAGGCAGCGCGGCAGCGCCATTTTGTATGGATTGGCAAAAGTACCACTGTCATTCTGAAGCATGCTTACGAGTACTGAGTGAGCTTGTCCAGGTTGTTGTTCATGTTGAAGGGGTATGTTTCTCCCAGATGGATCAGCTTCTCCAGGGCCTCGTAGATGAAGATGATGCAGATCAGGGAAGCGAAGGCTTCCTCCGTGAAGCGTGTGATGTAGCAGACCAGAGAGCTGGCATCGGTGGCCACGAGGAGCAGACAGAAGAACGCCGTCCAGAGGCCGATGCAGGCTCGGAGCGAGAGGTAGGAGAGGCCGTACTCCCTGAGAGGAGGGACGACAGCAGGACGTTCGCACTTCGCTCATCAATCAGAAGCCCAGTCTGCTGTCGGACGGGGAGGTAGCAAACATCGGTCGTTAGACGTGCTCACTTGCAGAACTTGAAGAGGATCTTCTCGAACACCAGCACGGGTCCGGTGCTGCCGAGGATGGTGAGCGGCTGTCCCGCAAAGAGGGAGTACGCTATCCCCGTCATAGAGGCTCCGAAGAGCGACTCAATCGCACTCTGGAAAGATGAAGACGGCGTCAGAGACAACACACACTTCTGGTCATTTATTTCAGTGTCTCTACAAAGAATGTTAATGCATTTTATAGTCAAAAGTTCATTTCCTTCCCCTGCTCTTCCATCCATCTAGCAACGACCTACCCGGGAGGCGGGTAGGCTGACAGGGGGCTGCAGCCTGCCCCAGGTAGCAGAGGGCACAGGGTAGGGAAACAAAAAGTAATGGTGCAGGCCCTTTGCGGAGCACAGACATACATGTGCAAACCCACAGACACAGACAAGCACACACACACACACAGACAGGCACACAGACGCACACACAGACAGACAGACACACACACACAGACAGGCACACAGACAGACAGACAGACACACACAGACACACAGGCACAGACAGGCACACAGACACACAGGCACACAGACACACACACAGACAGGCACACAGACACACAGGCACACAGGCACACAGACACACACACAGACAGGCACACAGACACAGACAGGCACACAGACACAGACAGGCACACAGACAGGCACACAGACACAGACAGGCACACAGACACACACACAGACACAGACAGGCACACAGACACAGACAGGCACACAGACACA
>JAODUD010000035.1:21215875-21236088 GCA_026784285.1 Stomatorhinus walkeri | reverse complement strand
CCCTTCACAGGGCTCACACACTCACACACCAGTCTCACCCCTTCACAGGGCTCACACACTCACACACCAGTCTCACCTATGGGCAATTTGGCAACTCCAATTAACCTCAGCATGTTTCTGGACACAGGGGGATAACTGGACTGGAGTACCTAGGGGAAACTCCACATCAACACAGGGAGAAGGCACAGACTCATGGAGAAGCAATGGTAGAGATGTGATCCCTGTTCTCACAGGTGCTAACCACTGTGCCCCCCCCACCGAGTTCCTGGGTCTCAGCATTAATCCTTTTAGGCCCCTCTTTGGTTAGACCCAAAGCCAGCCAATCAAATCCAAACTACCCAAACAAAGCGAGCGAGCCATCCAGCTCCTTGGGGGGGTCAGCTCAGAGCACTGTTGATGGTGATACACTTACTACACTGTGAGAGTCCCCAGAAAGCACTGTGGGACAGAGGGACATAAAGTTAGAGGAGTAGGTGCCGGTATTTACAAGTCGAAGCGGAAGCTGTAGAGTCGCAGGACTGTCAGCCACCTGGTGCACTTCACCTGCGGCTCTTCGCAAAAGCTGTGTGTTTGTGTCTCAGCCATAAAAAGCGATTCACAGACAGGCCGAGTCAAGACGAGAGAGTGGAATAAAGAAGGTTCATCTGGCCTTCTGCGAATAAGTGAACTACTGAAGACCAGGAACATGGAAGCAAAGATGATGGGTTTAGTTCCAGGAAGGATGCATGTTTGTATCAATAAGAAATGTACGGCTTTGCGTTGTAGCTCAGGAAACATAAATCGTAATGGAGACATTGGCACGTGAATGATAGTTTCATTCATTTCCAGTTCCATCGCGTCGATGGACCCTACGGATGATGTAGGGAAAATCCGTCTGCGTCCCAGCAGGGAACAACCCTTACACTGTGGCCTCAGGGGAGAACGCCGGGGGCCCAGAGACAACCAGAATCCCGCCAAAGTCTCCAGAGCAATTCAACCCAATGATGAACCAGGCCTACAATTTACAATTATGCCAGTTCGTTCATTTAACAAAGGCGACTTTAACGTAGAAGATTATTGTTCCATAAGTAGTGAGCAACCAGTACGGTCCTGCAGGGCAGGGAAATCAAATCATCCAGTTAATCCTGTACAGCAGGTGAGGTGCAGAGCCTGCAAAGCCACGCCCCCTGGTTTTAGACCAATCCAGCCTAGGAGTGATGAAATTCTAAGCCAATCAAGGAGCCGTTTTACAAACTGTAAAATTAAAGAGGGCAGTTCTCTTGTTATTCTGAAAGTCAGACTTTGGATTTAAACCTAAAGGAGCAAATGTTCATTTTATAAGAATTTAGCAAGTGCTTTTCAGCCTTTAATGCCATTGGCAGGATAACTAGCATCATATCTACCTCAAACACAAGAGTATCTGTGAACTTAAAAAGCCCCCAAACTACAAATTTGCTCAGATACAACCTGGTGCAGATTCCACTCCCCTTTGGTTACAGGGACCCTTTCACCCAGCCAGCGTGTGGATATTTCCACTACCCATGGCCTAGACCCTACAGGGGTGTTTAAACAGATGGGGGCTCCGTAGGAAGCCAGTCTACTCCCAGATCCACACCCGCACACACTCAGTGCCCCTCACCATTTGGCAGCGGCAGGGTACCAGCGATTCGGCTGGGGAGTCACACGGCATTCGCTCACCTCAGCCGAGGGCAAGACCGAGAGAGAGGGGCAGCTGGGAGTAAAGACAGACATGGGGGTGAGTGTGAGGCTCCTGTGATGACCAACCTGTGGGGGGGGGCGTATCAGTTGACAGTCTATAGCTAAGCAGGTTGGATGCTGCCTACAATGACATCACTGCCCTTGGGTTCCACTTTGGATAATAATATAGTGTGTGTGTGTGTGTGTGTGTGGGCCGGTTTGCATAGATCACATTTGACATTTTTTGAGGTCCACATTTGGATAAACTCAGTTTTATAAAAATCTATGGTTAAGGTTAGGTAGGGGTTAAGGGTGTCGTATTTAAATGGTAAATGGACTGCATTTATATAGCGCTTTATTCCAAAGCACTTTACATTATGCCTCTCATTCACCCATTCACACACCGGTAGCGGAGGCTGCCATGCAAGGTGCCAACCTGCATACCAGGAGCAATTGGGGGTTCAGTGTCTTGCTCAAGGACACTTTGATGGGGTCAGGAGGAACCAGGGCTCGAACCTGCAACCCTAGAGTTGCCGAACGATAGTGCTACCTCCTGCGGCACCATCTTCCATTTAGGATTAGGGTTATTCCCATAGAAGTGAATGGACGGTCCCCATTTACAGTGGGTACGGAAAGTATTCAGACCCCCTTCAATTTTTCACTCTTTGTTATATTGCAGCCATTTGCTAAAATCGTTTAAATAATGATTTAAAAATTGTGTCTGTCCATATGGGGTGCTGTGTGTACATTAATGAGGAAAAAAATTTTTTTAAATGATTGTGATGATGATACATAGGAAGACCAACTTGTATGTGTGTGTGCGTACATGTGTGTACATGCACGCACTTCAGAGCACTCTCCAATATCTCCAATACCCCACCATGCCATGATGCTTCACCAAAATCCAAACTTTAGCCTCATGACTGCCCCCTATAGGGCATGTTGTCTCTTCCCCTCTGGAAACAATGAAAAGACAACAACAGTAACACTGTCATTTGCAATGTCACCTAAACAGACCCCCACTGGGCACGGAACAAAGGAAAAGCCAGGTAAGGGAAGCAGCGCAGCACGCTAAACACATGTAAAGGCAGATGACACGCCACACAGCACACGCAGTACTATGACACTGATACAAAAACAACACATTTCAGCCACACAATGGACACGGCACTGACATCGGGGGAAAGCTGCTGCCTCAGTCCGGGGGGGGGGGGTCACCGTGACTCACTCAGTCCTTAAACATGAGCACGCTATCTTACGCTGCTCTGATTTCCAGTCCCCCGCCCCCCCAGGGACACCTGTGTGGCTGCATAGGCAAAGGAAGAGCATCGCCTAGACCAATGGGACGCTAATGAATGATTGCCTGCATGTATTGCAGAGACGGGGGAAGCCGACAGGACTGTCACAGAAAGAGACCTCTGCAAAGTGAGCAGGGAACCGAAATGCTGGACGGCTTCCGAGGCCTGACAGGCGGCTGATGTAAAGTAATGAGAACCACTGAAAACCCGGTGCAACATAATGAACTGCATCTCCACTGGAAGAGGACACATATTGCCAGGCTTGGCCCTGCGGGAGCTCACCATCGTACTTAAAAACCTTACATGAAGATTGAGGTTCTCTGCCATGGTATTGAAAATGTCTACATCACTGCTGAGAGACCTTACTTTGTTACTGAAGAACCATACCTTTGTCCTGAGGGATCCTACCGATTCTGAAAGCTCTAACTTGATACCAAGGGATCCCACCTTTGTTCTGTGAGGGACGTGGAACTAAAGAGGCTGGCAGGTGCCGCACCTTCTTAAGTCTTGTGCACAGAACTGGCAATGCATGAATAAAACGGGACACTTTGTGCTCCAGCTAGGAAAGGCATTATGATGTGATAAGGGCCTGGGCTTCAGTGGAACAATGTGTTCCTCTGGGTCAAGACTGGGTCTCGATCAGGGTAGAGTACTACTAGCATGGCTCATGGGTGAGGAATATCTACAGAACAAACAGGAGCCTGGTAACCAGTATTTTGCACGTCTAAAATCAAGGACGCTGACAAATGGAAGCACTGCATTACAGTTTTTTCAGCCAGTGTCCCTTGGCTAGCTCCTTTTGCAGTGCGTCCCCTATTGTTGGTAGCAGGAAAACACAAGGGGGCCGCAATACCCAGAACGCTCAAGTACATGGTACAGACCAGCCTACCCAAACATCCTCAACGTAACCACGGCGCATTTAAAATAAAACACGCCATGATTCGTGTTCTGCAAAGTCCTTTTCTGCAGTAGCGCAAACGAGGAGCCTCTTCCCGATGAAGCAGTGCCTCTTCCCGATGAAGCAGTGCCTCTTCCCGATGAAGCAGTGCCTCCCACAGGGCTGGGAGAGCTGCATGCTGAAGGCAGGCTCACGTGACCCAGTTTCTGGCGCTCACACGTGGCACTCCGATGGGTATTTCCCTGGCACGGAGCTGCTTAAATGTGCACTATCCAACACCCGGCCATCCCCCACCTGCCATGGTACATACAGTCCTTTTGGGGGGGAGGGGCAGCCAGGGACGAAGCAGGCAGAGGGTATTTGCAGGGATTAACAGTAGCAGCTGATGTAATGTAAGTGGTCGAAGCAGCCATTATGACCCTCAGGCAGATCCCTACCAATGGCAGTAGATACCAGAGCAGCAGCATCAGCACCAGCTGAAAATGGCTTCCTGCCAACAGTGCCGTAAGACGCCGTCCTCTCTGGATCCTTACATTTTTAATTTCCTAAAAGACTCAGTCACCTCACCTAAGGCAGATATTTTTTGCAATTCAGTCAAGGGCTAACAAACAAGACACCTCCAGAAAGACAAATACACACACACTCAACCAACAGAGACACTACAGGTATAGAATGGTGGGTCAAACCATATTCCGTGTTGTCACGGAGACCTACTGATACCTGCCGGACGCCCCAGCCACCTGAATAAGGTAACAAGGTACCCAGGAAGGACACCTCCATCAGTAAGTCAGTTTGGCTGTATCTCAGCATTGTAGCTGTCCATCACATATACATCTCCTGACAAAGTAGTGCTTCTTCCCGCTGAAGATAATATGGTACGCATAATGTATTACAAGTCTCCTGCATTCATATTAAGCTGTAGGGTAAATCTGACACCTTTCTTGGCAAAAATGAAAACGCAGATGGATTTGAACAAATTTCCCAAATAGCTACATTGTTTTTCAGCGTGATATTTAAGGAATGCAAGCAAGCCTATTTATGTGCAAAAGCACCTTGAAGTTAAGTAACAAGAAGAACAAAAATAATCCTGTAGCCAGACGGACCTAAATATGGGAACATACCTGACATTTAAATCGGCTCTTTAGTTCCATGGCCCAGAATAAAGTACTCCTTTCTCTGTGCAGAATTCCCCAGTTTTCTCAGTTTGTTGTGACCGACACAGACTGCCTGTGACCTACACATTCTCCATGACTATGAATCTGTCACAAATGAATGATCCACATTCGGGCTACAACACGTCCGTTGGTCCAGGCGTGTCCTGTGTCCTCCCAGAACCGTGACATCACCAAACCCACTGGCGGGACATCTAAGCCGACCCCTCCTACGCCACGGTGACTCCTAATATTTTTGGAAAAAATAAATACTACACCAACCCCCCCTTTCCAATCGCATCAGCCTTCAGGGGGGAGATTAATATGACAGGACATGTTTAACAAAAAAAAACACAGAACATCATTGTGGTTAAAGAGACAGACTCAAAGCCTGAAGTTGGCAAAAAAAAAAAATACCAAGAGAACCCTGCTATTGTACCCTTGAGAAGAAGGATTAACCTGGATTTCCCTTGTAAGAGCTAAAATGTAGTCTGATGAAGTCTATAGTAACCTACACAATTAGTGGTGCATTTTAACCAGAAATCATATCAATGTTACAGCAAGGGTTTGGACGTGAAGACTACATGCAGAGTTTAACATAGTAACATACTAGTTTATCATAGTAAACATAGTAAACAGCTGAATAAAGGTGAAAATCAAGCAAAATGTCGGCCTCATTGCGTACAGACAGAAAGGTATCCATGGAAGAAAAGCACAAATCCTGCACCATGGCACTGAGATTAACATAAAAACAAAAATCATCAAACAAAAAGTATTACACCAGGGGTGAGTCTCAGGAAGCAGGTTCACTTGCTTAGCCAGATAACTTGTTGGATTTAAGGCCGTCTGGGCTATTTGGACATTATGTTCATTCACTTACATTTACAGTAGCTCAGACTACCAACAAGCTACCGAGCAAACGTGGAGCACTCCCCAGAACACACGTTTGTCTGTTTGCGTCGGCTTCTGCGACGTTCTACCTGACGAACCACACAAAGTGCGATGCCTTCCCTACCGCCACACATATACCGCCACGTCTGATGTGCATTTGTGTTTTGAATCAATTCGTTTCTCCAAGCAAACGACAGAAAAATGAATAAAGCAATTAGGAAGCACGCAACAGCGCGACAGTCCTCCCACATTTAGGTGGCTGGCTCTTTGCTCCAGGTGAAGCAAATGAAGTGGCCTGAGTGAAAATGACTCAGCGGGGCTCAGTATATCTGGGAACAGCGCAAACAGCCAATAAACAGAACATATTTACCTCCTTTATCACCAGAAGAAGAAAGCTTGTTTTCAGCACAAAAATAAACACCAAAAACTGAAGTTTGCACATTGCCAGATTAATGGGCTGCAGCGTATTAGCATAATGCTATAGAACATCATTACTGTAATTGTGTTTCTATTTACAACAGCTACTCTAAATATGGCTTCATTACTTGCAGCTTTGAAGGGGGCAGGACTGCAGTCTCGCACATCCAGGGTTAGGGGTTCGAATTTGGCACCTCTGAATTGTGTGTCTTTTGTAGATGACTAGCTTCTCATCTGAGGGTACCTGTGTTGTTTATGGTTATAATGTACAGTCTAGCCGCTACCTTGAGCGCGATAAGCAGCGAGAGGGACAGACAGATAGAAAAACTGACAGACAAACAGAGGGACAGAGAGTCAGATAGCAGCAGATAGTGAGACAGTGAGACCCAGAGATAGAAAGACAGACAGAGTGACACAGACAGGCAGACAGGTTGATTGATTTGGGGCTCACATCCTACCTGATACCTGCGCCTGGCTCTGTCAGACACCAAACAGAACCCAAGGAGACTGCATGGCTCCCGTTTTCTCATTGGCTTAGATTCCTCCCTCACTTCTACGGCTTAGTAACCTACACGGGGTCCACCTGCAGGGGCAGCATTAATCATGGCTGCCGTCTCCCTGCAAATGTACATCACTGCACAGTTACAGAGGATGATAGCACTGCAGGGCGGGCGGCTCAGCAGACGTGCCAGGTTATGGAAAACGTGAATAATGTTCGAGACGCATAGAGTCTCGTCCAAAAGTTGATGCATGGGACACAAGAGCGCCAACGGCAGACCGCGGCCCTGTCACAGGGGCAGAGTGGCAGACGTCGGGGTAGGTCACTGTGAGTTTGGCAGAATCAGCTCCATTGAAAACAGAGGTGTCTTTATAAGCGTAAGAGGCGTGTCAGGGACGTAACAATGCAAGCAACTACACAGAGTCCCATATATACTGAGATCCCGAACATTCCCTCCCAGCCTCACCAGCTACTGATGCCAGAAGCATACAAGCATTCATGCCAGGCAGAGCTAGCAGAGATGGCGCATGGCGAACAGCCCGAGGAGGGAGACCCGTGTTGGCAAGGCGGGTCCGCGTGCACCAAACGGACCTGCGACATGCAGGGGACATGCGTGCACTGCACGGTCGAGCTCACCTCCCTCCTGGCTCCGATGGGGGTTTCGACCTGCAAAGGACACAGTACTGTCAAGTACATTCCTACTATTTATGAGAGTTTCTCAGTTCTGTTCCCCAATAAACTCAATGTCACCATTCCAGAACAATCTAGGTAAGCATAATACATATTTCTTTGAGACTTTCTACCCAAGGGCACTTAAAAGATACACGGGAGCTTGAAAGCACAAGGATATTAAGAGCATTCTGTTGGGCTCTATTTAGAAACTTAATCAAAACTCATTTATTTTTAAACAAACCCCTTTAGCCAACAGCTTTGCTTGAACGCTCTGGCTGAGAAGTAGCAGTTCGGCTCGAGATAAAATTCACAGCAAGACAAAGGCTTCAACAAGCTGTGAGTGGCGAGAACATTATGTTCACTAAATTCCACACAGAATGTATGATTCATTCTAAGAGGGTCTGTCTCACATGGGGGGGTAACGCACGTGAAGGCCCAGACTTCCAACTCATTCCCAGCCTCTAAATGAAATGTAAGATTATACATTTCCAACAGTCGTCACTGCAGAGGGAGAAAGGGAGCAAGCTGACCCCAAGCCGAACCAGTCGACGTGCAAAAAGGACCCTACACCCTCAGAAACAAACAGCATTAATGTCCCCCAACTGTACAAAAATGTACCTCAAAGTCCATTTCTGTATCTTAAATTTTCATGTACTCACAGCTAAGTCACAATTGGCAGACCATTGAAATTACAGGCCAAGTAACAAGCAATTGTACCCAGAAAGGGTGATTTTTTTCTGGCAGCGTAGGTGGGGCGAGGAGGTCCAAGGGCTGTGGGCCTTGCTCCACGGGAACTAATCAGTGTGTCTCTGTTCGCTGTGGTTCTGCTAAATTCTCCTTTAATCCTTAAAGGAGCTTTGTCTCATTTTTTCTATTTTTGTGTATTTCTGTCCTGCTCACTAATGATAAGTTTTACATGGGGTGGTTCAAATAAAGCTTTGATCTGGCCCAGTTGCTGTAGCCTCGTAACCACCAATAAGGTGGATGTTTTTGTCCATAAGGTATTCCAGGTCACCTGAACAAAGGGACCCAATGAGACGTCTTACTGAACTGAAATGAAACTGTCATATGTACAAGTACAGGGACATCGGGATACACTTTTTCACACATCCCATCTTGATTAAAAAGACCAATCAGTCCTACTACGTAGTGAGTTAAGACAAAGACGTAGATGTACCATCAAAATGACATGATAAAATTAAATGTATTAAAATGCAGGAAGTCCACCATTATGTTCCGTCTATGAAGAATTATGAATCTGCCACAAATTCTCTGAGTCCTTTGATCCATATTCTGTTAAGAACATATCTGTTGGTACACCCCCCCCCCCCACTGGACCTTGTGTGGGAGTCACGGCCCCGGGTCAGCCAGTGCTCAGCACCCTCGAACAGGGACATAGCCAAACCTTGTACATTGGGGTGGCCAGGCTATTTACGGATGGGGGGAGGAACACGGCCGCCTGAACACAACCAATGACCTTCCATAATAAACAAGGGTTCAAAACCACAGAGCCACAGACCACCCTGCAACTAGGAAAAAAATGAAACTTGATCCAGATAAATAAATCTATAAACGATAATATTCAAATATTTTTATATACACACACATATATATATATATATATATATATATATATATATGGATGCATGTCCAGGATAAATAGCACAGCTATCAGTAATAAGATGCACTGATGAATAATACAAAATGATTCATTTGATTATGCAGGCATCTCGGGACCAAATACTTCTGCCTACAAGTCACACCAGCAATCAATGCAGGTTTCTCATACAGCTACTCTCCCATGAATCTCCCATGGCCACCGCTGCCTGTAGATGAATCTGTTGCTTGTAGCTTGGAGACATGATTTTCCTCAGTGGGTCCTGCAGGTATGACAACTGGGTCATGCGTTTTTCCTACTCTGTCTTCGGGAAGAGCTGGACTTGATCCACTCCTCGGAGATTCCAGTGCATTGTGTCAGCTGGTTAGGATTTAAGGAGGTCCTGCGCATGTTTGGCATCTTCCCAATGTCAAACATCACACTCAAGGGCCATGAGTAAATCTGTCACCCACGAGCATCCCTCCGCATACACAAAAGCGCCGACTCTCCTCTGGACCCCTGCGTGGCCCCGCCCACCTCGGATAAGCCCGCTTTATTATAAAGCTGAAACATGATTGGTCAGGGGCAGAGCCTGCCACTCAGCTGTTGGCTGGAACAAGCCGCCCAACACTCTCACGCCGTCCAGAAAGACCCACCATCACACAAGGACTGCGCTGCGGCCAATGATCGATACGCGACTCGCTTCAGCTTTTATCGGCAACACCATAAACAGATGCTCAATACCAGTCTTTGATCTTGTCCTTCAAGGTTTCCAAAATAAAAAAAAACAAAGATATGAGAAAATATGAAAAAGATACAAAAATCTACAAATACGCACATAACTATAGAAGTTAACATTCCGTTAATTCCGATCAAAGCCTAACATTTAATATACGTTATTCGTTTATATGTGATCGATTCCCGCAAACCTGTGGTTCACAAACCCGGAATGTGTAGAAAGCCATTTTCTCAACAACCGTCTTCCTAAATTCAAATATTCGAGCTCCTGGCCTCATGTTTATATTAGTTAGCTAAGATATCTTATGTATACTAAAATAAAATAAATCTGTGACTGAGAAAGGTAGAGTGTAGCCAAGAACAGAAAGTATGAGAGGAGCCCGTTTCCTGCCGCTTATAAATCCGCTTCATCTCCCAGCACGCAGATCCAACGCACCTGACCTACTTTGACGCGAAAACACAGAAATACACGCATGTATGCCGGATAAATCGATGGAAGACAGGCTTGCTTTTTAATTAATGTTGACCGGCTGCTGCACGTTTACCTGGAAATAAATGCTTTATTAGATTCGCTGCAAACACGTATTCAGCGTTAGTGGTGCACATAGCCCATGCTTGGGAGAAAGCAGGCACGAATACAATAGACAAGTAACAACTGATATAAACGTCCAGCTTCCAGAGAAATATTGTAAACGAGCCGATTAATACAGGAAATGTAATATCACAATGGAATATTATTACCGTCGGCAGCAGCGGCTCCATTTGCGCTCCTTGGTCCTTTGCGTCCATTCTTCTTTGCCCTTAACGTTAATTCTCACGGTTTTACTGTGTTGCTTTCTTCCGTGTTAAAATTTGGCGCTTCTATGTCAGAATTAAATTTTACATAAATGAACTCTACATGGTCAGATGTATGAAAGGATCCACCAGCCTGTTCGTGCCGCACGCTTTACCGCCGACTACCACCGGCCGGGTCGGACCGTGACGATTTATGATCGTGCGCCTCTTATGTGAGGGAACTGCTCTGGTCTCATTACCGCTTCCAGGAGACAGAAACCCAGAGAAGGACGAATTAGTGGAAGCCCTGTGGGTTTTTAACAGAAATGAGTCACCCAGCTGTAGGAAGTACATGTTGTTTAATTAAAGTTGCACTGTAAATAATGTGCACAGCATGTAAAATATATAAGAGAGATATGTCAGGGGTTTTCGAGAAGAACTGTTCTCCACAAGTTAATGATGATAAATCTCGAGCTAGTGGCCACTAGAGGGATGACCATCAAATCATTGCTCTTACAGTCCAATTTCTATGTTATAGATGCATTCTAACTGACGTAAACAGAGATGCCTAATGTCAAAGATTCCATGTCATTGGGTTGCTTTCGTATACCAAAATTAACGCATATCAAATATTTATCAGGAATTCTACTGGAAAACAGTTGTAATGTTCGCTCATTAATCGACCATGAAGTTTACTTATTCCCCCGATTCAACCTGAAGCACTAACTGTGCCCTGCAACCAGTACATGGCTTGCATTTTGTAGCCTAACGTCGTCTTAAACGCTGAGATGCTTCTAAAATAGCGTCAAATGTAATAAATAATGTATTTCTGCAATTATAAAATCATCATCAGATGTCGGCCTTATGCTTTGTGAAATGCCAAACAACACAGGACCACTGCACCGTATGGAAATGCAGCCTAATTCATGCAGGGTGTGGAAAAAGTCCTACTACTGCTGACCATGTGACCGTTTTCAACCAATAGCTTTTTTCTTTGAGTCGATGGTGGAGAATTTCATAAATGTGAATAGATCGGCCTATTTTGATACTCCTTTATGATGGTGGTAAAATTATACAGCTTAGTCACTTTCTGTCCCGGTCATATGTACCTGGGTGCATGTAGTCATGTAAACGGCATTAAATCATTTTGGTTGTGATCGATGGGGGTTTCGGTAAAGCTGGTTTGCTTATCAGATTAATATAGCCGCTTTTCAACAGATGGGTTTCTGTGCGTATGCTTACGCAAAAATAAAGATATTTAGGAATATTTCGAATTACGTATATTATCTATATAGAAATGTGCAGGGGGCGCCAAGGTGGTGCAGTGGTTGGAACTGTTGCCTCACTGTCCGAGTCTCCGCCATGGCTCCCTGTGCACATGCTGAGGTTAATTAAAGTTACCAAATTGCTGGTAGGCGCGGCCGTGTGGACGTACCCTGTGATGGGGCGGTGCACTGTCCTGGGATGTTCCCTGCTTTGCGCTCCGGACCGCTGTGACCCTGAATAGGACAAAGCGGTTATAGAAAATGGATGGATGGAAATGTGCATGTAGGTTTAAAAAACGCAAACTAAATAATGGCAACAGCAAAATTTCATTCAGTGGAATAGTGTTTTTTACGAGTGCCCTGCTAACGTTTTGCATCACTTGCTTCCTAAATCATTAAATTTGGCATACTTTTTCTGTGTCATTTGAATAGTGTAATTCTATCGTTGAAAACAGATCATTCTAATTTCAACGTGTAGTATGTCATAACTAACGATATCTGCTAAAAAAAAGATACGTGCAACCGTAGGAGACGTGAGGCACTGATGCCAAACTGAGCCACAAAGCGCCCTTCGTAGTTCCGCTAAGGAAAATGTCTTGCCCAGAAATCTGGTGCACTAGCACCCTCTGCCAGGAAGTCCAAGAATTTCATACTGAATATATCAACATTGCTGGGCAATTCAAAGTAATGATTCCTCGTACAGAATCCAAAGACTCTACCCTCCTTAAAAAGAATGACCTGGGTCTGCCCCGGGGCCTCCTTCCCATCCAACATGCCTGAAACATCTCTCCAAATAAGCATAATGTAAAAATAACCAAACTTTTACATAGAATATGTTGTAAAATAGTATATCCTTTATCCATCCATCCATGTTCTATACTCACTTGTCCTCTTCAGGGTTGTGGGAGGCTACGGGTGCAAGGCAGGGACCGACCCAGGATGGGGCACTAACTCATCGCAGGCATATTCTACACATTTAATAAATTATTGCTAAGGAAAATTTTTGACTAAATTGTCATGTTTTTCACATGACAACTTGCATATTTACCATTTAATACTGGAGACTGAGAACGGTTGTAACTTTTTTTTGCACTTTTTTGCATTTTAGTTTTTTTATGGAATCCCATTCAAAATTTGATATCATCTACCTGTGTCTTCAGTTAAACAGCACAGGTTTTATCTCTGTGTCATAAACAGACAATGAATGGTTTAGCCTCAAACACATGGAGTGGAATGTTACAATTTAGCCCATAGCCAGGGATAGATGTAACACAGCCCTTAGTTAAATGCAGCATTATAAATGATAAATGAAGTTTTTTTTTATTACATTTTGTTAAAATTTGTGGATGTGTATGCATAGGTGTACAATATATATTAATCACAACTAAAATAAAAGATAATAATAAAACCAAACAAAATGTCCAACTGTGCACAAGTTTTAATAACTGAATAATAAAGTGCATCAGGGGCCTCGTTGGGTATATTTTAGGGGGCTTTCATTAGTGCCCTGGGGGATAGTTTGAGAAGTGGCCTGGCAAACAGTTGGAGAAATATCACCACACAGTAGCAAGAACAAGTTTACATTGTAGCTAAGAGCAAAAATGTTAGCAATCAGAACTTGTATAAAAGATATCAACATAGGCACGGAATACAAATGACTTGTTTGTTTAATGGACAAAGCTTGCAGTGCTATCACAAAAATAAGCAAAGTAAAAATAGGAACCACGCAATGACAGCCCTTAACACACTGGACGTCCTGATGCTCGGAAGTTAATATGGTCACGTGAGTCTCCCAAAGCTCCAGGTTTGATTTTGCGCTCTTCTCAAATCTAGCGCGTAGAAGCGATAAACAACCACCTGTCTTGATTAATCGGCGTATTTCCCATTTTCCTATCGCCTCGTATTCCCTAAAATTTTTACACAGGAAGAAAGAATCCTTTGTTACTGGTATCCTTGGACGCTTCTCAGAAAATCGATAAGAACTTGTTTTACTTTAAGTTATTGTCTACATTTGTGCTTATTTGCATCATTCTAAAACAATTATTTTAGACGTGTTGTAATAATAATCAAAATACTTTACTAATGTTTTCCAATGTATTTCACTCTTATACGCCAATCTGAGAAATGACTCATAAATGAATTCATTCATTCATTACAAAAGCGAATATTGTATCAGATTACGCTGGTGGAATGAACAACATTTTGAAGTAACTCAAACATCGGGAAGTTTTATTATCCATTCGGAAAATATCGTAAAATGTCCACAAAGTCGCTTTAACTTCACATGTTAGTGTCAATGTTTAAACGATTTCGGAAAACCAATCCTTCTACACAATTTTACTTAATTTTCCTAAAAGGTGCACACCAGGCTCCCAGTGGATGGAAAATAGCTGAAAGTCCGAGTCTTTATATACAACAAATGCAAAACACTAATCAGTGCACTTTAATAACTTATGAAAAATAAATACATAATATAAAAAGAACATTATGGGGGGACTCGATTAGTCATTACCGTATTGGCTATATTGGAAGTAAATTTTTAACTGAAAGATATAAATAATTTGTAAAATTGCTAAATTCAATTAATTTTAGCACCGAAACACAAGAAACAACATGATTTTCAGGATATCAGAATATATCCCAGTCATTCTTCTATTTATGTGAATAATAAACGGTCTCCTTACAGTAGCTCTTTTGCATGGTCGTGACGTTTTCACTTGATGTATAGGGAACCGGTTTCCGTTCCTGATCCTGACTATGCCAGAGATGGTGAGAATCGTCTCCGTTTGCCTTGATCAAAGTAACCTACCCCGCCATCGCACCAATCTGTGATCTTGATGGATGGAAGGTGTCTCGGTCCAGTCCTCCGCTTTGGGGTGTTTCGTGTCGCTCACTGGAAATCTTTCTTCTGCGTCTGTGTCTAGGTGACAGACTTGCTGCCTGATGAACTGGAGTATCGGCAGGAGATAGCAAAGCTTGATTTGCTGCAAAACAGCCTTGTATTTCGAGTACTTAACCCTGAGTGATGTGTGTAGCATCCCAGCGGTGTAGCCGGGCAGGCGCCGGGGGGAAATGACAGTTTTTACCCCGACAGCTGCGTAAGTTAACAGAGTGACGGCGTTATCAGCAAAATCTGTCCCGCAAAATACATTATTAATTTCTTAGAAATTACATATTATTGCATTAAACGGTGGTTCAACATCTTCAAAATACATTTTTACGCAGTCGTGACATTTAAATATTAAATGACATATTATAATACTACTGTGGTAGTTGAAAATAATCCCACTTAAATAATGCTTAGACTACTTAATTTAATTTAATTAAATTTAGCTGCAGCAATCTTTGTACTTCATTGTATTGTTCTGTGTGTTGTGCAGTCGCAATGTAAGCAATTTCCTTCGGGATTAATAAAGTTTTCTGATTCTGATAGGGCAATAGTTGTAATCCTAAAGGCTTTTAACTAAATGTCCTGTTGCTGTTTAAAAATCTATCAAACAAAACAAGAAACGATCCAACAGCTGAAGCATGAAAAGTTTAAAATGCGTAATTGCGATATTATTAAGAATTGATGTACATTACGGCCTTTTAAGTTTTTTTCTGTAGAGAACATTTATCTTATTCAACGTTAGGCGCTATTTGTGTCATTTTGTAGCATTTTATTTAATGCAGTAAATATACGTGGAGCCTACATTTTATAGTGGATATGAAAATCGTTGAGACACTTTATCTGTCATTGTACATAATATGGCTTAAGAAAGATCTTATAACCTATTGTGTTATATATGCCACAGGGAACCCACTCCCCTTTTAAATCTCCAGCGATATGGGTCGGCCAAAATAATATCCACAAAAAATACTGTAATATGCCATCAAATGCAATCCAGATCTATTTAGACTTAAAATAGCAAAGATCCGACTATAGAAAAAAACACAAACATTTTGTTACTTTGTGATTGTTTCAGCACTCATGTAACAATCTTACTGTTTCGTTGGTTTAAAATATTGAGTTCATATTAAAACAAGCAGTACGGCTATATTCCAAGAACATTAAAAGAAACATTCTACGTTAGCCTAAATAAAACAATTTTAGGTTTCAGAATACCGCTGTAAAAACTAATTGCCCTCGTAAAAGAAACCATATTTATATGCTATTTGCAATTTGATAATACGTTTATAGCCTTAGTAACGAAAGGATAAAATTAAAACACCTTTTAAAAATGAAAAGGCTTGCATACGCTCCAAACCCTCTGTGACTCTGAATAGTACAAGCGAGTATAGAAAATGGATGGAAGCATGAATGGATGTATGAGGATAATAAAGTCTGTTGAAACGGTCGACATACACTAAAGTAAAACATCAGCGCTATATTTAAGGGTGTATTCAAACGTACAGGCCATCTACATTGACGACTTCATTGGGGTAGCGCAGATGTCAGCTGACAATTTATTCGAAGCTTAGTTTAACTCAGGTGACTAAACGGCCACAAGTATGGGGCTGTCACTTTTAATTAGAGAGGAACTACCAAGTTAAGCCACTCCTGTTGCTGACATACGGGCATAAAAAGTGTCAAAGGCTACGTTCACACTGCCATGCTGAAGTGACTCAAATTGTATTTTTTGCCTTAATGTGTCACAGATCTGATCTTTTCAGGGCTGTGTGGACACGCAAATCTGATCTTTTCAACTCGGATTTGTGCCACTCTCATATGTGGTCCTAAATCGGATACGTATCCGATTCGCGGCCATGCGACCTCAATGAAATCGCCCAGATAGGAATTCATATGGCTTTTTGCTTATATGCATGCGCTGACATCAGCCTGCCCCGGCAGCACAAGAAGGTAAAAATGGAAAAGAGCTGCGTAAGTAAGTGGAACGATAGAGAAGTTGGGGATTTAATTGATATTTGGGGGAATTAATCTGTTCAAGCTAAACTGGAAGGAACCTATCGTAACAGAGTAGTATTTGAAATAATTGCCATAGAAATGGCACAGCGCGGACACAAACGTGGCTACAATGTCAAAGAAAAATAAAGAGCCTGAAGTTAGTTTAAGGAGGCAAAAGACTCGAATCAGCCCAGCGGTCATGGCCGCACTTTTGCGATCAGCTTTTTACCCGTGTAAAAACGAATCAATGTGCGCATGCGTGACGTTTCGGAAGACCGATGCGTTCACATTACAGTCAGATACATGTCACTTGTAGTTATGAATGTGAACCGTAAAAATAGACAAATCCGATCTGAGCAAAAATCTAAATTGAACGATGTGGCTGGCTGCGTGAGCGTAGCCTAAGGCTTACACAGCAGAGTGAGTGGTTTTACAGAAAATGTGACTTTCCACTTGGGACCAGCAGAGGACGCCATTTCTCAGTTTGCCACATTTCTGAGCCGCGGGAGCTGCTCATGTCAGCTACAAGTGCCAGCTGTAGTCTTACATCGAATATTCAGGTTATACAGAAACATCAAGGATCATTTGAAGATTCCATGTTTTAAAGCAGTTACCTGGCACCCAAATCTCTTGGATATGATGAAATACAATGGAAATATCCTTAGTATTCGAATTTTAAATGAAAACCTCTTTATTGATTAAAAACATAACGATTTGAGGAGAGCTTTTTTTTTTAAAAAAAACTGAGAAATCTTGCATTACTTTGGCCCAACCATAACCTAAAAGAGAAGACAGACAGACGTATAACACGACATTAGCTTTACGAATACGAATCAAAAGCCATGACATAAAAGCCAAGCAAGTTACTGCTGCGAATGAGACTGCAATAACACGAATAACCAGGAGTTACAGTTAAAACTATACATGTGTATTTTTTTTTTTATTTGAACAGCCTGTCCCTGTGCCCTTCAGATACGCAGCGAAGCAGTGTGGATGCCACTCACTCGGGAACTGAGGCCATTACTTCCCTGACTTGGAGTTTCAGGTCCAAATTAAAAACATTTACAAACCACAGAAGGCAGTAGAGTAAATTCCAGTCAGGGTTAGCAGGTCGCTGAAAGCAAACAAGTAGGTAAACACCTGCTCTAGCACTGGTGGGATGGATCTGGGCAAACGGTCAATTTTAACGTATGAATTACATTTGCAGGAAACCAGCAATCTCAGTCCAAGTTCAGGCTTTTAAAATGTTTATTTCCAAAGGAAAAGCACAAAAAAAAAAAAAACGAAAATAATGTACAGACAGGCGTCACTGAAAGACCACAGTATCCAACATGGCCGCTAGGCACTGCACGATATTCGACGTCATCAGGACGTCCACGTGTTCCTCTAAGTGGCGTTTGGGGTCCTGTGAGGTACAAGCAAGAGTAACAGAAAGGCTGCTCAGATTTAAGGCAGAGAGGGCCTTAAATATATCAGTTAAATTAGGCTCTTTATACGTGCAATTAAATCCAAAAAAACTAGTTGACCGGAGATACAAGCTTCAGTGAACAACTACTAATCAAGCTAACCCAGGACGTTTATGCATTTTTTATATTTCATACCCATGCGGGATAGACAAACTCCTGCGACACCTTACCTGCTTTCCGACATTCTTAATTGCGAGCTGTTCGGGGGTCATCTTGTCCTCTTCCTCTACAGCCTGAACAGGTCATACAGAAAGCGTGTCAGTCAGGTCACGTGATGCGGACACCGCCGGCACGGCGCCACATTCCGCCGGCCGCAGAGCCGGGTCACCTTGTTGTAGTTCTTGGCCAGCTCCAGCATCTCCTTCACGACGGTCTCGTTAAGCTTGCAGTGTTCGCTGTAGTCCTGCAGTGTCAGACCCTCCATCCAGCTCTTCTTGTGTAAGTTCAGCAGCATCTGAGGGGCAGCGAGCGTGGGCATCATATCAAGGGGACACCAGTAGGAGGACTGGCCGAGCGGCGCCTAGAGATAACACACGTCTCCCTCCCTCACACAATATAGTCCCACACTCGCTTAAGCCGCCGTGCTCTGCGACACATCCTCGAGGAAACTAAACGTTCCTCCTTTCACTTTCTCCTGCTGCAGTTTTAAAGCCACGTAAGAGGTTACAAACCTTCTGCTCCAGCTCGTTTTTCCTGTAGTTGATGGTGATTGAGTAGTAATGCCTGTTCAGGCCGTGGATTAAGGCCTGGGAAGACAGAACAAGCGGGACAGCCTTAAGGGTGACGGAGCCGATAACATTCAGTAGTACAGCAACTCTACAAAAGCTGAGAGCAAAATTAAAAGCCAATCAGCATTACAGCAAAACAAGCCTAACGCTAGTTATAACAAACACAGTCTATATGAGCTTTTATGTTCTACCGGACTAAACTATTATGGTAAGAGACGCAAATGTCACTCAGATATTATAGACACCAACTTATTGGCCGTCAATGGGCATCCCAGACAAAGGGGGATGACAGCTCATTATCGCTGTGTACTAAGGTCCAAATGCATGGTCCCCTAAAGGGACAAAAACTGACTTGCCTGTGTTTCATGAGAGGGGGCCATTACATAGCTACTGATTAATGAGCAAGCGAAGGCAGCCCCCCCCTTGAACTGTCCATGGAATTAGCACCCCAAAGAACAGGGCAATGCCATGGCTAATGTAGGGTACATTTCCATGTCCCACAAAGGCCTTAGCCTGCGGAGGAGCAGGCCTCATTCAACAGGGGAGGTCCACCCAACTCTCCAGGGCCTTCTGGAACATGTCAGAGCAATGGACATGAACGGATAGATGGGAACAACTGAACACGATGACTCAACATGGGTTATTAGTATGATGATGGGCTCTGCCATTACAGTATCTACGTCTACTCATCGGCCACTTCCAAGACACACTTAGCTGCAATCTAATCAGCTTCCTAACTGTGGAGTTGCTTACTTGGATGGACGGCTTGTTCAGATGACCGAGGTTGGACGTTGTTTGCCTTGGCTCGTGTCCCAGAACCATCATGTTGGCGTTGATGAGCCTAAAGGCGTCAATGACGACCTACAAAAACAGGATTCAGGGGAGAGAGAAAAAATAAGTGTCTGACTTTTTCTTGAACTGAAAATAATGGAGGAACATCTGCACAGCAGCGGCCAAAGCGCATCTCAACCCTCCAACTTGACAAGCTGCTTCAACCACAGGTGACTGAAGAACCACGCAGACGGCATCTGCCAAACAAACAGCTGAAGAACCACACAGACGGCACCTGCCAAACCACCAGCTGAAGAACCACACAGACGCTATCTGCCAAACCACCAGCTGAAGAACCACACGGACGGCATCTAACAAACAACCAGCTGAAGAACCACACAGACGGCATCTGCCAAACCACCAGCTGAAGAAACACACGGATGGCATCTGCCAAACCACCAGCTGAAGAACCACGCAGATGGCATC
>JAODUD010000035.1:21168799-21193486 GCA_026784285.1 Stomatorhinus walkeri | reverse complement strand
CCCCCCCCCCCCCCCCCCCCCCCCCCCCCCCCACATGCTGTTGTCTTCCGCTACATGCTTTAAAAAGAACAAGGTCAGACAAAAAAACTCAGAATTTCTGTACCCAACCCCCCCACCCCCTTCATGCCATAACAGGTCAAAATTCAACAGCGAGTTTTCCCCCCCAGTGTTTCTTCAGGAGTTGCATGGCTTCGCTTCGTGCCCCCACCACACAAACACACACAAATGTCTTTTATAACTCTCTAAAAGGGGTCACAACTGCTGTGAGTCATGAAGCAGGCATGTCTGCGTCTGGGGCTGGAAAAAAGCCGCCAACAGGAAGTCAGCCCCCCCCCCACTCCCCACTTCCCAGATTCCAATCAGGAGCACTGTGCTGTGTGGAACACTGCAGATAAGGGGGTATAATTCATACTGGGGAAGTTCAAGCTATCAGAGAGAAGATATGGCGGAACGAGAAGATGGACCACGCAGGAAGGAAAGTCATCTCATTATTCTGCTTTTTAAAAAACTTTTATGTCAAACAGTCCAGATTTATCCAGTTGCACATTGCTGTTTTCCTGGAATTATTCAGTATAACCACTCTGTTCAAAGGTACACCTCATATGCGTTCAGACACATTCATACAAAGGAACATACATATTGATGATTCCTCCCCCCATTCATAAAACAGAACAGAGCATTTCCCAGGAGTAGTCTAGGATATATTTTTTCAATGGCATGACAGAATTTCCTTTCCTAGAATTCAGCCATTAATGAGACATTTCACTCCATAATTATTGTCCATCCCTGTCCTGCGATAACATTTTAGAAGAATGTGTGGTGACTCATTTCTTAATTCATTTTAAAATTGGATTTAATGTTTCTTTTCTCTGTAAACGCATTATGGCCTGGACTTTTACAGCTGGCAGTTAATATGGTTTTATCAATCACTCAAAAAGACATAAACGGCTATATATTAAATTCTGACAGAAAGTAGAGAAAGAAAGAAATCCCAAATTGCCAGTATGTTAAATTTCCTTGAAGGCAGAGAAATAGAACATAAATGCCCATTGACTGATGTTTCCATGAGATAATGGAATTATCCTGAATAAAATTTGTTTTTATCCAGAAAGCTGCAGGACTCACAAACTGTAAGATAATCCTAGAAAACACAGTAGAATCCTGATTCAACTGAGACGAGGGTTCGAATAATTAATAATTAAAAATGGATACTTAATATTACATGTTTAAATTGGAAACTCGTGTAGAACCATTGAGAAAGTGGCTGAATCTTCAGGGTCCAAAATGATTAACTGTCCTAGACAGGATGTGACCCAGAGCAAGTAAATTTAGTGATGTTACCGCAGCGGTAGTTTCCAGCTCATGACGCCGGGAAGATTAACATCCGGCGGGACCTGGCAACGATTATGGGTGTTGCTGCCAACTGATCTACGTCTATGACATCAGAATCAGAAGGGAACCATTTTCAAATTATTTCTGAGGTGAATTAGAGGCAGGTACCCTTTAGAACCATGTGCCGAAATCCAATTAGCCACTAATGGACCATAAACAAAAATATCCAAACAACCAGTAATGGAGGTCGGACGAGACAATCCAATCAGCCAATAATGGCCCCTAAACAAGGACATCAATAGTGGATCATCAACTGGAACATTTGCTTAGCCAACCATTAGCGGCACAGACACTCTGACTGGTGTCACTGTCGGGCAGCTTAGGGTGTTGATACCGATTCTTACTGCTATCCGATCTTCCTGTTTCTAGGTTTTGATGGCCTCGATGAGTCAACGCTGAAAGTCACCCTGGATGAGTCAGCTATTTTTTAGAATGTCAGTATTAACCGTAGGTCCTCTGGGATTAGTGCTGCAAATTTCTGCAATGTCACCAACAGAGCTGTCATCTGCCAAGTGGGTCTCATTTAAGACGGGGCTTAAATAAGGATAATTCATACAAGTGTAGTCATTTCTTGAAAACTTGCAACAGGTGAACCAGGTATCGGCCAGGCAAGAATCGCACAGCTAACCAGGTCTGCTCATTGGCAGCCCTGTGGCTGGATCACTTGGCTGTTTGTCAGAGGTTCAGAGGTGTGTCTGTGTGTTCTTCTTTCTCAGTTGTGGTATCGCGTGCGCACTCACCTACATATCTCTATGCCAGGGCGGGGTGTGTGTGTGTCTTTGTGTGCTAATGTCACTTTATTCGCTAGGTGTAAAGCCCACAGAATTCCCCTGCGCTAATGCAGATTTGGCTGTCACACCCCCCCCTCCTCCAGACACAGGCTGGGCACTTCCGCTCCACTGTCACCGGGCTCTCCTGCCACTGGAGAACACCCCGCAGAGACCGGGGCAGACAGCAGCAGAACCGGTACTCGGCTCCGATATTTCTTGATACCACGGCTATATGATCTGGAACGAAAACCCGCTGTGAATGTTCAGTGCATCACAGGAAACCGGCACAGCCAAATTGTGGTGAGTCAGTATGGAAAAGTTTGAGAAATCATTCCCGTTGCCTTGAAATGACCCGTCAGAATTCACTTCCTAACCCTAAACCACCCATATCCATCCCATTCCCCCACCATTCCTGATTTTCTATTAATTGTAGTAAAGCACTAACACCATTTTTGAAGAGCCAAACCCTCATTAAGTCCTGCATTACATTCAAAAGACTGTGTATAGTTGTAGGCCTATTAGATGTAGATGGTTCAGTACTGATTTCCATCTGTGGGTTAGCGAGGAATGTTTTTGAATATGTTGCTCAAAATATGTATTGAGAGCATTTTACAATTACAAAGAGGGTGGAATGAGGTTTTTGCTTGCAGGAAAGATCCAAACAA
Organism: Stomatorhinus walkeri; assembly: GCA_026784285.1. Lineage (NCBI taxonomy): Eukaryota > Metazoa > Chordata > Actinopteri > Osteoglossiformes > Mormyridae > Stomatorhinus > Stomatorhinus walkeri. The sequence continues at coordinate 21,190,659 of JAODUD010000035.1, read as the reverse complement.
AGCTAAATTCATTCCAAATGTCAGTCTGGCATCCATCGCTGTGTTCGCCTCTCTCGCGTGAATAAAACTAGGACTCCACAGCATGGGGATCCCAAAATATATTTCGTGGTTGCAGCTGAATATGTCAGGAATGTGACTGCTGAGGAGCTCTGCGGACAGGTCAAGCGGTCCCCGCCCCACCGGCCAAATCGCGGACGGTACCCTCGCGATCAGAAAATCGCGATCAGATCCGTGTTTTATTTTATCCCGCAGGTGCTGTTAGGAACCATCGTAGCTCTGTCACTGGTCCAAATCTCAGGAAGACAAGACTCGGCCCTAGAAAGTCCTTCCATTTAGTTAAGAGTGCCCGCACACCCCCGCAGCAAAAGTTTGACGAAGAGTACATTATTGGTGACCCACTTAGGTGGCTGGCTAATTTATTAAGTATTCAAATATCAATATCTTGAGGGAGAGTGCATAAAGTATGCTACTCGTTTTAAAAATGGAAGACCTATAAAGATTCCATACACTAGAATCATTCATACGAAGCCCGCTTTGAAGGCGTCCCTCCGTTCGTTTCAGCAGTCTACAAAGAAACGTCTTTATACTAATCTATAGCTGTAATTGTAAGGATGTGCAGAGCTCCCCGATTAAATAAATGGCACCGTCGATTTAATTAATAATTTAACAAATTCATTGTTAAAACGCTTTTCAACGGCGCGGCCCTTAATGAGATCTACATTAACACGAACTAAATCAAACGTGCATGGTCCCGGAGCCGGGCGGCGGGGGGAAGCTCGCCCGTGCCCTCGATGCTCAGTCAATCTTTGGGTGGGGGTGTTAGGACAAGCGGAACAAGAACCAGAGGAAACGCAGGGCTGACATCCAGTTCCTGCGCACTTGCCTCAAAACTTGGACCTTAATGGGAAAAGAGTGGAAACAGCAGATGTACCCGCAATATAAATACTACTATCCTCAATACCTGCCGACTAAGGTAATAAAAAAGGCTGATCGGCGATCACATCGGGAGATCGGAGGTTGGCTTAAGTATCTGTGGCTGTTACTTCGGTGGTATTTTTGAAGTTTTCGCACTTAACACGACAGATCTTGTAACAGGGATAATATATGTCGGATTTCGGGAGTGGCTTTTAATACCGAATTTGCAGTAATGTTTGTAAGTGATAGATTAGGGGAGTGCTCCTGTTTGTTTTGCTTTTAATCTTAAAATATAGCCGTATGCTTCCATGTTTCAAGGATAATCAGAAAAATAACCTTGCAGATTTTTCCCGATCTTTTTTTATACTGTTTCCATCTATAGTAGTGATTATGCAGATAATTGATATTTCCTCTTCTTGTTTGGGAGTCTAGATGTTTGTGAATAGCTACATGAAAGACCTTGCAGTACAAAGAAAAGGCTGATTTGAACACCGGGATTTTCGGCTTTTGTGACCATTATGATAAATTGATTTTCTGTTTTCTTGCATGCTTTCGGTTTAGTTGTAGGGCTTGTGCCAGGGCTTATCTGCACAGCGCAGTCTTGCTGCGTCCATAATTCGCGCCCGTTGAGGAGCACTTACTGAAGTTCAAGTTCATGGTCTTCATACGGGACTAATTTTCCTTTTCAGTCCTCTGCATTACATCCATGTTTTCGTTTTCTTCTTAGCTTTCACGTATCATGTCGTGGCTCATTTCGAAACTTAATGTTTACGTACTTTACGCCTTTGTTTTTTCTCTTTTCCCCTTTTTGGCATGTTTTAAACAACTTTAAAAACGAGATTATTTTATTACAAAGATTTATTTTTAACATCTGTTGTTTCAAGACAGCAATCGTGTACATTGCGTGTGTACAAAGGCCTTTGTTACTTGTTTAGGCATTGAACGTGTGGTTTTAACTTTCGTTACTATGACAAAGTATTAGGAAATTGTCACTGCACGCTCTTTTGGGTAACTTAAAACCCCTATAAAAATGGGAGTGTGTTAGTTGTGATCGACTGGAAGGCAGCATTAATTAGATAATGAGTCACAGGAGGTCCAGCCCTGTGCCGAACCCTCCGTAGGATCTGGATGCCTCTCAACCTAGGCGTGTGCGAGCATTTAACTTGTAATGCCTAAAACCGAAAACCTCCTCACCTACAGAACCGAGAGCAGGAATGTGATCCCTACGTGTTTGGCCCAAGTATGCAATGGAGTCACCCATATTATGAATATCAATATTATAAATATTGAAATTTAAAAAGGTATTTAGCGATTTGTGTGAAGGAAAATATAAAAGACGATAATATTCCAAGTGGTAAATGGGAGTGGGGAATCATGTTGTTCACTTAATCCGTCTTTAACTGAAGTTGTCGGGGGTGTTTGCCAAAGCAAAATTACTCAATTGGGTAGATTAATTTAAGATAGACGTCGTGATTGTTAAAGAATCGTCACATGGTAACAGACCCACAAATTTATGGCTGCTGATGTCAACTCGGCAAGAAATCTGTAAGGAAGCAGCTGAGGGATTTTGTGTGATGTTATTAAAATACTGGTGGATCAGAGTGTCAGGATCTAAGACTTATCCTGGTGATCAATGCTGGTCAGTCACACCGCCGAGGGACTGTAAGCTGTTTTGTTACTCCCCAGGACTCTGTAGGGTTCATTTAGGTGAAGAATAAGAGCCGCTGGCATTTGGTTCGTGTAAACGCTTTACTAAGTGGGCCGCTTTACAGTCGGCGTGTCTGAAAAAGCAGATGCGAATACTCTATAAGCAGAAATCGTCCTCAGCAACCGTACCGCACTGGGATTCCTCTGATGCAGGTGTCAGTGTGAAATTATCATGCTGTTGTGTCAGTTGCTGCATCTGACACTTTCCCGAATTGCTTTAGATCAGATGTGTAAAATGGAGGGGGAGGGGGGGCTGTCTGCTAGTGTTTATTATGTTTTTGCGACTGCAATGATTGGCCCAATTTAAAGATAAATATGACTTATTAGTGGTCTTACATTTGCCTCAGGTGTTATAAATTGATGAGTGGTAGGATCCAGTTGCAGAAGGTTTTATTTCCAGAATTGTACTCCAAGACTGCGATCCAAGACACAGACAGTACATCATAGAACAGGGTGGCGTACCATGAAGATAAACCAAAGCCATTAAAGTCCACAAATGCACTCATGTCGGCGGTCCAGTCAATGCGAAACAGAGAAAGCTAACCAAATCCAAAACAATAACCAAGAACGGCAAAAGCTGAGACAACCGGCGACTGGCTGACCCTGCTTTCTCTCTATGTGCGTCACTTTGGACGAAGGCATCTGCTAAATAAATTAAATTCGAAATGTAAATAATCAGGCAATAACAGATCGGTATGATGCGAACATACAATACCTCACGACAGTTCAAGAACAAGGTCCACGAGTACTCCGGAGTGAACGAGTGCATGAACCTCTGTGCGCTGCAGCCGTGACTAGGAAGAGTGAGCCGATAAAATGTTCATGTGAATTTCGCCATTAAAGCTGTACCCCACTGGCGCTAATCAACTAAATATATTTTTAAGCAATGGGGTCATGGTATTATGCACAGGTTAGGTAGACAATGTCGTGATTTATAGACATACAGAAGTTTTTCTTCTTTTCTTCCCCCTTAAAACGTGGATGCTTACGCCTTGACAGTCACCTTATTACGTATCTTGATGCATTACGAAAGCTCGACATTAGTTGTGCTCAGTTTTAAACACAAGTGTATCAACGGTACCCCTGTGGTTAATTTCCCCACCTTTTAATCGGTTTTCCCGATTAATTTTAAGAGCTGCAGTGGGGACTGAAAGTTAATGGCTTTAGAATAACAGCTAAAATTCAATGCCTCTGTGCAGGATGGTATTCTGCCAACGGAATAAAGGGCCTTTTGTCCCGCCAGTCAATGGTGAAATCCCCGTAACCTTCGGGGACAACAGAGCGCGCAATCAGCCAATTAAAAGCACCGTCGGGTGTCCTATCTGTTGGTGGCGCGTCCTTGTTAACCTCAACCTCCGACCGGGGGGTTTGGGGGAGGGGTTAAGCGTGTTAATTGCCGTTGGATATAACATGGAACATGCATAGGAAACAATGGGATTGTGCATTAGTCGAAAAGACAAGCCATGAGCACAGGTTACAATGCAGCTTGGAGAGCCGCCCGGCTGTGAAGGGCACACCATCAAAGGTGGCGCTTGCCGTCGGGATAAAATGGGCGGCCTTTGTGCTGCTCTTGACTCTGGTCCTTTAAACTTTTGACAGGGTATGAATGAGGGCCAGCTCGCTGCCTATACTGACTGTCCGATCGCTGCGCTTTAGCTGGGAGGCTTATCGGGATTTTATGATTCACGCCGGCACTGAATCCTTGGGTCCCGCAAAGACCCGCATGGCGACACAAATATTCATTTAAATTCGTGTTCCGATCATGACCCCGTTTATTAAAACGTCTCGGTGAGATTGGCGTGCCGTTGGCCGTAAATAAATCGGACCCTCATTTTAAGCGTCCAAGATAAGTGGGACTTGAGCCACAAATATATTTTGCTTTTAATTAATTCCGTCAGTGTCATTATTTCGCTCTGGACATATTTTTGAGCGCGATGCATTTTTGAGCATGCATACAAGTAAAAATGGGAGTTCTCATTGCGACGCATTTTTAATATCTTAAAGAAAAACACATTCTAGTTATTTTAACACATCATCGATCTGAATGAGGAACGAAGATTTAATAACACTTGTGTTTTATTGAATTTTCGCCCGGATTTCGCCGTAAAATTTTATAATACCGAACAAATTGAACTGGAGGTCTGTGTTTTCCCTTCTAGATGTCTGGGACATAATTCTTTGGAAAGTTATTTGGCTGGATTACTTTTATTGTAAGAACAGTCTGACGTGTCTGAATGCAATTTTACAGTAAAAATTGCGTTGCCATATCACTCTGAACATTGTGCTCTCAATCACTGAAAGTACCCAAAACTCAATGTTCTTGAAATAGAGAATCGTAATTTGTTGTATGCCTTGAACTTTTATTGCAGTTTTTCACGCATTGCACAAATTTAACGTCTACACTTTGCCAGGATCAACACCATTTGTTCGCCCGCTGAGCTCCCCCTCCCGTTTAGATGTGGTGGATTTCGACACGTTGGGTCTATTAAAATAAAATCGCAGAAGGCTGTTTTCCCAGCAATCAAAGAGTCGGGGGGCAAATCAGCTTTTGGATGGCATCCAACACTGTTACCAGATGTGCAAACTAGCCCCAAACGCCCTTTAAATGTCCATGTTAAACGCTTTGTAATGGAACTAAAGGAACTCATTAGAAATGTTTTACATATATGTGCTCCTCATAGATAGTGGGTCAACTTTCACTCTACCTTGTGATCCATGACAACTTATTAACTCGATCCAGGTAATGGCGTAATTTACTGTCTTGACCGTTGTAAATGAAGTCATAATCTTGTCAGCTAAGGTCATTGTGAGGCATATGCCCTTGGCGTAATATGCATGTACCGTTTTGGCGATTAAAAAGCAAGACTTCTTGGTTAATACCGAATTTCTTAGGTTCAAACAGGAGATGAATGTGATACTGTGTTTTTTCTGATAAGAGAATCCCACAAGAGATTCACATGGTTGTTAAAATAAAAATATGAAATCCCGAGCAAGTAAAGCGACTCGTGTCATATTTAACCTCCGGCGTTTATTTTCTTCCCGCTCAGACACATTAAACTGGCAAGGGTGAGTAATATATTTAAATTTTTTTGTCGGTTTGCTTACACCATTCGCGGGTGTTTCAATCCTGTAATTGCTTCAAAAAAAAACCTCTAGAATCTTAGAAATTAGAATAAAATATTTAATTAACAACACTGCTTCTGCAGCTCTCTGGTCCAGTATATGGGAAACTGGCTGCATGTTGTTGCTTGTTGATATACCCAAATGTATATAATATGCTATGGCAGAAGACGGTCGCGTTGCATTGTCCATCAGGAATGTGCCTGCAGGCACGAGTAATGAGGCTTTAGGAAGCTCTTGTGGAGTTTGGTGTCTGTAGACCAGCATCTCTCCCATAGTCATGGTTGTCTGAATGCTGCTGTGTAGCATTGTCAACATTGCATGTTTCCTATGTTGATGGTTAATAACTCTCCGCTGCCCCCCCCCCCCCCAGCACACTTGATTCTGCTAATTAATTGCTCATCAAGCCCTTGATAAGTCGATTCAGCTGCACTGATGATGGATCGTAAACACGTGACATGGCTGCAGGCCCCAGAGAAGAGTCTGGCTCGATGTTGGTCTCACCTAGGACTATATTCATATATTCCTGCTACACTGATCCCACACTACAGAGCCTTAAATGACAGTTACGGAGGTGAAATAAGTTACCCAGAAATGAGATGCACTCGCATCCTGCTCTTGGTGTAACACTTCCTCTGCTGCAGCGCCGTGGCATTTATTGACTTGAATCGGCAAAGCTCTTCCTCCTGCTCCAGAGGAAATAACTTAACCATGACAACCTCCCATAGAAACCAAAGGTCCCTTCTTGAGCAATGGACTGTTGACAGGAAAACACAACAGGACGATATTGTATCTGAGATGGCTGTCGCCCAAGTAAACATCATCCACCATCTGAACGAAGCCCTGGTCTCCATGTCACATGACTCCCACCCCCATTCCCCAGGGACCAGCGTGTTTGACAGAGGGAGGATTAATTCTTCATTGTGACAGAGTGTCCAATAACACAGGAGTTCCAAAATCTGATCCAGGCACAAAACACAGGGTTGCTAAATCCTTTTGTTTTGAATCTGGCTCCATCTTTAACTAAACAAAATTATTGAACATAATTGTACAAATCAGCTTTTTTAATGTTTATATATATTACATTACAAACTGAATGATGCAAGACTTACACACGGTAAACAAGCCTTGTTACAGATCTATGTTTAAACTTAACTAATTTGCAATCGCTTATTTCAGCAATCGAATTAAGTGTGAAACTGCTTGATCCACTGGAGGACAGCAGAAGGCGTGGCGGCTAGGGACGCTGAGGGAGCAGGACCGTCCTTGCATCTCTGGATAATTTTCTGATACATATATATCCAGAGTGAGGTGCAGGTCGTCGCCGCCTCCTTCCTGTATGTACGGTATTTACGCTCCTGATTCGAGTCACACGAAGCCCTTTTTATTTGCCTTCCTGCCCCACCCCCATCACGCATAGACAGGCAACTGCACCCCCCTCGGAGGCAGGTTTCTCGACTCGCACTGCAACAGCCAGCCAGTCTTCCTGCGTGGGGCGTGCTTGCGCGTGAGCGCGCACACACACGTACGCAGTCGCGCGCTGCCAGCCCAGCGCGACGCCCCCGGAGCTGTCAGAGATGCTTCTCCCCCTGCCTCACAAGGGCTTCAGCTCCCGCGCCCACCTCCCGCAGCCGGCCAGGAAGGTAAATACGGCTTGTCCCCCCCCCCAGAATTCTCCCCCTGTCCCCGTCCCTTGCTGTCTCTCCTTCCCTCTCTCTCCTTCTGTCAGTGCAGAGGAACTCGTATTGACCGGAGCTGGAGGTTATGAGGAGGAAGTTGCACGGGGAGAAGTTCTAGCTCTTTAAAAGGAAGTGTCGCTGCGCGCGACGATGGCAGTCTGAGCCCCCGGTTGATGTCGCCCGGGACCCCGGGGCGCATTACGTAGCGCGCTTGCAGAGTTTAGAGAAGAAAACGACCAGGGATCATTTTACACGGCTCACAACTTTTTAGAGATACTCGCTGACCAGCGGAGGTGGGGTTTAGGGGATGAAATGATGCTTTTGGCTTTTATATCTTCGTGTGTGTTTGACCGACCCGGAGTTTCCCGTAAACAGCCATTAGGGGATCTGACGGAGATCCAGGGAGGGACGGAGACTCTGCTGGTTTCTCCGGCAAGCAGGAGAAATGAAAATGAAAGGGCGGAGCGGGGAGGGGCGACGTGTTCTGGGTCGTTTGTGTGCTCTGTAGGTTCAGCAGACAGCTGTGTTGTGTCAAAACAACCACATTAGGAAGTGATGTGAGGTTTCGAGCCTGTGTGGCTTTTTTTGCCAGGCCTTAACGGAAAAGCCCTCCGCAGGTCCGAGTGGTCTGAAGAAAACAAAAATATCAGCGTTATTGCGACCTCGTTTAGAAGGGACAGCATTGCTAGAGGCAGTAGGCCCTATATATATATATTTTGTTCTGGTTTCCCCAGTCGACTCAAAACAAAATCTGTGCAAAACGTATAGGTTCACGTTTCCTCTAGCTTACTGAAGCAGTAGGCTTAATGTAGAATCTGATATTTTCTGGGCAGGTTTTTAAATTAAAGTTTACATATCCAAGAGAATATCAGCCCAGTTTTCCAATGTATTGGTACAGGGACTCAAGACATCTGTCCATTAATGAAATTCCATTACCATTCCACCACATGCTGTTCTACAAAAGATGATCGCTATTAATTTTATCCTACACTGTAAAATTAATGAGACTGTTGGTTATTGTAGATCACCATGAATGTCGTATTTACCAGTTATGTTGTAATGAGTGATACTGAAATGTTTTCTTGTACAGCATTCCACAGCCAGAAATGCTGGAGCAAAAATGTTAGACATTAGTGTACTTCCCTTCAGAAGGTAGTTTTTCGCTCGCACTGTCCGCTCACACACAGTGACCTCTGCGCAGTGCCTGTCTCACCGTCCTCTGCCACCATACATCCATACATGCTGTACCGTTTGTGACCTCTGCTATTGTGAAAATCCCTGCTACATTGTAGTTCTGATGTAAGCAGGACCGGGGTGGCAATTGGTACTGTCATTGTCACTATAAGGTTCTGGGGCTCCGAGTATCGTACCTTGTTCCACCATCAATGGAGTTCATATGGGGTGAGGAGCATGGTTAGGGCTGAGCGAGCAGGCCGCACGGGTGGTACCCAGGACGTGTGAGGGGTACGCTGACAGCCAACCCCAAAGGGACAGCACAGCCTGGAGAGGAGGAGAACCTTAAAATAATGTTGCCAGAGCTGGAGGAGCACTGAAGCCATTGGACCACAGGTTGTGAACCACTTAACGCAAATCCCTGAAGGGGAGAGTGCTGTTGTACCCTAGAGCAAAGTCTGTGAAGTGCAAAAACTGTAAGGTGCTTTGGACAATATGAGCTGGTAGCCATGAAACGTACAGATAAGAATGCCGGGAGAAAAAATGTCATGGCTATTGGGTAACATTTTTGAAAAGGTTGCGATTGGGGAATGATATTCATATTTTTTTCATTTCTCATGAATGATTTTGGGTGGTGGTGTTGCTTGACACCTCCAGGCTGCCTGGTTCGAATCTAACCTTGGGTCTGTGTGTGCAGAGTTTGTGCGTTCTCCCTGTGCTGTGGTAGTTTCCGCCCACAGACGGTACCTGTAGTGTGATTGTAAGTGCAAGTGTGCACCTGTGTGGGCCCTGTGACGATCTGGCATCCTGTTCAGGATGTACCCCAGCATGGCGCCCTGTGTCACCTGGGATGAGCTCCAGGCTGCCCCCATGACCAGCATAATGGTTAGAAGATCAATCGTTTTATAAATAGAATGAAGATCAAAAAACCCTCTTGGTTCAGTTTTGACTTGCTGCTCTGGACCTGTTGTTGACATTGCTGTGTTTACAGTCATCAAAGGAACAGATGTCATGAGCTGTGTCAGCCGTTAGCGCCAGGGCCGCTGGACTCGCTAGAGGAAATATGCAAGGCGCACGGACATCGAGCGGCCGGCGAGTTTCGGCGATGCTAATCTAGCTAGCTAGTAGGGAGGTTGATGCCAGAGCTCACGCTTCAGGCTGCGATGCGCTTTTTGAGGACAGGAAATGCAGCACGGTAAGCGAAAGCATCTCAGCAGACTTCTCCTCCCAAGTAGGGCTTTTAACAAGCCGAAGTGTCCATTCTGTATTTTATTTTTTAAATATTTATTTTGTCCAGTTAATACATGTTCTTTCAGTGCAGGGACCTACCTCCATCCTCAGAGTGTGTACGGCTTTAACGCTGGTGGCGGGAAGCGGCTTTTTGGTTCATTTCTTTGCCTGTCCTGGTGCTCTCTGCTTTTTCTGCCACAGGAATGTTTATGATTTGGCTGTGTGGCCAACTGACGGGGGGGGGGTCATGTTATTGGAACAGAACAGCATTGCAGACAAAACTAATTCCACGATTATGGAAAAAGAGCACGACTATTTTGCATAAAAGTAACTCATGTTTGCGGTGGGGATAAGCTTACACTAAAATTCCTTTTAATATGTGAAATAACAGGAGGACAAGAACAGGTAACCATTGCTGTTCCGCTTCCTGTAGCTCACACTTCATTGTAACCCACGTTAAGACATCTTTAACAACTAAGGACTGAACTACTGCACAACGCCTCACAAGCAGCTACCAGTACAGTATGGTTTTGGATTAATCTGCAAAATAGTTTGTGTGCAGTTTTTTTTTTTTTTTTTTTAACTGACCGCATCAACCAATAGCTTTGAACAGAAGAAGCAAACGCAACGCAGGATCTTCATGATCTTGGTGATGAAGCCCACGTGGAAGACGGGTTTGGCCAGCTCGATGTGGCCAAAGTGACCCGGGCACTCTGTCATGTTACCTGATGGAAACACACAACAACAGAGTTTTCAGCCATGGAGCTGAATTAAGACCAAAATTTGTATTCGCACAATCCAGCCTAATACAATGTTTCCCAACCTCGGTGACCCACACACAGCCCACATATCTGCAAAAATGTGCACTGTCTGGCAGAGAGCTGAGAAGGAGCAAAAACGTGTACCTTCTGTAGGTCCCTCAGGACCAGGTTGGGAAACACTCGACTAACATATGGTTGTCACAAGTACGGCACTAATATAATAATTACCTGCACATGTCTGACATTTCCCCGACCGCTCGATGACACCTTGCCGAGGATCCATGAGACCTCCCAGTTTTGGACGTCCTCCTTCTGTGGTTTCAGGATACTTAATTCCCCCCTCTGTGACAGACATTCTTTTCTGAAAGGAAGGGAGAAGAGGCGAAAAATAAATGTGATCAAAATAATAAAGGTACAGTAAAATAACTTTAGGCTTATGATACACAACGAGGTGCATATTTATACACGAGTGGCAAGTTACAAGCCAAAAGAGCCATGTGCAAAGAAAATAAACGTAAATTGCATTTATGAAAGCGCGCCACGAGTATTCAAAAATCCCAATTTATGAAGGAACTTCGTTCATTTACACTAAGCAAATATCCCAGATAAAACTGTATGCAGGAACCGCAGCTGCCGAATGAAACAATCAAACGGAAGACACGCGACCGGGAAAACTCCCCAGAATATGTAGAGGAAGTTCAATTGAGTTGAAAACGCATTAAGTCAGCGAACATCATAGCGATCGAGTCGTTGATACGTGTTGTTATAGAAAGACATGCGTTGCACCACTTTAAAACAGGCTTTATTGTCAAAGTCACAGATTAAAAGTACATAAAGGAATGTAAAGCTCTAAGTCAACACGAAGAAAGTGTGTCTGAATGCGATAACATGTGAAAACGCACGTTTGACAAAAGTAGCATTAAACTTGTCTGCTACCGTGAAATGCATGACGCCATCAAAGCACGTTTAAGCATTAAGGGCATTTCTCTTTAATTACTGTAGACATCCGTTTTGCAGTGAAAGTGAAGTTCTGTAAACATGCGGTTCCTAACGTGAACTAGCTGTTAGGCTAACTACGTTAGCCTACAACAAGACCAACACATTCAATAAAGGATAAATATTGAAAATCCATTGGTATATTTATCTGGATATAGAGGATCAATAAGAGAACACTCCATTCAAAAAGTTAAATGAAGTCCCCCCTCCCCAAACCAAAACCTACAAGCTCATCTGGGCTGATGATGCCGAATTGCACCCTCTTGATGAGGCGCATTGGGCATGCGCTGTCGCCGGAGGGCGGTCCGTGCATCCTGTCTATTCAAAGAGACGCGTCCTCCCTCGGCACGCCGCTTTGTAAAGAGGAACAGGTAAAATTGCCACTGAGACTCTCTCCAAGCCCCCACCGGCGACCGGGATGTCTCCGATGGCGAGTTCCCAAGGACCCACGTTGTTTACGGATCTATGAGGCTGCTTATTTACGTTTTTAAACTAGCTACTATTACTAAGGGATACCTCCTTCCCTTTTCCCGAACTACACTCCGGTGCGCTCTAAGCGCATCTGAGCAAGAACTGCTCCCACACGACTTTATATAGACTGTACGATGGGCTACAGGTTTACAAGCCCCACACTGCAGGGGCTGAACAGTTTGGGGGTGGGCAATAAGCTAGTGTAGTAAAACGGCAATTGGCTGCTGGAGAGATACGCCTGAATTATGAAATAGATCGGACGTACACCCAATGAATGTGCACGCTATGTTTTAGAAACGAATTGGAAGAGGGGGAGTGCATAAGGCAATTGAGAAATATTTCTATTGGCTAAATTATATACGAGGAGGAGTTTCAATATATTATTCAGTTAGTTTTTTTTTATATTTCTTGAAGTCTTACACGGTTCGTCTAAAGGCTAATGAATATGTAAATTATGGCAAGAACGCACCAATAGAATCAAGAAACGACAGTTCTGAATTAATTCTTGTTTGACCCGCCTTATTTCCGAACAATTCCGAGTTCGGCCGAATAAGAATTTTCCCCTCTTTGCAAAAATAAAAAAAATCCGCGCTGTCTCGCCCGTCTCGCTTTGGATCAGCTACGACTCTTGGAAAAGAAGCTCGCGCGTTAAGGCCTACGTAGACCGTTTCATAAAACCAAAATATTTTTTCAGCAAAATTCGCTAGTTTAGCTAAACAAAGTGGTCACATCGGTGTTATTTTCTTTCAGTTTTTGATCGACGTCGATATTTTATTAGTTTTTCAACATTTTCTTCGTTTTTTACGGGAATGTGCTCCGCTCCTCGGTCTCCAGTAGAGGTGAATGCTGGGCAGCCGGCACTCTCTCTGGCCATGTCGTCTAGGAAAATCCGAAGAAAGCCTGTACTGTATAATATTGTTGTTTTTCAAGGATTATGGCTAACTGACTTCTGTAGAAGTGGACAGGACGTTATTGCATAGTATATGTGTTTTATTCAGGTAACTTAAGTTTATTTTTCCACAAAAAACTAATGTAAACGGGAAGGCCGAAATTGATACGACAACTTAAGACTACGTAAAGGAGGCAAAAGTTTGAATACTTTGGATTTTTTTGTGTTGTAGTTTTGACAGATCTAAAATGCAATTATCCGTTGTCTTGTACAATTGTGATTATTTTTATCTTTAAATTTCGTAGGTGGCGTAGTAACTATATTCGATACTCTGCAATGGTGGCGAGAGAAGGAATGCTAACTCGCGGTTTGTTCTTGCTTAGCTAGCTAACCAGCACGACGGCAAATAGTTCGAGATATTTAAAAGATTGGTGTTGGAGATATGACAGTGCGGTTAGATGCTTATCAATTCGTCATCAATTTGAAGAAATTGAAATTGTTAGGGGAGAGAGAGTACAAATTGATATGATTTATTGGGTTAAAATAGCAGCGAAGTAGCTTTCTTTAAACAATATGGCTGCCAACATGGAATTGGCTTGGCAAGTCATGAGGAACTGTGCACTTTGTATGTAGTTATTCACACTAAGACCTTTAAATTTCGTTGTGTCAGACTGAATTTGAATTAATTTAGCCGTGTTGGGCAGCCGGCGAGTCGCCGGTGACTTCGTGTCGGTGGCTCAACAAATACGGAGACACTAGCAATGTAGTGAATTATTAGGGAAGGGCTTTGTTTCCACGAAAGGTTTCTTTTTCCCCTAAGAAATAGCAGTGTGCAAAACAGCCATTTCGACTAGGTCTATACAGTAAGCCCAGGACCACTCTTTGTAATGGAGCTGTAGTTAAATCGTGTACAGACGCAGGGGCATGTACATTTTGGTAAAGTTTCATTATTATCGACTGGTTGCTGTCTAGTATCCCAAATGTCGCGCAGTGCAATTATATTCCAGGCGTCTTCGGTAGCTATGGACTTTTAGGTAGGCCACCAACTTCGATAGACTATCATTCGTCTCAGTCTGTTATTTCCTAGTTAGCTAATGTCGTCTCTTCAGTGTTGTCCTTTGAACGTTCTCTCAGAAGCCCGCTGTTTACAAAGCACTCCTTTAATTAGATATAAATGATTTTCCTAAGTACGTTGGCGATGGTGGCATGGAGTATTTTATTTAACATCTCCTATTTAAAGTGAGAAAACCCGAAGAGGTAACTATTTTAGCGCTACCTAAGTATGCTTGACATGGCGGGCGGGGGTCGTAAAAATGGAGTTTTTTTTTAACGGGGCGGGCACAAAAGGACAGTATATTCGGCTGTGTAACTAGCCAAATAAGTTACACACTAACTAAGGGCAAATGTCCGCGTCGAAATAACAAACGGTAACCTTATTTCGCTTAACGTAGCCTAAACCAAGCTGAAAAACTGAAGGCTTGGGGATAAACTGACATTTTGAGTTGCGCTTGTCCTTCTACCGTGAAGTTAATGACCGAGCCCTATGGGGAAGCTGGCGACCACCGCCGGGCGGTTGCATAATCCCGTTAGGAGGCTCGCTTGAACAAAAATGGCCTGTGTGTGACTGTCGTTCTTGTGCATGGCTGGGAATTTCGACGTACTGCGCATGCGACATAATTCCCATTTACCCACATGGAATGTCCTGCCTGGAACCGTCACAAGTACCAAGCGAGTATAACTTTGCATGCTTGTCTTTTTGATGCTTTATAAAAACTGCGCAGGTGCGAAACAGTTAATTCTTTTTGATGATGTGTAATGAACTGTAACTGTATACTCGTGACACATTCATGTATCTTTGCTTTAATAAACACCAACTTCACACCTAATGGATCTACCCGTTTCTTTTGTTTGATCTAACGTTATGTTTTAAGTGCAAGTTCTGTAAAACTTGATTGAGTGAAGGATACCAATGATATTTGTAGCTTATAATTTATGTTCTGCCCATATATACATAGTCTTACCTGGTCCTGGGAAGTTAATATGCAAGTGTGACTAGTTTCCTAAACTTTTGTAATCTTGTATTTTGTATTAACAATATGGAGACTACTTGGTTATGATTTGGGAACCCAGTGACAGACAATTATTTATAGTAGTTAGGTTTTAAGTTAGAAAATGATCTTGGGCCTAGGTCATAGGTGTTGGGGGGGGGGGGGGGGGTCATTGCAACTGTTGGCTACTCTGTCTTTACACTAATCTATGGTTTTACGGCCTTGAGCATGCTTATGGTTTTGACTAACATTCTCAGCCTCAGAAGGGGCGTAAGAGACCATCTTCCTACCAGTCTACAAGGTCGCTTATGTCTGTAAACACCTCTCTGGCTCTGTCCAGATGGATGCTTGGTGATCATGCTAGTGTTCTCACTCTTGTATGCTGATGTGCTTGATTTGGAGTTTTGTGTCAAGTGATGGACATTATGTAGCAAGAAGACGTGTGGGAGAAGGAATATGGAGTTCTCTTGGAATGACTCTTCTCCCCCTGCCCATAATTTTTGTTAGTGCTTGAGCCTTCCGATGGACGGTATGAAGACTTACTGTGAATTATGTGACAGCATCATGGTTTATTTCATAAGTTTGACTGTAAACATTCCTCGTCATTCACTAGAAAGTAGTTTAAAATAAGTGCCAACATTAAACACACCAGAATACATCTGACGGATTATCTTGACTAGTTCAGTAGATCTCCTGTTATTTTCTCATTTGTATTAAAATCATATTTATGCCCATGACTTTCCATCATGCATATTTAAGATGTTAGTACATGCAAATACAAAATAATTTTCAATTTGGTCATATCAGAATTGTCATTCAAATGTTTCAGAGTGACTGGATGCACCTGTAAATCATACATTTTGCTACTTAATTTAAAATGGGCCTTCTCGCTTTAATTTCCCTATTCGTTTTTTAGCCTCTGTCTCCCTCTAGTGGAGAAGGAACATTACTATCTACCTACTGTAATTAAGTTGCGCAACATTATTTTTCTGCATAGCTCCGCCTGGTGGTGCATGTAGGCCCATGCATGAGCTGTGGAGCACAAGCAATCGAAAACACAACTTTTCCAGCTGAAGTTTTTATTCTTAACGGGAGTTCTGGCTGAACTGAATGTTTAGTTACGCTTCTGAATAATAGGTACCTTTACTTGCTATTTAGTTGAATAACAACTTTCATCACAACTGTCAGCTTGTTTATAATACCGGGCGTTTAACTACACTAGTAAGGCCTTCGTTGCCCGAAGTAAAGGCGTGGGGCTTTATTTTAATATTAACCGATGATTTTTCTGAATATATTTAATCCCTATTAGCGCTGTAAGCAGTGTTTAAATCGTTTGCCATTATAATAGGAATCAAGATTAAAACTGGATGTTGTATTAACGCGTAAGTAGTTTTGTCACGAGTTTAGTGTTGCTTTTAATAGCCTGTCGCTCTGATCTTAGGGCAAACGCTACTACGTATTTTTCTTTAAAAAAAAAAAACTAGATTTGCTTCTACAAGTGCAACATAGTTTAAAAGTTAGTGTTTACAATTTAAGATTAAATGAAAAATGAAAATTCAGAACGCGCTCAGTGTATATAATTAAATCGCTGGACAACAGCCACTGTTGCCTTAGGTCCAGCAACTTCTATCTCATAATAGTGTGTCATCCCTGTCTTATACCTTTTAGATAATTTGATCGTTAATACTACTTGATCGTACCACAGTGAAACGGACACGGGATCAAAAGTTTGCGCAGTGATATTTGACACAGTAAGGTGATCAGGTCATACGCGTTACTTTATCGGGACGAAGCACGGCCTCGAACCTTCCTGTAGCCAGTCATCTTCCTACATTACAAAGAGATTTTTAGTTTCTCCTATGTGATGAGTGAGGTACATTTATTTAATTCCTGTTAGTATTAATTGCAGTTTTAAAAAGCACTAGTTAGCCTTCTTAAGAATTCAAAACACATTTAGAATCAGTGGCTGGTGCAGCATTGGGCCAGTTACATAATTCCTAAAATTATGTTAGGCTCCATATAAACATCACTATGCATATATATATATATTTTTTTTACAAAACAAACAATAATCAAATTGATTCGAATGGAATACTTTATATTTTATGTAATGTATAAATGTGACAGTTCTCCCAGGTGCTCGGGTATTCTTAATAACAAGGTAACAAACCATGATATGTACATTTAGCAGCTAACAACGCTAGTGCTAAATACATTATTTGAAATAGGTTTTGGGAATTGTGTTTGCTTGTTTCACTCAATCAATGTATTGTGAGATCAGCATTAAATTTCAGCAAGAATTGTGGTGACTGTCAAAACATGAGAAAGAGAGTTGATCTTCAGATGAGGAGAGCAATAGATTTTTTGTTTAATAAAATTAAAGACATGCTATGGGCATTGGTGACGGCAGATCTTTTTAATGGAAGAGTATAGACTACAATTAAATGACTTGGAAGTGGTTCTTAGCCATTGAATATGACATGCTACTGACGTCAGCCATCCTCACTTACCGCATTCACAGACACAAACTACAGCAACCCCTCCTGACAAAGGATGCACTGTAGGGAACCTCACGGCAATTCCTCGGTAATTTCAGTGTTTTATTTTATTTTTTATGAAACTGTATTGTTAAAAAGTGTTTGTCCTGCAGACACGACCTACTTTATAAGTTACCCTATATCTTACATGTATCATTTTTGCTAAGCGGACAAGCAAATTAAGAACTGTGATGTTTGAATGTTTTGGTACTAGGTCCAGTTTTGTTTTGACATGCAATGCCTGTGTCCTATAGCCATGTCAGCTACTTGAATTCTCGGAGATGAGTGGAAGTATGACCATGAAGCAGATAAGTCCATCAATGATCCAACACTTCATGGTGTATGAATATAGACGACACCATGTAGAGTAATTAGGCTGATGGCCAAGGGCTTTGTGGAGTTAGCTTTTTAAATCTGAGGTTTACCCCACTGCCTGTCGTTCTGCAGTGCAAACGGCTGACTGCAGGAGCTGTTGAGTCAGAAGTCATCCGAGAGACGCCTCCTGTTCTTGTAGTGTGCTGCCAGAAAGGAGGCTCTATTTGATATATTCACGGGTCACGTGGGTATCCAGGAAGGACACGTTCACCAGCTCTTGGCTCTCAAGCTAACCGACGTGCATTTTGGATGTTTCTGAGTCGTGCCAGTGGGCTCGAGTTGTGCAACAGAATTGCCAGTTCAGTACGAACTCTGGCTGCGTGATGCCTGAGGAAAGAATGTTCACCCAGATCATCATGGAAAGACTGCGTGTGCTTCTCTTGCTTTACCAGATATAACCCTGGATGAATCCCAAGGCAAAACACTTAAAAAAAAAACACAAAAGCAAAACAACTGAAGGAAGTGCACCTAGTAGAGCTGCCGTTTCATGATGCAGAATTAGATGATCAGGTGTATTTGTGTTTAGACGTGACGTCGTCGGCTGGTGTACGTACGCAAAGCGGCTAAAAGGTGGAAGAGAATGGAAGATGTGCCGACCCAGGGGGAGCTGTTCCATGTCGATGTTAGTGTTTGCCTGACTCGGAGTGCGTGTGTTTGTGAGACTGCGAGAAAGCGAGAGAGACCGGGTAGGGGGGGGGACTGTATCGAAAAGGGGAGGGTGAGGGAGAGAGACTACCCGAAAGAGAACCTGGAGCAGAGCATGAACAGCATAAGGGAGACAGAAGGGACTCCATTTTGGCTAGAAAATTCCGGATTGTTCTTAAACCATCCACTAGACAGACTGACAGAAGGTAAGGAGTAAGGGGCAGAGCGCCGGGTTGAGGTGTCTGCTCTGCCAGTGCGTTATTCTTACCAAGGGTCTGACACGAAGGCGCCTGTGGTGGGGGCCTAATCGGCTGGCCTGGCGGGATGTCTGCACGCGCTGGTGTTTTGATTTGCTGCCGGCAAGTTCGCCCGCTTCAGGCGTGGATAACGTGCGTGTGCGGGGCAGCCGTCGAGCGCTTCTGTGTACGTGTGCTGAGAGGGAAGCCATATCCTCTGCAGGAATTTCATCATGGGGGTTAAGGGTAACTGCTACTCTGCTGCTTGACAGCCTGGGAAGGAACCGTCAGAATATTTAAGTCTTTATTTATGGCTTTTTAATTGGGGGCATTTCGGCATCAATGAGTCAGTGGCAAGATTTTACCCTTATGCCCTTCCCATTCATAATATAACCTTCACCTTTCAACTCTGGCCTGACTCTGTTTCCAAGATTTTTAAAAGTAGGTTTAATCATCATGCCTGTAAGATGGCTTGACTTCAAATTGGCGAGGTATGTTAGATTGTGTCACTGACCTGGTCAAGTTCAGGTTCTATAGGAGAGTGGGAAAGAAATCCACAGAATCTGGTTCCTCAGGATGAGCGGCACATGGCAGAGCAGAAACGTACATGCTCAACACAGAAATCATGTCATATGAATACATGAAACCAGATAGACACCTGAGTATCATGGACATGATAATCCATATATTTATGTGTAACTTTTTAAAGCTGGATCAGGAGTAAGCCATGTTCTTACGGTGAATTATTGAATTAAAAAATGCATAAAAGCCTTTAGAACCAGAATAATCAATTTAGCATAATTTTATGGAGTATATGTTCAAGGAATTGTTTTGTCATTTTTGTTAAAACACGATCAGGTAAGTCATTCACAAGGAAATACTCATGGAACCTGGGGAATGATCTTGCACGCGGGCAGAGGCCCCAGTCTGCGGTCATCAGTCAGGACGGAATGGAATGCTGCCGCGCAGATATCCTCGACATCCGTAGACTGCGTGCCGGCGTGTACAAACAGTGTGAAATAAATAAGAGCGTGAGAGTATTTTTGGGAGACGTCAGCCAAACGCAGGAACACTCGGGGCGGAAAGAGTCCTGCTTTCCTCAGGGGAGGCAGGAGTACATCCTGTTCTGGTGGTGTTAGTTTTGTTGACATCGCCGTGCCGTTCTTCGCAACAGGAAGCTCTTATCAAGTGTCTTGGTCCATGGGCTGTTTTTTTGCCCCCCCCCTTCTTGTAACCAAATGTTTTCCCTTTTTAAATATTATTCAGCAACTGTGATTATTTTTTGAATTTGGTTCAAAATCATCATGTAGGAATATGACATAAAAGCGGACACTTGCTGCTATCCGAGCCTCATGCTGCTCAGAATATCAACTCTTTTTTTAATTGGGGCTTTTGTTAGAATATGCTTATATTTTTAATTCCTCAGATTACTTCAGCATCCTCCTCTAAGGGACCTAATTAGTATCCACTGAATTTAAACACAACACACGTCTGAGCCAATAGATTTTGAGCTCATTGTGGGTAGAAATTCGAGGCATCTCACGTTTTCCGGGTCTGTGATTGCTAGGAGCACATGTGATCTTAGGTACTTGTCTTAGGTCATAGGTGTTGGGGGGGGGGTACCCGCGTCTTGTGCGTGTTGGTGTCAGTTCACACATTTCCACTTTTTTATTCGTGTGTTATTTCTGTGTGTGTGTGTGTGTGTGTGACCCTACTTCTCCCTCCCTCCCTCCTTCCCTCCCGCCATCCCCTGCTTAAAATGCCCATCATGTCCCAGACACTTTGCCAAGGAGCTCTCCCGCCTGTACGCGCTGCCTCGCCCTGTCCTGCAGGCTCAGGCGGTTGCGTAAATAAATACGCAAGCTGGTAAATCAGACCGTGAGCAGACGGGATCCGGGCGGGAACAGTGGCACGGCTCTTTTCTCCGGCGGTCGGGTCTCTGGCGGCACAACAGCCGAGGCCGGCCTGGAGCCCCGAGGGCAGCGTGCAATTGGCCGCCTGGTCAGGGGCCAGCGAGCCACCAATCAATGCTCAGCCCAAGCAGATGGGTTGAAACGATTTTCTTTTTTTTTTTCTCTCCCCTTTCTACCGGGTCTGGCCCCAAGAAGCGGGATGTCCAGAGGGACAGACGGACACAGACAAAGCGGACCCCCATCGTCCCCACATTGTGGAGACCCGACACCTCCTTCTGGAAAAACCCAGGCGCTAAATTAATTGCGCCTCTTTCCAGGCCTCCGTTGCAATCGGCTTAGTATTAATCTGTGCTCCTCTGTCCGAGCCAAGTCTGGACCGAGAAGCGCCACGGAGTTCCCCCCCCCGCCCCAAGTCCCCGCCTGCTCCCTCTTTGTCTGCCAGCTGCTGGCTGCCCCTCTCACAGGCCACGCCGCGCCTCCCTCTCTGGCCGGCCACCTCCGCCTCTCCCTCAGGTCTCCCAGTCGCTCAGTCGACCTTTCCCCCCCCGCCTTTCTTCTCTCTCCCTCCGTTGTTTCTGCTGGCACTCTGCCACCATCTCTGACCATCTGCCTCTCCCTCTTTCTTTCTCTTTATCACTCTTTCCCCTTTATCTCTCGCTTTCCCCCCTCTCCTGACATCCGTCGCCGTCGTTGCCCTTTCCTTCCCGCTCTATTTTCCTCCGCCTATTTCTAGGCCCCTCCTCTTTCGCGCCGCCCGCCCCTCCCAATATGTGCCCCTCCCAATGTGTGCCCCTCGCCCTCTGTCCTGCCGACCCGCTCTCATCCCGTCTTCTGCTCTTTCTTCCTCTGTCACGCTCAGCTTGCTGTCAGGCTCAAACTGGAGTAGGGCTCTATTTAAAGAGAGATTGCTGGGGGGGGGGGGGTTGACAGCGCGCTGGGAACTGCGCAGCACAGGAACAGGAAATATGAACCTCAATCAGCGTCGTGTCGTGGACGGAAAAAAAAAACCACACGAGCACGCAGGCTCACTTCCCCCCCTTCCTATTATGGTGCAGACGGCCCCCTCCTGACTACTGAGCACCAGCAAAACAACCCTGCCCCTTATCAGACAATTACCACCACCCCCCCCCACTCCCAGCTCTCCTGCATGGAACACAAACACAAC
>JAODUD010000035.1:21141377-21153717 GCA_026784285.1 Stomatorhinus walkeri | reverse complement strand
AGACCCATGCAGGGCTGATTAACGGCTTTTTAAAATATCCCTGCTTGTTCTTGTTCGCTTCCTGAGAGTGAGGATGGAACAAAAGGCTTTCGGTGAGTGATTTGGGCTGTTGGCTCCTTTCGACACTCGTGCACCCTCTCCCAGATCTCCATGCCACACTTTTTTAGGGCGATGTCACCACTAGCAGCAGAGACGCCACTCTCCTCTGGTCTGTGCTTGAACTCGGCCAACGATACAATTCTCTGTTCACAGGTACGGGAAGATCGTTTCGACTAAGGCCATCCTTGACAAAACGACAAACAAATGCAAAGGTATGTATCGCTGCTTGGATTTCACCTCATCATAAGGTGTGTGTGTGTGTGTGTGTGTGGGGGGGAATGGCTTATTTGAGTGAGTGGTCAGGGTTCTGCAGCCCTGCTTTGTGTATCTGTCTGCTTATGGCAATAATTTAATTTCACTCAAGTGACATGCTCCTTCCAACATGAGGCAGTAAAGACAGCCCGGGGTGAAATCGGCGTGGTCTCAATACAATACTCCACATCTTCCTTATGACCCTAGTGACACTCTGTGGGGCGGGGGGTGTATATAGTACACCCTACCATGGAAGGTCGTGAGCTGCCTTCACGTTTACCATGATTTCGTTGTACTCATTTAATTTTATTCACTTCCAATGCAAAGTCATAATAAAGAAGAGATTAAACAGCATAGTGTACAGAGCAATCGCTGGGCCTGGCTGTCGACCATAACAAAGTAGATCGATTCCCAACGGTCACATTTTCGCTACCTGGAGCTGGGAGACAACAAAATTGTGGACTGTCCGCATGTCCCTGAGGACCGGGTTGGGAAACACGGCTTTGGGAAGCTGTGTGTGTGTGGAAGTCCAGCCTCAAGCTGTCTCTGGTAACCACACAGTCATGCTGAGGTCTTCACTGTGCCCTACAGCACACAGCTACCATCCTGTGTGTGAATGAGCGTTTTCTCGTCAGAGTGCAAATAAGCAGCTCCGGCGTCTTGGAACCCATCGCCCACCTGGGACTTGGTTCCTGGGCTCCGTGTGGAGCAGGAGGTCAACAGGGGTCAAACGGGCGGCGGCAGCACTCGGGGCCCCGGGGACAGTGAACTCCTCATTCAGCCCGATGGTGACATCACAGCTCGTTTTCATTAGTATTATTAATATGTAGGTAGTTAAAAAGTCAGAATTTTTAATGCATTATTGTGCATTCAAGTCTCATTAAAGACCCGCATAGTTACACATCGTTGTTAATCAGTTATACGGGCAGATTTTTAGCTGGTTTTACCTGCTCGGCCTCAGTGGGCCGTCTGAGACCTGAGGTTAGGGCCTGAGGCGCAGTGTCTCTGGGGTCCTTAGCAACTCCCTCGGTAGTTTGGTCACGGCCCCGCTGACCGTCAATGCTGCACCGAATGCAGACCGCCCGCCTCACTCCCTGCCCGCCTTCTCTCCTAGGCTACGGCTTTGTGGATTTCGACAGCCCCTCTGCCGCCCAGAAAGCCGTGGCTGCCTTGAAGACTACCGGCGTCCAGGTGCAGATGGCCAAGGTGAGGGTACGACTCCATCCGGCCGTGCACGCTGCAGCCACCACCATCAACACACCCACTGCCATCATCCCTTAGAATCCCCCTCCCCCATGTTTTGGGCCTCATGCCTCCATCACGTCTCCAACCCCAGTGACTGAATATGATTGACTGTAATGCTTTGGATTTTGGAGTGGGGGAGGCATGTCAAAAGCTGTCTTGCATTGCATCACACTCTTCTGCGCAACAGGGCGACTTGAAGCTATGATTTGGTCTAGCAGCGCTTTCCCACAGCCCCCATGAACCAAGCCGAACTGCAAAGTGACTGTTTTCCATTTTAAAGTATGCGAGTCGTACCTGAGCCGTAGCCGCAGAGATACCAGGGTCCTGCATCAACATGCGCAGATTAACTGCAGGAACAAAGGGACTTATTCTATATATTCATTATTAGTAGTATTGCGCATCGCGATGCATTCTCGATTTACTTCCAACTGTCTTATAGTACTTATAGCTGAACAGAATGGATTCGTCATGCAAATTTACACGACCAAATGCTAATTCCGCTACCGATCGGTGCTGACATAACACAGGGACTCTCACAGATGTGCTAGTGGGAATTAGCTAACAGGTGTACGCTATGTGAACAGTAAATAAGTGCTAAATGCCTTTACCAAGCCGACCCTTCTGCAGTGGAAAACCGAAGCGAGCTGGAACCATACTGTAATCGGACTGTGGCTGGTCTCTCTCTGCAGTACAGGCCAAGTACAGCCTGGTTCCTGTGTGCCAGTGGAAAACCGAAGCGAGCTGGAACCATACTGTAACCGGACTGTGGCTGGTCTCTCTCTGCAGTACAGGCCAAGTACAGCCTGGTTCCTGTGTGCCAGTCGAAAGCTCCATAATGCGGGCTCTCATTTTCATCTGAACTTCTTCAATTAGTCTGTAGCACGCGGGGTTAGGGGTATGTGACTAATTTCATTTTACGACCTCTCTACTATGTACCCATCAGGAAGGGGGGGGGGGGGGCTACAAACCGAAGGAAACTATGTGGGCTGGGGTGGGGGGGAGTGCTGACGGGAACAGGCAGGAGACATCCGGGGGGGGCATCATCCATGGCTCATCTAGGGACCCACAGCCGACAGCCTAATGGGCGTCAAGCTGACATCGGCCGGTCCGTGACCGCACCCTCCAGCGGGACGTGGACCTGAGCCCCTCTTGGCTTACGGGTTCCACCTTCACTGAAGCGAGACATGCCCCAAATTGAGGCGACTGTAGAGCCAAGAGCGGTCGCCAGCCGTCGTTTCGCCGTGGTCCCACTGAACTCCAGTCCTTCCTTCTCGTCGCCATGTGAGCTCTGTGTGGATGAGAATGGCAGCGGATTCCGCGGCTCGTAGTCCACCACAGCCGGGGGCCCGGGGGGGACGGGGGCTTCACGGTGACTCGGGGGGGAACAAACAGCGTTACTCTCCCAGACTTAGGAAATGGGAAGCGCGGTAATTGGAGGTTGTCACAGCAACCAGCTCCGTAAGCTGGGAAAGCGGAGCCCATAAATCCGGGCAAGAATACGGGAATCTAATTCCCCACCAATCTCGGAATGCTAATGCCATCTTTGCTAAATTCCTCCGCCCTCGTTTCATTTTTAATTAAGATAAAACAGTTCTGGTGGGCTTGGCCGACTCTAATCCAGGTATTGTTCACCGTAAAGGCTATTAAAAATCTCAGGCCTTTCCGTTGACTTTTTTTTTTTATTACAGAGACTTAGTGGGAGTTAATTGACTGGCTGACAAAGGCCTTTTCAAACACACTTGTCCTTTCCAACAGAGGTATTCAAATACAGAGTCATTATTTAAATGGCGCCGGATGGAGGGTGTTGCATGTAGGGTGTAGCTGTAACGAGTTTCCTCCCAATTACGGAGGGGGTCCCGATTGCTCCCACTTTTCGCCCGTTGCTGATTGTGTGGCACTTCACCCTGTTTACTGCCTCAGCTGCCAGTTCGAGACGCCGCAGCACCAGCATAAGCCGGCGCAAATGACTCTGCTTTCTTTAGAGGCCCATCATGTAGGAGTGCCTGTTTTCCGGCACCTGCACCAAACGCCGTCTGTCCCGGCCTCGGGGTGTCCACTTCACCGCACAGTCCCGGAAGAAGGCGGCCAGCCTGCTGCCCCGTGTCCGAACCGGCCAGAACCCCCTTTCCTCCAGCCCATTGTTTTCGTGGAGCAGTTCAGCGCGGCCTCTTCGCCGAAGCGGTCACCTTCAACTCGTGTCAATGTCACTACTCCCCCTCCGCCACTCCCACTGTCACCACCTGCGGTGACACATCTCCAAACGATGACGCACGATATGCTCAGAAGGATGTCATGTCCTGACCGGTAGGAGGCGGACACTGTGCTCTGCCCAGAGAATTCTCCTGAATGTGCCTCCCAGCTTTCGTCTCTGTGCCCCCCCCCACCGTTCTACCTGTTAGTCCTTTTTCATCACCAGCCTCTCTGTTTCAAGTAATTAACTACACATCAAAACGATTAACTACTCATCGCACTCTTTATTGGTTGACCCTGGTGTGCTTCGGGGCGGTTCACCTGCCACATCTCCACGCAGCGATGTTACACAGCCGCTGCTCTGATCTTTCTGTGCAGGGAGATGTGACCTTTCGGGCCACAGATCATGATATGGGGGCTACGTTTTTTTAAGAATCTCTTATATAAAGTACTTATTGTTTTGACTGAAAATATAATTATCTGTTTAAGAAGTTCTGTTGGATTTTATTTCGCTTTTGTAAACACAGGCTCTACAGAGCAGTGCTCTGAATCGCATCTCTGCTCCTGCCTGTGATATTCATTTCCGCATCAGCTTTTCTGGTAGGTGTTTTGTGAGCAGGATGGTATCTCTTTGGCATAGCCAGATGTCTCAAGGTGAGCCAAGACGGTTGGCAGTCTGCTGTTCGCCACTGGAGCTTATCATAATGATGGTGATGACGATGATGATAAAAACACGGAAACTTGCGGGTCGAAGTGGCGGATCTTTTCAGCCTAAATACAGTTTAACTGAAGGATCCGCTGAGTTGAGGGTGATAAGGCTGCTAAATGGTGCTCTTTATTCCATTTGTAACACGATCCCACTGAAGTGACTAATTGCGTATCGATATACCGGGCGGGCGGGGTGGGCCGCAGTCACATGACCCCTAATGACAGGCTGATTGGCTGGTGACACTGAACACAGCAGAAACGGGTGTCTTGGTTTCTTGCCAGTCATCTGTCCACAGCCCACGGAGGCATACAGGCAGTACAGTTGTATTTTTACCCATAATTCAGTGTGGCTCGAGGTGCTGAAAGCCCTTCCTGTAGGCCCACTGTTAAGCAAACAGCAGCATTATTTTTTCTTGGTTATAAACACAGTACTGGTGATGGTTTAAGGGTGAAGCTATCAACAGTACATCAAAAACCGAGGCCGTATGAACCAGCACACCACCTCAAAGTGTTATGTAAGGGTGACGGTCTGCCTATGTTGTTTGATGCCCACGGCGCAGA
The DNA here is from genome assembly GCA_026784285.1 of Stomatorhinus walkeri. NCBI lineage: Eukaryota > Metazoa > Chordata > Actinopteri > Osteoglossiformes > Mormyridae > Stomatorhinus > Stomatorhinus walkeri. The sequence continues at coordinate 21,148,662 of JAODUD010000035.1, read as the reverse complement.
AACGGCTCACACACAGCGACGGGAGGCCAGTCATGACACGGCCAATCAGAGCAGAGCAGAGGAAGAGTGCAATTGGGAAATGCGTGTGCAGGAACATGAACAGTGTGGGGGCACTGAATGGTTCCCAGGGAACATGGACCTTTTAAAGCCGCAAGCTGAGAAGCAATCCCCCCCCCTGCAAGCTGAAGAGATGCTCGCATTGGCTAAACAAACCTCCCCTTCCCACCTTGCCAAATGCTGATTGCAGCCTCCCCCAACTGGTTGTCCAGTGCGCGTTGATTTTTTATTTGGTGTTATTTATTTATTTTAAAATCCCCGTCAGCGGTTTGCCCTGGTAATCCAATCCGGGCCGGCGCAGGGTGGGAAGACGGCAGCTCGCCGATGAATATTAATGCTCCGTCCGCGGGGAGGTGGTGGCGTGGCTGTTATGCTGACGCGGACAGAAGGAGAGGCTGCAGGCAGCATGCTGATCGCCGGCCGGTTGGCCGGCCGCGACCCGGCCCTGCCGTGGGAGGGGGGCCCCACACAGCGCACGGGGGCCAAGAGGAGGAGCTGTGTTTTATTTAAGATGTTTGCCCCCCCGCCCCACCCGGAATCGTTGACGGCCACCCTGTAATCTGTCCGTCCCGGGTAACTCTGGCACCGGTAGTGATCGCCACGGCTTACTGGAACGCTCAGCAGATCCCCGGTCACGGAAACGCGATCCGGCTCCTTAAGATCCACGCCGGTTACCGGGAATTCAGCGCTGCTCTCCCCGACGGGCCCTCGAACGCAGCGAGAAGGGCCGCTACGTAGTGGGTGACTGTGTTTTCTGTTTCTGAGAACGCAGACAGCCGATGGATTTAGGAGCGACCAACAGGCCCGGTTCCCCTGGGGGCAGGGGAGGAGCGGGGGCTGACCGGCCCACCCCAAGGATAGGGAAATGCCAGCCAGTGTTTTTATTTTTTTATTCTCAAGCAAGGCAAAATGTTTCTTTAAGACAGATACTTTGAACTCTTACACCCAACACCCACCAACCCCTCCCAGAGGATTCCACACTGCATCTGTAATTATGGGTTATCCTGGAGATTGCTTTGATTTTGCTCTGGGCTGAGAGCCTTTCTGTAAATGAACACGACCTCTGTGCAGTTTTCAGTTTAAGGTCCCAGCCTCTCTCTACCCCCCCAGCAACAAGAGCAGGACCCGACGAACCTGTACATCTCCAACCTGCCGCTGTCCATGGACGAGCAGGAGCTGGAGAGCATGCTGAAGCCCTTCGGACAGGTCATCTCCACGCGGATCCTCAGGGACTCCAACGGAGCTAGCCGGGGGGTGGGCTTCGCCAGGTGAGGGCGCCGACACCCGATCCTGGATCAGCTCTCCATTTCAAAGGAGGGTTGCTTTGACGTATCAACTACTGAACTGGAATTGTTCCTGTGTGGAGGATTCTATGCGTTGGGATGAATGAATTACTGTCTTATGATACCATATAGATATGCCGCTGCCCATTTTAGCACCAGATGCAATAGATAGAATGAGGGTCCATTCGATTTATCATTGCAATTTATCAATTTATCAGGTCTGTAAGATTCTCTTGTCATGTTATTGGTTAATTATGAAACCTTTGGCCCCTCCCCTGGAGACCGCCGTCACTGATTTCGTTCCGTGGTGGTCCCAACTCTGAGCACCTGCTTTCCAGCTCGCCCAGGCGAGCCACCTGGCCAATTAACCAGAAAACCGGACTCGTGACCCCGCCCACCCCCCCCTTCCCTTGCCAAGCCGTGACTTGTGTATCCTTTCGGAGCGCACGGTTAACCTGAGTTGCACTGGAACCGTTAAGGCATCACGCAGACTTGCCACTGCTCCTGGGAGGATATTCTTGCGACAGTCATTGGGACATTCTGTTGGACCCATAAGCCAAGTGCAGTCGCTAAGCTAATGGCGATCATTGGTGCAGGGCAGTGGTGTGAATCATCACAGCATGTCACTCACCTGTGCACATGTGTCTTTCAGGATGGAGTCGACGGAGAAGTGTGATGCCGTCATCTCGCACTTCAACGGGAAGTTCATCAAGCTGCCGCAGGGAGGCCTGGGTAAGCTCCCGTGGCGTTGACAAAAGAGCACAAGAGGCCACACCTTCTCTGCCGGTTTCGTGGCCGCTCCTTACGCACCCACCATGTTTTGAGGGACCCAGACCCTCTGTGACGCCATCAAACGCGACAAAGTAATTCTCCATATATCGGGCCCCTTGGGTTGTCTTCAGACACCTTAGCTGAACATCCGGGGTGGTCTCCAGACCACCTGAGAGGTGATGACAGGTAATTCATAGCTCCCTCTGTTCTAAAAACAGTTCTTTCTGAAGACTGATGAGGACGCTGCATTTTGGCAGGCCTGTCCCCCAGGAATGACGCTACCAAATAAATTGTAGCGGCCGGCCCAGTGTCACAGCGTCGTCCATAGACATCTGCGAGTCTGCTGGTTGCGTGGGTGATGCAGGCCTTCGGGGCTGTCCGTGAGTGTGGGGTCCTCATCACGCTGTCCCCTGCAGCTCCCTCGGAGCCTCTGCTCTGCAAATTCGCCGACGGCGGACAGAAGAAACGCCAGAGCCAGAGCAAGTACGTGCCGAACGGTCGCCCCTGGCTGCGGGATGACGTGAGGCTTGTGAGTGCCGCCTTCGCATTTCTGGGTTAGGGTCCGATTTAAGGTCGCAGAGGCCGCAGGATCTAGCGCGTCTCTGCATGTTTGGCGGGGGGCGGCTTGTGGGAAACCTTGGTGTGATTATTTCTTTGTTGGGCCGCACCCCCAGGCTGGGATGACCCTCACCTATGACCCCACCACCGTCGCCCTGCAGAACGGGTAAGGGGGGCTCAGGCCAAGAGGGTGTTCCTCTGCTGTAAGCGTGATGGCCTGCTGACCAAACCCTTCCTTTATCTCTGCCATCTTCAGGTTCTACCCGCCACCGTACAGTATTGCCAACCGGATGATGCAGACGTCCATGACCCCATACATCTCGCCCATCTCTACCTATCAGGTGGCCGTCTATCCCGTCGCATGGGCCTACTTGGGGCCTGGTGGGCAAATGCAAGCTTGCTGTCCCACACTACTCCCGGTCGGCTCACGCAGGCATGTCCCTCCCCCCCCCCACAGGTGCCGAACCCCTCGTGGGTGTCCCACCAGCCTTACATCATGCAGCACCCGGTAAGAGCAGAGCAGCCTCATCTTCTGTCTTCCTCAGTCCTTCTTCTCATCTTCCTCCCATACTTTTGTTCTCATTTTCCGTACCGTCAGCCCCTTCCCCCTGCAATCACAGGGGGGCCTTGAACCCCCCCCCCCCCAGCAATTCCCACTTTCCTTTCGTACCATCTGCACATCTAATTCTATTAGTCAGCTGTTATCCAACCCCTGATTATCCTAGTCAGGCATGCAGGTGGTAGAGGAACACATGTGGACCCTCTGGGTGTGTGTGTGGGGGGGGGGGGCTTTCTAATTCCAATCTGAAGGGTTTTCCAACAGCTGTCTGCTAGATTTTATTGTACCATTTCCATTTATTTATCGCTGGTGGGCAGCAAGCCCCGTGACTGGGCACACTGGCCCCCGTCGCTTCGCTGGTGTGCAGCCGTCGGAGCCGTGTTGGCGAGCGCGGTCGCAGGAAATGCGTAGATGCTGTAGCTGGGGCTTTTCGCTGATAACGGGGAATAAGCCCCGCCCCTCATCTTTGCTGGCCCGCTCGCACCTTTTGCTTTTGCTCCAGTACTGCAGGATGGCAGATGGCTGTCGCAGAGGTCTCCTCAGACCACGGGCACCGCATGACGCCCCCGTCCCCGTACCCAGCCCTCTGTCGCTTTGGGCTGCCTCTTCCTGACACTACCCCAGCCCTGTGTGACCTCCGGGCAGGCCGCAATCCGCCGCCTGTGCTTTGACAGCGCGGCCGGCCGTGTACGCAGTGAGCTCTCGGGTTGCTACTTGCAGTTAGGACCGGGCTCAGACGTTATTCTAACTGGGAGGAGAGCTGACCCGGCCCAGCATGTCTGGCCTCCTCCAGGAAAGGCTTTGCGGGGCCCCCAGTCACCGTTTTTGTGCATCTTATGGCTCCGTGACAGGAGATGAGTTCTTTTCCACCAGAGCTTTCTCTTCCTCTAAACCAGAAAATTCACACATCTTTTTATGCCCTGTCTTTAAGACTTTCGTTTTTAACACCATACTATAAACTATAAAACTGTTTTGTTATTGCCATCTTTTAAACAGTACGTGTGATTGCATTTGGTTTGCCATGTCATTGTTTCTCTGTGGTTTTCGGTATTGGGTATGTCTATAAATCATACTTTCAGAGAAAATGACTATTGCACAATGGTCTCTGGGGCAATTGCTGTTGTTAACCATCAGAGGGAACTAACTCGCCCTGCTCCTTCAGACCCTCGCCTGCCGAAGAAACTGACTTTCTTCCCTTTCCCCAATCCAGGCAGCAGTGTTTTCGCCCTCTATGGACCATACTATGTCACTGCAGCCAACGTCCATGATGAACCCCCTGACTCAGCAGATGGGCCAGCTATCCATTAGCAGCACCGGAACGGTGAGGCGAAGCGAAGCGAGGCTCCCGTTCAGATCAGAGCCCGTATCTCACCTCGTGTGACGAAGTGCGGAGTCCTGTCAGCGCGTGGTGCCATATTGTGAGGCGGCGTTTTGATGTGGACGTGCCGTCGTGAAAAATGACACGCTGTTTTCTTTGTCTGCACCTACAGTTGATGGCAGCCAACACGGCTATTCCGACAGCATTCATTCCACAGTACGCCCACATACAGACTACGGGGGTTCAAGTCGAGGTCTGTCATCTCTCGTATTCAAACCTTCAGAATCGCTTCAGGGTCGACCTTGAAGAACTCTGGGTTTTGTCAAGGAAAGGGGGGCAAAGCAGAGTTCATAATGAGCCTGAAATTTTATGGTACCACAGAAAGTCATCAGGAGAGGGTTCGAGAACATCTGTGAGGCTCCTACCATGACAGTGGCACCTTTTTTATTTTGTCTTATCTTCAGGAGAACGGCGGGCAGCACGCGGTGGAGTCATCCAGCGATCACTCTTCTTACACTTATCAGCAAACCAAGTAAACTAAAGGTACAGCTCAACTCCCATCACATCGCGACGGCAAGCTGCTGGCGTTGTCTTAAGACACTGAACGCTGGCGCGAGTAGGTTGTGGGTTCAAATCCCAAACGGGAGACGTGCACTCTTATGGTTTAACCTGACTGACAGACACCAGAAAGCGAGTAAGAGAACAGTGTATACTCTGCTTTGTGTCCCAGAGAAGGCAGCAGTTTGAAATAACGTTAATGTTACGTGTAGGAGAGCACGCCTGTCCTGATGTCTCGCTCAATCCCTTCTCAGATGTTCGTGGGAGGCCCACAGGAGCAATCTGCCCACACAGCTGACGCGGTCCTCACTTTCGACTTTGGTTCAGCTTTACAAGACATGTCAGCGGTTTGCACAGGTTCTACAGAGAATTTCCTTTTGGTTGTGATTTGTTTGGTTTTTTTTTTTCATTTGTTTTATAACAGGACTCAGTGGAAGCTACTTTGGCAACAGTTCCAGGAAACGCAAAAACATGCTTAGTTTCGTCAAGGGATGCTAATTAAAAAGAAAAAAAGGAAAACAAAAACATTTTTATTTTAATAAAAAAAAGAACGTTTATTTTTTACCAATTGCCACATGGACATAAGGACTTCAATCATGGGGGATTGTGTGAAGTTTGATGCATGACAGCAGAGAGTCTTATTTTTTTATCTTTTATGATTTTTAAAGCTTTTTGGTTTGTTCTGTTTTATACGGAGATTAATTAGCTAGACATGTTAAAATGAGTTGTTTCTTTATGTGGTTGCTGTGTGAGTGTTGCTATGGTGAAGTAAGACTCTGTTACGACCCCCCCCCCCCCCCCAAGAAGATATTGTCTTTTAGTCCCGGCTAATCCTACTGTTGTTCGATTTGCCTTACGTTTTTCTAAACAGCTATGTTTTAAGGCTTACAGAGCAAGGAAAGAACTCTGAAAACAATTGCCTTGTAAATTAGCGAAGTAGGACTTTTTTAAACATTGAGCTGAATCCATTTAATGTTGCTTGCCGTTTCATTTTGTTTTATCCCCTGATGATATCTGCTGAATATTAGAAATAGAAGATTTAGGATACAACAGTAGGATAGACATGTTTTGAGTGACGTTTCAGAATCTCATCTTCTTTTAATAGGCTATATTGTTTGTACAATCAGAAATTTAAACTTGGCTCTTTTTTGAATGTGGTAGAAATTTATGAACTGAATGCTGAATGATGAACTTTTCAGTCTTTGCTTTAAAGATGTGTAGTTTTAGGAAAAGGAAAAAAGATGTTGCAGTGGGGGTGCTAGGTCAGGGGAGGGGGGGGGTTATTGTCAGATTGGTGGGATTGTAATTTTATTTGTGTATGTGTTCGGTTAAAATGCAAATAGAGAAACCTGGACTTACGATGCAAGAACACTTTAACAGAAAGCCTTTTTTTAAAAAAAAAACTGTGGCAAAAGTTCATTGTAGTTCAGGCAAGTCAAGTGGTGGGAAATAGAGTAAACTAGCTCTTTGATAGTAATAAGTAAAAAGCAAGGCACTTTCCAAAAGTTTACTTCACCAAAGAACTGTGAGCTAGCAAAAGAGGACCCGGCGCGATGCTGTGCTTCGACTTGAAGAAGCGACGTTACTGACCCCGCCCCCCTGCCCCCCAGTCCCCCCGTCCTTCCTCCTCACCACCCTTGCCTAGATTGCCATTTGGAGAATGTGCCTTTTTTGTACATTTGCGTTCAGTTTTTTTTCTCCTTCTATCTCTAACTTATGGACACAACAGAATGAAGGAGGATTTCCTTGAACCAGCGGGGATTGTTGTACTCTCCGATTTCATCACTACAAAAAAGAAATAAATGCAATACGTGTGTTCAGTGCAAAAAAATGGAGGAAGAACAGACAGTTTGATACAAGGAGAAAATGTTTGATAGCAAGCAGGTCATTCTCAGTTTAACATCATAATATTTCAAAAAAGGCTTTAAATTGAGTTGTCTTCCACCAGACTATGTTGTGCCCTGATCTTTGGTCTAGCTGACCAGTTATCTACCTCAGTCTTCTTTTTGCCATTCTTATTTAGCCCCTCCTCCTTTTGTATTGGGTCGGGTTTGCTGGTCCAGCCCACCCCCGTCCTACACACACACACACACACACACACGCGCACACACATGTAGGGTAAACATATCCTTATGGGGACCACTCATTCATTTCTATAGGGAAAATGCTAATGCTAACTAT
>JAODUD010000035.1:21096400-21108667 GCA_026784285.1 Stomatorhinus walkeri | reverse complement strand
AAAATGATCTGGAAACCTCCCCCCCCCACCCCAATCCAGGTAATTAAAGCAACACACAATAAGTAAAGAATCCATCTCTTTTTTTAACCTTAAATTTGACAAAGGAAGATGAATGAAAACTGGTGAAAGTCACCTTTGGGGCAAGACAATGACGCGGTAGCTTTACACCTGTCTATATGGCTAGTGGTCAGTCAGTCTCATTCATATGAACAGACCTCAGGCAATCAATGGGGGGGGGGGACAACCTAATCACATAAATCAGCGACAGAACCCCTACAGGAAAACTAGTCAAGAGTTCAACGCCGTAGACTTGCTTCTGCCAAGAACACACATCAGCACTGAAAAATTTGCCGGAAAACTCGAAAAGGTCAGAGGGCTTTTCAATAATCTTCATCATCGTCCTCCAAGTCACAGAAGTGAATAGCAGGCCTACGGTCTGGCACCTCTTCTTCAGAGTCTCCGTTCGAGCCTAGGGATGGGGGAGAATGGTCAGGTTAGGATAGCCATCTCACACAACCAAACCTAACTTGTGAAATGGGTTGAGATCAGGCAAGTCAAAGGACACTGACCGCGATAAGCCATTATTACGACTTTCGACTTGCATGGTCTAGTTTCCTGCACGCTTAAGAGGCTAGGTAAAGGTTCTTAGCATTTCAGTAACCCGCGGTACTTACGGACCGTGTGCCTTCAAGATTACATTTGCGGCAAAAAGCCCCTATCGCATTTCCTTCAGTGTCCGTGAACCCGATCTGTAACCTTACGGAGCCTGTGTGTCCCTTGACACGCATGATTGATAGACACCCCGGATGCAGGCCACCCAGGCTGAGAGACACACTTATGACCACATAAAGACCACCCAGAGGAGATTCGACATACTTTCGAGCTCGTCCATGTACTCATGAAGAGTTCTCGCCATGTTGAAAAACTGGGAGAGAGGGAGAGAGTTTTCAGCCGCATTCCTTCACACACACACACTCACTAATCAGACGTTAAGCAGTGAAAACCTTATTTAAACATGCAAATCCCTCACACGGGAGGTGTAGGCCCGAATGCGGCACAGCTCCCAAGCTCTCACCCCGGCGTCATTGGCCGCTCCCAGCATATCCGAGAAACGCTGCTCGCACAGGTGCAGCAGGACCACCAGGTAGAGGCCGCAGCTTATGAACTCATTCTGTGACTGTGGGACAGAAAGATGGCAGTGAGGTTCCTCAGGGGTCCAATCATGGCTCCATTTATTTGGGGCAGTCCTCCCCCTCCCTCGCTCCTTACCCTCTCACGCATCCTGTACAGCTCAATGATGTCAAAATTGTCGATGTCGAGCTGTAGCTTCTCCTTGCACAGCTCACACGTGGTGATGGTGTCCAGGGAAGAACCTGGGAGTCAGTTACAGTCTCACATTAACGGTGAACGGACCGGACCGGACCCAGGTCCGCGCGACTGCACCGGTGCACCAGCAAAGCCCTTACCCGAGCTGATCTTGGAGCTCAGCCACTTCTTCATGCAGTCCTGGTGAACATACTGCAGGCTTCCAGCGCACCGGCATGGTGCCATCAGTGGGTTCGAGGGAGACTCCTCTGCCATCTGACAGATGCGGCAAAGGTCACCCTCCTCATCAGACTCCTCCAGCAACAGGCTGACGGGGGCAAGAAGCAGGAATTCAGTATGGCTGATCATACCAAACACTTGCGGCACTTTTCCCCCCGTTCCAGTCACACAAAGGCAGAAATCAAATTCCTTCCGGTCACGTGGGGACTAAGCTTCCCTCCCTGGTTTACCTCTCCTTTATTTTCCGGAGCTTCTCAGGATCCCGTGAAGAGGAAGGCTTCTCCGGGTCACTTCTCCCACCAGCCATGATGTCCACTGTGATCATGACGTTGTCGGGCAGTGAGCTCTCCAGAGACGGCGACACGGAGACGTGGAACAGAGAGTTGGGTGTGACCCCGGCCGTCCGATGGGCTCTGCCTGCGTGGGGAGGACACGGCACAGTGCGGCTCGAGGCCCCCGTGGCCTCTGGTGACCCCACTACTCCAGCGCTTTCAGGTTCCTCGTCGTCCTCTCCCTCTTCCCGATTGGTGGCTTTGGTTTCCGGAGAAGCCCGTCGCCGCAAAGGGAAAGGAGAGCTCCGGTACGGCTGTCGTGCATCATCTTCCTGGAGGCCCTCCCGCCTTCTGCAGGAAAACAGAGGGGTGCAACGGCTCCTCAGGGAAGACGACAGCCAGGAGGTTCCCGCCCTTGGAGGCTCTGGGTCGGCCTCGGTGCCATGCGTTTCCCGCACCGCGTGATGGCGACGGCGAAGGAAAGGCAGGCCTTCGGAAGGATCGACGCTGCCATTTCTGCTGCTGCCGGCGCTGGTTAGCGAACTCTCCTCTCGCTGGGCATCGGCAGAGTCCTCCAAGGAGTCGAAGGAGCAAGATGCAGAGTCAGAGCTGCTGGAGTCCTGACTGGGCCTCCGGGAGAACAGCGTGGAGGACATGCTGCTGGCCAGACGGGAGAGCAGCTGCCTGGTGGCGCATCGGCCCTCGGGACTCCCGCTGTCGGCCGCCTGCCTGCGGGGAGCGCTGGTGCCGCTGGCAGTGGTCTCTGACGACCCCGCTGAGCTGGTGTACCAGGAACGGGAGTGGGATGATCCTGCCCAAGGGGTGGCGGGTCTGCATGGGTCACGGGACAGCGGGGACGGTTCATACTGGCTGATCCGGCGCCGGGTCGTGGCACTGGCCTGACTCGAGGTGAAGCTCTCTTTTGGCCGGGCCCCTTGTGCGTAAGATGACACCGCACGCTCGGGATCTGCAAGGCAACCAAACATGGGAGGAGGAAACATTACACGTCACCCACACACATTTTCAGACTACCGGCACACTAATATATATGCGTGTATGTATGTGTGTGTGTGTTAGTGTGCCGTTACAGCAAATATCCCCCATCTGTGGTCCAGAAAATCCTCCACAGGCTGAAGCAACTTTATGTAATGCATCACAAAGTGTCCAATACACCAAGCAGTATAGATGTCCCTCCATCGCACTCCCGCAGTACACCAGTCCCTCCATCTCACTCCCGCAGTACACCATGTACTAAAACCAAGATCAAAAACACCTTAGAAATTACGCCAACTCGTCGCCCTGACAGCTGATCGTTTCACGCCGTCACGGTAACTTGAGAGATCAGGCCCAGTAACCATGTCTAGTTTTACACGGTTATCGAGTAGAGCAGTTTACGTCGCATTGCGCATTTAACACACGGGGGAGCTTGCAATAACAGCGCACGCATTCCCCGCCATGCATTTATCACCGCAACCGCAGAGTGAAGGTGAAAGGTCACTGAAATGCTAAGCCAGATGCTGACTCAGAAGCCGATATTCCACTGAAGGAAATGCGAATGAGCCCGGCATGAGAGCTACTAACGGGGGCAACCGCCGTATTCCTGTCTGGATCACTCCATCCAGCAGAACCAAAAGAAACAGTGCATTTTATCAGAACAACAAGCAAAGAAGTACACTTCGGGCGTGTATACGCACACAGTGAGGATGCCAGGCCAGCCGTCCTGGGAGCCTGCATGGAGAGACCACTGTGCTCCCGGCGGGACCACCCACCCTCGGAGGGAGACGAGGATGAGGATCGGGAGCGGGTGCTGCGGACCTGCCATGACGGATCTAAACAGAGGGGTGATATTGGTTATTCCCATGTACGTCAAAGAAAAATAAAGTTACTCATTGACCAAACATCTCCACCCCCAGGTTAAAAACAAAACAAAATTCTCTTGCTCCCAATAACATATATTACCACACACATGCTAAATGAGCACTACATGACAGGGCATGCTGTATGAGGCTGCTGCTGCTGCTGCTGCTGCTGCCCCCCCGAGATCAGCCCATACCCGGGTCGCAGTAGGCTCCACTCAGCACAGGCGAGCACGGCTCTCTGGAGTACGGCGTTCTGCTGCAGTAGGAGATCTTGGCTCTTTTCATATCGCTGTCCTGGGTTCCATTCGGGAAGCCGGAACAGGCCCCCAGTGGCTCAGAACCACCCTATAAATGAACACCACTGATTTTCCCAGAGTTCTGACGCAGATACTGAGCAGTGCAGCTTGGAAGTTTTGAGAAAATAAATTATTAACTTTGATCATTTGACCAAATGCAAAGTAATTACCCCTGTTTTAAGCAGAGACTCAATTGGACAGATTGTTAGGGACTGTCCTACCAGTCTACTCCTGCAGCCCACTGGGGAGTCGACCCACGGGCGGTCACATGGCGTGACTGTCGTCAAGGCTGAGGACACCTTCCAGCTTGAGCGGCGGCTGTCGGAGATCCCATATTCTCTAGTGGAGCTGAACCTGGAACCCTGTGTCCCAAAGGGTTGTACATGAGATCACACCCAGCTCCGGGAGCGCGGCTACCTTCCAGCAAACTTGCCCAGGATCGCTCCAGGAAAACACAGGTGTATAACAGTGTGGATCAATTAACCAACCATAAACTTAGCTGGTGTCCACCGTCCACCAGTAGCTGGGGGTTTATTCAGAGACAACAACTGCTGATACTGCAGCTTTATCAGATTCAAACCACATTGGCAAATTATCCTCAGGGGTGCTGTTCCTCAAAAAGCGCATAAACTGAAACCATTTTGAAGTTAAACTGCACCATCTCCACCCTTAATCTTTAACAGTAACAGCATCGGGAATTCAGAAGATGACCCGCTTCAAAGCCCTTAATGCATACACAGAAGCTCAGGCTGCAAACTAGCTCCAGAAGCCACGTTACAAAAGCCTCCTAAGAGGGGGCGTTTTTCTCCCAATGAGTTCGTTACACCCCCACAGCTCCTCGTGTGTCCAAAAGCCTCGATCTGTCGCAATGCCGTCTCTGGCTTGCATCGCCCTGTAACCCAATCCTCGCAATCGGCTCCTGACAGGCAGGCAGAAATGTGCACGGCGACAGAGTTGGGCTCGGCTATAAAAAGATGGGCTAATATAGCTGCAGTAACCTGAATACCTGGATTTGAAAAGGTTCCTGCTCTGAGGCCGACCCACAGCGTTACTAAACAACCCCGCTGCAGAAGATGAGGTGGGAGCTGAATCCCCAAAGGAGACGACGCTATACAAGATTGGTTCTCCTCCCATGAGAGTACAATCCATAATTAGAGAATTTCAGTCTCTGTTGGATTAAATCACATTCTCTTGCTTAGCCAGTTTACTTCTACAGGATGTAAAGACCACATCAAGAACACTGTGGTACCGGAACTCCCATCATTGGCCCTGTTCGGATCCTCTGACAGATCAGCGGACACGTTTACCCAGCGCAAGCACATTACATTTGCCAAACTATATTGGCATATTGCCAGTTAAATCATCATCTTTAGCTATCAGAGAACAGAAAAAGGCATATTCATGCATGTCGGACAGGGAATTCCAATGCTACACCAAATTCAGTGCCCCCAGGTGCAGGATTGTTAAACAATTGCAAAAATAAGTGAACTCGTGTACCACTGAGATACAGGACCTTCTCCTGCTTGACGTCTCTGTTCACAGTCATGAAGCAAATGGGAGGGTGGGGGCCAGCCACATTTTCCTTCAGTACCTCAAGATCTGAATCCAGCTTGATAGACGAGGCCCGAGTATACCCATCACTGGCTAGAGTTCGACCTCTGCTGTGCAGGCGGCTGGTTCCCAGGCGAGCAGATGACGGGGACAGGGAAGTCGCTCCGGGTGGGGTAAACGCAAGCCTAAAGGGTCTTGAATCCATTCCTGAATGGGCGAAAAGTGACCTGCAACGAAAACAAAAGACTAAACATATCAGAGGCAATTGCTAAAAATACAAAAATTCCTTTAATAGTTTCTCATGTCCAGAATAAAGCTAACCAGACCAGAACCTCAGATTATAACGGGGGTAATCTGGTATTTACCCGAGAACAGGTGTGGCTCATCAGAAGCCAGTAACTCTCCAGGACCGGAGACCCCTGGACTATGACAAGACGCAAAGTATTGCGCCAGTCAACAAGTTTGCCTCCATTACACTCCCACATTTAGCAGTGCCCACAAACACTGTCACCTTCTTGATTTATACCAGAACAGCACAGCAAGCCCCGTGGGGGTCAATCAGAACATCGCTAGCTTAAGGCAACATCTACCAGGAGCAATGACATTATTAAGGGTTAGGGTGCGAGTCAAGGCGACAAGGCCACGCCGTGCCCCGGTAACACCAGCATGAAGACGGCAGCTGCAAACTCACCCAGGCTTGAAAAGCAAACGCGCACGACACCAAACGCCCTTTCCCTCTTTAATACAAACATCACCTCCATTAAAGAGGTCGAAGCGTCTGTCATCTGAACCGTTAACAGAGGGAGGATTACATATCAGCAAGGGCAAACATTAACTAGCAGTCCGTGACATTAGCTAGTCCAACACTTAAGTGGAACACAGCAACGTGCATAGCTGCGGCTATTTATACACCAGCCAGAAGGTGGAGATGAGTACAATAGCGGTGTGCTTACGCTAACGTGCGCGTAGAGTACATCCGGCGGCCTAAATTATATTTTTATAATGGAGAAAACGCCCAAATGTCCATTTGGTGCATTTATTTCAGCAAAAGTATTAATACGACAGCCGTACCTTACCGGCCGATCGCCATCAAGCCAAGCAGACAGACAGCTCACACACGCGTTCAAGGCAGGGGTCAAGCTGACGGCGCCGTTTGCCCGCACGGATTAACCTGCAGGTTTGTGATTATCGGAGACGGGGACGTTAGAGAGCCCGGTCCTCGGAGCGCCGCAGCCGCAGCCGCAGCCGCTCGGCGCATATGCTGGCTTCCAAGCCGGGCCGCCCGCAGCCCCGCGTAGGCCCCATTCATCGGACGCGAACCAGAGAGAGGGCCAGAAAAGGGACGACAATCGGCATCAGGATGCTCTTATCCGACGCCTGCGTTCGTGCTCTTATGAATCAGCGTTTTAAGGCCTTCGCCAGCGCTTCCCAGGCGAAGACCGAGACTCACCTCCAGCTTCCCCTTTCCTTCGGTTCTCTCACCATTAGAAGAATGGCGCCGATGTGTTGATATAGAGGGTGTCACGTGGTATGCATGCCCCGCCCATCGAATTTGACCGCTGCGTCTTACAGCCAATGAACATCAGCCTTTTAGGACAGACGTCCCTCTCCTGGGGTGGTAGCACGGATCATGGCCTGATGCATCAGTGTCTCACGGTCAGCACCACTCAGCGCAAGAAAAATGTAAAGACAACAACTACAAGAGCAATGGCTGCTCATTAACGTGATTGTAAATAACACACCATACAAGTCATTATTATACATTCTTGAACAGGAAAAAAAAAAACCTTGGCGTAAACAAATAATCGCGCAAACTAAAGATTGTTTTCCTTACCATTACTGACTGAAAGTACACAGAGAAATCAGAATTGCAATTTTTCGGAAATAGTTATCTTGATACGATTTGAAATGTTAATTGAATGTGACGTGTTATAGTGATTTAATTAAACATAGGCATTTCATCAGCTTAAGTAATAATTTTTAGATAATACCATATCAATACTTCAGATGGCAGTAGTGGGCTACAATGCGCAAAATAACAGAAATACGACCACTGCACTGTGTATGGAGTTTGCACGTTCTCCTGTCTCACACGGGTTCCTTTTGGGTACTCCGGTTTCCTCGCGCAGTTCGAAGACGTGCAGCAGGCTAATTGGTGTCATTATATTTCCCAGGGAAAATGACTGTGTGCGTGTGTTCTCCGTGCTAAACCGGAGTCCTGTTCAGGGTGTAACCCATCCGTGTGCCTGATGCAGCCTGAGATTGGCTCCAGGCCCCCTGACCAGGATAAGCGGTTAGAAATTAGATGAATTAATTAAATAAAGATTGATCCTTACCTGCCTGCTGTTCCCATATTGTTGTCCAACAGTAATTTGTTTCCACTATTATGTTGTTTTACTTATTCATATGTAATGAATAAAAGTCTTATTAGCGTCGTATTGTCGTTAATGCGGTGTATATGTAGGCACCTATTTAATGGTAATACAACGACAAACGAAGACGGTTGTAGTGTATCAATGGAATTATATAAACCCAACTTTACCGCAGGACTGGCCAGTATAAGCAGTTGGAAGATACATGGATGGTCCTGGCTTATTGTGCATAGTCACTTAGACTCTTTAACTGATAGCATTATATATTTTTCATTCACTTTCAGGAGTACAGGTTTGGTTTCAGCATTGGTAGGAACCAAATCAGCCCCAATTTCCTTACCCCCTAAACACACATAGTATATATTAGCAATGACACATCTCTACTATTCATACTTAAATCTATGCCCTTGTTCACTTCTTTTACAAAGGAGTATGGGGGATACAGGACAAGGATGAGCACAAGGTTTCAGGACCGGACAAAGGAGGGCTTGGGTCTTCAGCAATGTGGGACAAGCCTCTGGAGTGCAGGAACAGCGACACACTCAGGAACTAGTGCAGGGTCCTGGCCTTCAGAGTAGGTTTAGGACCCGGACTGGCGGCATCTATTGGTTTGGGATTGGAGCATTCTGTCACAGAGACAGGTGATGGGAGAGACTCAGGAGGCAGGGATGCAGGTGTGAGTAAATGGGCTGTAATGAGGTAAGCAGTGGACAAAGGCAAAGTGACAGGAGCAGGGAAACTGTGGCTCAGGATCAGGAACAAAACTGAAGTCGACAAGATTTACAGACCAGGAACAAGACCAGGGTGCAGAGAGCAGGGAGGGAGGGCCCAGGTAACGACAAATGCTCAGCTGGTGAGGCAGCACCTAAACCAAGGGTGGACAATCTTATGCAGAAAGGGTCGCTGTGTGTGTGGGTTTTCGCTGCAACTCCCTAATTAGGTTACTAATTAGAGGACTGATTGGCTGAAGAGTCCTCACACTTGGCTTTGAACAGCTAACCTTAAGGTTATCCCAAAAACCTGCATGCACACTGGCAATTTCTAGTTAAAATTGGTCACCCCTGATCTAAAACCCTGCATTTAAGGAGAAATTGGTGCAACACATGCAGGCAACGGCTTTAGGTATACACATCTGTACTGCATATTATACCTTCCGTTTGGGCGGATCTGATTTTTACTAATGTTGTAGCTGATGTGTACCCGTTCGATGCAGTCATTAAATGTTTGATACGGCGTACGTTTTTCTTAAGAACCGATTACCTTAAACATTTATTTTAATCTCGAGAATAATAAAGTCGTTAGATCACCAACCGGTATTGTCAAACTTGCTGAATTTCTCTCAAGGCATTTTTTTGGCGGCGCTGAAAACGGTCGTTTTTTGTACCTTGATACATTGATCCCTGAAGACGCGCTATTATAAATTCGAGGTATATCTTTATCCGTTCGTGTTAATAATCATCAAGGATGCCGTCTTGTTCGCTTAAAATGGCAGTTTATAAGCTCACTTTATTATTACCTGGACAGAAACCAAACCACACCGTGATCCTTTTTAAAAGTAATTGAAAACCTTCCGATCCCGTCTGACCACAGATTCTCATCCTAAATTATAAGTGGGTATATATTTAGCCTCTCATTTATTTTCATGAAGCCTGTTGAGTTTTTCATGCTGTAAAATGCAAGTTGACAAAATGTTTTTCATTTCACCTTCGCACAAACGAGTTGTTTGGAGACGAGAGTCCAATAATCTTGACGTTTTAGGGTATATTCACATAGGTTGCCTGACAAGAAACAGTTACATCTCACTTGAGTAGAAGTTCGCCTCTGAAGACGATGCTTTGATCACACGCCGAAGAAACTGCTGAAGTGGGAGTTCGCCTGCTGTCACGTTAATCCCGTGGATTTAATTGCAATAAAGTAAAACAAATGTTGTGTGAAATACGTCGTGTAGTAAATATAGGTCTAACCTTTCAGATCAGGTCCTCACTCAGTGCCTTTTTTCCGTCATTTCAGCTTCCAAACGTTATTTGATAATCTCTTTGACACATATCCAAACACTGTGCAGGTTTTATTGATTGTGTTTATTGCTTAAATATAATTGCCCACTTAGTTGTTGTTGTTATTACTATTAATAGTCCTAAAATATGTAATTATTGTTATTGTTATGGCTACTTTCAACTGTAGTTAGGCCTGTCCTGTGGCCTGTACTATGCAAGCGGGTTTACTGGCTTGTCGGGTAACTTGTCAGATTTAAGGTATCACAGTTTAAAAGGACTTCATATTCATTCACTTACATTCTGCACAGACTACTTTAAATCCGACATCAGAGGTGCTTCGTAGTGCAGGCCACTGCTGTTCTTGTTTTAACTTCTCCATCGGTGATACCCGTGAGAATCACCTTGTGACATTTCCTTCTCAATCCCCCAAGAAGCAGGCAGCTCATTTATGAAAATGTTCATACGGTCAGGATAGGTGCCCAACTGGCCATGTCCCATGTGTTTTGTCCCTGTTTGGCCAGCAGGTGTTGCTGGCCATTCTGTTCCTGCCTCTGTCTTGTTGCCCCTTAGGCCCTCGTGTGTTTACCTGCTCTCCAGGCTGATGCATGTCTTAATAGGCTAAGTGGCCGCCCGCTATTCCCAAATCCCCTTTTGTGGTTGTGGGTTTGAGTCTCGCCAGAGGCCAGCCTCAACTAATTATTATTTAATGCCTGTTGTTTTTAGAGTTCTCCTGGTTTAATGTTTGTATAGGTATTTCAGTTAGTTTCTTGTTTTACTCATCGTTTTCTGTTCATTCAGTTATCCTATTTTTGTTTTCCCTTAGACTTTGCTCCTATTCCCCTAGTGTTAATTGACCTTTCTGTGCCTGTTAACTGTAACTACTCCACCTTGCCCATGCGATTAATGATCACTTGATTGGGTTGTCCTCACCTGGTCCTCGTTGCTCCTAATTTTGTGTAGTTACCAACTGCCCCTTGTTCGTATTTGTGATCAGTGTGTTTCAGTGCCCGCCTCTCTTCTGTTCGTCAGTCAGTCATTGTGTTCGTGTTCCTGCATGTTTGTAAGTCTGTTCCCGTTCCTGTTCCTTGTACGCTGGTCCTTAGTTGCATTCACTTGATGGTTTCATTCACACCTGGGTTCATTCTTTATTTTTCCTGTTTGATTTTGCCCCCTCGTAGTCCCTTTTGTGTGCTTTTCCCTGGTGTGTTCAGTGTTATTAATAAAATCCCTGCCTCTCAGAGCCGCTCCTTGGATTGTCGTGTTTTCCCCGCCTGTGCCTTGCCCCGTCATAACGCATACATTCATACAGAAGAATAAACGTATGTATGAAAACTCTGTTCACAGCAACACTGTACGTCAAATTTATAAAACCTTGTGTATCTCAGGGTATACATCACTCAGATTAATAAATCCTGCTTACCATATAAATACTTGTGTGTGTGCTAAGAGATCACTCCATTCCTACCCAGAATTGGCAATGCAAATTAGCCACGTGTATTTATAAATGTGCATATGGGCCACGTTTGTAATGCCATTTTGGAGACAATGGAGCCACAAACAAGATGAAAAAAAGGAATTTCTCAGAATGTCAAGTGCGAGCTTTAGAAGAGGAACGCCAAACCATTTTGTTTGGTAGTACATCTGTTGCATGGTGTGTCAAACAACAAAATTGTCAAATGGCAGCACGTGACTGCCGCTGTTCAATCCATCAATCAATCATTTATTTGAATACAGCACTTTATAACACTATAGTGATCAAGGCACTTCACACTCGAAAAAATATATAAAAATAGGAGGTAAAATAAAGACTGGGTAAAATAAAAAACAAAATACGGTGTCACAGAAACAATATCATACAACACAATGCATAAAACACAATACAATGTTGAAAGACACAGCAGGGGATGCCTGAAACAGAGTAAAATGTCAGCCCCAACTAAATATTAAAAGCTTTTCGGAATGAACGTCTTGAGTTGCGATTTAAAATGGTCGTGATCAGAAATGGTATGAATCTCAGGGGGTAGTTTGGTCCAGAGGCTAGGTGCAGCTACACAGAACGCTCTATCTGCCCATTGTTTGTATTTAGGTCTTGGAACTTTTAATAGAAGTCAGTCTGCTGATCGTCTCCTGACGGTTCTGCTGATCATCTCCTGATGGTACTGCTGATCGTCTCCTGACGGTTTTGCTGATCGTCCCCTGACGGTTTTGCTGATCGTCTCCTGACGGTTTTGCTGATCGTCCCCTGACAGTACTGCTGATCGTCTCCTGACGGTACTGCTGATCGTCTCCTGACGGTACTGCTGATCGTCTCCTGACGGTTCTGCTGATCATCTCCTGATGGTACTGCTGATCGTCTCCTGACGGTTTTGCTGATCGTC
>JAODUD010000035.1:21016616-21027208 GCA_026784285.1 Stomatorhinus walkeri | reverse complement strand
TTTCCCCCCCCCCCCCCCCCCCCCATTCCAGGTACCAGAACCTCGAGATGTTCATCATTGACGTCAACTTGGTTTTCGATAACTGTGAAAAGTTTAACGAAGACAACTCCGAGATCGGACGGGCCGGACACAACATGAGGAGGTTCTTTGAGAGACGCTGGACAGAACTTCTGAAGAGTAACTAGTCTGGTCCTAAGCATTGTCCTCAGTCCCTTCAGACAGCTACCTGTCCACCTCACGTCCTGCCCAGTGTGCCCATAAGCGTTGTGCTAAGCAGACAGACTCCCCCGATTCTCGAGGCTGATGTGGCCCCTTCAGCACCCATTGGGGTGGGGGGGGTGGGGGGGCAACGGAAGCCGATGAACAATGGCACAAAAACGCACCCAAGGAGTCTCAGATGGGGCAGCCTTTGTGCAATACAAGATACCAGAAACCGCACTGAATTTACAACCCTCAGAGCCTATCTGCGAAAAGACTCTCCGCTACCTTCACATAGTTTATTTTTCTTTTGTTTAAACTCTACCATGAATATTATAGTGAATGTATTTAATTTTATTTATGGGTAAAAAAAAAAAAAGTCCAGTCTTCATTTTCTGTGAAAAGGAAGAAATGACAGAAATTGCTTTAAAATCTTAAGGAATGTTTTTCGTATATAAAAGAAAGCCAAGAAAACTGAATACTGTTTACACGCTTCAGTGTCTCCAGGAAGCAGGAGAATAGTCACGGTAATACTGTAGAGCTACATTTATATGTGAATAGGGGTTTTGCATCACATGGTTGTAAGAGAGAATCACGTGACTTGTGTGTGTGTGCGTGTGTATGTGTACTGCATTCATTAATGTCAAGTCTTGTTTGGAATATGTATGATGTGTACATAGTGATTCAGACAGAATATTGTTTATGCCTTAGGAAAACTGTAGCGTTTTACTTTAGTCTTAAAGTGATTATGCATATAGAGTCTGTACAGCACTGTTCTGCATACACTGTGGTCTCCTTAATCTTGGTAGTGCCTGCCTTTCCAGTGAAATATAGGGGTATTTTTATTTCCTAATTTTGTTTTTATTTATTGTTATTTTTAACCCATACCGTATCTCAGCTCGTGTTACCATTGGGGTTAATGTTTGTATTTACCACAGTGCATAGTGTTTTTCATGAACACTCCTGCCCTTGTCAACACACACACACATAACAGACCTCTGTCACCAACCCATGGTCGATTAAAATAACAATAATGACAATAATAATAATCATAAATAGTTTGATCCTTGCTGTGTGATGTGGCCCACTAGAGGCAGCTAGACCAGATTGGTTTTGTACCCATGTCAGAGTACTTGAAGTTATTTTATTTAAATATATTGTGGAAAAAATGTAGCATTTTTTGTAGAAGCATTATTTTTAACGTTGTGTATGCGTGTATGTGTGTGTTTGTATGTGTGTATGTGGAGGAGGCACAGAGCTAAGAATAAAAGGATGTTTTACAACCCAAAATCGTTTATTGCTCGCGGATTACTCTCTGTCCTTATGGGAATAATTAACATAAAGGTCCAAGCTTTTAAGGCAAACTATTCATCACCCTGAATACGGAGCTAGCGTCGCATCTTCGGTACTTCTCTGGCGAAAGCGATTTCTCGCACTTAATCCAAGGACGTCCGCAAATAAGTAAATGTGTCCGCGGCAAATGAGAGAGGCTTATCAGCGATCCCCAGTGGCAGTAAATAAGATTACATTAAAGCCTTATCGGTCACATGGCCGATCCCGGACCAGAAAGTTGGCGATTACAAATTGGGAGACGTGCGACAGATTTAGTTCTTGTATTTTACCCCAAATTCACCTTTAATTTAATATTTTTACATTGGCGTTGGGTAAGAGTTACCCGTGCCACAAGGCTTGCTATAAAACTAATTGTAAAAGTCATAAATAGCCTATCCTCAAGATATTTGTACTTTCTAAAACGTATTTACGTATGTAATTACTGAGATTTTAAAAATAATTTTTGATTATATTTTAGTTGTGAAACTTTCATTTCCGTTTATTCATTAGCATCCTTTTATCCTCTTTGAAGTTTAACGGCGGTGTCGATCTGTCGCAGTCACGGTAATTAAGTTAATTAATAGCGAGCGAGTCCAGATGCGAGTCTTATGGCGGAGGCTTTGCTGTGTGTAATTCTGACAGGGTCGTCCCAAGGGCTGCCGAGAAGATGGTGTCTCTTCTGCGCTCCATCCAGGACCACGCTGATGATGTGAACTGGTGCGGCTTTTCCTCCATCCTACTGGCGACGTGCTCCTTGGATAAAACCCCTGGCCGGCCTTGGGTACGGTGTGCACTGGTGCTGCTTCTCCTCTTGCGGCCGGTTCCTGGCCTCCTGTTCCAACGACGCCACCACGGTGGTCTGGGGCATGAGCAGCGGCGAGAAAGTGGCCGTCTTTGAGCAGCCGGGTCGCAGTCCCATCAGGGTCCGCATATTCTCGCCTGGACCCGCCTGCCTCGTCTCCGGGGCGTCTGACGGAAGCCTCGCTTTGTGGGACTTTTTCGAGAGCAGTGCGCAAGTAAGCGGGATATAAAAATCATATACATTATCAGGGCTGCCAAGTCAGCCATCTGGCGTGACACTCATGCTTTCAGACACAAGCAATATAATGGCAAGTCTGTATTATTCAATTCTAAACCTACAATTGTCTACATCAAAAGCATTTAGGGTAGTTTGCAAACCCTATTGACTATTTACAAGGTAATAAAACTGTCACATACATGTAAATGCGTGTGCAGATTTGTCTCGAATGGAAAATCTGACTCCAGCCTAATAACCAAAGTTGGAAACATGACGGGTGCTTTTCCGCTGCAGTGGAGATGTGAACGATATTATCTCCTTGGTTTGAAATACGCTTAGGGGTAGCTGTCAATAAATGGCTGTACAGTAATTATAGGTCACCGTGAAGGTAATCTGTATGCAGGGTGACTCTTATCATGTATGCCGCCCGTCAGTCTGTTTGGCTGCATGCAGCTGAGCGGCGACCCCTCCCGCAGGACGGCTGCAGTGAAGGACAGCACTGTAGTGGCCTGCTCTTGCACGCCGTGTGGCCAGATGTTTATCATAGGCCCCGCCTATGGGGACATGCAAGTGTGGGACCTGGATGCCAACCAGCTCCACGTTGCCAAGGAAGCTCATGACCTGGGGGTGACTTGCTGCCATTTTGCACCCCAGATCCACAGCGGTGAGCCACGCTTCTGCCCTCCGTCTGTCTCCACATTCTCCTTCCCGCTCTGTCTCTCTCACTCTTTCTCTCTCTCTCTCCACTCCTATGCTCTGGTCACCCGGCAACAGATCCGCTTCACCGCTCTTCTGTTTCCCAGGTTCTCTCTGCTGAAGTTTAGTACTTTCAGCAAACATGCCGCTCATGATGTTATAAGTGGGTCGATTAAGGCCTGTTTCAGGCAGATCTTGAGTTAGCTGCCAGTCTCTGCTGGTCATTGTGTTTACATGTCATATCACACAAACCTTTAGATGGGTCAGATATTTTCAAACATAAGTAATGTTCATTTTAACCATTAAAATTCCTGTAAGATCCATCCCAGTGGTGCCGAAGCAGCACTTTAGTGTCTGCTTGGTTTTATATAACCTGCTGAGTTTGATGTGACAGTGCTGTGTAGAACAACACGAGGTCCGCCCGTTACACAATGTTGCTGTTTTATAAAACGCTGGCCAGCCTCGTTCTATCACAGGGTCTTGTTGAGTCGCTGTGGCAAAGCTGGGTGTCCGTGTAACTAATGTAAATGGTATTCATCACAAGATAATAGCAACCAGACTTTTTTTTACCACAAGTTTTCAGTGACATATGGGTGACACATAGGCTATTTAAGGCTCAGATGTCACAGTCAATGAGCAGGTCTTTGTGTGTGTCCGTCTATCCGTTTACCTGACCAGACTTTCCACATTAAACTATTTAGTCAGTCATCTGTATCTGTATCTGTACTCTAAAAGGCAGTCAGTCATTTTTTTAAATGCAAGATGGAAGTGGGATGTTTTCACTGCATATCAAAACACAACATGGGGCGGTCCATGTGAGCAATTTTTTAATGCAGCTCTTTTGTTGAATATCTAGATGAGCCTAGATTGTGTCATTAGTAAAGCCGCTCCCTTTCACTGATGGGTGTGTGTGTGTGTGAGTGTGTGTGTGGTCCAGGTATGCATTACACAACAACGTGATAAAATCCTGTTATTTAGACATTGTGGGAACCATTTTTTTTCTGTCCCCACAAGGGGAAATTCAATTTTTTGATAATCTGTGACTGCAATCAAAAAGTGAAAAATGCCAAGTGTCTCGTATTTTGCTTGGCTGCTTATGGTTACGGTTCGGGCTGGGTAGGGGGTAAGGCTGTCATTGTTGGGATTAGGGTTTTGCCCACAGAAATGAATGTTGAGTCCCCACAAAGATATGAGTACAGGTCTGTGTGTGTGTGTGTGCCCATGTTTGGCTCACAGTTCTTCATATTAAAACTTACAGAATATAAACTTGGTTATGAAACAAGCTGGCTGATTTTACCAAAACATCTGATTACACTTTAATATTGCCCTTTTATGTAGCGTTACGTTTCACGTGGAGGTGCATTCTGGGAAGGCGGCCCTTGCGACTGCCGGTAACGTTCAGAGCATGTATGTGACTGGCCCTCAGATGACAATTCCTGTGCAGCTCCGATTGGCCTCCTGCGGGCAGGAAAGCCTACTGAAGATATGGACCGTCTCCCAGCATGCCGCAGGTGCAGGTTACCGGTCGCCTTGGTGACAGTCCCAGGAAATGCTCTCCATTGGGACAAACAAACCCCCTTTTTTTACATTAATATTAAATCCTGGTGCTTTATGCATAATGACACGTGTATGGATTCAGCTTATGAGTCTTTGAGTTATACTGGTCATGATGGTAATGTACTGGACCAGTAGAGATGGATTGGACTGGTGGTGTTGGTGGTTATTGATTATGGATCAGCGGGATACTGGATGGAGCTGCATCACACACTAACAGGCCAGTCTGCCCAAGGTGCTGTCCTGCTCCTTCTCTGCTGACGGAGGACTCCTGGTGTCCGGGTAACCCGCCCCTTTCCCGGGGACACAGACACACTCTCAGAAATGTAGGAGCAATCAGGAAATCACTGATGACAATGGAGTTTTGTTTGCTCATTGAGACACACTTCCAGAAATTAAATATGAATGATGAACACATTCAAACTTCCTTTAAGTCACATATACATTAGTAACTTATTACTGTACAATAGTAACTTGAGAAGTTTGCTTGTTTCATTGCAATTGCTTACTGTAGCTGCAAGTGAAGCAAACGGCATGTTGCAAAGACAGCTGTCGTGGAGTCGACTAGGCACAAATGCGACCTGTCTGAGCTTCCAGTGAATGCAGGGAGAGTTTTCCTTTCATACTGTCACCTGCTTATTGATTCTGTGGTGCAGAATCATTTTAGTCATGAACAGTTTTGAATGAATTCTTTTGAATCGGTGCCTTGGACTGAAACTGCTGAGCGAGGTACCGTCCCTCGTTATTGCGATGTTCTGGGGAGGATCACATATATAATAAGATCTCTGTCCTCGTTGCAGCTCTGTGGATAAAGCCGTCGCTGTATATGACACTGTAAGTAAAACCGCAATTTTTATTGCGTTTTATTCTGCCAGCGGTGGTTATGGATGTTTTGAACAAAATAATTCTTGTGAAGTAATCAAGCAGGCAGTTCCTGCGTCAAGAATGTTCAACATATAGACAACTCATACTTACGAGCAAACTGCCATAAAGCATGTTATACTAAATAAATTGTGTTAACAACGGTTTGTATTAACCAATGCCGGCATTAGTTTGTGATGCTCATGAAGACGTCACACGGCTTCTGTGATTGGTCAGCCCGAGGTACAGTATAGTACCATATGGAGTTACTTTTATTATTACTGTGTAATTATTATTATTATGTGCTGTTATTATGATTGTTCCGACACACCTACAGACCCGACTTGAAGACAGACTTAGGGACCGGATCTCTTCTGTCACCTGGAGACGGCCGGCATATAGCTAAGTATGTCGGGTTTGCAGTGGGCTGCTACATTAGAAGCTTATTTTTCCCTACATGAAAAAGTCCACATATTTGGGAGTCTGCTGTTAAATAGCTTTGGGGCACGACGCCAACACATCTCTCCACCTTTCAGAACTTCCCTACTCTATTCCATACACCAGCATCGAAGGTCAGTGAGTGAGCCGTTTATGCTCAGATGTAGACTGACGCCCCCTGCTGGCCATAATCACAGCTTCCGCCATGAACCCCCACCACTCCAGGTATGTAACGGCATGCGCCTTCTCACCGACGATGCCCCTGCTCGGCGCGGGCTCCATGGCCCGATCGGCGATCATCTGGAGGGAGGAGGACAGCTCTGGTGGACAGGGATGCGTTAACATCGTGGCACAGATGTTTCTACTCTCTGACATTCCACATTACTGTCTAGCTCCTGCCTCTCTCAGCTGCTCTTTAGCGCCCCCATGTGAGCAGTAACTCACCAGTACCTGTCTGGCTGTGCTCTAATTTAGCGTTCTTGTATTACATTCCATCTTCATATCAGTGCCTGACTAAGACTGTTGGCTTAAGGGATCGAATGTGAAACGTAGTCGTGCAGAAGCTGTGATGCTTTCACTTTAGTGGCTGTAAGCCTTGGTTTTTCACAGCTTCTCCTTATCATCTTGTAGCGCTGCCTTGTGTTGTAATTCCATATTCTCTGTTCTCTTCCAGATTCATCTTCTCAGGAGTTGCCAGAGACAGTCGTGGTGGGTCAGTGTGGTCTCTCTTGTGTGCTGTGGTCTGTGCTTTGGGGGTGACGGACAGTACCAGTTTGGGACAGACCTACGACGGTGCTCTTCTCCAGGGTTTTCCGTCTTATGCCCAGAATCCAGTAGCTTCTCTCTGCTAGTTTTGTGCTTTGAGGGACAGTATTAGGCTTAACTTCCTCAAGAACCTGATTATCTGTTTCCCTTGTGGTCTGCCCTGCCTGTACATCTCTGACCTTCCTGTACTGGTTCTTCTATGGCCATCATAAGTGTTTTAAGATATACAGCGTTACCTTGGAACACAAACTTAATTTGTTCCAGAAGGCTGGCCGGGTTGCAGTTTGATTGAGGTCCAAGTCAAATTTCTCCATAAGAAATAATGTGAATTAATTGGATCCGTTTTTGGCCCCCAAATGATTGTCTATTTAAACTTATCTACCTGCCTAACTAATGATAAAAAAACATTAAAAGTCAATGTAAAATTAATACACACATGAAAAAGCACACATACGAAAGTGATACACACGAAGTAAATGACATAGAAAAAGTGACAAATATAAAATAAAATGACACTCACACACTCCGAAGCGAGAGCAGACACACGTGCACCTCCTTCAAGTCTCTGCCGAAGTTCTACAGTCACTCTCACTACTTCCCCCTTTGGTTTGCTGCTATGACTGCAAACTTTCTTAGGGGGCAGGATTACTGTATTTGTAAATGTACTGTAGATAAAGCACAAAAAAATTCACACTGAACACAGGAACACAGCTTTCGCTTGTCGAACTCGGTGGAGAGGAACTGCGAGACTGGGAGCGATCCATAGGCACCAGCATCCCAGTAGGTTCGTTTGCCTTTGTGTCGGCCCACCAGAGACGCGTCTCCATCTGTACAACTTTTAGCAGGTCTGTCCTGTTTTGTCGTGTTTCATGTTCGTGTTTCGTGTTTCAGTCTACATGTGGCTGGGTTTTACTCAACCAACCTGTTTGATGTCCAAATTGGTGCAGTTGAACATGTCTTTACCCATAATATTTTTAGCAGGAACAGTCCAGTTGTGGGATTTAGGTCGAGGTACAAGTCAAGTTGGTCGAGTTGAGAGGTGTTTGAATTCCAAGGTTCTACTGAATTTATAAATATATGCACAATATATTTAGAGTTAGTTTTATTGATCATTTCCATATTTCTATACATCACTATGAGGAAGGAAGTAGAAGTGCATATCAATGGGGAATTATGGGCTGTTTATGTAATATGCTCATTAATGTCACATGTTATGAGCAGGTTAATGAGTCAAAACCTTTTGGTGTTTAAAATGTAGTTTTTATGTTGTATGGAGGTAGGAGGGTCCCATCTAGCCAAAGGTCATAATTTGGACTGTAACAGAAGTAGAGATTTCAGGTCCAGAAAGTACCAGACTAAGATTATGTTTCAACCAACCAGTTGAGTATCTGTGACTGACTCTTTATACTCAACTGGTTGGTTGAAACAAAATCTTGGTCTGGATTTGTGCTCTCTGGAACTGAAATCTCCACCTCTGCTGATAATGTGCTGGAGAATATAGGGCATCTTGGCAGTATTTCAGACTTACAAGGTCTGATGGGAAATGGAGTCCTCTGCTGTTTGTGTGTTCCATCCTTCCAGGAAGGTGTGCAGTGGGTGGCTCCAGCCTGCCGGTGAGTAGCTGGTCTGAGGAAGACGTGCTGGCCTGGCAGCACTCGAGAGCTCCTTCAGGGCCAACAACATCGACGAAGCCAAGCTGCTCTGCCCGGACAAGGAGACGCGGACCTCTCACCTCCGCATCGGTGATGTCACACTCCTGACCTTGCCCTGTTCCTTCACCTTCCATGCATTTTGCTGATCCACTGTGTAGATGCCAATGTGTCATTATGCAGGACCTGGACCCCCAGGAGTTGTGAGCTTCATCCCCACAGCTCAGGCTGTTCAAAGATCAGCTGCCTTCAAGCTATGAGTTGGGGGCAGATCTGTTCTCAGATCAGTCCCAGTGTGCCTTATGTCTCCTGCTTGAGGTTTTTTCCTGCTTCACTGGTAAAGGGCTTCTATTACTACCAAAATCTCAGTCCAGGGGATTCTGGGTATTTGCACCAGTGGGCTCCATTGTGTCAAGTTGATGATTCGATCCCCTCATTGGGTCAATGTGCATAGCGCACACATGGATATAAATAGATTTTCTAGTTTCCCCCCACCGTGAAATTTTCATGGACCCCCCCCCGGCACGCTGTGTCAGTGATGAGGGCTGTAACACTAGCCTCAGTCTGCCTCAGGGGGCTGTCGACAGCCTGCCCTGCTGTCTGGAGGCCTTGTGATGTCCCAAACCTCGTCATAGCAATCAGTGCTTAAGTGGATTAATCTGCCTGACCTTTCGTGTTTCATTTTCTGTTAAATTGACCGTAACGAGTCTGAAAGGATTCAGATTGAAGAAAGTCAAAAGCAGGTGGCCACCCCCAGTGTGTGTGTGTGCAAGGGGGGGGGTCTAATCATTTGAGACAATTTACCCACAATCATTGGGGTTGTTTCAACACATGTGGCCGGCTAACTTTTTTTGTGCATTTCTAAGTAGACCTTGAAATTACAATTGTTTCATTCAAGGCCTTCGCTTGTAAACATAATCCATCTGCGTGGTGAGATTTCCATAATTGTGCTCACTCTTCTTTGAGGATTAATATCCTGCATTATAAAGCCCAGCGTATTGATATTATTGACATCTAGTGCTTCATTTTGGCCTGAGGCCTTCAGGGAAGCGGAAGCCCAGAGGAGAAGGAAACCCTGCTGGATTAAAACAACATTGGGCTGGTGGTTTGCTCTGACAGCCCCCCCTAAGTATCTATGTGGCACTCGCGCGAGGATCGCAGTGTGAGCGCATACAGAGTTTATTCAGCTGTGCTTTTGTGCCTGGTAGTTTGCACTTTTGCGGGTACCGGGTCTATATCGGAAAAATTTTGAAAATTTATGTTCTCATTTAAAAAATATGACCCTAATTATAAATATTAAAACATAAAAGTATTAATGAAAGCTCAGGTTAATAGACCACAGAGTAACAAATATGTGTCCCAGTTACCCTTTGTCTCACTTAACCAATATTCTCCCCATTTCTCCCTTCCTCCATCCTCTCTCCATCCCTTCCTCCTTCCTTTGTCCCTCCCTCCTTCCTCTCTCATCCCTTCCTTTGTCCCTCCCTCCTTACTCTCTCCATCCCTTCCTCCTTTTTGTCCCTCCCTCCTTTTCTTCCTTCCTTTGGACAGCAGAAGTAATATTCAGCTTTTGTTGTCATACACATCTGTTTTTAGATGTTCCACCTAGTTATTCCAGTGCCAGGTTTTGTGGTTAAACCCCTCATCAGTGCAGTTCAGAGTCCACCGGCCTGCGCAGTAAAGTCCTTTGGAAGACTGAGGAGAAAGAGAACTCAAGCTTCATACCGTGTGCCATCCGGCTAGTTAGTGTCCCAAAATTGCTCATGGAGTGTGGCTGGCACAATGCCATTTGCGCTCTGCTTCCCAGTACAGGCTCACTGTGACCTGGTACCGGAAAATGTGTTATGGATGGAAATTCACGTGCAGTTCTGTATGGTTTACGTTTTCCACAGAAGGCCAATCATACGAGAGGGAGGCCATCGAAAGCTGGATTCGAAACCACAATCGGTCAAGCTCCATGACGAATCTACCGCTGCTGACGATGGCCCCCCCAACCGCACCCTGAAGAACATAAGAACATAAGAAATTTACAAACGAGAGGAGGCCATTCGGCCCATCAAGCTCGTTTGGGGAGAACTTAA
>JAODUD010000035.1:20922997-20943894 GCA_026784285.1 Stomatorhinus walkeri | reverse complement strand
GCGCGTGTGTTTACTTCCAGTCATCACCCTAGGAGTGGGCGGTTGACATGACTGTGACTCGCTTTGGTTTACAGGCTGACTCATGTGAGGAGTCATTAAACCTCATGACCCCCGTGGTCCTTTCCGCACTCCCTAAAATTCATCACTGGTTGCACGTCATGAGAGCAGTTGAAGGAAACCAGGTGGGTGCAGGTTCATATCCGAAGGAGGAGGAAGCCTTAACGTCACCCCTTGGCTGAGTCGCGTTTTTCTAAGCAGATGCCTTGACGCTTACAAGCCACCTGCAGCTGGATGATTCACTAATCAGGATTGGGGGCAGCGTGTGGCTCAGTGTGCTTGTAATCACAAGGTCGCCGGTTCAAACCCAGCCTCAGCATGTCTGTGGGTCCATGAGCAAGACCCTTAATCCCCAGCTCCCTGGGCGCCCCAACAGGTGGGTACCCTTCACAGACAGCTTGCTCTACAATAGAGGGAGGTGTAAAAAGAATTTCCCCACAGTGACAATAAAGGATTGATTATTATTATTATTATTATTATTATTATTATAAGAATCTCGCTCAAGGCACCAACCCTTGTGTCCCAAACTGGGGAACCTCACAGCAATGGTGCCCATTGTCCGATGACTCTTCCTTCTCTTTACCTTGCAGCCAGAAGAATGCAGTTCATACAGTGTCCACCACTGCAAGTCCTAAACCAACTGGCAAGTATATTTAGCAAATAAATCACTGTCCCCTGAATGCCACTAGGTTCCTTCCTTGTTAACCATTCTGCTTGCTTACCACCTTGACCCAACACTATATATTCGGCCCAAAACCAGAGACAAGAGACAGGCCGTCCAAAGCGATCGTTCCACTTTCTTCTCCAGTATGGTCCAAGTAGCCGTTGGAAATTAGAGGGGACAGCAATCCATATTTTAACGAGCAGGACCATGCAAAAAAATGCATATATGAGTAAAGAACCGATTGCTCTCTGGCCGGGTAAGCACTCTTCCTGCGCCGAGTTCTAGGTGGAAAGCCTTTGAACGAGCTTGGCATTCTTCATATAAGAAAAGAAAACAGAGGTGGACGGCACGAATGCAGAGTAAGACTGTTGGCTGACATGATGCTGAAAATACCAGCTGATCCAGTTCAACCACACTGAAGAATGGGCAGCATTGACTGGGGAATTAGCTGGTGTACCGGCTCAGAAACACCGGATTTGTCAAAGAGTACCTGAGAGGACACACCCGGTGATGACATCTACGGCAGCATCTAACCCATCTACAGAGCACCAGAGAAGTACGGCTGCAGGCAATGCGATGACACCTGGGCAAAAACATTACGTAAGAAATAAACGGATGACTCCGACTTGGCCATAAATAGCTGTATGTTAATAACGTGATGCCACCTAACTAGATTCCGAATGAAGCCGGAGAAGATTCCACCGTGAGGTGCACGATGTCTTGGGTAGACCCATGGTTTATGTGACGCGCACCTGACACCCAGTTCCCCGTGGAAGCGGTGATGTTCCTCAACCACAAGCTGACGCAGCACATCCTGCTCTGCCTGGGACCGGGGCAGCCGGGCTTTTTGGTCGGGGCCTGCTTGCGAAAAGGCTCTGCCAGCCACCCGTGGTCGCAGGTGGCGCTGAAAAGCGGCAAGTCGCACATTAATTGTTCTCCTTTAAAGAGACCACATCCTCTGTGTAAAAGACTTTTCCCACATCGTTATGAAAATAAATGGGGGGAAAAGCCCGTTCTTTTAATGCCGCCATCAAGGACCATTTCCTGTGCGTTCACTACAAAGCAGACATCTGCGGGCCAATAGCCGGCTGTGAATGGAGGACAGCGGGGCTCCTGATTGGATAAACGGGCCGAGCAGCACCCACAGCAACAGCCTGACAGACAGACACACACATACAGCACAGAACAAAAAATACACACATCTATCCAAAGACGATGGCTGACACTGCCTCCGTCAGCATCTCGTATGTCCCACGGACAGGAAATGAGCTTCCTTCCTGGTTCTCCAGAGTTCAGAAAGGAGGGGGCCTTGCTCTTCCTCCAAGCCCCCCCCCGCACCCCCTACTCCTGACAGCAGAAACAGCAACAGGTCTACAGCAGGAGCAATGCAGCGCACATGCAAGCAACAGCTTCCCTTCAAGTCCCCCCCCCCCAAAGTAAAATGCATCTGGAATAACAGGCCACGGTGGGGGGGCGGCAATGTCTCCAACATCAGTGCACCACTGGAAATGCAAGCTAGGGGCACCGGAACAGGATGATCACAACCGCCCCCCCCCCCCCAGAGGGAAGTGATTAGCAACTCTCCCTTTCACCTTCCAGGGAGGGGCTTCTGCGTGTAAGCAGAGATCAAGCAATGCAGGTGCCAGCGGCTTTCTTCAGTCTTTCTGCGCTTCAGCAGCATGACCAGGCAGCGTTAGATGGGATACGACACAGCAGCCAGTCCAAGTGGCCCTCAGGTCCGGGCCAAACTGACCCCATCATTGTTTATCACCTTCATGGTACTACCTGACACGAAGAAAGCAAACACTCATGCCGCTTGCCCTTTGCCTGCTTTCTCTAATTTTCCACCGTTCCCTTCTATACTTGTCATCATCACCCAGATCCTGAATCCTGTCACACGGGGGAGCAGATCAAAGGCGGCGCAGGGTGACGATGCGATCAATCTCCGGCGTGATTACGCCACAGTCAGTATCCACGAGCGTGCTTTTCTACAATAAACAACTGATGGGCTCCAAAAGGATGCTGGGACTTGTCATACACCATATGTCCAAAAAGTATGTGGCCACCCCTATTAATTAAAACTGCCTAATTAAGTGACA
The DNA here is from genome assembly GCA_026784285.1 of Stomatorhinus walkeri. Lineage (NCBI taxonomy): Eukaryota > Metazoa > Chordata > Actinopteri > Osteoglossiformes > Mormyridae > Stomatorhinus > Stomatorhinus walkeri. The sequence goes on along the minus strand of JAODUD010000035.1, from coordinate 20,941,074 downwards.
CCCATTGCTGACACAGGTATATAGTTAAACACACAGTTCTGCAACCACCTGGAACCATCATCAGCAGTATAATAGATGGTCATACAGAGGAGATTAGTGACTTTCCACTTGGCAACATCATAAGACACCAGCTTTTCAACACTGCAAGTGATCATGAAGATCAAAGCATTTGGGGACAGCCACACAATCTCACAGGTAGGTCACCCAACATCAGAACCCAACCTGATTCCCCCCAGCCGTGTTTCAACATCTAATGGAAAGCCTACCTACCTACTAAAGAGCAGCAGCGACTACAGCAAGAGACAGATTAACTTCATATGCATTGCCCTGATTTTGGAATGAGATGCTGGACATTGTTCTGTCCTTGGTGGATGCATGGTGTCCACATACTTCTGGGCAAGCATGGACCAAAGTCTCCCCCCCTCCCCACTAGATGATATGGTGAGAGTGATCAAATGTAATCTCTCCGTATTGTGCGAGGTGGCACATGGCACGCTCACAGAATTATGGAATCATTTTAATTATGCTCACACAGCTTTCAGTCCTTTGAGGGTTGTTCTGAAATTGCCGTTTCTCTCGGAGCTGAGAGGCTGCGTGAGGGTTTTAATGAGGTCCAGACCCGACACACAACAGCACCAGTGTCGTCAGAAGGCCTTTGGAAACGTGACCTCAGAGAGAGCTAATTAAAGCATTGTGTGGTTTCATGGAAGAACGAAAACTGACCTCAAAATAACGAGAAGCCCAAATCTGGCAATCGGCCTTCTGGAAAGCGACTCTTCTGGAGAACGTTGTGATGTGGATAGGTTACTCCTCTTGGGAGTTGGACCCAGCAACCTTCTGGGATGGCGCAGACCATCACCCTCTGTGCTACATAAACAGCTCCAGGTTCCAAATCTCCCTCTCTACTTCAAGCTTCTGTGCAGATGCCCCACCCCTCAAGAGCTCCTCCGATGGTCCGCCAGGGTGACTGTGGCTGTTCTAACGGACCTCGTGCTGGATTACTGGCAGGACCTCCAAACCGTGGCTTATTCTGAGGCAGTGAGGCAGGCCACGTTCTCCCTGCTATTCCCATCAGTGGGGCTCCTGTCCCAGAATAGAAAGTGATATGGGTCACAGCCACTTACGAGGGAAGTGGGTTTATAGTAACGACTACAGTCTCAGTTATGAAAACAACAAAAGCCACGGGCACAGTTACAGTAACGAGTATAAGCACAGTCACAGTCATAGTCACAGTCTACAGAAGGACTGATGTGACTGAAACCGCGGCCAGAGGACCTAAAGCCATTTGTTTTCAGTTTTACAGCCCAATCAGTCATTGATAACTGATGCATGTTTTTCAAGTCAAGTAAAAGCACAAATCAGAGTGCCAGAGTGAGCTCGGAGACACGGCCCCCGCCCAGCACAAACGGCATCCAGGCTCCCAGGCCATACTGCCGTTTCCCTCCTAAACCCAGAAAAGCCAAGAATTTAGCAATGCTATTTTTCACCTCAAGCTGTATTTCCAAGACCATGAAGCAGGCAAAAGCCTGCTCTTCCATTTTAAAAGCAAGTCAAAGAACAACCCAGGGCAGCTTTGGGTACCACTGGACAGAATCTGGAAATCGGCGCCGGGTCCTGCTGTGCCATTAAGGCCAGTGTAATTTGCTTCAGCAAAAACACCCACCAGTATAAAACAGCTACGTCAGCAATGCAGGTCCTAGCAAACACGGGCCAAAATTCACTGCTAAGTAACTGGAATAATAAGGAAAAATAAAACGAGGAAGATGAGGCCGAGGGAAATTATGAATCACTGCCGGCGACTAGGTCACACCCCCGACCCTACAGGACCATGACATCCAGCAGCAGGGGGGGGGGGGGAGGGGGGAGACCCACCAGAGAAAACTAAACACAAGCTGCAGTTCCACACAAGTAATATAAATATTATAGGTTGACTCGACAATCCTGAAACCACATCAGGACTGTTCATAGCAAGGAAAAACTCATCTGAGCATCACGGGCCGGAGGAAGGCTCCTCTCCATGACGATGGCTCCGCCTACAGGTCCCCCGTTACCATGGCCACAGGCGATCCCCTCTCCCTCACTTCTAGGCATCGGGACACATGCCTAACATCTGACAACCCGCTGATAGCGATTACCGAAGTCTTTACGAGAGGAATAAACGACGCGAAGCATGGAAAGTCTCAACAAGCAATTGCAGGAGTGTGTGGTAACAAGACAGTAAGGCTGGTATCTGCAGCCCAGAACAGCAGCCGCTCTTCTTTGGATACTGACGGCCTTCCAGCATCTTAATCACCCATTCATGGGCAAATCTCACACGCCCAATTAACATGGAGGCTCCGCAAGATGGAAAGACTGGAAACAGGACTGTGAGCAACACAGGAGCAGCCAGACAGACAGACGGGCATCTCTGCCCGTCATTACAGAGGGTAATGAGCAGAAGACGCTGCCAACTCCAGACAAGGGGCCCATTCAGCGAGCCTAGCTGCTCTTATCGAATATTCTGTCATCACGTGTCGCGCCCCGCATTCCTCAGGACCTCCGGCACGCCCGTGACTGAGCGGCGAAATGAGGCCCCTTAAAAATAACGCAGCTATTTCTGGATAAGAACAGGACCTTGCTGGATAAGAACAAGCCTGAATAAGACCTGGTTGGGAGACGCCAGCCAACTGTACAGTTGGGGGCCCAAATGACCAGCCGCTGTTAGCTGGGGCAAAGGCACCGGTGACCAGATGCAGGCAATGCGGATCCCATTACAGCCCGACTGTGAGACTCATCCGCACTGTGCAAGACAGCAGACGGGACCCCGTGACGAGAGGACAGGAGGGACGACATTTGGATACTCCCGTCACCTGCAGTTTGTAACTAGAGATATCCCAGAATCCTGTGCTGCTTTCACTCTGCCTGGTGGTGTCTGATGTAATTCAGCCTTTTATATGCACACCAAAGCTACGCAGCTCTTACATTACTCCACATCGCCTGTTTTACTGCATCAACACCAGAGAACATGCTGGTTGGGAAAAACTGCTGCAGGTCATTTCCCATTAAACCAAAGAGGCTGGTGAAATGTGTATTATGAGATGTGATGCCTGCCATTAGTGCATTTCTGCTGCTTTCAAAAATGAAGCAGGAAGATTTATGATCCCGTTCTCTCTTCTTCCTGGAGAGAAAAAGACAGATGTGATCAGAAGGCCCACATCTCCAAGGTCTTCCATCATACCAGCCTCCAGCTTGAACCACCTCTGCTCTCTGGAGCCCAGCGCTGGCAAAAACGTACTAACCGTTAATGCGATCAGACGGGGAAGAGGGGGGATCCGTCTGGTATCAGCGAACCCCGGCACAATGAGGACAAGGCGGTCGTTAATCCTTGTAAGACTTATGGTCACGGCCGGCAATACGGAAAGCGAGCCGGCCCCTTTGGATGGAAATCGGCCTCTCCTTCAGAGAACGTTGGGTGTGCGGCTGCCTGCGACAGACCTCGCTGGTGGTGATGCCCGCGCGCCCGCCCGTCCGCCCGCCCTCATGCTCTACTTGTACACTTACTCGGGCTCAGAATAGACTTGCCTCGTCCCGACTCTATTCTGGAACAGCAGCTTGGTGCCTAGAGGGCTGTGGCCCTCAACAACACGAGCGTCCTACATACGTCAAGTCCGGGTATCTAGAACAAGCGGAGACGCCATCAAAAACGCATGAAAGTGAGAAGGAGACCAGCAGATCACCTGGCATGCCACACGCGGCTGACCACACCCTCCTCAGTTCTTCATGTAACCACTTTATAATGTCTCTTTATGCTCCGCCTTTACACCGAGTCACATGACCAAACAACCTCAACCAACCAATGACAATGTCACAGAGAGGGCCTCAGAGACGGCATGGACCGTCCTCGTGAATGCCTGACTCTCCGTCACGCCCGGCTCACCCCACGGCTTTCTCGGCAACTGCGGCTCACGTCTAGGCCGGACCGGCGACCTTCATCCGGCGCTAACGACGTGACCCGGGGCAGGCGGGTGGTGGGGAGGGGGGGGAAGGGCGACACGGGGCTGGACTGTCAGGATCCAGGTGCGTCCGCTTGGCAGGGATGCCCTGGGGGTTGCTGCAACGTGTTCACAGTTAAAGATTAACCACCAAAGCTCAGTCCACGCAGGCTTTCACTGAGACAGGCTGTGCTAAAGGCTCCCTGCAGACTTATACAGAGCCTGTAGTCTGTCCTCCGGTGGCTGAGAAGACCACCAGACGGGCAAAAACACAGGCAGCAGATATTACTGCATCGCTAATATTTTTCAGCAGACATGCATGGAAAAATGCAAAAACTGAAGTAGAATGACCAGCAGTCTCAATCCTAATTTGCAAACCAGTGGAGCCCATTTAAATTAAACATTAAATCACCGTTCAAATTTCAGACCAAGTGAAACCATTTCTGCCACCATGTCTCTGTTAGGAAATTACCCATTTTGTTCAAGCTACACACTTAACAAGAGCTAACCTTAAAAGCCAGCTGTTTTCAAGCTGGTTCGCAGCCACCCGCCACAACCCAGTCCATGGTTTTTTTTTTTTTTTTTTTTACACATCTGACTTTACCTGTCGGCCAATTATGAAGCCCTTGGAATTCCTGGTTCAGTGGAGTAGGTGGAGTATAACAGAGAATGTAGACAGGCTTGAGGACTCAGAGGACTGGGTTGAGAATCGCTACCTTGAACCCAGGAGATCTCAGAAAGTTAGTCAGCGCATGGTGTGCTGGACACCAATGCGGGGACAAGCCCCCACCACAAGCAGCTGTGGTGGGGGCCACAGCTTTCTGGGAAACGGCAGCGGCCTTGGGCTGAGTTATGTTTCCAAGGCAGACCAGCAGGAAGTAAACTGAAAACCCGCAAGGTCAAACCAGGTACTTCCAGCTCAAACCAGTACGACCCAGTGAAGTCAGCTACCAGCTCAAACCAGTACCACTCAGTGGAGTAAGTGTTTCTCAAACTGGTCCTTGGGGACCCCAAGACAGCCCACCTTTTTACTCCCCCAGTCCCAGCTTTCTGCCATAGAAAGTCTGAACAGCCATTCAGTCTCCAACCACTACAACTAGTAGAGAGCTACACACAGAACATGGCAACACAAACCAGAAAATTAAACATTTACAATATGGAAGAAGTTATACAAAAATAAATAAAATGGGTAAGTAGTACACATTGAGTGAAATGGAAATGTTTAAATAAATAAAAATACACCAGATCATATGAAATATGGATTAGCCCATGTATTAAACAAGAGAGCGGGGGAGTCACAAGTGATATCCCACAATGAAAACTCAAACCTGGCATGAAACACTACTCAGACGCTCCGGGGGGGGGGCGGGGGGTGGCTGTTCTTCAGCAAGATGAACGCTGCAATAAACAGCATGACATCATCACACCTCTGACCAAACAAAATATCTGGTTGCCTAAAATAGCCTGAAGCGGCATTGTCTGAGGAAGCCGAGCTCGCTGGTAGAAGGTCCGGGCAGAGGAGCACGGTGAGTGATCTGCAGCTCTCCAGCTGTCCTGCTCACACACCCGCAGAGCCTCCCAGCCATCCTGCGTGTCATTGAGCAGCGTCGCTCGCCAGGAAAGTTACACAGATCAAATTAAATGACCCTGACCAGAATAAGCGGTTAGAAGATGGATGGATAAAATTAAACGGGGGGGGGGGGGGTTCGAGATCTTCGGTGGCCTATATACTAAGCATGCGCTGCTCAATAATTTCCTAAATTATACAGCAGGGCTGCGTAAGCTGTGTTACCACGACACGGCGGCCAGGATGCCGCAAACGCCGTCCGCGGTTAGGGAAGTCGCTCCATTCCCCGTCTCAGATACGCCTCAGTAGCCCGGGATGATGCGAGAGAAGCAGATCGGGGTGGGGGGTGGCATGGCTTACCGAGCTCACTGAGCCTTGGCGAGCGGCTCGGCGAATTCCCCTTCTGCACGCAGCATTTTAGCGCACATCCCGCCGCCGGGACCGAAGGGTGTGAGACGGGATACAATGCCTGTCCCGTACAGCCCAGCCCTCCTGACCCCAGAGGGACCATCACGGCCGCGCTGGGCGACTGTCAGAGCCGCCTGAAGTCGCCCGTTTTGCGCCGCGTGATCAGCCAGGCGCTACGGATTACGCCGGCTTTCCAGCACCTTATCTCCATAAACAAACAACAGGGTTCTGCGGCGGAACCACGCAGCCCTCCATCTGCGCGAAAAAAAAAACAGGGCTGAGTAGTGAGGGGAGCCCAGACCGGGGATTAGACCGTGCCCTTGTCCACACGATCAATTTCGATCTAATCTGTTGCACAGACTACCGCATAATGGAAGCACTGTTTGGCCGGGACTCGAACCTCTTCGGGGTCAGGGAGGCTTCGGTGCCCCCAGTGCCAGCACCTGTTCACGTTGCCAACTGGTCAGATACCATGGAAACCGCCCACCCACTCCAAAAAAGAATGAAAACCCACAGATCTTTTAGATCCGAAAACCCAAAGGCCCTTTCCATGTGATCAGAGATGGCGATGAATACGTTTTTTTTTTAAACATATTTACTGTACGGGGGAGGAAGGGGTGCCGTCACTGAGATTAGTCACACAGCCAAGCCAGACGTGAAGCACAACACAAGCGTTCGTGAGTCAGTGAAGCAGACACAATGGCGATTTTAAGGCCATTTAATTATGCAAAACGCAAAATAAACACCCACGCGTCCAGTTCGCGTTTCTCAGTTTATCCACGCTCATAAAAATGATTGCAGCAGGGAGATCAAAACCTAAGCAGGAGTTTAAGAAAGAGCCTTTATAATAAAATCCGGAATTTTAATGAGATCCTCCTGTCCATTTACTGAACACGTACTGTCGTTTAGAAAGTGATTTGCAATTCAAACTTTCCCGTTCACATCGTTAGATACCTGGGCTGCTACAAAGATTATAATTTACAACACTAACGAATATCCTCCCTCAGTATGGATTGTTAAAGGGGCGGGGGGGTGTGTGTAAAACTTTAAACGATTTCCACAGTGCATCCAGAGTAAGGAATGATAGGGGGCTGATTTCCCAAAGTTTCAGGACTTCTGGATGCACTTTGGATTGGTATGCATTCAACACCTGGGAAAAGATCAGTAAAGCAGTTACAAGCGCACGGCGAGCGGTCAAGACGACAGAGACGCAGAAAGACAGTAAATTGCACGTAAAGCGCATAAAAACGAGGCGTCTCGCAAGTCGGCGTGTCCCCTACATCGCTATTTGTGAAACATATTTATTGATACTATAGAAAGCTTATGCACTTGAAAATAAACCTGACTACGACTCATAAAAACCAGAACCCACCAGGTTTATGAGCTTCACATAAAGTGTGGGCGCTATGATTTGCACTGGCTTCACGAGATCAATAAATAATGTCTACTGCACTTAACAAGCTGTCGGAGGCTGTCATCCACACGTTACTGACATTGATTATTCAGCGCTGAAATAAAGATACATGCTTTATATCTCGGTCACGGCAAACGGTGTCAAAATCAGACAAGCCATTTGTTTAGAAGAGATATAGAGGCGATCAAAGCATTACAACCTGTAATCCTATTCAGAATACCAAACACGCACTAGTACAGGTAAGAACATTAACAAAACACAGGCAGAACTTCGTCATTATGCCGCTGTATTACACAAACTACAGCATCAATATAATCTAGATGATTTGCAGTTTAATATCAATACTTTATCGACTCGATTAACAATCTTGTAAACATTCAACGGTTTAACGTTACTCAGAGGCATGCCCCGACTTATTTCAATACCACCTTTGATCTAGCCCACTCGCGCTACATCCTTCCCAAGACACAAACAGGGCTGATCATGCATTTACAAAAAAATAAATAAATACGCACGTGTCTGACCATATGAAACTTCAGCAAAGGTGGAGGAATACCTGGTTTTAAACCACGACTCGTCCGTCCAGGGAAGTGAAAAACTTTTCCTAGTCTTTTATTTCCAAAACAGTTCCCTAATAAAGCGAGAGAGCTAAACTCCTCCCTGGTACAAAACTAGCTTCATGAGAGCCGAAAGCGAGCGCGTCTCGGCTGGGTACATTACCTGCGAGTCCTGGACCGACGGCCAGCCACTCAGCTTGTTCCGCAGGCCAGCAGACAGACTGCGAACACCCAACGTGGGTCCCCGACGAAGAGAAATTCGCAACGTGGAAAACTTTTGCGCAAACTTTTCTGGGTTAACTGGGAGTTGGGATAGCACCCCTAGCGGCCATTGGGTGTAAGCTCACCGTGCTCTATACCTGATCGAGAACGAGCGGCTGCGCGCACAAGGTGATAAATCTCGCCACACTTAATAATCCTCTTTTATTCTATTGCCATCGGTCCTTATAACACATTTTAACACTGAACCAATTTTACGACAATCTGAAATAATTAACTCATAAGCTATGTGTTATTTATGGAAATAATTCGAGACGTATTACCTAAATGGGTCATACGAAGCAAATTTAGGTCATAACTCTTCGTCTGTGTCTATTTTGTTTCTGAAAGCCAGACACAAACTTTAATAAACTTCATAACACGTATGTAACGACGCTGCTTGTAAGTGCTGGTGAAGATATGCCGCATATTCAGGCTTTTCTGAAACAGTGTAATGGTATACTTATAGGATAAGGCAAGTTCAGGAAAATCACGAGAAAATGAAATGTTTTAACGATTGGCAGAGTTAATGACGACAGGAAGTAGAAAGATTAAAATGCATCCATTGTAAAAGTGATTTGGGGTTCATGTATATATACAGTGTGAGCAAAGCAGCTTAGAACACCCGCCAGGGCGTTAGTAACACCCCAGGCAGAAAAAAATCCACATTGCTCCGCAGCATATCACGTTTATTTAACTTTTCAACATAAATATAGACTAAAACTAGGCTACATTTTGTCGTTTTTAATTAAAATCTCCTGAGGCAGAAAATAAGGAAAGCTGTGTCTTTAAAAAAAGTCTGGCTTCCAGCGTTAAGCCTATGTCTGGCATTGCAGTCAGGAGATATCCGATCTGCGTTCACTTTGCCGTTACAATGGGATCCGACGCAGGGTTAACGGGGAACCCCCCCCATTTGCTGCTTATAAAGGCACACCTAGCGTCAATGTGCGCTTTTTTTACACATTCGATGCTGTTGCTGTGGGTTTAAATTTACACTCCCGCTGCCAGCAGGTACGTTAATTCCCTGACTAAATAACGAGAAGTTAACGTAGTGAGACGCATCTTGACCATTCTGTAGGGCTGCATGGTGACTCATCCATAGGCGATTCTAGGCTTTTCTCCCGGGGGGTTCAAGGTGAGAGAGCACAACCAGTCATTCATCTAGATAAATAAATTTGTAAAATAAAAATAGTAAATACATTTACGATAAATTATTATTACATTCTGATATGACGAACAAAAGCTACATTTTCAAATCTAACGTTGCGATTTAATTTAAACTTATGTTCAAATAACGTTTTCATCTAACCAATAGGGGGTGCAATTGCACCTATGCTCACAACTCCAGGGTTCATGGTTCGAGACTCACTCCCTGCTATCTATGTATGGAGTTGAGTGCTTGAAGAGGTAGCAGCATGTCTTTGTTTTCTCTTCAGAGTACTGGCAGAGGTGGCTAATTCAGGTCCAAAGAGTAAAAACCCAGATTTAAGATTTTGTTTCAACCAACCACTTGAGTATAATGAGTCACAGCCACAGAGGACTCAAATGGTTGGCTGAAACCAAATCTTGGTCTGGATTCCCCCCCCCCACTAGTACCTGTGACCAGATCCTCATGGGTTCGAATCGTCACGTGTCTGTGGGCCCTTGAGTAAGGCCCCTAACCCCCCAGCTCTAGGGGCAGCACATGTCGGCTGACCCTGCACTGTGACCCCACCAAGCTATGAAGAGCAAGATAGGGTCGGCGAAGAGAAGCATTCCAATATGCCTGTACTTCTACACGGATGTCCACCCATTGATTCTCACTAATGAGGGCTGTGAAGACCTGCTCATGTACTGTGCTCTGGATTATCGATCAGACTAATGTCTCATTCCACCCTTAATTAGCTTCTGTCATTATTATGCTGACCTGGCCACATGCTTTAAATGATGTTTCGCCAGTTTGTAGCAGGAGATGAGACCTTCATCTCATTTTTGATCAACATGGCAAAAGACCTGTCATCTCCTGGTGGGTCGTGCAGTCTGATCTTGAGCACCTGGAGCCACACCCTGTGGGCGGAGTCAGTAGACCACAGCCGACCACAGACCAAGAAACCCTGGGCTGCCATGACATCAGCCATGATATTCTGGATGCTGTGCTGAAAAAGGGTGCAGAAAAAATATTGAAGAAAATATTTAATAATACCTTAGAACCCTGGCATGGTTGGACCAGAGATCCTGTGAGATTTTCCAGCCGTCTTTAACAAACATGACACTTGAAAATGACTTCTTTCAATGTGGAACAAAAAGTCACACACACATTGACTGACTGGTGGAACCTGGTTTTACAATGGACTCACAGACATGGAGCTGGCCCTTGGTGTAAAGGTCAGTCCTGAACCATCTCTCCGCGTCGTGTTTTTCCACCTTATAATAACCCCTGTGCAGCGAAAAGCTAGGGCCACTGTTACATAATCTTTGTGAAAAACAGCTTTTCTTGATTTTAATGTTTCGTTCAAGAGTAATATTGAAAACTTGCTTGAAGAAATAATCTGTTTATTTCACATGACTACTTATGGAATTACAGTGAGTCTGGAATCTACCCCAGAAAGCTCAAATCACCCCGGACGGGATGCCAGTCCGTCGCCGAGCACGGGGCAGGGGCACACCCCGGACGGGATGCCAGTCCGTCGCAGGGCACGGGGCACACCCTGGACGGGATGCCCGTCCATCACAGGTTAATTTGCCACCATTCCAGTGCCTTGGTAAGCACCTGCTCAGCTCACAGCGGTCCTGCTGCTGGGAGGAGCTCCTCACACAGCTGGGGGTTCCCTCCTGGTGTAGGGGGTCATCCCAACTGAGTGGACATTTGTCTTTTCTCCCTGGTGGCCCAAGCTTGTGACCCAGGATGCATAGGATTCACCACCTTTCACCATGTTCCCGACCTTGTGGTCCAGCAACTGTGAGGTCAAGACCCCAACCACAACTCACGTAGTGCCTCTGGGTGCTACTCCTGTTCTGTGTTTCTGAGACTAGGACCCAAATATAAGGCTGGTAATGCTGTTCAAACTTAATATTGTCATGCTAGAGTATGACAAGAAGATTTGTGTTGTATAGGCAAATTTATTTATATATACAGACTGTCCCAGAATTACGACTGGGTTCCCTTCCGACAGACAGCTTGTACACCAAAATGGACGTATGTCAGAATAAGATAATCACACCGACTTTTAGGTGTGAGAATGTGACTGGGAGTAGCGCGTGAGGCTGGGATGGTCACTCTTCCGTACAGGACGATGCTTTCCCACAGCAGCCATCATAGCACTAGGTAGCTTTGCACTGCCTGACATGCAGCCGCACGAAATTTAAGATATCTACTCATTTTTTTTGCTTAAAAACTAACTTTAGTCGTACGTGTGAGTCATGAGTCATATAGGTTGTAAGTTGGGGACATTTAAATTATGCTGTTTAGACTTTAAATTTCATCAGCTACATGTTTCACTGAAGATATTAAGATAATATGCATGTCTTTGTATCAAGTTGGGAGCTGATTTCCTTGGTGCTAAAGTGGCACAAGGTGGGACGCCGGACTTCGGCACGGAAGTCATGCAAATGGCTCCATTTACTTCAGACTTTTTACGTGAAGAATCTGAGTGCTGTATGACCTGAGCCTGTTAGTCTGTGAATATCAATGACTGATGAGTGGATAGGGCCCCCAGGGTGTGGGTTTAATTACTCTAGATCTTAATGGAGTACCAGGCAGATTGGTCAGAGTGCATTTTCATTGCTTGCTGCTGTGGAGTCTTCTTGTCCTGATGCGAAGGTGAGCACAGAGTCCAGGTTCTTCAGACCCCTGGGCAGTTCCGTTGGGATGATGGACTCGGTGAATTATGCTGGATCGGCGCCGGCTATTCGTCCTTGACTTGAGAAAGAAGCCTGTTTGGTCCAGATCCCAACCAGTAGAACAGCAGCACATGCATTCCAGGCTCTACCCAAGATACCACACAGCTTAGACAGCAACCGTGGGTCAGGTATGTGCTGACATGTGGACGGTCTTGTCTAAGGCCCTCTGTGTATATGTTTGCAAAAAGCAGAACCCGGAAAAGCTGCAAGTGGAGCACTGGGTAAGCACCTACGCTTCTGGTTGGAGGTTCAGAGCTGGAATCGTCACGTCCCTGAAAAGACAGATCACCTGGATTACTGCAGCAAACATATCAGTGGTGCTGAAGCCTCTCCACACTAGTGACATCTACAAACGCTCCCAGAACGGCCAAAGCACGACTTGACGTCTCTGCTGATGAACAGATGGATGGATAGTCAGATGGACCATCTCCACCTCCCTAAAAGGCTCCGACAGACTTGCCTTGATTTATTTTTAATGATCATAGCTTTGCTCTGCCGAAGTCTTGCTCCAAGCTCATAGCCGATATGATTTATGAATGCTGACAAACCTTCTTGCACGAGCGGGGCAAGTGTGACAGGTCAGAGCTGCTCTCCACGTGACAGATGTCACCCAGACATCCAGTTTATAAACAACACTACTTATTACTCTTGGTCAGTCCATTACAAGCTAAGTCTGGGAAGCCATTGACTCTGCCTGATCCTCCGCAAGTATGTTCTGCATTTTGCCTGCAGTGACATCTCAGATTTCCATCTTTAGTTGCCCTAGTCACTAGTGAAAATCTGTGCAAACACTGTGAAACCACAGGTGCCACATAATCAGTTAACATTCATGTCTGAGACCTGGAATACTTAGGAAGGAAGCCTCATTACAGTACAGTGACCTCTATGTGATATACAGGGGACCATTAAGTGTAGGACAGACTTAAATCACACTAAGTGGATAAACCCACCCCCACCGAGACTGGATACCACAAATTGACATTTTCCAGAATAGAATGTAAATAATATATCCACAGATTGAGGGTGTGGTCTATGCACAAATTTCACTATGAAGTTTCAGTGTGTCATTGGGACAGCCTTCACCCCAAGTGCTATGGCACCACCTTGTGGTTGTTGTATGACACTACAGCTCCATTGATGCATGCACGTATTTGCAGGAGAAATTACTGATGCTTCCTTCTCCCTGGGGAAATTGGGTATTTTCACAGATCCATTTCTCCGCACATGTCAGCCTCGTGCAGTTAGAGGTGAGATGTGGGTGAGCGCACAGGCTCACCAGCAACCAGTACCCCCGGAATGGGCAGGCGTTGGGCACTGGGGGTCCAGAGACTGGTTCAAATCCTGTAGCCAGCAATGACTTTCTTTGCGCAGAACTGTTGTGGCTGCAGGTTTTTGGGATGGCCTCTCAGTCAGCCAATAACAGTGAGTCCCCAGGACTGGAGCTGAGAACCACTGCTTTATTATTGGCTGACAGAGGCCATCCCGAAGACTCCACCATGGAACAGGTTCTCCAAATGGATTGGAGAAAAAAAAAGGGGGGGGGGGGGGACATCATTTATTGATTTTAGAGTCACTAAAGTCAGAAATGCTGTTTTATTCAATTCCAGGTACTTTGGGACAAACATCTGAAGTCGAATGAGCACATACAGCCCACAGTGTCCTTATTGGGACAACTTAAGTGCAAATTCCCATCCAAAAGCCTCGAACAGCAGAGTAATTTCAGCAAAAGCTACAGATTTGTAGGGAAGCAACTTGAGGCTTGTTCACGCCCAGAAAGACAAGGACCCAGAGTGTGAAACCGAGGACTGGGGTACACCAGAGCTTTCCTGTCCCGTCACACCTCCCCCACAGGTTCTGCCCTGCCAGAACGGGCAGGGGGGGGGGCGCACACAGCCGCCTCGCTCAGCACTTCCTGGGCTGCTGGATGACAAAGGCCTTCGGTGAATGTGGCTTTGCCACGGCAGGCATTAGCCGACTGTGCCGCTCACTCACTGGGGCCGTGGGGAAGTCCCGCGTCAGCTGAGGAGCAAGAGCACGTCACCATTTCAGCAAAACCCACCCACAGACATCTGCAAGGCGAACAGTATCATTGTCCCGATTCCTGCAGTCTTGCTGCAGCGTTCCTGCAGCTCAGACCTACGCGATTACTTTAATACCAGGGGGGGCAGACACGTCACTCACCTTGTCCAGGGTACCTGCCAACAGCAGATTAACAGACTGCATTCTGATTGGAGCAGGCAAGGACCTGAAAGAGGCATGGAGGTCAAAAGCAGCGACAAGCGTGTGCAATCTGGAGGTTAAACCACAGGCTTCTGTAAAGAGGGGAAGCACTGCTTGGTCACACATCCTCCTTCACCACCAAGCACTCGGAGCCCATGGCTGCGTTCGCACCAGCCAGCTCCACACCACTGGTCCCTTAAGAGGATACCTGGCCTTGTCCACAGCTCGCTTCACATCTTTCTCTGCGGGCGAGGCCTCTTCAGAGCTCTTCTTGGCCACCCGTTTCCCCCCAGCCATCACTGTAAACAGAATTCAAACACACACCTTAGGCCCAGAGTCCAACATGTGTTGGGAACAGCCTAGGTGGACCTTGGACGATTGGAGTACCATACATGCAACACTGAATCACAGTACTTCTGAAACCTTCAAAGGCTTTGGGTGCACAAATGTTTTGTCAGCCTCCATCTAAAGTGGAAAAAGTCAGGAATCTTCCAGAGGAAGCTTCGAGTTAGGCAGGGTAGTTGGAGAGTTTTCAAAGCCATCATTCAGCTTTTGTACGTCGGTGTCGCTCAGTCATTACAGAACTGGTTTGTAACAAGTGCAGTAGACAGGCGCCTATTGCATTTTCACACGTCTCTATGCGCTAAGGGTAGCGAAGTGTTTGCGCAAAGGGTAAACGGAGTCAAGGCTTTAAGCGAAAAGCTCACGCATCTGGAAGAGATAAGCGTGCGCCATTTGTCTGCAATTTGGGATAAACAGAATACAGCGGCACACGTGGACTTGGAGAAGTGATATACATTGGTTTGAAAATTAATATGGCAGAGTAAACAAAAGTCTAATGTAAAAAAATAGCTACTGGGCATAGATGAGACCCTCAGACGGAAAAACAGCCAAGGGAGACGTGTCGGAAATCAAAGGATCAGCAAGTTCGTACAAGTTTTTACTCAAGAATCAATTTTGAAAATAATCATATTTCCATCTACACTCAGCGCTGCAACGAAGCGAAGGGGTTTCCGCACTTGGGATCGAGCCAGGCCGTCCCACATTAAATTACTGTAGAGAAAAAAAACAAAGATCAGCTTTCGAAATGAAAAAGTCACTGGCGGCGATGGGCCGGATGGCTTACCTGCGGGGGGGTGGCCAGCCTTCAGCGCCACTCTGTTCTGCACCCCGGGCTTCGACACCTGCACCATGTTGCGCCGCTCAGCCAACACACTAACATCAACAGGACGCCAATGGGCTCACGCACTCCTATTTATACCCCTAAAGGGTCCGGATGGTTTCTGCACAACGCAGGAAATTAGACTTTAGGGGTGGAGTTAAAGTTAAAAACAAGCAGCACCCGACACGCTTTGGCTACTTACCCACCAGCACACAATGCAAATGTGGGTCACGTTACAACCGCAAAGCTTTAGCTACATTTACAGAGAAGTTATTTGCTACTTTAGTTCAGCATTTCATAGAATAATTTGAATATTAAACCATACAATTACTTTCTTGGAGTCTAAAGCTTATAAGTTTAGATTTACGAGAGAGCCAGGTTATTAACCACTCAAAATTGGACTGACATTCAGACTTTTGTGAAACATTACTGGTACATTAAATGTAAGAGCACAGTCAAAGATAAATAACTAAGTAGACATTACGACATTTGCACATTGATTAAAATGTCAAAATCGTGTGAATCGGATTGTAGAGTGGATCCAAACAGCTAGAGGAGGCGGGATCAGCCAATCAGATTGGTTACCTCTCTCACCCAATCATGTTTCATTCCGCCCTCAGAACGTTTTTCCGTAAGTAGGCGATAACTCCCCCGAGCTCGGGGCGGGCTTCAGCCCGTCCTCTCGACGGCTTCCTGTTTGTTTCAGTATTCGGATTTTTGGCATGAGCTGCTGGTGTGTTTGCCTGCCCAGGCAGTGGGTGTGACCACAGGCGTCCATTGTGGTCTTTGGCACACCGGAAGGGAGAGGGGATGTGTACACTATGCCATGCCAACATCTTCAGGATATACCGCAGCGCTCTTGGGTTTCTTCAGAAATAGAGGACATTTTTATCGCTTGGTTTTACAATCCTGTGTTTTTAGGATGGGCTGAAATTGTCTGCTCTGTACCAAGAATGTTTTCCTGCAACCTTTTGGGGGAGTACTGAAGTCTGATTACCGTAACAGATCGCTGCCACACTCCAGCCCAAGGTGACGACCGTACACACGTTGATATGATGTTCAGAGAAGGTTCCGGCTGAATTCCCATACAGACTAAATGTATCAGATTGAATTTTTATCTTTTATTTGAGTTACATATGGAATGAACCATCCATTTTCTAAAACATTTATCTAGTACAGGGCTGTGGGTGGGAGTCTGTAGCCTGTTCCAGGCAGCACGGAGTGTGAACACCCTGCATGGGATGCCAGTCTGTCGCAGGGCGCACACACACACACACACACACACAGAGTGCCATTTAGAGACACCAATTCACCTTACTGCTCATCTTTAGCCTACAGGAGGAACCTAGAGTTCCCGAGCGAAATCTGCAGGACAAGGCAGACCATAGAAATTGCCAGAACCCCCCCCCCACAGACTGAAGATGGCAGAACGCCCCCATGGATGAAACGTTCATGTTTATTTCTACTCATGTGCACAGAACATGGCGGTGAACCATCCACAGGGGGGGCCACTGGACAGGACATGGAAAAATAAACGCCTCTGCAATGTCACACACTTTACAATCGCACAGTTCATTTAAAAAAAGAATGTCACTTTTTAGACACTTCAATTGATCCCACATTTTCTTTAAATGGCTCCGTATATTCATACAGGATTAATATGGCACAAGAGTTTACTGCTGCTGATGATCTGAGGGCTGCGAGGGATTCGATTTCAGGGTGTACAGAGAGTAAACCGCAAGAACGGGGTGACAGACAACGTCTCGATGTGACACACAGCAGTACGACACGGAAGGAGGATGGTTTGAATCCCATGAACAAGCCATCTCCATTTTGTTCTCACTAATGTGAAACTATCTTCTCACAAGGCTTCTCATCCCTCACTTTGCTGCCGCAAGGCATCATGTGACCGGCTCCACCGTCGTCCCCGCTGGGTTGCGGGTTCGAGAAAAGGAAGTGCCTGGATCGGGAAGGGACGACATGTATGGAGAGGTGCCCCCCTGCTGTCTCTTTCTGGCTCCGCGTTCCTTCCATGATGTTACTGGCTCACTGAGAATGTAGAGACCTGTTCGAGATGCACAGGACAAACTCAGTTCGGACGGCCACCCCTCCCTCCCGCAGCAGAACGTTCTAGACCCAGGAGTCAGGTGACTCTGGATACTGCTCCGCCCGGTAGGACGGCTGCCGTGTAGTGGAGTAGAAGTCCACGTAGTTGGTGTTGGACTTGAGCGTGTGCAGAGTGGGGGCGTAGTCCGTGGCGAAGTGCACCGCGTCCTCAAAGTAGGGTTCCTCATAACCAAGCGGGGGCTGCTGGTATGGCCGGTAGGTGTCGTAGGTCCTCCTGGCCTGCTCGTCTGCGTAGCACAGCTGCAGGAGAGATCAACGGCCATGCAGACCTGTCCTCTTCTGCTCCGCTACATAACACACCCAATTCCATCCCATGCCCCCCCCCAACCCACCCAGTTGCAGTGTTTTGAAAACAGCAGATGAATTTCCATGGAAACTGCTCCTCCCTCCCTCCCTGGAATTTCCTCCCTTCCTCCTTCGCTCACCCTTTCTCTTCCTTCCATCCCTCCCTCCTGTACTGGAGTTTTCCAAGGCCCCCACCTTACAGGGAAACCCTTGTACTCTCCAGACTTAC
>JAODUD010000035.1:20875076-20891646 GCA_026784285.1 Stomatorhinus walkeri | reverse complement strand
GGCCAGGTGTTTAAGAACCAAACCGCTTATCATTTGCTTTCATCTTGTTTGTCACTAATGTAATGGGGAAAATGTAATCTCCCACCCAGCGTGGGGTCCAGCAGACCCCCATGTGTGTTGTAATGCAGCAGTGCATTAAAGCAGCAGTGCAGTAACACACACCTTGCAACAGGACTGCGCAGAGCCACAGTGTCAGCCGGCGTGCTGAATTTTCACTCCTACAAGCGCAACGCAAATAAATATTGACTCCAAAGTATTTAGGATGCAAGATGAATGCTGAATTCTGGGGGGGGGGCTCTCTGGACCCATCCCTCGCTGCCCCCCCTCACAGACCTATCAGATCCACTGGGCTATAAACACCCCCCTCTCCAACCCACCAGCAGGTGGGCTGACCAAGTGGCAGCAACCCTTCTCAAGTTGTTTAGCTTTATAAAGGCGAGCATGTGTTTGTGGCTGGGGGTGAGAGCCCCCCCAGGTCCCGCTTCAAGGGAAGTGACATCAGCCTCAGCGGGTGACGTCCTGCAAAGGCGCTCTCTCTTTTTTCAGAGATTATACTTTTTTTATACTACATCATGCAGCCCCTCCCCCAAGACAGAAATCCATCCGGCAAACTGGCGTCCATATACCCGGTAGATTAAAATCACACACGACGGCTCCAGCACAATGATTGGACATTGGGTTGTCATGGCGATGAGCCACGTTAATCCAAACCCGAGCTGATATGACAGGGACATGAACGAGGAGGAGGACGACTTCACTGAAACACAGAGTGGAGACAGGGGGAAGGAGGGGGGGCACGGGCGGCGGGGGCGGGGGGCGGGGGCAGTACCTGCTCCGGCACGGACGCCAGGAGGGTGCTGGCGGTGCCACTGGGCTCCATGGCGCGGCCGGGGGGTCCGTCAGGCCCAGGCGATGGCGGCAGCAGCCCCTCCTCCGCGGCGGGGGTCTGCTCGGGGCCGGGCATCCCGCCTGCATGGGGGGACGACACACACTCAGCAACACAGTCACCAAGGCCCATGCTGAAGATTATGGGAATATAAAGGCTGAAGGTGTGGGACCTGGCGCGGGCACGGCCGGTGGGCTTAACTGGACTCCGGGGATGATAACATATCAAACATGGAGTGATTTACCAAACTCCCCCAGACAGGATGGAGCGCAGTGCCCCCGCTGACCTCCTGACAAAAGCGGGCGGCTTTA
Source organism: Stomatorhinus walkeri (assembly GCA_026784285.1). Lineage (NCBI taxonomy): Eukaryota > Metazoa > Chordata > Actinopteri > Osteoglossiformes > Mormyridae > Stomatorhinus > Stomatorhinus walkeri. Next base: position 20,890,449 of record JAODUD010000035.1, on the reverse strand, counting down.
ATCTGTCCAAGCCGGGCTGCCCAGACACGCTACGCAAATCCTCTTAGTCGCCCCCACCCACACCCAGAATGACACACCCAACCTGGGGGTGACATCAAAAACCACCTGGTGACGGCATTGTGGGGTGGGTGTGGGGGCACCTGACCGCTATGGGGTCCGAGCCAGGATCCGGACCCGCCGCCGCCTCCGAGGACGTGGCTCATGTGTGGCGAGAGGGGGGAAGCCCCCCCAGAGTGGTGTCACCAATGGGTCTCAGGTGCAGGCCCGAAAAACCTCCCAGGTGCCGTTGAATTCAGAGTACTCAAATTAAGCCATGGATTACGCTAGAATGACTTTAAAAATGAATAAACCGAGTAAGTAAATTGCCACTTAACAGTACAGCAGCATGCCTGCTGGGCAGGGGATGGCGGGATGTGGCGTGACGGGACGTGATGTGGTGTGGCGGGACGTGACGTGACGTGGCGGGACGTGACGTGACGTGGCAGGACGTGACGTGACGTGGCGGGACGTGACGTGGCAGGCTCCACGGCACTGTGAAGCAGCGAGCTAGGCCTAGGCGAGGTGTTCAAAGCCAAAGTACGGAAAGCAGGGTGGGCCAAGAAGCACAGACACGCAAATTAAGGGCTGGGCTTCATTAATACACCACGGGAAGACGTGTAAATGTCCGCCGTGCGTTTTCTTAATCTCTTTATGAGTTTCGATAAATGTAAACTTACAGCAGAGTGGCTCTCATTGCTATGTATTAAACACACACACGCGCACCAACACATATGCCCCCCCAAAGGAGCAGTTATTTACTTAACGCCGCCACCCCCAACTCTAAACCTCACAGTCTGGGAACAAGGCAGTGAAACCACTGGGCCGCATTAACGGCTGCGGCATGATGAAAGCAGCCACATACGCGCATTACAGCGCGCATTCCGACACCCTCGGGGCGCTGAAATGCGCCTCTGAACTGGGATCAGATTCTGGCCTAATAAAGCGCTCAGGTGTTCGCCAGACCTCTCCCAAACCTCGGGAATCTTTTCCAAATGGAGCCACATGGGAGCAGATTTATTGGGAATTTTGTCCCATTTCTCGGGTGAGGATGGGGCCAACAGAGCACTAAAAAGACCACTGAGCGAAAGGGAAAACGCGGGGGCCTCTGTTATCACTGCCAGCACCGCAGCCAGACCAGGGAGAGAGAGCACGCCCTTTTATAAATCACACAGACCGGGGGACAGCCGGAATCAAACCAGCCCAGATAAGGGCATCCAGAGGGCCAGAACCCCCCAGGAAGTTACTCGGAGAGCTGGAGATGAACGAAGCCATGTTTGCTGAAACACCAGAGGAGGTCACTGCTGAGATATGCGCCATGCGCCACACACACACACACACACACGCACACACCACCCAGGTGTGCAGGTCTCATTCCTGGTGCGCAGAGAAGCCGACCTTGGACCAGGGCCAAACCTGGCATGGATACCACCACATAGACCCGAGGGTGAGGGGGCAGATGCGGGGGGGGGGGGGGACAAGCAAAAGAGTAACTCCCTAACACTCCCAGTGCCTCCCGCCATCACCCGCTACCATCAATGAATTAAGCAATAAACACCCCAGCAAGACCACGAGGAGAGGACGCCGGGTGCGGCAACCCAAACGCAGCGTCCCGTCATTGACTACCCCCCCTCCAAACGAGTCGAGGCCTTTAACCACGGTTTTTAGTCATCCACAGGAAGTGGGATTGCGACAGAGACCACAAATGGGAGTGCTAAGGAACGCGGCCTAGGCATGTTGGTCGGGGCATGCGGGCCGGAAGACAGGAGTACAGGACTGGTGATAACATCCAGCATCACATCTTCGGAATTCCACGGAAGCCCATCTGTCCCGCTCGCTCGTGCAAGGACATCAACCCTGAAGAACCGCTTCCTACCTTCACCGTAACCCTCAGCGTCGGAGGAGGAGCCGAACTGCACCATCATCCCACTGGGGGCGAGTGACTGCAGGTTCCTTGGCATCCGGCGGCACTCCCCGCCCTGCCCTGTCACCAGTGGGCAGCCCAACCTGCTATCGGATCCCATTTCAGCACAGATATCAGAAGAGAGAGCTGTCTGCTGCAGATACACATGCTGTAAACAGATATTCTGAGCTGGAGAATGATTTACAGCTTTCCTGATAGGCAATTAGGGGAGCGGCATCCACCCCCCTGGGGGGAGAGCACAGCGCCAGGCCCCCACCGGCCTTATTACACCCGATGACGGGCTGTTTGACACGTGTGTGGGGGGGGGGGTGTTGGCCTGGTTAGTAGACTGGCTGCTTATCAATACGCCATTCCTGTCAGTCCACCATGAAGGAGGGACCACAGCACCCCCCCGGAATGCAATATTTATCCTACCAACAGCCTGGGTCCAAGAAGAGGCTGTGACATTTGGGCCAGGGCATACGGGCCACGACCCCCCCAGGCAACACACACCCATCTTTATTTTATACTTAAAGTTTGCCTGAATGAACGAGAAGACCAATGAATATAGTACATGAATAAAATGTCTCCTGACAGTGATGCACTGCACCCCTCCCCATAAAAGCAGCCTCATTAACCATGCACTGCATTATTATTCAGGACTCCATATACTAATCTGCCAGTGGCCAGTGAACCCTCCACTGCCATCACCTGAACTGCCCCGCCCACCAAGAACTGCCCCGCCCACAAAAATGACCACCATGACAGACCCGGGTGTCCGAAACGTGCCAAAGTACCAAGCAATAAGCCCCAATGCCTCATGGTCCACGCCCCCTCCCCTGAAGCTCACAGCTGCTACACCCAAATGGGCATCTCTCTGAACTTCAGCAGACCACTAACCCCCCACCAAACGCTGTCATTTTCCACTGCCTCACTGCAAGGATAACCCCAGGGAGGAGGTCTGGTTCCATCCATCCATCACCGCTTATTGAGGGGCACTGTGCAGCGAGCCTGGAACCCACCCTAGGAAGCACAGGGCGCACACTGACACTCACACACACACACACACTGTCACTGTTATTATAGCTACTGTGTCTAATATTCATAAAAACACTGAGGAAAAACCTCAAACTTCCAAAAATGTGTCCCAGGGGAAGCGGCAGTATGCTCCAGAAGTACCACAGCGCAGTAGGACAGGGTGTAATGTATCTGCTGAGCATGAAAGAAGGTTCCAGAGGAAGGTGAGAAACACAGCGTAGCGTTAGTGTTCCTCAGTCTGGTGGAGCAGAAGGATGACTGCTAATGCAACCAGTTAACAGGCCTCAACTACACCAGCAGCTCCAAAAAGCCCCATCAGCAAACTCACAGTCTGCAAGCTCACAGACAGGACGATGACCTCTGATTCATAAAACCTTGTAGTCATGAAGACAAACAGCATATTCGAGCAAGACCCCAGAGAGCGGCGTCCAGACCGGTGGGCAGCGCGGAGGCGTTTATCACGTCCTACCACACTGGCGGGGTTACAGCAAAACACCACACGGATACAGCAGCCACCTTTCATCACTCCACACCCAACGCCAATAATACTGTAATTACTTTGCTCGTTTCCACAATTATCGCATTACTGGCTGCGAGCAGAGGCTGAAAGCAGAGCTGCGACAAGAGGCAGGGGAGATGTGAGGGTGCGGGTAACACACCAGTGACTTTGAAGTCTGCTCAGCACGACTCACAGCACGCCAGCCGGTCCCTTTCTAACCAGGACAGGACAGACATGGGGGACAGTCGGTGTGAACCCCTCCTTCCATTTCTATAGCAGCTGATTGCCACGCTGTAGTAAAACCTACAGACACTTTCTGCTGCGAATCCCGTCCTGTGAGTCCCAAAATCCACTTGAACCCAACAGGTGCAGATGTTTCCAAATTCTGACTGTAAGCGGTAAATCCCGAGAGCGGCGTCAGCCGCAATGTCGCAGCTGTGACCCAAGCCCGTTAGTGTGCCGCTGTGACACGTAGAGGCATCTAGGTTGCCTCGTGAGCATGGGCCGGCCCTAAAACAACTTGGAATGAGTCAGAATGCTCAGCCTCTCTGCATTATAACTGCTGTCCGCACCATTACCACAGCAGCACTGGCAAAATACCAGCAATAATGCATTAAAAATGCATTAAAAGTCATTTTAGCTCCTTCTTTAAAGACTTTAATTGCAGAGAGTACAGCGGGATCAGAACCCAGAACCTACCGGCGTCCACATTGTACCATCTAATTCAGTGATGCCACTAAAAAGTGATGGTCCGTTACCCTCATGGCGCACGTTTCACCATCTTCAATGGGTTCTGGTTTCCCTACCTAGCAAATTTCAAATTTAGCTTAAATGGTATTTCTGTGGACTGTCCCAGACATGGTGGGGGGAGGGGGGGGGGTCTGATGAGCTGGTTGTGGTCTGATCAAGCAAGCACGCATTGACAGACAAAGTGGTGCATCAATGTAGAAATTTTGACTGATGTCAATAACCGATATCAGACATTGGTACAGGTAAAAGGGGTGGAACGATGCATTCATGCATCTAGATGAATCGATTATCAATGTGGCAATAAACTTCCTCAACCTGTAAATTAAACTTTTGGCATCAAAATAAAGATAGCTGCGGCAGACAGACGTGGAAAGTATCAGCACCGACGCGCGAATTTTCAAAACGTAGGAAGACAAGGTTCCTTATTATTAATAAAGGGAACACTGCCTGAAGATCTTTGAGCTGCGATGCTTTTGGGAAACTCGCCCCTGTTTGGCAGCACAGAACACTCCCAATCTAACACGTGTAATGATGAAAATAAATGCTCTCAGACTGTACTTTCTTAGGACTGCCTTAATAGTGTGTACTTAAGTTCCCAGGATAATACTTCATGGGATCTCCAGATCTTACCCTCAGGGCTGGTACTTTGAGACAGCGAAGAAGTTGATGCAATGCGGCGCCCTTTGCTACAGAAACATAACTCATCTTCCAATGCAATCGCCTCCATTATTCCGGTAGTAACAGCTCTGGTACTGATAATTTTGAATACTGATAAAAGTTTAAATATCAGCTGACAATATCAACCAAGACTTACATATTGGACCGATGTCGATATCTTGATTTTTTTTTGTGAACATCAGCAGTATATTGTGCATCTTTAACACACATACTGTACATGCACACACTCACACACCACTGGGCCGCAGCATATCGATATTATATCATGCATGCACAATAATCACCAGGGCTTCAGATGACAGGCAAAGCAATTTGGCCGGACGGCAGCTGTTTGGTTGTATACGGACGTGTACGTACGCCCACAACTTGGTAAGCAGATTAGTAGCACGGCTATTAATGAGATGAGTATACTATGGTTTGGTATACTTCAGTCCAATATGCGCTGTAGCAGAGCACACCACATAACATTGTTTTGGTATACTATGGATTGGTATACTTCAGTGCGATATGCAATACGCACTGAAGTGGCAGTGAAGAAAGGAACAGCTCAGCAGCGATGAGATCTTTTAAAAGAGGAGATCTTAGATCAACAAGGTAAAAGACATTGGGGTTCTGGTGGTACTTTTTGCAGTTGAAAATCTGACACATTTATTGAACTATGGATATGGTGAATTTATACTGATTAACTTTGGGGCGTCATAAAAAGCCTCATTTATATTTTATATCGATACGATATCGCTCAGCCCTCACACACACACACGCACACACTGTTGCACACACAGAGAAGAGCTAAATATGACTGAGCTACAGACACACACAACTTGTACAATTTCTCTATGTTGTGACTTTTCACCCAGCCATCCGTCCATCTTTGGTGACTGAGGTGGGGCTGAATCCTATCCCAGTTGACACTGGGCATCAGGGCTCACCGACACGACCGAAATGTCATACCCCGATAACGACATATATACCTATATTTTAATACTTATATTTTATATATTTATAGATTTTTTTCTACAGATCAGCTACGGTACAAATTAGATAAAAATCCGGAAATAAAGGGAAACATTGTCATATGAGACGCGATCCACAAACTGACAGTAAGTGATGCACAAATATGCTGAACCCTTTTCACGGGTACAAATCGCTCCATATTCTTGTAGATATTATTTTACACAACAGAAGTAAAAATACAAATTTTTGGACAGTTATGTGTCTGTGATTTTTTTCCCTCTACAGATCAGCTGCGGTATACGGAGTCCCTACAAGGTCTGGGTGGGAAAGTATTTTTTTTCGTGTTACCTCAAAATACTTTTCCATTACTAATAACTGTGCTGTGTCTGTTTAAAGTACAAAAGAAAAAATTATCGAACTAATACCCTAAACAATACGGACATGTCCCGTTAAGTGTGCTTTATGCATTAAACTATAGGGGATTGTACAGCTTAGAGTTCTTGGCGGGGGGGGTGGTTATTAAATTACCCATCATGTCCAACAGGTGTGGATCACGTCCTAGCTCTTCCTACAGATGATTCATGGAGGGAAGGCAGAATTATTGCCCCTGGGGGCACCGTATCCCGGCATTAATCACACGTGTGCCACGGGCCGCCCTCCCCAGGCCTAACCCGACATTAACGTATCATTTGGGACCCGGGGCCATTCCCAGCACGCTGGAACCCATAACACAGCGCACAGCAGAACCAGCTCAGCTTCCCCGTCACGTTTCTCGCCGCGTCGGCCTTTCGTTTGGGTTGCGTGCTTAAGGATTTACACTCCCAGTCGCCCAGCCCATCAAGGGGGCAGATTATCCCCACGTATACCAGGGACTTGCAGCAGCTGGGAGCACGCTTGTGAGGGGGGAGTGGGCTGATATGAAATTGGAGGGGGGGGGTCATTGGAGAGTCCTGAAAACAAAAACCCAGCAGCATGAACACAGGTCGTGGGGGGGGGGGGTAGTGCCACCGTTCACTGACTACCAACACACATGGCGTAAGCATACAACAGCCCACAGTGACAACGTCTCTGCCAATCAGCACCTTGTCACGTCTTCACAACAGCCAATATTATTTTTTTGTTATTCTAACATGGTGGCAGCCATCTGACGGGGGCGCTCTCGGCCGGGACTCGGAGGAGCCCCTCGGTCTGTGCCACGAGCGACAGATGGCCAACGAGTGGCTCTGCTGCTCACACTGGTCCTGCACCAGATCGGCGTGACTGCGGCGGCGGCGCTCTCGCCACGCTTAAAAAAAGAAAGAGGAAAAATAGGCTCCGGCAAAAGAACCGGCATCTGACGGCCCAGATCCAGGCTTGGGGGCCCACGTCCTCAAACACGCCGTGACCGCGTCGTGACCGTAATGCGACCGCTCACCCCCTTCGTGGACGGAAGCACGCGTGAGTCACCTTTACCTCGAATTAGCAACGGGAGGGATGCTAAGAATCACACCATATGTCTGTCCTTCCCGTGACGGACATACACCCTAAAGCATGGTCAGCTAAAGCCAGCAAAGATGCCCTAGTCTGACCCCCCCCCCGGAGGGTACAAGGCAGATTTATGGTTATTATTTGATTGCATGATAGCCTTGTATTTCCATCCAAAAACCAACCCAGTGTCAAAACATAATTTATTACGAGCACTGAGAAAATGGCTAAATTATGTATAGCCCAGAAATTGCTGTGTTTCTGTAGTCAGGTCCAACCATGCGGCATAAGAACCACAGACTCCAGGCGATTTTAAAAAAGAAAAGGAAAATCTTTTCAAGCTCTTATTTGAGAAAAACTTATGTTTTGCTGGTTAATTATGGGAAAAGGCTGTCAAAGCTGCCTTCAGCACAAACTTAAAAAATGTAAATACAATGGAAAAACGGTGGCAGGGTGCAGGCGGCGTCGCTGGGAGGTTAGGCTCCCCAGTGCGGGTCCCAGCCAAAGTGACGTGGCTGAAGCGCGTTCCTGGGGCGCCTGCTGCAATACCAGACCACCACACTTCCTAAAGGGGGGGGGGGGGAGGCCTGAAAGCAGAGCGAAATTACAGCCCGGCAGTGGGTCAAAATGCAAAGCAGATGGCAGAGGAGCGGATCACCAGGGTGCTCGCTGGAAACATCCTGCTTTCACTTAAAGCACGCCCAGCTGGGGACGGTCCTTCTCTCGCTCGTAAAGGCGGCGTTTTAAAAATAAACGCCGATTAAGAGCTCCTTAACATCCCAGAGGAGCCTGTAACATGAAGCAGCTTCCAACAGGAAGGCCACGTTATTATTTGCTAGTGTTATTTTTTTCCTCAAAGCAGACGAAACCTGTTTAATGAACACGTTTTGCATGTTACCTCTGATTCCACGTGGTCGGGATCCAGTTCACGTCCTTGCGGGGAAATTCAGCCGCCCGGATCGAGCGGGGATCCGAGCGGAAAACCCCCGCAGACGGAAGCGTGCGAGGGACTTGACGCCGTTACCAGACAGCCGAGAAATTCTGGTGGAACTTTCAGTTATCTGCCTCCGAATGGATGAGTAAATTGGGCTCGGAGTGACCAGACAGTGACAGGGGGGAGGAGTGTTCGCTACTCGGCTTAGGCGGGGCTCAAGCCCCCCCCCAAGACACCGGACGAGGCCTGACCCATGGTGCAGGGCAGTAGCGCGTGAGAAACGCTGCTAAAATAGCTGAAAACTGAGGCTGGCGACGTCGTCCAAAGGACAGAAACAATCGTGGCCCCAGGTTACAGGCTGTTGGGCCACAGGGGGGGCACACGGGGCGGAGGGGGGGCTCACAGCCAAACAGCTTTGGACAAAACCCCTTAAATATAAACAGAGTTTGGGGTCAAACGGAACAGCAGCGGGGAAAGACCCGCCCGCAAGCCGATCGGGGGGGGGGGCTGAAAGTAAATATTGTGTGTGTGGGTGGGTGGGGGCGGAGGAAAACCGGGGCTTTTGGCTGACCCAGACAATGTGCCATTCACCCAGCTCTCACCCTCCTGTAAACACACACGCACACACACACACACACCACAAAGGGCAGATTGTGAGCTCACTATTCACCGAAGACTGCAGCCTGGGGGCAACAGAGGGTACCATGTGAGGCTCCACCACCTCCGTCTGCACATCTGCCTGTCTCTCTGCCCGTGTGTCTGTCTGTCTGCCTCTCTCCCTGCACAGAAGGCACCGCCAGTCGCTACATCAGCCCGGCTCCCCGGACTGGGAAACCCAGGAGGTCCCGCCCCACCCCGCTAGGAAAAGCACACCGAGGGCTGTCAGCTGCCAGGAGGATGGGCGAGCGGTAATGAGCGTCACGGGTCCCCCTCCCCCTTCCCGGGGCCGGCGTGAGTAATGGGGAACATGGGCACACCCAGCCTGGGCCCGGTGCCACAGTGCGCCTCCAATGATCAGCTGTTAACCGCAGAGCCAGACCCACCGCGGCGTAAATCACATGATCTGTAATGGACTGAGAAGCGAGGGAGTCGATCACTACCTAGAGCTAAGGGGCAAACAGCGAAGGGGCCAGCCCCCCCCCCCCCCAGAGTCTGCACAGACTTTAGTTACCTGTAGCCACTTGGTGACTTTCTAAACTTCAGCATTTTTTAATGAGTCGTATGAAAGAGCACAAAAGGGGAAGGTGGAGGTGAGTTTATCAAAGGTGTTTCACCGCTGCTCTGATCCTGCAAGATCTAAGACTCATCTAGCTCAGAAAGCGTCCCCCAACGTCACCTCGCACCACCTCCCCCCCCACTTCTGGAAAAAATGCAACGACTCCAGAAGGAGACAGAAAAGTTTACCAAATGCCTTCCTGGAAGCTAGAAGCCATAAATATTCACCAAGACTAACAAGTCTGGCCTGGGGTCTAAATGGTCTTAATAAGGGAGGTTTAGCAGTACTATCATGCAAGCCGGGAGGAGGGTCTTCCCGGTGCTTAATAAACACTTCCTGGTGACACACAAACATCCTGCACATTCTTCATTCTTAACACTCAGTCAAACCTCTCTGCCATATCGACAGCAAGGATCCGGTTCACAAGCTGAGCTCTTGGCAGCCATGGCAGCTGTCGACAGAGTTAAACCGGGGTGACGGAGGACTGGCCAGTTCCCTGGTCCTCAAGAGCTTTTAGGTTTATTGATTTTAAAGAACCACCAATGGCTGGAGAATGGACAGAAATGGAGCATTTAACCACAGACACCCATGCGATGAGATCCTTTGGTATGCCACGGACCCACCTCCTGCTACAGGACCAAAATTCATGATCTCCACACACTCCGAGCTTACAGTTTTAAATTGTCTCACACAATCTTGTGTAATGGAACTGGTAATCCCAACCGCCGAAGGAAAGCAGATGACCAGTACAGAATATGTCAGGGTGCAGAAAGGAAGCATTGAGCAAGTTTATAATTATTTTTTTTAAATTCCACCGTATAGTGTTACACCATTCCTGGGCAAATCAATGCTCACTTAGCTAATTACTGCACTGATCAGTGAAACAACACAATGCCTACATGGTATTTTTTGCCATGTAATGCATCGCTAACACGTTACCAGATACACGAAATACACGTAAATCATACCGGTGCTGCTGATGACACTTCGTGTCCGGTCGGGCTTCAGCCAATGTGCGAGTGCAAAATTCAGTTTGCAGCTCCAAAGATTTCGGCTCGAAACAGCTAAGCTATACAGAAAAGTGGCAAACGTTCTGTCTGTGTATAAAACTTTTTAAATCATGTCTCCCACGGGCCACGACGACTGGAAATATGTACAGCAAATGGCTTTGATGTATCGATATCGGCTGAGAGGATTTACAAAACAGAAAATGGCAGCAAGACTGAGTGTTTAAAGACTTTGAACTTTGAGGTCAGATACGCCATGGCTCCTTGTAAACAATTAAGTTTGTTGAAAAAATAAGAAACTGGTTTTTATTCATCGCGGAAATGACACTTGAAAGGTTTTGCCATTCAGGATCTGGGTGGGTAAACACACACACGGTTGATTCGACCCTGGCAGATCAGCTGAAGTGCTGGACGTTGAAGAGGAGTTACAAAAAAGCAGTGTTTGAAGAAATCGGTACTCTTACTGCACGAAGTGCTTCATGACTGCCATATTTTCACTTCCACACGTACGTTACCAGCGCGTTTCATTATAAGGCACTTACTGGCCAGATCAGCAATTGCTCACATGGAAATATACAGAAACAGTGAAAATATGGGATAAAAACGCGATCATCTAAGTTCACTGCGAGGTCTTGTATGTGCCCCGATCGTCCGATTAACCATTCACACGGACAGATACCGGGGACGGGCAGCAGGCAGATTGATTCCCGCATGTGAACCAACACGCCCGCAACCGCGCAGCCCTCAGCGGATAAGCGGCGCCCAGATCCGCCCCGACATGCGCCGCCTTTGATTCCTCAGGTCCAGACTCCGCACAAACCGGAACAGTGGCCAGCCTGCCTGGGCTCGGCGGAATGCCGTTAAATATAACTCCAAAGGCCAAGTCTCCATCTTCTCCCTCTTCACGACGAAACTTACAAACAACTCACATTTTATCCCACCGGTCATTTCGTTCAAGAGAGTAAAGGTTACAAAATGACCAGATTTTAGTTTAAGTCACAGCAGAGTAACTATATTTTCTCGGTCCGTAACTACATGCTCTCAGCATGAGAGAAGTGCGTCGACTGTTTTGCACTGTGTCCCAATAGAAAAGTTATTAGCATATATTTTTAAAATGCTGCCACGAAAAAACGCTGGGATCGTGCACTAAGGATCCGAAAGAAAAAAATGCGGCAACCGGTTACCGACTACCCCGATTGTAACACCGTGACAATACCCGGATTCCTACACACCTGCCTGCCGACGTGCACTGCGATCGGGGGTCATTAATCTACACAAAGTAAACATCGGCGGCGCAAATGGCATAACATGTAGTGAAGCAGAGGGAAGTCGTCCCGGCTCCCGCAAAGACTTCCCATTCAACGACTATGTGGGAATATTAAAATGCCAGGAGACGTAAGTGTGAAGGTCTCCCGGAGGTGCGAGGTGAACAAGTGATGAAAGGGAGAGATCGCAGCGCATTAGCGATCCCAACTCAGCAGTCAAGGCGGAAGAAACGCTAGATGCGAATTTAAAAAAAATGTGCAGGGGCGACAGGGATGGAAACTGTAACCAAATTGTAGGCGCGGTGGTGATTTCTCTACGATCCGATCCACCAAAACGTGAGCCAGATCAGACTCACCGACGCTGCGGGATACATGCAATCATTAAAAAAAAGATATAAAGGGAAGCTTACCGTGGGGAGGTGTACTATTACCGCAATCCGTGTGTTCTGGAAACGAACTCCATATGAAATTGCAACTTTGGCGATTTGTAGGTAAATTCAGAGGAATCCTGACCTAGCCCCATGTACGGAGCTGGGTAACTAGTCTCATTCGGGATTGGAGCGACCCCCCTCTTCCCCCCCGAGCTTCCACTCGGCTGGAATACGAGTGTGCATGACGTCACCCGCAGCAAGGGCTGAGACCTCAGACCCCATTGGGCACGATCGGGAAAAGGAGGCGTTCCATTGGAGAGTCGTGCCATTAAATTGGCCAATGGAAAGGAATGAAAACGGTTCCCTTAGCTACAAGTTTTGTCAACCAACTTTACGTATGTAAATTAGATGCGAGGGCGATGACAGCGGTGCTTTCCTATTTTCATAGTCCGTCTCCAGATGGACGTTCAGTAAAAATAAAGGAGCCACTAATTGCGCCACTTGAAAATTATAACCTGTATCAGATTCATGTAGTACATTTGAACTCCAGCCAATTATTCCAATGTCATTCTAAATCGGTGTTTTCATATTTGAAGAAATATTTGCATGACTAAATCCAGCACACGAGTCAGCAATGTTCAACATAATTTGCGTTTATTTGCTTAGCAGACGAAATTCCGCATCGATAAAACAGTTTTATGTTTACAAAACGATGATGTTTCAGTTACTTTCCTAAAGCTCGACTGCCTTCCTGATAGACCTCCACTTCATTAATTACTAACCATTTTCAGTTCTTTTAAAATGTTAATCAGGTAGCACATTGAGGACATCAAACCTTGTGTGTTTTTTCCTTTTACATGCAAAGGTATTGTTCGGCCAAGTAGCTACGATGCATAAATCCAAGCTGGGTTCAAGTCATATCAGGTATAAACAGGTTTTCGTCGTTGAAAGGCTAACATGATAATAAACCTTTACACATACACCGCAAAGGGAATTGAAAATAAAAATGTGTGTTACACCGTTTTCCATGTTCATGTATAGATGTTGATCTGTAATTTAATAAATTTCATGCAAATAAAGCATGTCTTTATTTTTTAGCATAAACGTTCATGTGTTTGCTTCTATTCAGTAGTAACTTATCGTCCGGTGAGGATATCAAAGAAATATACAATGTCACAGTAAACTTAAAGTATTTTTACCTGGGGATGCCCATTGTAATGCACCTATTTCAATATCTATTTTCAGTTCTTGGTGAATTAGTTAGGACAATAGCTGAGGAATTGGCTGAAGAATTTTTGCTCGTGTCCGTTTGCTGAGATATAAGAAAGGTGGGTCTAGTTGGATAACCAAAAACTGGTTCCCTATTCCCTAAATACCTGACCATATAAATTCCAAGTTGCGTAACACACTACGGATGAAAACATCAGTTGGACTGATGAATGGGGACTCGCAAACAGCGCCCGGCTACCCGGCAGGGCCAGAGAACAGGCACGATTGTCTGCAAGCTCAGTGCTTCACTGACATCTTACGCGACGCCGGTCTCTACGTGCCGTTTTAATTTCATACAAGTCAAAGGAGCTACAGATAAACCCTTGGGGGAGGGCAAGTGCATTTCAAGCGGTAATGAAGTGCCAGGATAAGTAATTAGTGTGTCATAAATTGAGGGGAAAACAATCGTCAGCCTATCTATAATTTCGCTAAAATAAATTGATAGCACGCAACAAAACCCTGATTAAATAAACACCAATCTTTTTACAACAGGAGAATATTCAACAAATAGCGCTTCTCTCTAATGGTCACAATTCCACACACAAAGAACAGTGAAATTACACTTTAAATAATATGCATTAAATACAGGTTACGACTAACTCACAAACTGTTGCATGTCATTGAAGGTTAGTATATATTTTATTTTTTACTTTATATCTACTGTTGATTTCCTAAAACGCCTATGTATTTTCCATCTTATCCATAGTTACCCACTTAGAACACGTGCCAAGTTATTCATTCAAATTGCAATACAGAAGTTATTAGGCCAATTTAATATTTTGCGAATATCTAATAACCTTGATTCTGACGGGACTCGCCATAGTCAATCAGGATTCACTGATTTCAACCAGTGGGACTCCGAAGAAACGTAACATTGTGTTGTTTCTTGCGGTCCTTATTAATTACCCACGAAAACATCGTCTGTCCACCCAACGACATAGCAAATTTAATCAACTATTAATGATTTAATAGAATTGTTCCTGATGTCACATGTGAACGGAGAGACACAACTCAGTTTTCGACTGAACAGAAATGGGCTTTACTGGACACACACTAAACAATCCTGGCAACAACGACTGAGCTGGGAAGCACAGTGAGGGCTGGCGCGCGCACACACACACACACACATATATATATATATATAACGGCATTCCGCCGAGCCACACACACACTGTACAGGAGACAGGTGTGGATGGGAACAATATAATTACAGGATAACCAGCGACCTCTGCTGGCCAAACTGGGAAAAGACAGAGGTGGATCATGACAGTGATCCCCCTCGATGTATTGCCACAACCAGGAAAAAACTGCCAAGACAAGGGACTGGGCAATCTGGATGTGAAGACCCAACAGAACGGGACCAGGTTTGAATACATTCCCTGAAGTGTGTAGGGAGGCAATGACCTGTGATACTGCAAAGGGACTCCAGGACTTGGCGGAGTAGACCAGACTTCAGAGGCTGGTAAGGTAGCCTCTGTAGGGTTGGGCGTGGGAAACTTAAGCTGAGTGGCCTCCCCTGGGCCGTCTGGTGGAAATGCGGGCTTCCCTGGGCTGGGAACCTGGGAAATGGGCGAAGCGGCCCTCTGTGGGCAGGGAACTTGGAACATGGACAAAGTGGCCCTCTGAGGGCAGGGAACCTAGACCCCGAGCAGTGCGACCCTCTGTGGGCAGGGAACCCAGAACTCGAGCAGTGCGACCCTCTGTGGGCAGGGAACCTGGAACACGAACAAAGCGACCCTCTTAGGGCAGGGAACCTAGAACCCGAGCAGTGCGACCCTCTGTGGGCAGGGAACCCAGAACTCGAGCAGTGCGACCCTCTGTGGGCAGGGAACCCAGAACCCGAGCAGTGCGACCCTCTGTGAGCAGGGAACCTGGAACATGGACAAAGCGGCCCTCTGAGGGCAGGGAACCGAGAACCCGAGCAGTGCGACCCTCTGTGGGCAGGGAACCCAGAACTCGAGCAGTGCGACCCTCTGTGGGCAGGGAACC
>JAODUD010000035.1:20850281-20862202 GCA_026784285.1 Stomatorhinus walkeri | reverse complement strand
GACAGTGGGTCATCTCACAGGCTGGGATCCGCTCACAGACAGTGGGTCAGCTCACAGACAGTGGGTCATCTCACAGGCTGGGATCCGCTCACAGACAGTGGGTCATCTCACAGGCTGGGATCCGCTCACAGACAGTGGGTCAGCTCACAGACAGTGGGTCATCTCACAGGTTGGGGTCCGCTCACAGACAGGGGGTCATCTCACAGGCTGGAAGTCTGCTCACAGGCCAGGGGGCTCCTCACATGCTGAGGGTCCGTACACAGGCCGGGGGTCCATACACATTCTGGAAGTCTGCTCATACACTGGGGGTCTCTGGTTTTTGGATTCATCTTGTACCTCCAAACTACCCCAACACCCCACTTGCCCCTTGGGTTTTACAGCTCAGAGGACTGACTCTGCGAGGCGGTCAGCAAGGACGCATGTTACCCTCCTTATTTACCGAAACACGCCCTGAGGAATCCCTTTGTTCTTGCTTTGGCTTGTGCGGTTCACTCAGAAATGAGAGTTAAGCATTTTATTCATCTTGTGTCAGGGCTGTGCGTTTTCCCACTGTCTCACAGGACAGCCAGACTGGTCCTCTGCAATGCGGAATGTGCTCGTCGCATTACATTAAGCTGGTTGCCACTCTTCAGCAGCTCTGCAGACAGAAGGGCCTTGTTTTTGTTTTCTTCTTCCAGAGCTTCATGGGCGTTGACTAATTAAGATAACGAGCCACTAGCGTTGCGCCCCGATTATCCCACACAATGCACAAGGCCTGCTTGTGCAGCTGTTTACAACTAAATGTGAGTTATGAAGGCTTGCCATTGATCAATGTGCAGAAGATCAATGTCTCCCACACACTCTGCCCCTCATCCTGGACCTATGAGGGTAATTTTTTTCCGCTTATACCAACCTTAATCTGCGGAAGCTCTGGTCTGGTCGGATGGGCCCGTCTGATTGCTGAGGGTGTTTGTGGAAGAAGTATGGTTAACTCTCGTCCACAAAGATTCACCTGACTGAGAGAGAACGCCTGAGTGTTCGGGAACTCCCAGGAACCTTTGTGTCATGTGGTTAGAAGTGGCTCTGGTGCTCAGAATGGCTGAGGTTTCCCAGGATATTGGTCTCTCTTGGATGAACTTATCTTAAATTTCACTGGTTTTATATTTCTACCCACTACTCAATGCTTCCTGAAGGATTTAAGACAATGTGACATCCATATGGCATTCCTGATTAGTGGTTACGCATTTACTTCAGGTCTGAATAAAATATCACAGACTAAGCAAGATCTAGCAGGCATCTGCAGCAATTAAATTAAAGTTTCCAAGGCTCAGTCACAGTAATTTGCAAAAGTTTTTATTCACTAAATGTTTGTCCTTGACAGCGGTTCCCTTTTTTAATTAAAAAGTATCCAGATCATTCTGTGTAGACTGTCAACGTTTATCTCTAGTATACTGATTCAACCTGGGCCATTGGCATACAGCCTACCTTGTGAAAGACGACAGTATTTCACAGAAATCCGAAAACCTACCCTCCCATGCCTCAATTAATCACTGTGGGATTAATTAAGGTGGAGTTATGCAAATGATGTGACCAGAACGAGTGACGGTGATGACCTCCCCAGCGCAGACACGTTCGGTTTGTGGTCATCACCCCAGGCTCTCCGTCTCCTCTGTTGGACCCAGTGGAACCGTGATCTGTGCTGAATCAGATCCTCTGCCTTCTCTTTTGGACCCAATAAAATGTGACCGTCTGCCAGAGAGTCTCCTAAACTTCTCCTGCAAATCGCCCTTCGTTTCCGCGGTTACCGTAAACAGCTGCTGGTGGGGAGCTGGTGGGGAGCTGCCTGAGGCCTTCATGCGCTGAGAGAAGCGGCTGCTTGAAAACAGATCCTCCCCCACGTAAAACACTTTCAGCTTTCTGACACTCGTTTTGTCACTCTATTGTTTTTGCTCTTCTGGGTTTTTTTCTCAGCCAGATGTTCGCCATGGTTACCTCGGAGTGATGCAATCCACAGCTGTGTCTCACCTTCCTCCATTAGAGGAGTCCTCATAGCCTGTCATCGTGATGAGAGGCCCATGATTGCAGGCGGTCAGCATCCTGCTGCGGCCCCCGTCTATCCACGGTTTAGACAGCCTAGGCCTCATGTTCTCCTAGGACGATAAGTCATCGGCGGGGGGGGGGCAGTTTAGGCACTACATACCTTACTGGGTTATCAGAGGAAGCCAGAGAACATGCATGCACAGAACACACAATCTCTGCACTGGTGGCCCTGGTCCCGCTCTCTACTATGAAGATCAGGGGTGGCAAACCCGTTCCAGGGAGGGCCAATGAGGGGCGGCTTTTTGGATTGACCTCTCAATCAGCCAATAATTGAACAGTGTTTCTCAACTCTAGTGCTGGAGTCCCACAGTAACTGGCTCTTTGAGAGCTCATCCCAAGAAGCCGCGAGCACAGCGGCCCTCCATGGAGCGGGTTCGCCACCTCAGAAGTAGGTGATTCCAGATCGGTCCTGAGTCACGAGGTGATATTGGCAGCATTTACTCTCATACATGTAAGAAATGCATACCTGGTACAAATCTGTACAATGTCTACATCATTTCAAGGATTTAAATCTCTGTTTGGTTATTTGTCTAACTTACAGTAGAGGGAAGAGTTATGATCTATGCACACTAGCAGGGATTTAAACCCATAACCATCACATTGTCAGTACAATGCTCTAATTATTGGGCTACAGGTGCTTTAGATATAGGCGTGATCACTTGATCATGATTGGATGAAAATAGCCGTGTGACATACCATAAAATAGGTGTAATATGTCAAATTTACAAAATATGTAGCTTGCCCTAGCTTTAAATAGAATAATAATTTTGTGATTTACACATGTTGGCATTAATTGTGATCTGAAACATTACTTTTATAAGATTTGTAATGTAATTGAGAGCTGAACAGTCTATTCCAAGCTGGGGGTATGTCGTGGTTCTGTTTTCCAGAACCGTGACATGAGATCGTGAATGTCTGTATCGCATGTTCAGTCTCGGTTTCAGAACTGTCACACCAGTAGTTTCAACCTCCACTGTCAAAAAAACGTGCGCTGTACACCAAGTGCTGCTTCCTAACTGCTCTGTGCTGGACTGGCATCAGAGCCAGGATAAACGGCTGGAAGATGAGTGGAGACATTCACTGACATTTACATTTAGTAACATTTACTGCTAGCCAATCAGAAAAGGCACAACCAGCCAGTGACCTCACAGCGCCATCTAGTGAAATGGACTGTTAAATACCTGCATCTCTGTAGTCTTGTGTCAGGGTTTTCATGTGTGCGCTTTGCCAACAGGCTGTAGGAGAAGGGGCAGAACCGATGTCGACAGCATAAAGCAGGCCAGCGTGACCACCTGGTCGCTATGGCGATGACCATGGAAACGTTACCATCGGATTTGCTGGGCCACCTGCTGCGGCCATTCAGCCCGGCGTGTGTGCCACACTTACCGCATGCTCATTACCCGCCTCCGCTCAGCTCCCCGGCTCCCGACGGACGTCTCTCGCTTCATTTTCGCCGTCACTCACTGCAGATCTGTTCTGGTCTATTCACTACCTACAAGCCCCTTCACACAGGTGAGCCTGGAAGCGCCTAGGAAGCACCAGGCGTGGATCGGGCGGGGCCACCCTGCCCCCCCAGTCCGCCAATGACATACGGAGACAGCCAGTGGCAAATAATCGTGATAACAGACCCGTGTTCTGTGGGGACTCTTCTATTTTATTTCCCTCAGATATCGTATAAACAAAGCGGAGATAAAAAAGAGACCGTCACGCCTCTCTTCAACTTCTGAGGAAAACCTCATACTGCTGGGGAGGGGGTGACTGGCCTCTTTATTTTTCATTTCATTCCTCACATCCTACTTCCTGTTTGTCCCACGGGGGCAGTGGAGTTTCAAACCAAACAGACTCAGACGCACGTTTTAAGACAAAACAGTTTGATTCGGGTTGCTAAAGCGTGGGAGCCCTGTTTGGTAGAAAAACACACACACACACACTCACACGCACGCACACACACACACACACTCACATGCACGCACGCATGCACACACACATGCATGCACACACGCACACAGGTGTTAATGCCTCTGCTCACAGTCTCGCAGATCTTTGGAAGAGGCCTTTTATCTTATCTGAGGTGGGATGCAGTTTGATTGATAGTGTAATTATGTGAGGCGGGTATCAGAGCTGGTCGGGCAGCCGTAGTCTCTGTAGCTGACATTGTTCACCTATTTTGATAGGATATGTCTATGAGAGGCTGTCAGTCTGAGGAATAGCGTGGGAGAAATTAAGATCAATCAGAACACTATCGGTTTCTTCAATTTACTGTTCTTCATCCTTGGCGTGTATCCAATTTCTCCTATCAAAACAAAAACAACAATTAGTTATAAGGTGGAACTGGATGGTTAAATCGTAAATTCGGTTTGGTTTCTGAAGAGTGCATCTTTTTAAATAAGAATAGAGGGTTATCTCGTTTTTATTCTCCCCCCGTAAGGCCTTTATTTGTTCCCAGCTGGGTTACATTTGTTAACAACCTCATGCTTTCTCTTGGGTTTCAAGCCGGGTTCCTTCAAAAGGCTCCAAAAAGCCCCCCGCCCTGAGATTTAGGCGCAAACCACAGATTCCGTCTGGGAGGGTCTTTATCTGCTTATTTCTGGCAGTTTTTAAGCATATTGTGTGAAATAGAACAAGCAGAGGGTGCAGCATTCCACAGACTCTGCAGTACAACAGCCGTTTCCCACTTGCCGAACGGGGCCTCGATTTTGACAAAATCCACGTGTAGAGTGCGGCCTGACATAGTGATCGGAGGCCGCCAGCCTGACTGTAATCTGAAAAGGAGCCTCATTAGCCGTGAGAGCAGGATCCGCACCGCAGGCACTGTGAAATGATGGCAGCACGGTCCCCCCACGGGAGCGACAGAGCACTGAGGCTATGATGATGTCATAGCCTGTGGCAGGGGGGCTGAACTGGGCAGCAAAACAGAGGAGAGTGAAGAGTTTGCACCTGGATCTCACATCGATCTGCTTGAAAATCCACTACCTCTTCATTTCAGTTTGAGTCCCTGCCATGACTCCATGTGTGTGAAGTTTGCACGTTGTCCCCCGTGTCGTCGAGGGGTTTCCTCTGGGTGCCCCCCACAGTCTGGAAACATGCTGAGGTTAAATGGAGTTACCAAATTGCCTGTTGTGCGCCCAGCCATGGGTCGGTCCTCCATCCTGGGTTATTTCCTGCCTTGTCCTTGTAACCCTAATAGGACAAGCAGGTAGAGAAGCCACAGATAGTACCTACCCCATACAGACATACCTATGATAGTTTAATAAGTTAATAGTTTGAAATAAATTAGGCAAAATATGACATCAACATTCCATTTAATATTTTTGTACCACGGCTGACTGTGGGTAATTGAAACCACAGACACTGAAACTCAGGATAATGGGGTACCGCTGTATTTTGAATAGTCTTTTACCAGCCTATAATTGTTTGATGGTGGCGTGCTGGTTCACACCTCTAGTGGAGAATGTTCAATTCCCACCTTCATGGTGTGTGTGTGTGTGTGGAGGTTGGATGATCTCCTCAAGTCACACATAAAAAGTTGCTAAATTGCCTGGAGTGTGTGAATGTGAGTGCATGTGTGTGCCCTACAGTGTATGTACCCTATGCTGTCTGGAATAGTCTCTAGTCCCTCCAACCCTGTCCAGGTAAAGCATGTAACTCAGCCCTGGACTCTGTAAGCCTGCCCTCAAGCCGAGCTCCTTTTGCTGACTGGTAGCTCAGCCCTGGACTCTGTAGGCCTGCCCTCAAACTGAGCTACTTTTGCTGACTGGTAGCTCAGCCCTGGACTCTGTAGGCCTGCCCTCAAGCCGAGCTCCTTTTTGGCAGCTTGACGCTTTTCCCTGGACTATGTTGGCCTGCCCTCAAGCCGAGCTCCTTTTGCTGACTGGTAGCTCAGCCCTGGACTCTGTAGGCCTGCCCTCAAGCCGAGCTCCTTTTTGGCAGCTGGACGCTTTTCCCTGGACTATGTAGGCCTGCCCTCAAGCCGAGCTCCTTTTGCTGACTGGTAGCTCAGCCCTGGACTCTGTAGGCCTGCCCTCAAGCCGAGCTACTTTTGCTGACTGGTAGCTCAGCCCTGGACTCTGTAGGCCTGCCCTCAAGCCGAGCTCCTTTTGCTGACTGGTAGCTCAGCCCTGTCATCTGTAGGCCTACCCTCCATCCGAGCTCCATTTGCTGGCTGGTAGCTCATCCCTGGACTCCATAGGCCTGCCCTCATGCTGAGCTCCATTTGCTGACTGGTAGCTCAGCCCTGTACTCTGTAGGCCTGCCCTCAAGCCGAGCTCCTTTTTGGCAGCTGGACGCTTTTCCCTGGACTCTGTAGGCCTGCCCTCATGCTGAGCTCCTTTTGCTGACTGGTAGCTCAGCCCTGTAATCTGTAGGCCTACCCTCCATCCGAGCTCCATTTGCTGGCTGGTAGCTCATCCCTGGACTCCATAGGCCTGCCCTCATGCTGAGCTCCATTTGCTGACTGGTAGCTCAGCGCTGTACTCTGTAGGCCTGCCCTCAAGCTGAGCTCCTTTTTGTCAGCTGGACGCTTTTCCCTGGACTATGTAGGCCTGCCCTCACGATGAGCTCCATTTTCTGACTGGTAGCTCAGACCGGGACTCCATAGGCTTTCCCTCGAGCCAAGCTCCTTTTGCTATTTGGTAGCTTAGCCCAGGATTCCGTAGACCTGACCTCATCCTCCTTTTGTTGGCAGGTAGTTCAGCTCAGGACTCCGTATGCCTGCCCTCAGGCTCAGCTCCATTTGCTGGCTGATAGCTCAGCCCTGGAGTCTGTAGGCCTGCCCTCAGGCCAAGCTCCATTTGCCAGCTGGGTGGCTCATCAGCGTTTTTTTTCAAAACGCTGAATCCAACAGGAAAATATTCGGCTCTGGTTTGCTTGGGCAAGTCTGACAGAGGGTCTTGTTGTCCCTCCATGTCTTCAAAACACTCTTCAAAAATTTGTTTTCCATTAAGGGAAAAAGCTTTGAATTCAGAGTTAAGAATGACACAGATCAGCGTGTCTAATAGCTGGTAAAACTGCTACCCTGAACTACAAACAAACTGGAAAATCCCTCTAGCTGTTTACTTGTCTGACTAAAACCTCCACATTTGCCTCATTTGCAGATTGATTGCACTCTTTAGCTGCTAGCTGCCGATTAATCTTGCTCGAAAGAATGAAGCTTATAATTATCATTTCGTGCGCCTAGCTGTCACGGCTCAGCAGTCTGATGCATATGGACACAAAAATGGCGTCCGTTACAAGCGAGCCTCTGCTCCCTGGTCACGGGTCTCCGCTAGACACAGCCGCAGTAAAGTGCTTCATCTACGATCCGTCAGGCCACCAATGACCAAAACCCCATGAGCTCTGTCGGGGGCGGCAGTCTACCCCTCAGTGCATGACAGTGTGCTGTGTCTATAGAAACGCTCATTTGTGCACATGTGGGGAGGGTGCTTGTGTTCAGTACCTGCGCTCTCTCTGAGCAAGACGTCAATCTCATGAGACATTACACTGTCAGAAAAACGAGTACCAATTTCTATCTTTGCTGTTCACTAGGGCTGTATCCTCAAAGGTCTGCCAATTGTACCCTATAACTCTAAATAACTGTACCTTTTAAGATACAGAAATGGACTATGAGGAACATTATTGTACCATTGGGGTACATTAACGTTGTTCATACCTTGAAGTTGTCCCTCTGAATCCAGAGTGTAGCAAAAACAGCAAGAGCAGGAAAACCTAAAGCTGGACACGATCTGATGTATCAAACGGCTGTAACGTCTGTTTATAACAACTGCAGATGACAGGCCACCTGGAGAAAGATTTATTTCCCCTTATTAATGCGTCAGCGTGGGGTTATGTGCGACGTGCAAGACTAAATAACAGATTAATATGACTGGAGTTTAATTATGCTAATGTCGCTAAGATAAACACATTTGCACGTCTTTCTCGCATTTGCGGAAATACGTTTTCATTATTCTGTGGTCTTCTCCGCGGCGTGCGAATAAGCGCTCTGCAAATTCCAAACAGCTGCCCGCCGTGCTCCCTGGGCAGGCCGGCTGTCTTGCGGCGTTGCTGCTGCAAACGCCTGATACACCATTAGCATATCGTCACCCTGGAAGCTAGTCCTGGCTCGCTTGTCGCTCCATGTGTCCGTCTGTCGCTAACGCCACACGTAAGCCTCTGCCAGCTGTCCAGGGGGGCGCGCCTCTCCGCCGACCTGTTGCGGGCCCTGAGGGGGCTAGCAGATGTGGGGGGAAGACGGTAAAGGAGCAGGCCTTCACTTGAGTCTCCTGGCCCAGTGGGAGGAGGGGCTCAAAGGGTCAAACTGGAAGGTTAGCGAACTGGGGACAGGAATGGAGGAATAGCACGACTGCGTTCTGGTCTGGAGGATGTCCTCAGGACGCATTGTCATTGGTCAGTCTGTATGGGGCATCCTCAGGGGTCACATGATCTTCAAGAATTCCAGTTTTATCATCATGTGCACTAAGTACGGTGAAGTCCTTAACTTCCATGTCTGTGTCACCCTGTGACACCCTGGCCGAGCTGACAGGAGGTGACGTGAGCTTGTGTCTGCCTGGGCACATCTCAGCGGTATTTCTGATGGTCCTCACATACCTAGAATCTGGGTAATGAAGTCACTTCTAACAAACTCAGGAACACGGGGAATTGCAAGAAGACTGATAGGGGCAGTTGGGCTGGAATTGATTGTGCATTGTTTGGCGGGATAATTCAACAGACAATGAAGCATTATCTTATTGCTACGCAGATTGGTTTCTGTCCCTCTCTCCGATTTGTCAGAGTGCCAGAGTCAATAACATCATTATACTCACATTACTTACACAAATGAAAGAGGGCTTCACTGGCGATCGATGTTATTGGCACGCTATATCCTTACTGCCTGTGTGCCCTCCCCAGCTTCTGTCACTGCAGCTTATCCCACCCCCCCACCCCCCAACTGTGTCCGACGCGGCTTATTTGTTATACCTGCGTGTTCCGTTTTATTTTTGTCTGCCGACGTTGCGACAGGAGCAGAAGGAGCCAAACCCTGAACCGTCTGTGCCCAGCGGGTGGCATGGGACAAGCAGAGAGACGGGCATGTGAGACCAAGACCCCTCCGGAGAAAAGAAAAACAGAGAGGAGGTCACATGACCTCTGAGAAACAGGAAGAGCCGATAAATTGCCCGGGTGGTTTCAGGAGGGGGCTGTGATGGGACCTGCCGCTCAGAGGGTAGAGGACCCCGAACAGGCCCTCGTAGCCCCTGACATTTGGAGAGCAGGTGGACCTGCGCTCACGCGTGTGCTGTGTGAACTGGGGGCCAGTTTAGCTTCTTGGCAAACAGGTGCAGCTTCCACTAGTGCCAGATTCAGTGACGTTGAATGCTCCACTGTAAGGGAGCATGGGCATCCGTCTATCCATCCATCCATCCATTCATCCGTACATCCATCTATCCATCCATCCAAACATCTTTTCACTTATCCTAGTCACCAGGAAGCTAACCAAGACAGCATAGTCTACAAGGGATGGAATGCCAGTCCATTGCAGGATACACACATAATTACAGGCAATTTTGAGAAATCAGGTTGCATAATGGCATGTATTTGGACTGCGGGAGGAAGCTGGGGAACAGAGAAGAATCTCACACTATATGGGGAGACTGTACTGACTCCACACACACTGAGGGGGTTCAACCCCAACTTGGGAGATGCTTTCCACAGGGACTACATGCCCCCTAGGGCATGGCTATAGTTACCCATGATAAAAATGAGTCTCATCCGCAGTTATCGGTCCAGTCCGATAGAGCTTGTGTTTCCTTGTACTTAAACAGCTTATTCTCCATGCCTTTGGCTGTGGATGCGTGTCCCCAAATAAAGTCCTCATTCCCTCCTCCCATCCTAAAGGGGGTCCGATCACCCAACCAACTGGCGCAAGTCTTACACTTGCCTACGTCCTGAACCTGCCATTCATTATTAAAACTAACTAACTAACTAACTAACTAACTAACTAACTAACTAATTGATTAAATAATTGATTGATTCACTGATTGATTGATTGATTGATTGATTGATTGGTTAGTTGAGTGATTGATTGGTTGGTTGGTTGAGTGATTGATTGGTTGGTTGGTTGAGTGATTGATTGGTTGGTTGAGTAATTGATTGTTTGATTGATAATTTAAAGCAGGGTCTGGTGAGTGGCTCAGTGGGCTAAGTCTCTGTGCCTGTGATCAAAAGATCGGTTTTATCATTTAGGATTTATAATTTATCATCCTTTATTGACAATGCCTCAGCCAGCATGCCACCTGCTGGTCCGAGAGTGCGTAAGCACCTCCGTCCCCCCACATAAAAGCAGTATGCCAACAGGCCAGTGAATATGCATGAATAAATCAGACAGTTTGAAACACCTACAGTCTTCATGCAGCTGCTTTTAATATCTTTGAATAATACCCCCCCCCCCCCAAAAGACCCATTTCCACTTTAATTTAAAAAGCCAAATATGCAGTATATAAATTTTGTTGTGTGACTTGTTGAGTCACGGGTATGAAAATTCCTCAGAACAAATAAATTGCTATCAAAATGACATGGTGATGTGTCCCTCCCTCGCCCCCAGCTACGTGGTGTCACCCTCTCCGCCGTGCAGGTAATTACCCCGTGGATCTCACCGCCGTGCAGGTAATTACCCCGTGGATCTCACCGTGGTGCCCTGGAAGGCTGCCAGCAGGCTTTTCCCAGAATGCTCAGCTGATAAAATCAAGAGCACAAGTAATCAGTCTATTTCTAGCCTTAAATACTCAACCAAGAGGATCTAATGTAGCTGGTGCCGTACTCAAGGGTCCAGGTGTAAAGATGGCGTTGCACCTGTACATGGAGTAGCTACATACAGCGACAGATGTTACAGCATGTTCAGTCACACCCAGCATGACGAACAGCAAACGAGTACAAATAATGACAAGAAAACAGAAAATAGACGTTGCTATAGTAACACATAAGAAATTATGAGTCACATGAGGTACAGGAGCAAGTAATAGTGCAATTTCTTATGGGATTAATACAGTTTCCGTGTATATATCTATCGAGCTCTTCCAGGTTTGACTGTTGATGATCCAGGTGGCTTGAGGAAGGAAGCTGTTTCGGTGGTAGAAAAGAAACTCGATTTTAATACTGCCTTACATTGAAGGTAAACGTGTGTGGTTCAGCCGCCTACGGCTGCCTGTGGTCGGAACATTACCAGTTTGAGTCCCGGCTTTGGCAGAATAATCGTAGTATGTGCGAGAACCTGAGCGAAGCCCCCAAGCCCCAGCTCCGGGGGCACTACACGCTGGCTGACCCTGCGCCGCGACCCCCCAGGCTTGCAGTCACCTGTATGTGTGTCTGTGTGTCTCATGGAGAGCAAGATGGGGTCGGTGGAAAGAGAATTTGACCAGGGGGATTAATAAAGTATCACTATTCTAGAGTACAGATTCCCCAGCAAAATGCTACTCAGGCAAAAGTCATCCAATTAAAAACTGCGTAAGTAAAAAACACCTGATTTAAAAGTACTTAAGCAAAAATACTTTGCATTCAAATCTATTGATTTTACAAAAAGCAACATATACTTTTAAATTTACTGACGACAAATTAAGACAATATAGCGCCACTCATTAGAATGCAACACTCTATCTGAGTCACATATTTATTCTTTTTATTAAGAAAAAGCTGCAAGAAAACTACTTAAGTGTGGTAGCGAAGTATTTGTTTCTCTGGTTGTTCTTGAACATGGCAGCCTGGGCTGGGTGCTATGAAACCTCCTGTCAGACTCCAGGGGCAGCGAGGCCCGAAGCCCGACCCCTGCAGGCCACTCTCCACCTTCTCAGATGGCCCACTTAGCCATGCTGTTGTTG
>JAODUD010000035.1:20834362-20849150 GCA_026784285.1 Stomatorhinus walkeri | reverse complement strand
GGGTGTGTGGGGGGGGGGGGGGGGGGGGCAAAGGGTACTGGTTCAGAAAAGGGTTACGGGGGAGTGCTGGTTGGGCACTAAGGTTCGGGCAAGTTTACTGGGGGTGAGAGCAAAGTCCTCAGCATGTCGGCTAAATGAATGATCATTTCACAGTATATGTTATTCCTCTTCCTCTGCAGTATTTCCATCTGAATACCTCATCAGACTTTAAGCACTCGTTGGGAATTTAGCCAGCATCCTCCGTCAAATCCCTAGCAGTCTAGATTTTCTGTCATCAGAGTCTTTTAGAAATGATTATTTCAATCACTATTGATGTCAGCCCCCCTTAATATACAAAGAGTGCATTAATGTGCATAATTCTCTAACATATGCATTAAGGATGACGATACAGTTAAAATTTGTGCATAAGAAATTACAGTAGAAGAACATGTCCTGCCCAGTACCACATGCCAGATTAGTTCAACTGAGACCCAATAACATGTTTGCCACTGCCACCTGCTGGTGCGGTGTAGTTACTGCATGCAGCGTGGCACTGGCCCTTTCAGGTGTTTTGCAAGGTGGCAGATGCTGACCTCATGCAAGATGATGGGTGTGGCTTGAGTCTGGAATGGCCAATAGCAGGAAGAGGAGGGGGTGTTTACCTCACCTCTCCTCCAGAGCCACTGTTTGGTTTTGCTTTCCTGTGAGTTTCACTGCCCAGTGCAGTAGAGTAGGGTTATGGCTGTTATGTAAGGCGTGGGGTTGTTATCATACAATAATATTTGCCCCGTTGAAACTATATCTAAACTGCCAAGGACATACAGTGAAAGAACACAGAATGGAATAGTTTTATCTCTTCTCAAGCCTGACAGACGCTTACACAACAAGGGCTCTGTCAGGCCAGTCAACTCCCACTGAAATCTCTGAGAGGAATGGCAGGACGGCGGCGCGACACCTTGTTTGGCCACTAGAAGTGAGTGAGACTGCAATACCGTTCCTAATCTTCTGTAAAAAAGAAAAGGAGTGTGGATGAGAATCACGCTTAGAGGAATGTGAGAAAGACCCACATAATCGCCTTCCCAGCTCGCCGTCAGGAAGAACGAACCCAGAAAGGTCTGTGTGAGATGGGGAGGGGGGGCGGATGTTTTACGGAGCAGCGCTCACCTGCAATTAGTTACTGACCAGGGTGAGGCAGCCTTTCCTCTGGATGGAGAGAGCCACTTGAGAGCTACAAAGGCTGGGAAGCCAAACAGGGAATGAATGCTGGGTCCCCTCTGATCACTACCTGCATTGTTAGAGCTGAAATTCCCAACTCCAATAATCAGCCTGTAATCACTCTTGGGGAAGCCCATCTTGGGACCGTGTGGACCAAGCCCACGCAGGGCTTTCTCAAGCCGGGCATGATGTGGCCAAGGGCAAAGGGACTGTCACCCATTGGCTGATCAACCTGAGTAAGGTGCTTAATCTGAATTAGCAGTCAAATATGCAGCTGTATGACTGGTAAAGACTGAGAGCAGATTCCAGTGGAAGTCATCAGCTGACCAAGTCCTCACTGTGCGGTGAAAAACGTAATAATTGACAGGAGAAGAGCAAAATGACATATAAGCTGACAGTGAGTAACACAGGTGGTGGGAAGCTGGAAAGAGAGAGAGAGGGAGAGTATGAAGGGGAGAGAGAGAGAGAGAGAGAGAGAGGGAGAATATGAAGGGGAGAGCGAGGGCCTGAACTAATTGGATGACCCTCAGGTGCCACATTGTCATTAAAAGGAGAAGCAGACACTACTCCCCCATAAAGGCTCCGTCTCTCAGCTCGCCAGCATAACACATATTGCTTAGACTGAAGCTTCCTGCACACAGCCTGCATAGACATCAGTGCTGTGCTTGCAAGGCTGCAGGTTTGATCTCTGGTCCCAGAGCTGTGTCTCTGTGCTGTCTGGGTCCTGTGCTGTTCCTGAAGGCCTTACTGAGCTCCTGTGCGGTTCGGTGTATAGTGGCTGTGAACGGTGCGTGTGAGTGTGTGCCCTGTGAGAGACTGGCACCCCATCCACTCTGCCCCCCACCCTGTGCCCCCCTGCCATGGATCCCAGAATCAATAGTTACCAAACATTCTTATCAAGAAGAACAAAGTCCCCGATTTAAATAAATGCAAAATATTAAATGTAAATGCAAATATTAACACTATTTACAGAGGAGGTTCATGCTACCATCACAGCCCTACACCCCCTGCGAGGTCTGGGGTGGGGGTGTCGGCATGATGGTCAGACCCAGGCGCTTCTTAATGAAGTGGGACACCAGGCATTGGGGGCGCTGCTGGTACTCCAGCAGGACATCATGGGGGGTGGAGATCTGGTCGCCCTTGAAGCGGTCCAGAAGAGTCACGCAGACGACTGCCGCTGGAACAGGACACAGTTTGTCCTCGTGAGGACCAGGGACCACGAGTCATGGGGTGACACCAAAATACAGCAAAGCATCACCGAGTAGTTAGGAACGTCATGAGCAGGTGGAGGGGGTGCACATGCCACTAAGTGGTAAGCTTTATTATTATTATTATTATTATTATTATTATTCAATATGCGTCTCTTTTCCCAAGCTGGGATTAAGCACAAAATGCGATGTTCCCGTTCGCCTGTGTGATATTCCCGTTTGCCTGTGCGATGTTCCCGTTTGCCTGTGTGATATTCCCGTTTGCCTGTGTGATGTTCCCGTTTGCCTGAGTGATGTTCCCGTTTGCCTGTGTGATATTCCCGTTTGCCTGAGTGATGTTCCCGTTT
The DNA here is from genome assembly GCA_026784285.1 of Stomatorhinus walkeri. Classification (NCBI taxonomy): domain Eukaryota; kingdom Metazoa; phylum Chordata; class Actinopteri; order Osteoglossiformes; family Mormyridae; genus Stomatorhinus; species Stomatorhinus walkeri. Next base: position 20,846,401 of record JAODUD010000035.1, on the reverse strand, counting down.
GCCTATGCGATGTTCCCGTTTGCCTGTGTGATGTTCCCGTTCGCCTGTGTGATGTTCCCGTTTGCCTGTGTGATATTCCCGTTTGCCTGTGCGATGTTCCCGTTTGCCTGTGTGATATTCCCGTTTGCCTGTGTGATGTTCCCGTTTGCCTGAGTGATGTTCCCGTTTGCCTATGCGATATTCCCGTTTGCCTGTGTGATGTTCCCGTTTGCCTATGCGATGTTCCCGTTTGCCTGTGTGATATTCCCGTTTGCCTGTGCGATGTTCCCGTTTGCCTATGTGATGTTCCCGTTTGCCTGTGTGATGTTCCCGTTTGCCTGTGTGATGTTCCCGTTTGCCTGTGTGATGTTCCCATACAATATTCCCAATCTTTTCCAAAGCAGCTGATATTAACTTTCCCCATTTTGCCAATGCAGTTCAGCCCCCCCCCCCCCCAAAGTTCCAGTTCCGAAAGTAGACCGAGATTTTGTTTCAAACAACCAGTTGAGTATAAAGAGTCACAGTCACAGATACTCAACTGGTTCGTAGAAACAAAATCTTGATCTGGATTTTTACTTTCTGAACCTGAACTTTCTACTTGTGCTCATGTCCTCCTTTCTCCACACTTTAGGAGAAGAGTATGTGGCAACAATAAAACCTGATTCACCTCTCCCCAAATGCCCTGTGTCATGGGGTGGCCACCTTCTCAGGAAAGCACAGGCACAAATTCAACCTCATGGCAGTAAACACGGTTTCTGAGTGACGCAGGCTTTGCCAGGAATGCAACATCGTCACGCTTCTCACATCCGATCCGGACTGGGATTTTCTGTCAGCTCCGTAGCAGCTATCTCCTTAACCTCCATGCCCCCTGGCTGCTATTAACGGTATTGTAGAAGAAAAGTCTGCCCAAGTCATACTTCCACTGTGCAAATGACTAGATACATTCTGCAGGTTCAGCACCTGGGATTGAGAGCAGAACACCCACAATCCCCTTGGTGTTCAGTACCCCCACTGTTGGCTGACACATCAGCACGTCTCAGAAGCGGAGTTCATGGCGCAACCGGTTACCTCTGAGGCCACAGATGTGGCACATGGCGGCGAAGACCGTGGACTCCATCTCGATGTTTCTCACCCCGGCCTTGTGGGCCTTGTGCAGGTACTCCAGCTTCTCCTCGGGGGAGAAAGAACAGAGTGCGCCATCAAGTCGCCCTTGACCTGTAGGGGGAGCACTATCCTTCAGCAAGGAAGCCAAACATCTAAGCCAGCGGTGGCCAATCTTATCCAGAAAGGTCCAGAGTGTATGCAGGTTATTGGGATGACCTTTAGGTCAGCTGTTCAAAGCCAAGTGCGAGGACTCTTCAGCCAATCAGACCTCTGATTAGTAACCTAAATTAGGGAGTTGCAGCGAAAACCCGCACACACAACGACCCTTTCTGGATAAGATTGCTCTAACCTCTGCTCTAAGCTGTAGGCGTGGACCAAGACCACGACATTCAGGATGATGTCAACATTTGCCAAAAACAAACTGCATATTTCATAGAAGGCTGTGTCCACTGAGTACAGCTGCATACATAACCTGTGCCGTACTCTGAACTTTAACCACCTGCTGCACTTGGAGCATGAATCAGCACATATTCTCCCAAGCTGGGTGTTTTCTATGTCTGTCTTGCCTGTCTGCCACACCTCCCACATCCCTGCTGAGCAGAACGTTGTCTTTTCACACCGCGGCGGTGTCGAAGGGACGCTACCTTCGTAGAAGTCGAAGGTGCACATGGTGTTGCTGATGATGGCGGGGAGAGCTTGGAGCTCACTGGAGCATCGGAGCAGCTCTTGCGCGAGGTCCTTGTCCAGCTCCGTGCTCCGTATGATCACCTGGCCAAGCACCACCTGCTCAAACTGCGGTCGGAAGAAGGAGTCCACTGCCTTATCGGTGATCACCACCGTCCCTGGAGGCAGACCTGCCAGAGACATTCACCACATGCTTATTTACTTATTTTGCACCATGGATACAACACCTGCAGATAAGTGCAGTAACACAGCAGCCTAGTACATCGTTAGCACTGGGTGATGCAGCACTCGTCGCTAAGTGAATCAGATTCAGTCTACACAGGACACCATGTGACGAGCTGTCCTGCCAAGCCAATTTACTTGTTCATAAGACTATTTTCTAATGAAGCTATTTGCATGACTTATTGCAAGGTTATTTCACGATAGTGCTGGAGATCCGAGTCCGGAAAATTCTCCAGCTCCGATTATCTTATGTGGGGCTCAGATAGGCATTTAAATCTTAATTTGTTCTAACGAGGTTTAATAGGTTTAATCAGGTGGTTCAGTCGAACCTCCAGTGCTCAGACCTTTTGGAACATGGCGGGTTTCCTCCATCTCCGTCCATGAGCACGTTTGAAAAGTGTCACTTTAATTCTGCTAATTTATGTTAAATATTGAAACAGTAAAGCCCCATTATAATAACAATTATTATTTTTATTATTGTAAAGCATTAGATTTATACAATGATTTTTAAAACCCAAAGATGCTAACAGCTAAAAAATGGTAACGATTGGAGCAGAACGGTACCATCCTGGTAGATGCTGAGCAGGTTCTTCACCCTGAGGGCTTTGATGTTTTACCTTTGAACACAATGAGCCTCGGAAAAAAGGAGCGGCCGTACGGGTGAGCTCACCGATGCCGCCTGACGTGCCGATGCGGAAGAGGATGACATCACGGCAGCGAGCATGGTGAAGCAGTTTGATGAGCTCATGGAGCATGATCGATATAGACGGAACCCCCATGCCATGCTGGAAAACCACAGTGGACAGTCACGTGACGTTCCGCCTCTGACCTGACATGCGTGTAACGGGTCATTGTTTCGTGAGGGAGCGTACAACCCTCAGCGCCAGCACCCCCCCCCCCCCCTGTAGAAACAGCGTGCTCATGCGAGGGATGCTGTCACTCGTCAGGGAGACGGGTTCCGTGCGGTTGCCGTGGAAACTTCAGAACCCATATGTGGTGGAGGTGTGTGTGAGAAGGAGGGGGGGGGGGGGTTACTCACACTGATTGACAGCACAGGTCCCACTTTGTACATGCAGTAGCGATCTGTTCCGGCACAGATGTCCTGGATGTCGCCGGCATTCCCGGACAGACCCAGCTCCTGGTGCATGAACTCAGCGAAGACCTTCATACGGCTGCTGCTGCCCCCAACACACACAAACTGGGGAGGCAGAAGGCAGCGCTCAGCTTATTATGCAAGCGACAATGGCCCTGCTCCCATCTCCAGTGTGCCAGGGGTCCCGGCAGCCTGATTGACCTAAGAATCCCTTTTTTTTCCTCTTTCTTTTAAATTCCTCTAATTGGATTTTCTCCTCCCCTTGGGGATCTCTCAGTTTTAGATTTTCGCATCCATAAATTTCGATTAGTTGTCATCTGTTTTAGATTGCTAAACATTATTTTAATCATATTTTTATGTTTCTGCCGTTAAGGGCCTTACGGCAATGTCACAGGAAAGCGAGTTCAGTTCACTAACAATCTGCGGGAAGCTGAACTTCTCCCCACCTTGGTGTCGCCGAACATTTTAGGCAGGTTGTGTGTTCTTGTGCTCAGGCTGAAGTGATAGAGGATGTCTTCTTCCATGGAGTCCAGGTATGGGTTCATCACATGCACCTCCTGGTCTCTGCAGAATTTTTACCCTCTCTTTACCGGGATACCACCCCAGGGCAGTGTATGTCAAACAAAACCAGGCTGATCTTCGCAGGTTTCACCATTAAAATTAGACCACACAGCACTCTTGTATTTAAAGGGCTTAATAATATAAAATTTACACTCATGAACTGAACATGGCAAATTCGTCTCACCTCAGCCCTGCTTCTCTTTCCATCAGAACATACTAGAAATTTCTCGCTGTACACAGGATTTAAATAGATCTAAGCAAATAGAGCGTCTTGTTGTTTTAGAATGCTGTGCCGAAAATCCTGTTGAGATGAATACTGCATTTTAACAGCAAGTATTCACAAGTACTTACTTTGTATATTCATTGTGCTCATTCCCCGTGCTTTTGAGTAGTTTTAGTGGCATCTTTGACTAACTGCAGCTCTCCTGAAATAACAATAATGTCAGAACACAGGAAGTATGCCTTAGACAAAGTGACACGACTGTGATGTCAGTGCACCTCAGCACCGGCTCTTACGGAGTGACGAAGCGTCGTCTCGGCTCTCGGTACGTAGCTCCACTGTCATGTCCACGCTTGAGGAAGATCTTATAGACCTGCCGCAGACTGAGGAGCTGTTATAGCCTTTGACATACCTGGCCCACGTCACCGAACAGTCCTGGGGACAATGAACCGCCAGCTCCACCCCCAGAAACATACACCCCCCTGTCCATCAGATGTACAGTCGCTCCATGTGACGTCCTCATGTTGGCTGTAGCTGCTGTTTTCATGTTACAAACTCACAAACCCTGAGAATGATTCGGAAATCATTCTCCATATTAAACCAGTAGACCCGTGTGGCTGTTATTACAACACAGTGCATCTTTGCTGTGAGTAAAATGCTATGCAAGATACAAGTAGAGCTCATTGATAAAAACGATAGCTCCCCCACCTGCAATTTTCATCACGATGGGAATTTTCACAGACTGTATATTTGATGCTTGCAGTCTGGCGTGGGGTTGGGTGGGGGTTAGATTTGTTTTGAAAGTTGTTCCTGTCAATGTTCAGCTAGTTCCTGAGCACTGGCAGTAAGTCACATGTCTTTGGCAATACAAGTTAATCAATAAGCATTCAAAGCAAGCGCTGTTTTTACTGGAACACACTGTGTCCAAAACATCTAGAAAATTCCTTTGACGATTCCTCCGGTGATGAACAAAGTTGGCAGCTCTGTGAAAGTAGCCAACGGATTCTGACGTGAGTTAGGGTGAATGATGCTGAAACTACACTGAAAAACCCATTTATCAATATAAAATTCTTTTTGAATGAAACAACAAAATAGACAGTCCATGCACATGCAGGTTTAATGTTTGGCTGATATGCCTTCAGCAATGACGAATGCAGACATTTGGTTTTGGTCAAAACATGGGAAGACCTTGCATTTTACACTACAGCTTCCAAAAAAAAAAAGTTACACCAAAGCAAATTAGAATGTCACAGTGAAGCCAGATATATATCAAGAGAAGGTATTCAATGGGGAGAATTTGCTCAATTACTAATAGCAACTTACGAGAAGGTCCCTGCCTAATATCGGACTCACAACCCTGACTGGAATAAGAGGTTGGAAGATGGATTGACAATCATGCACGGCAGGTGAGATGCTTCTGTAAGAGGGCAGCTTGACTTTACAAAGGCCTAAGCGATATTCGAATGCAGGACAAGGGCTGCCTCAGGTGCCGAACAGAAACCGCTCCTTCACAGTTTAAGCTGAGGATTCCAGAGACTGGATCCCAAGGGGGCGTGGTCCAAGCGAGCGACAAAGTCCTTCTGATGCTCGTTAGGAGCTGCTGCGTGTGGCAGACCCAGCAGGGTATGCTGAAAGCAAACATCGGATGTTGGCAATAATAATCATTGAAAAACATTATATATACAGATGCATACAAAAAAATGATAGAAGATGGCCATCTGGAGTGAAGGAGGTCAGATTGTATGGGCGGCATTTGCGGTACGGATCCTGCTTCACTCTGGTTCACCAGGACCTGTGCTCTCCTCTGCCGGGGTGGGGTCTCCTGGGTCAGAAGTCACACCTGATGGGCAGAATCCAGCTTCTGAGTAGCAGTTCATAGTGGTTGTACCAGTGAAATTTTCAGCTATAAAGAATGTACAGTTCTAAGTGGTGCATAATATAATTGGAAGTTACCATTAAATCCCTGGATAAGAAACTCTGACAAGCAAATCATATCAATGGCAGCATCATATAAAACATGATCATAAAGTCTGTGGTAATGCATTCTGGGAGTCTGACTGCGAAAATGCATTAACGAAATAAATGACCCCTTACTAGACTCGTCGTAGTCATCGCCATTGGGCGACTTCTTCTCGTCTTCAGCGTATCCAAAGCTCAGTAATTTTGACATGCTGACAGGAGTCCGCTTTTTCTCGAAGGACCTTCGGGGAATCACAAAACAGGTGAGATGCTGCCAAGCCTCTCGAGACTGGAGCACAGCGGGCATGATGTGTACGCTCAGAATCGAGAAAAGACCAGACAAGGTCAACCCTCAAGATGAGTCTACTGGCAGCAGAGAGGCGACAGAACGTAGTGGGACCAGATTAGAGCAGAGCCAAAAGAACAGCTGGGTACACGCGATGCACTGGGGGTGTGGAGTTACCACTGTAGTCTTATAGCCAAATGGACGTTTCGAGGTCTGTAGGTGTTGAAACCATAGCACCTCGTCATTGCATACTGCTGTCAGGCACATATACTGCCATCATTCTCCAAGAATTTGTCATAAATTTGAATTCAAATTCATTATTTGTGCTTTACAAACAGCGACATCATACCCCCCGCCCTGTGAGGGGTGTAAATATTTCTCATATGAGACAGTTATGTGATGAGATTAGCATGCTCAAGCAATAAGGTCATAGTAGCACCAAGAGCAGATAGCTATCTGGTTAAGGACCTGAAGGTTGTTGGTTCAAATTACACCCTTTTGAAAGCCCCTCACTCTAATAATAGCTGCAATGAAATATCCCGTTCAGTTAAGGGCTTTGAAAAATGCCTCAGCTTATGCCTTTCATCCATAGTAAATAAGAGTACAGTGAGAGGATCCCACGAGGTCAGGCCCATGCGGACACCGACGAGTTCAGCTGTCTGCCGGAGACGGCCTTGGAAACTGCGAAAAGTAAACAGCAAGCCTGGTTACTCATTACCATCATTAACCGCCTTTATTTATTTCTTTTGGAAAGGTCAAACCATGCAGTTTCAAAAGAAACCAGAAAGGAATAATTGCTTAAGATGAGTCAGGGAATGAGTCTTGGCACTAATTGTCCATCCACAACCTCATTAAACATTTTCTTCTCCGTGTGCGATCAAAGGTCTCCGAGTTAAACGAGATGCAAATTCACTTTTGATATGGGGAAAGGGACGAAAAACAATGCTGGTCTCCAGTGAGGGTGACTGTATCCCCACCGAGATCTGAGGCCAGCACTACCTGAGTGCTGATGCCCTTGAATTGGACGGAGGTAGCAATGCAGAGACAGAAGGGGGTGTTGCCTGTGCCCTAAGCACACAGAGCGACCACATACAGCACGCCCTGTGTGCAGAACCTGGCACCGTGACGACAAGCCCACAGCCGTACAGTTCCAAACTCTCTGATGAGGACACGATGGAGGTGCCAGAGTGGAGACACCTGCGTCACGTGTTAAGATCTCAGCCTAAAAGCTGGTCCATACTTACTGAGGACGTGCCTGCAGTAAAATAAATTTCATCACGGGGTGAGGTGAGGAGGCCGTGTTTGAGGTCCCTGTGTACCGATGGTGGGACACGGTCACCTTTTCCACAAATAAGTGGATAATCATTTCCTAACTCGTCACAGTGGAAAACACAAGCCAATTCATTGGCAGCTGCAATCAAAACTGCTAGGCCAACTAACTGACCTCCACTGTTTGGTTTAAGTTTAACTTACTTGTCTTCTGATAGAGGATAGAGAGGTACTTTAGAAAACATCCTATATCACCAGGTGGAAAGGGGATCTTCTGGCAGGAGTGACTCTTGGGACTGTAATCTCTAGTATCCACAACAATGTTTTTAACATTTTCTTTTGGCAATTTTAGCTTTAACTCATTTCAAAGGGATATTTAATTCTAACTAGTTATAACGACAATTCCTGATATCAGAAATACAGTTTAGTTTGGTAGGATTCAAAATGCTACTACAGTTACAACTGAATTCCTGGTATCAAAAATGGATTTTCAACTACTTAAAAATTTATTTCTGACATCAACATTAGGCATTTTGACAAGTTAAGCCAGAAGGGAAAGGCCGCCGTGGTTATCAGTCTCTAAGCAGCACACTGGCGGACTCTGGGAATGACGAGCACTGGGAACATCCCCGAATTTACCCCTCAACCATGCTTGTTCAGGGCCATTATTCAACAATGTTTGATGAATTTAAAATAAAACTGTGAAACTTATGGCAGCCTGAAATTTGAGCAGGTGATTTCTCTGTACATATGAAACTTACATCCTGTCACTTCTAATCATTAACGCTAATTGCCTTTATCATGCAGATTAGTAGTTAAACTTGGATTCACATGTTCTGGGACAGAAGTACAGAAATAAAAAACACATTTGTGCCAAGATACAAAACTGAGTCATTTTTAGTATTAACACCACAGGATGAATGAGTAATCAAAAAATGATTGTTTAAAAATACACATAATGCCAGAAAACTGATTAAAACCTTTTAATTAAATCTTATACAACATGACTTATTATTTGAAATGATATATGAATTGTATATTAGCTGTGGAATCTTATTACGCTGTTACTGCAAACTGAAGTGTTGATAAAAGCATACTGCCACCTAGTGAAGAAATGCATGAAGTGCATGTAGTAAGTCAGCACTCACGTTTTTTTGAACTTGTTCACCTGATGAACATTATCAGACGTTAAAGTCATTTTATCCATTTCCAGGTTCACTTCGGAAATCTGCAAAATGAAAAGGGAGTTAAATCAGATCGGCTACACATCAAGACATACGATCACTCAGGATGGGAGCTGGGAGAGTTTATAGTGACACAGAATAGGCTGAAATCAATCGAAGTTAATATATTTATGGCTAAAAGCTAGAAAGCGATAATATTTGCTTCATGTTCCCTAACAGAGTCAGGATAATGATGGGCTCTGATATCAGTCATTTCTGAGTTATTGCAAAGCAGAGAGAGAGACAAGTCATGTTCCTGACCACAGAGCGCGTTGAAAATAAACCGGAGCAAATGCCACATCGCAAATTTGTCATGAGCGTGACTTATGCTGGATATCTGTAAGCACATCTCCGGTGCCAGATTCTGGACAGCTGAAATACGACCAAGAGAAAAAAAAGGACATTTCATCCCGCCAAAGGAGTTTGAAATTCCCGTATTGTAAAAATGTGGATTATGGCCAGACCATGTATTCATGCAGATGGTACAAAAAAAATTAATCCAAGGCACAAAGCAAGCAGCTGCAAGGCAGAAAGTGTGAGGTGCAGTAAGAGTTTGGGGGGGGGCGATTATGGTCATTCACCTTCTCTTGATCAGGAGATATGATCTCATTCTCTCGGTTCCAAGCTGACTTATTGTCACCCCCAAAGGGAGCAGTGATTGGCTGGAAAGTGCCTTCGGTCGGATTTTTCTTGGTGTCCTCAGGCGTCACGATAACAGCACTTGTTCTTTGAGTCAAGCTGTAAGTAGAAAGCCAGTAATCATTTCCCTCTACACCTACGGCTGAAATACAAACTGAATTATATAACACTGAAAGTTATGCAATTCAATGGCATCAACACAGACAGTTTCACTTTTTAAACATTGGATAGTCTGTAACTAATGTATAACTAAATATGCATAACAAGTAATGAATATCCATTAGGAATTCAACAACATGAAACTGGCACTTAAGGGTGAAAACAGGAAAAGTATTTTTAGTTACGTAATTAAAATTTGTACATATGCATGCTTCTCTAAAAAAAATTTAAAAGTAACATCTTAAATACTCAAAATTAATAATCTTATTTCTTAAAAGCATAAAATAATTAAAAACTGTGAAATATTGGAACCATGCAACTATGAAGAAAATTAAGTTTTATTTCACTGTCAATGTGACAAATATTGATAATCCACAAGTTCGCACACAAATTATAGCCCAGCACTTGGTGGGTGAGGGCTAATTGTCAGATCTCTTACCACTCATTTTCTTTAGAGTCTAATTCGGCAGTAAACCAGTCAGGGGGTTTATACTGGCCACCGGCTTTGGCGGGCACACTTGGTTCTTCGTGCCACAGCAAACCTGGGCATTTACATGAGGAACACAGGACTGCAATGTCAACCAGCCTTCTCTGTTATACATAACTCCAACTTTCAACAGGGTGCCGGATGCATTGACTGAATGTAGGGATCTGTGAATAGCCGGCTCGAAACAAAAACACTGCTATACATTCGAAGCAATTCCCCTCAACAGTAAAAAGGAAGCATATTTCATTTACAGTTTATCAGTGGTGCAAATTTCAGGTTCAGAAAGTACAAATCCAGACCAAGATTTTGGTTCAACCAACCAGTTGAGCATAAAAGTCACATTCATAGAGCTCTCAACTGCTTGGTTGGAACAAAACCTTGGTCTGGATTAATACTTTCTGACTGGACCTTTCCACCTCTGTAGTTTAGCATGTCTGGTTGAGCATGTAGTTGCAGTTGATTTGTTACCCTTTTGCCCCCCTTGCTTGGCAAGTTTAACGTAATCGGAATCGGTCTCAAAAATGCCGACGCGGCGGCCGCGTGTCCTCTCCTCGGGACCCGCCTCCACGTTGTGGGACAGCCCGGGGATCTGTGACGTCGGGCCCCGTGATCCATTGCTCACTGGGTCACCCTGGTGGAAAGTTTTTATGCCTGAAAGCAAAATGTAGTGGCGTTCAGTAAGGGGGTATTTAAGGTAGGAAAAAATGTCGCTGTTCATAACTACCAAAACTGACTGCACTATTGCAAAATCGTGCTACACTATTAATAGATCCTAAATCACCAGAAATGTATAAATAAATCAGCATGTCCAGAAGAGACTCTTGAGCCAATAGTGAGGTGACGCAGAATAAAACACTACGAAAACCACCTGAGTTACGAACGCATTACTTTGTGTATTAAATAGAGGGAAAAAAGACAAAATACCAATCTGATCAGTGCATTTAGTAGCATTTACATTTTGTAATACACTGGATATTCGTTTACTGCTTATTTTTTTGTAACGCAGACCATACAGAAACTGGTTTGTATTTTCTGTACCAATATTTCATTAAAGATTCATTGGTGCATCCATTAGATAATACTGAATCAAAACTAGAGAAACCTAAATAACTTATAAAACTAAAAACAAAGATAGTTGTGGTGCCAACGCTAGTAAACTTTACCAAAACTTTTAAAAATGAAACAAGAAAACTATAACATGATGATTTCTGAACGAGTTTGTAATGTTAAGATGGATGTAAAGTAAATTGATTTTTTTAAGTGCTTGCAGCCTACCGTACTACCTCACAAAAACGCGCACTAGAAAATGACGAGCGCTCGTTTTTCCAAAGCAACGATTAACCGCACAAAATATGCCCAGTGCCAAGTGAGATCGTCAGGGAGTAGCAGTTTACTGATTAATTACACTCTTTAGTTCAATGACACCTTACAATGACTACGGTCAGCCAGTGCTCCAATTTTAGATCTGGGACACTTGCCTTGCTTCTTCCGTCGATGATCTGCATCGCCGCTCATGACTGACGAAGATATCTTAAACAGCGTTTCTCTGATTCTGCAGAAAAAACTGGAAAAGGGATTAAATAAGCTAAATTTCTAATGTAGATACAGAAAAAAGGAACGCAGATGTCATGCTAAAGCAATAGCTACCGCTGTGAGCAAGCGATGCAGAAAAAGGCAACGGGCCTTCGATTTAACGCCATTTTAAAAGTACATTTAGTAAGATCGCATGATTTTCTATGTTAAGTGAAACGATCCATCGCATAGCAAAGAGTAAAAATATGTTAAAATCGGAACCCTGTTTCCCCAAATGAAGTGTAAGGCGATGACGAATATATGCTACCTGGCTCCTTCACTCGGCGATGTCAGCGCTCTGGCTGTTTCCGGAAGTCCAGCTGAACAGTTGCCATGGCGATGGAACGGAAACCCCAAGGATGCGGAGCATCCAGTGCCGCGTGAAATCGCGTGCCGACGAGAGTTACCTATAAATACCTCTGTTATCATCATCGTCATTATTATTATTATTATTATTATTATTATTATTATTGTTGTTGTTGTTGTTGTGTTTGTTATTATTATTATTCCATCCATCCATCCATTTTCTATACCCGCTTATCCTACTGGGTCGCGGGGGGTCCGGAGCCTATCCCGGAAGCA
>JAODUD010000035.1:20813678-20830129 GCA_026784285.1 Stomatorhinus walkeri | reverse complement strand
TCTTGTAATCTTGGAATATATCGATCATTGGAGTTGTTTATCTGTTTACCCTGTGTCTGTTGTCTAAACCACAGCCCACCCCCTACAGTCTGCTAGCTACTCTTCCACTGGAGCTGTTTGCTTTTTGTTTGAGGAGCATTCTGAAAGGCATTCTGGGTAAGGGCGTCCACTGAGTGAAGGCCCCGTAGACACGATGGGCAGCCAGCGGCCTCTGACGCCCATCCTCCCTGTGGATACGTGTGCATGTGAATTGTTCACATGTTAGTGCCTGGACGAGGGGCCATGCTTCCCAGGTCGCCCCCATGATGAAAGGTACCCATGAGCCTCGCCAAACTGGCCCCCGGCCGATCTGCTGTGCCTCGCCCTTGATTTTCAAAGTATGTTGTGGTTGGAAGTTTAAGGAAAAGGCCGTCGTTATTTGCGTATGGGTAGATAAAACTGGATTTTTGTGTCCTTCGATGAACGTGGGGAATGACAGCGTCAGTATCTAGGGATCGGACATCGATTCGGATAAATGAAAGCCAGGCTTCAGCCGGCCCAGCCCGCCGTGAGGGAGCGTGACATCACTTCCAGAGCGGCAGGCTTAGAACGAGCCCTTTATTTAAGCGAGCTGGGCCGGCAAGCTGGGGCCAGCTATGTACACGAAGCAGCTGAGATAAGATAACAAAGTTTACAGTGTTAAAGGGCCCCCTCCCCCAGGGCTTCTTTATGTATGTGAAGAGCACTTTTGAGTTAAAGACATGAAGAAACATGGCATGAATTCAGAAGGTTATAATGGCGTTTAATGTCATCATACAAGGCTGAATATTAAACACCCTGTTCTGAGGTGTCACTTAGTGGCCAATATATGGGGGGCACTCCTGGCTTGTACCAGGTAAGACTCACCTTTTGCCTCCATAACAGTTTCAAGAGTGAAATTTAGCTTAATGCTTAATTCAACCTGCACCTCGGGGACCCACAGTAAGTCCACAATTTTGCTCCCTCTTGGGAGCTGGGAGGGAGCAAAAACATAGACTTTCTGTCACTTCCTGAAGAGCAGGTTGGGTAACGCTGGTTTAGGGAGTTACTGCATGCCGCTGTTGTACTGAGCTCTTGCTTTTGCACTTGTGGCCTTTCTGTTAGTCTTAATGAGTCTACGAGCTACTTATAAATGACCAAGTCAAAATGATGTACCTACTATATTAACACAAAACATGTATTTATTTATAGATATACCGGGTATTCTTTATTATTCTTTATTGTTATTAATTTCCCTTTGGGATAAATAAAGCACTTTTGAATTGAACTGGGATTTTAGTTCCGTCACCTTTCTCCTTCTCAGCTCGCTTTTCGGAGGGAAGTTGATGTCGTAGTTTTTATGAACAGTCTGAAAACGCCGCTCCACATTTCCCTTCTTCCGAATAGCAGTGGTAGACTGACAGATGAGGCACATGCTCTTCGAATAGGACATGGGGAGTAAAATCTCCTCCCCCCATTCTGTATGAAAGTGGTAGGGTTTTGGCTTCTGACTTGGTCCAGCTGCCCCATTCATTTTTATACCCTTTCTTAAGTTTAGTAGAAATAAACTGGAGGTTAACTGGGCGACTCGGTCAGTTGCTGGAGTTTTGCAGCAGCTGGCGCGGTTGAACGTGTCATCCATCTTCCATGTTTTTTATGCCATACGATCTACCCACACTACCTTTGCGATCGACCAGTAGATCACGATTGACGTATTGGGCACCCCTGCTCTAGCCACTGTAGTGTCATGATGGTCCAATAGGAATGCTCCTTTCTAAATTCTTATTGGACAATCATGACTCCTAGCTTAAGTTACGTCAGCTCGCTGAGAAATCCTGCTTTGTGGAGCACCCCGCCACCTTGGGCATTGACAAAGATATCATGCCGTTAATGCTTGGGCAAACAGTGGGGGGGGGCTCTTAATCCAGTGCGTGTCATGTGTATATATTCAGTTGCAGCCTCATAAACATAGTAATGAGTAGCTCTATTTTTAAATGATTGACTGGCTATGAGCCCCGCTCAGGGCGGGGTGACGAACAGGGTCATGTGATCGGGGGACCGGGGCTTTATTTGGGGACGGGAGTGATGGAGAGGAATGATGGATATTACAAGGGGGGGAGTAACGGGAAACAAAATGGAGATTAGGTCATGGGGAGGGCTTGGGGGTCTCAGGGTCTGGTTGTTTATTCCGGGGGGGCAGCAATAAATGAGACCCAGTTGATTTTTAATGAACAAGCTTATCATGTGACCCCCCCAGTGAGTTTCTATGTTCATGTGGACAGGAAGTACCCTCCTTGTGAGCTATTGCATTAAAAATGTGAAAGCTAACCGCCCCCCCCCAGTTCGTGTGTGTCGAGAAATGGGAAGCAGCCACAGTCCGGCAAGATTGTGCTGTCCCTGTGACTGGGACAAACGTGCCTGTGTGTCTGTTTTCCCCCAGAGCTGTTTACAGGGAATTTCCTTGGACCTGAAGCTGCTGAAAATGTGTTTTTGCTGTTAATGTTACGGTGCGGGGGGGTCAGAATGGGAGCTGCATTGTAGTACAAAGTTTGACTGTTTTGTGCTTCTCCCTGGAATCTGTCTTTCCCCTTTGGGAGGGGCCCCTTCACCAAACTGAGTCACATCTGCAGAGCTTTGCACAGAGCTGGGGGCTGCGGTGCGGAGAGGCAGACGGGGCTGGGGGTGGTGAGCGCTTCGACAGCAGTGATTTTGGGCCACGTTGCGATTTGGCTGTTTGGTGGCAGCTGGTATTGTGGGCTGGGGGCGGGGCCAGAGTCTGGGGGCGGGGCCAGAGTCTGGGGGCGGGGCTATCATTCAGGCTCTCACTAAAGACAGGCTGTGAAGCACATGGGTGGCCAGAGACTGCAAGTCTGGGCAGGTGTCTGGGACTGTACTACAATGCGTGGTCTGTGTTTGTGCCTGTGCTCAGCGTGTGTGTGCGTGTGTGTGATTGTGTGTGTGCATGTTTTTGTAATTATTGCATTGTGGGGACCGGATTTCCCCACAATATGATTCAAAACCTGCTGCGCTCTCCTGGCCGCAGTCAATCACGGAGCACCGTCCCTCTTGGCAGATGGGGGCGCTAAACTGGAAAACTGACCAAGCTGCCTGGGATCTAAGTGCAGTTAGACACGTGAAACCTTGTGGAGATGGCGATAGCTAGTCTGGGGCTCTGGGAACCGCAGGACCGGGTCTGGAAGGAAGTCTGAGAGGAAGCCTGGGGCCAGAGCACACCACTAAAGGCTGGGGGGGGGGGGTTTATTAGTGCAGCAATGGCACAGCTGTGAATATCTGCTTTAAGGACAGCAAGACACCTCAGTGGGGCTTGGTTGGGAGACCTTTGTCGTTTGGCCCTGGGGGCAGCTTCTGTGTCTGAGAGGGGCTTTCTAAGGGGCAGGTGGCTCTGAGTGGCTGAACAGCGATAAAATGTCAATGTCAGACATCTTGTTTCCTTTACAAGGGACGCAGAGGACTGTAATCGGGGAACGGATGCTGGCCCGTGTGAACTGGCATTCCAGTCCTGTAAGACCTGGAATGTCTCTGACAGACGTGGGGTGGGGAAACTGGGGAGGTACAAACCTGACACTAGGAAGAGTAAGACTGTCTCAATAGAGTCTAGAGTCGGGGGGTTGCTAACTGAAAGCTGAACACCTGTGCAGACAGTGCGAGTCCAAACAGCTGGTCAGGCATCTCCTGTCTATCTGGGTGAGATTCTGACCTTTGACTCTGGATGTAACTCAGTATAGAAGTCGTCTGTCCAATTAAGGAGGCGTTAATAATATAGTTTTATTAATATGACTGTTAAACTCACACAGAGCACGCTCAAAGTGACCGTATAGATGCTTCGTGTTAATTTCGTAGGCCTGTCACAGTCCAGGGCTTGCAGTCGCTCATTAAATCGTTACCACGGCGATGTTGGCCGTGAGGTGGGGTCTCCTGTCCTTCCATGGTTCAGCTTCTCCGTCGGCTCGGGAATATTTCGAGATTTAAAAGTCTTCTCTGCTTGGTTGTGAGGTGACGGGTTGGACTGAGTTCTTTGGTTGTCGTGTGTGAAATGGCCCGACCCCCCACGTGTGAAAGACCCCCCTCCCCCAGCTTGGGTTAAGGGGGTGGATAATTGCCGTCTTATCCTCATTCCCTGTGTTCTTTCACCTGGAACTGCACTAAGGATTGGCAGCGAAATGAGGAAATATCTCAAGCCAAGACCTCGCCTAGCTGGCTGGTCTCCTTGTAAAGCCTTTGTGAAACTCCTGTGATCAACACAACTGTCTTATTTCATGTCATCACCTCATTCACTAGTCCATTTAGGCATCCTTTTCTTAGATATAAGTTTAAGGAGTGGCTTCCGCATTCACAAATTCACTTGTGAATTCACTTCTTAGGTGTAAGTTTAAAGAGTGACTACCGCAATCCAGACTGGATCTGTTGTTTTCTCAAGTTTTCCTTGTGTGTGTGCGTGTGTGTCATGGTATTTCCCAGCATGCACTCCTGCCTTATTATTGGCATGCATAGTAGATCTGTTGCGCGGGAATCACTATGAAGTCGTGCATGCTGTGAGTTTTCCTGAAGGTGCTGGATATTTGGACAGAGGATAGAGCCAGTTGTTGGGATGTTTTTGTAGAGATACTGGGGGGGTGGGGGGTCTTCTCCCACCAGCTGACCACCCCCCAGTTCCTGTAACACCACGCTTCGCTGCCTGCTGTGTGCTGGAGCTTGGAGTGACATTGGTGGTTTCTTCTTGTGAACATTTCCTTGTTATTACCTGCATGCCAGCCCTTGTGACAGCAGTGTAGGGTGTGGCGAATGTGTTTTAATGCTGCGGGGCTGGAGGTGTGGAAGCCCTGTGGGGCGGGCAAATGGAGTGGGAGACCCCAGGTGTCCTGTGGGGGGGGGGGGGTCCCTGCCTTGTGTGTAGGGGCCGTAATGCGTCTCCCCGAGCTGCCCAGTTTCTGGCTATTCGACTCCAGCCCCGAGCCCTTAGACTTCCAGGTCTAGGCGAATCTGGACCTCCTGTCTTGCTCTCCCCACCTCAGGGGGTACCAGCAGGAGGTGGCACCCAAAACAAAGCAACACTTCCGCAACCTTCCCAGGGTGTTTAAGGAGAACCTACTTTCCACTCTGGAACCATAGATCCAGCACGAGTCTCTGAGAAACACAAACTGTCGGAAACTCATATTGGGATTGTATAGCATCTGCCGCTGTATGGGTTTATTCAATATTTATTTAAAAGCTTACTACTGCTTTTAACATATTTCCCTTGGTGACAACCCCCCCACCCCCCCTTTGCTGACCTGGGGGGGGTTTTCCAGGGTGGGGGATGGTTGGTTGAGGATCTCTATTCCTATCTATATGTATCTTTAGTCGATCGATGCTCTGCTGGATCTGTATGGGGAGAGGGGCTTTAATCACATTCCTCATAGTGAGACACTCCAGACTGAACCTCCTGGAATGTGGGGGGGGGGGTGATCAGGGCAGATGCCATGTGGAGCAGCTGCTGTTATCTCTCCTTCGTGGGGACCTCAGAGGTATTTTTCTGGGTCTTTTCCCTCTGTCCGTCACCCATTGGCCGCCCGTGTGCCTGAGCAATCTGGTTCACAGTAACTCATTAACGCGGCAGACTCGTTTAACCTGGATTCGACTGGCATCTCGCAGGCTGTTTTGCCGTCCGCAGCCGGTATAGAGCTGCCCTAACCGCCAGAATTCTCCCGTGCCACAGTGCGGGCATTGTGCTAAATGGGGAATCTGCAGGCAGGTGACATGGGGTGAAGCAGGCCTGCAGGTGGGAGACTTTAAACCGAACGCCTGAAAAGTGTGGCCACGAGTCTGGATGGCCCAGTGGCATTACACGGTCAGCGTCTTCTGGTGTGAAGGTGTGTGGTGCATTCTGGGAAAGGAGAGGCGGATAGGCACTCTGGATGGAAGGTGAGAGGCCATGTCAGGGTTTAGTAGAAAAGGGTGATTTTTATTTTATTCCGCTTTGAGATTGCTTTTTCATTCTTGAGGCCTTGTTAAGTCTCTGACCGCAGCGGCATTTCAGAAACGTGCACGTTTTTGGAATTTCAGCTTTTTCCGTCCGCGGCGGTATCTGGAATTTGGCGACGCAGCAGCTGTATCGGGAGGCTGTTTTTCCCGGCGTGTTGGGGGTGTGCTAAACAGATTGCGCCCATATAGCATGCTGCACTCCTACCTCACAAAGCAGACACAGCGCCTGCAGCACGGGCCTCATGTCGGGGCTGTGCTGCTGCTTACTGCTTCCTGGAAGATGCTCCAGGCTCCAAGAGAACCTGACCAGGATGGACGGATTGATGGAAGGATAGGTGGATGGATTGATGGCTATTTTCTTCAGTTACCTAACCTTCTCCAGAGGTGCTTGCACTGCTGAGATTTGCTTCCATTTCCTCTGGAGAATGCGGACCTAAGGCGCAGCCCCTCCATCCATTTTTCTTTGGGGGGAGGGGAATAAAATAAAGATCCGTGTCGACATGCAAATTTCCGAAACGTAGGACGACGGGAAGGTCTGGAAGTATTCATGATGGGAGCCTTTTGGGAAACTCGCACAAAACACTCTCTGGAGAATCTTTGCGCTATGAATATGCGGCCGAACTTCCTCTGTTATATAGCGCAAAAAAGTCTGCAAGCTGCAGTAGCAATGATTGATTGATTAGTAGCTAATTAGTTAGCTAAGTAAAAAGTGATGTTTGCCTTAGACATATTGGTTAATATATTGGCAGCGGGCAGTATTCAGTAAAATCATGACATCGGCATCGAGTAGATGTGTCAGTCTTGGCTGATTAAATTAAACTTTATCAGTATTCTAAGGTAGCAGCACCAGAACTAAAGAGACGACTACTGAGATAATGGAGATGATCAAGCTTTTTCCTTGGCGGAGGACGTGGAACTCTGCCGCCTCATTCGTCACTTAGAGAAGGTCTGAGAGTACTGGGGGCCCCAGCATCTTTACAGTTGATTATTAAATCTTTTCCGTAAAGGTTTCATTTCTGACAGAGTTAAAAAGGGCGTGACGCCATTCTGCTAATCTCTGCCGGCTTGGAAAGTGTGCCCCCCCCCCCCAGCCCCAAATCGGGTAGCGCTTCCTTAATGTTTGTTTTTCTTCCTTTACGGTTCAGGTGCTGCTCTGTTCTCCCTATTAAAAATAATAAAAATCATTGTTCAGAGATGCGACTTTATTTGCATTTCATTAAAAGTGTCTAATTGAGCACCCAGGGTAATATTTAATTAACTTTTTCCGTAAAGTTAAAAAAGGTTTGAATTCACGTTATCAAAACAGTCTAATAATCAAAAGATGATAGAATTGTTGCCACAGTGATTTTAATTGAATCCATTTGCATTGAGGTCAGTGAGTCACACCCCCAATGAATACATTTTGAATATTAGGCTTATTATGTGTTATTGATTATGACAATATGGAGTCCTGTCCATGCTTGCTATATTAATTTATAATATATGACGTGCAGGTTATTTCAATCATTTCTCAGTGTAGTTTTGCTTATTAAAACCCGGTTTGTTTACTGGGTACCTGGTGTCCCTCGGAATTCACTCTTTTATGTGTTTCTTGAAGCAGAGCTTGGTCTTCTCCAGATGGGGGTGGGATGGTCTTCTGTGCCTGTTCAGGAGGATAGATGGTGGAGTGGCATGAGAGACCCTCCCCCCATACAGGGCACCATCTGTGTGTCCTTGCCCTCGCCGATTTGACTCCGCCTCCCAGCACCCCTTCAGGCCAATGATTCAGTGGCTCCTCCATTGAGGACGGGGGCACCATCTCAATCCCCTCCTTTCCATTATAAAAACCGCTTCTGTGCTTCAGAGTGGCCCGTTTACACCTCTCTTAACAGGCTGCTAGATTTCAACACATCATTCAAAAATTCTGGAATTTTCCACCCCTGTGCGAATTTAGCCTGGGTTCCAGGGGTATGACGTGGTCCCTGGTGGCTCCCTTGTGGCCCCCAGGCGGGGCCCCCCCCCCCCCTCCCGTCTGAGGGATCTGTCCAATCTCTGCTCCGCCTCCTCAGCTTGGGATGCCATGACACGGCTGGAAACAGGACGCTGCCACTGCCGCCTCCAGTATGACAGGGAAACTGGGCGGGGATAACTGGAGGAGGGGGGGCACCCTGCAGACCATCCCTAACCCAAATGCAGCCCGGTGGTTTCCGAGGCTAACGCTTCCACCCCCGAGAGTGGTGCATGATGGGAGACGCCATTTTGCTGCGGTTTTTGACAGCACACACAGGAATGTTGTTCTCAGCCCAGCAGCTCTTGCTCGTTATGCATTTTTCCGTTGGAGTGGCGGATGGGTTGGGGATAGGCTATTTATATGCCCCCGCCGCACGTACTTTTTAGGCGAGGCTCTGAATGGCTGCCTGCGAGGATGAGCGCCGTCCTGCTCCAGGCAGCCTCAGA
This sequence comes from Stomatorhinus walkeri, assembly GCA_026784285.1. NCBI lineage: Eukaryota > Metazoa > Chordata > Actinopteri > Osteoglossiformes > Mormyridae > Stomatorhinus > Stomatorhinus walkeri. The sequence goes on along the minus strand of JAODUD010000035.1, from coordinate 20,821,714 downwards.
GGTCCCGGATATGACAACATTTTGGCACCGTGCATGATAGAAGTGACTTGACTTTGTTTAACAGTGACAAACTGCAACCTTCTGGAAAATGTGGTATTGGTTTATTTGGACTAGACAGGCTGGAAATTTCCGGATCTTGGGCACAACGCCAGCCACCCCCCTCTTCTTCTCAACCCCCCAGGTGTGACGCCACTGAGGACCACATGGGGGTGATGTGTGTAGCCTGTGGTTAATCATCTCCTTAGCTTATGGAGGAGTGTAGCAGGCCCAGCCCCAGCCATGCTGCCTGTTCTGTGTGTTGCCTCGGATTCTGTTTGGGGGTGGGGGGGGGGACACGTGTAATGTATTCATCAAAAATTTTACCCTCTTAACCAGCCTCCAAGAAGAGGAATAACGGGCTGATTTTGCCGCAAAATCCTCTCTGTCTGGCTCCCTGCACGCCGTCCTCCTCTTTCTCCTCCCACGCCCCTTCGCGCCCGCAGGGCCTGCCGTCCCTTCCGTCTGCTCCCCCAGCCAATGGGAGCGCGCCGGTCTCCCTCCGCTCAGCGCCGTGTTGCCGGGACAACGGAGCCGCATGCCATCCACTCGGACTGAGCACTTCAAACTTGGTGTTGACTCTCCGCTGGCGACTGAGAGGCCTTTTATCTCCGCGTGAGAGTCCTCCCCATGCCCGCCGGCCTGGCCCCCCACCCGCAGGGCGCGCTGTCATGCTCAAAATGCCATCTCGGCGCGTGGACTTCGTCATATCCGTCTGACTGGAAGCCCGGTGTGTTCAGCGACCGTCCGCTGTCAGTTCACCGCAGGCGCCCGTGGGTTCGAGCTGTTGTTTTGAGAAAACACACCTGTTTTTTTTGTCTTGTCCTGATTGTTCCTCAAACTGCGCCAGCGTTCCTCCTGTGCTGAAGACAGAAATATTTTGAGGCATCCTGGACGTGGAGAAGGAGCTGGATGCGCGTGAGCTTGGTCTCTGCAGTTTATTTTTTTGTTAATAAGCTCTGCTTCATTTTGCCCCGTCTCTAGGTCTGTGATGCTGCATGGCATCATGGTCTTCGTGGTTCTGTTGACGTTGGTGTTAAGTTCTCCCAGCTTGGAAGGTAAGTCCTGTTTGGGCTGACACCCCCCACGCACCCCCACGCCTTGAAGCTCCACTTGTCTGCTTAAGCAAGACTAACCCTGACTGCCTGTCTGGAAGTTCTGCTCTGTTCTGGATTCCCGGTTGTGTGTTGGGTCCCGACCCACACCGCAGGGGACTGCCGGCCTGGCACTTCTCACTGAGCAGCCTGCTGAGGCCCCACACAGCATTTTTACGGCTTTTCCCCCTATTTGAACCAATGTTTGTTTTTAAGTTTTATTTTTAGTGGAGAGTCGGATCTTTAAGGCATTATCTCTCACAGCCGCGCCGCGGAGCCCTGAGCCGTTTCGTCATTGTGGGGGTTCAGGATACACCTTCCTCCTTGGCATGCCCTGTGCTCGATCACGGTGGGGGGAAATTCCCACGTTTTTCTGTGGGCAGATGGATGGATGATTCAGCTCTCTGCATACCCCCCCCCCCCATCTCCCTCCCTACCCAGGCAAGGAGGTGGAGTTCCAGCCCAGGAACAGCGAGTGCGTGTGCGAGGGTCCGGCGTGTGCCACTGGGGCGCGCTGTCTCAGCCCGCAGTGCTTCTCTGCCCTCCTGGTCTCGAATGGAACTGCGACGCACCGGAAGGGATGCGTGGTGGGGACAGAGGATGGGGGCGTGGACTGCAGAGGCCCCGCCTCCCCAGAGCTAGTGGTGAAATGCTGCCGGGGCCAGCTCTGCAACGCCAACTTGACCGTGGAGCTCCCACTCAGAGGTGAGCGGCAAGTGTGCGGGGAAGGTACCTGCCATCTCCACATCACTGAATGTGTCCCTCTATCGGGGACGGTTCTTACACTGTGGCTGCATCTTCAACTAGACGGTCATGCCCCCAGGTACTGAGTTGATCCTACGGCCTCTGTGGACAGGGAACAAGTCTGACCTGTTTGAAACTTCTGTTCTTGGATTTTATATGTGTGTTTGTTTGTTTTTCCTGTCTGTCTGTTAGTTTCGACAGTTGAGGCTCCACATCACTGAAGGATGTGTAGTTTTGCTGCAGGTGCCCTTTGCTCACCGCTCTCCTTCTCCCTGTGCCCCCCCCCCCCTCAGAAGAGAAGGCCTCTCTCCAGGAACACGAGTGCGTGTGCGAGGGCCGCTCGTGCGTCAGCAGCGCCCGCTGCTGGGGGCATCAGTGTTTTGCGTCGGTGACGTTGAGCGGCGGCACGCGGCTCTACCTAAAGGGCTGCTTTCGCGTGTATGAGCAGGGCCGCATGACCTGCAGGACGCCGCCCTCTGCTGGCCAGGTGGTGGAGTGCTGCCAGGGGCACCTGTGCAACCACAACATCAGTGTTGAGCTGCCTGTTCAGAGTAAGCACCCCCACCCCACATAGTGCACACACCTAATTGCCTCAGACCTTTCTGTCCAATTTTTTAATGCATTCTTAAAGCCACTGGCTACATCCTGAAACTATATTTTTGACAGCTCTCTCGCTCCCTCCCTTGACGACTCGCTGTCTAAAGTTGAAAGTTTAACTGATGAGGGAAGGAACAAGTGAATGAACGAGGAAGGTAGCATGAGCATAAAGTGGTATTGGGACACACTTGCATCCTTGATGACTTACCATGCTCTGCTATAAAATCATCCCACTCAGCCAAGTAACACCTGGGTGTCACCAAGGGCGAATTTTTCTTCACTCAGTATTTGAGTGAAAATCGACCCTCAGTGACTCGTTCCCTAAGGTACTGGGACAGCACTTCAGCACCTGGAATTCAAGTAGCCAGGGAGGTGGGTGCAAATGAGTCTTGGGATGTTTTGGGATGTAGCCAGAGCGTTCTACGCTTAGCACATGGCACAGGATTACTGGGTCCTGTATTCCTGTCTTTCTCCTGATTCTCCCCTCTTTGGACAGTATCCCAGGCACTTTGGCGTGAAGCGTGTGACACTGTGCCTGTCGGTAGCATGACAGGTTTAGCGTGTGTTTGGCGTGAAGCGTGTGACACTGTGCCTGTCAGTAGCATGACAGGTTTAGCTTGTGTTTGACGTGAAACGTGTGACACTGTGCCTGTCAGTAGCGTGACAGGTTTAGCGTGACAGGTTTAGCGAGTGTTTGGCGTGAAGCGTGTGACACTGTGCCTGTCGGTAACGTGACAGGTTTAGTGTGACAGGTTTAGCGTGACAGGTTTAGCGTATGTTTGGCGTGAAGCGTGTGACGCTGTGCCTGTCGGTAATGTGACAGGTTTAGCGTGACAGGTTTAGCGTGACAGGTTTAGCGTGTGTTTGGCCCGATGATCTGAGCCGTCTGGCTGATTTCTGAGTTCTGCCTGGCAAGTGCGTTTGACCCGGTGGCGCTGGTTCTGACTCTGGGCCCCCCCCCCCCCCTCGCTTCCTCCCACTTGCTCAGGGGAGCCCCCCGGTGGCCTGAGTGATGGCATGTCCTCGCTGGCCCTGCTGGCGGTGGCCCCCGTGATCGTCCTCGTCGTTCTCTCCTCCGTGGCTGTCCTGGTCTTTCGGCACATCCACCAGAAGCAGATGGAGCGGCCGGCATTCCGTGACACAGAGTACGGCGCCATCGAAGGGGTGGTGGCGACTAACGTGGGCGAGAGCACGCTGGCGGTGAGCTGGGGGAGGGGGTCTTTGGGGGCGTCTCCCACATTTATGTCCTGTTACATGCAGACCCTCTGCCAGCTGTCGGGGGCCTCGTGCGGGGGGCTGTGCTGATGCTGGCAGTACTTCTGGGCCAAATTTTAGGGCCCCCAGTCCTCCCTCTGCTCCCCATAACCTCCCTCCTGCCACCAGTGCTGCTGCCCCTGCTGTGTATATTAGTTCCTCCACACAGCTGCAGATTAACTGCTTCTTTTTTCCGTCTTCCTGCCTCCGACCATGTCACCCCAAGCCCTCTCATTACAGGGACTCCGATGGGATAGACCTCCAGGGCGTGTGTATGGGGGCGGGGGGGGTTCTTCTTCAGGAAATCTCCTCTTCAAATTTTTAGCACTTGTGTCTGGCTTTCTTCCCATTTCTTTGCGCACCAGCGCCCTCTAGTGGCGGCTACAGCCTACTGCCAGGGGCTGGCCTGTAATCTTTGTGTGGAGAGTGGATATGAAGACAAGGCTTAACACCAAGCGCCTTTGGAGTGTGGGGAAGGGATTCGATCAGATCTCTTGTCCACCCACTAATCACAGGAGGCATTCATGGCGGAGTCGTTTTTTCTCCCATGAGGAATTTCGGTTGCTGCGGGGCCGATTTTACATGTGACAGTTACACTGCCCACTTGCATACAGGGTCCAGTCATTGTCTCCTGCCCTGCCGTCATGTCTGGCTCGCGATCGGCCGGTCTGCTGATGGCCTTCCTCTTCCCTCGCAGGACCTGCTGGACCACTCCTGTACTTCAGGCAGTGGCTCCGGAGTCCCGTTCCTGGTCCAGAGGACCGTCGCCCGGCAGATCACACTCAACGAGTGTGTGGGTCAGTGTCCCCGTCGTCCTGCAGCATAATCATCATCACATCCAGCAGGGAAAGCTTTACTTGTGGTGCTCACTGGGTGGCGCTGTAGCCTCACGTCTGCGGGACTTTGATTCTCACCCTTGGCTCTATGTGTGTGTGTGTGTGTGTGCGGAGTTTGCATGTCCTCCACGTCTCTTCCTGGTGTCCCTGCTTGTTCCTCGTACTCTGGCTTAGGTTCGAAGCCCAGTGAGACCCTGTAGTGTATTGAAAAACTATAAGTCATAGAAAAACAAATAAAACCGTAAAATTCTGGTCTGTCTTCTATCGGGAGGAAAGAGAAGAAACCAGATATAAATGTACACTTTGAGGGTTTAACCCTTCCTGCACTCAGCAAAGCGACTAGACGATAGGGGTCAGAGCCTACCTCTCAGCTACCTCTCAGCGATCTCAAACATTCTTTCTGTCCATCTACATACACCAGTCGACCTGAGCAGCCCATCTGACTTCCCACCCCCACCACTAGGTAAGGGGCGGTACGGGGAGGTGTGGCGGAGTCAGTGGCAGGGCGAGAACGTGGCCGTCAAGATCTTCTCCTCCCGGGATGAGAAGTCCTGGTTTCGAGAGACTGAAATCTACAACACGGTGTTGCTGAGGCACGACAACATCCTGGGTGAGGCCGCGTTCATCTGTGGCGTTTAGCGTTTGCCCTGTTAGCGCACGTGCTGTTAGCGTGTGCGCGGTTAGCACGCAATGGTGCGTATTTACTCCAGTTGTGTTTAGATCATGCAATCAGTTAAATTGGTTCCATGGCATTGCTTATTTGCTCTGAAGATCAATATTTAAGGCTCTTTTAAGGCGTGGTCTGACTCGGCCGGCTGCCTCTGTGCCTCGCAGGCTTCATCGCGTCGGACATGACGTCGCGCAACTCCAGCACGCAGCTCTGGCTGATCACCCACTTCCACGAGCCGGGCTCGCTGTACGACTACCTGCAGCTCAGCACGCTGGACGCCTCTGGCTGCCTGCGGATGGCGCTGTCCATCGCCAGCGGCCTGGCACATCTCCATGTGGAGATCTTCGGCACGCAGGGCAAGCCAGCCATCGCCCACCGCGACCTCAAGAGCAAGAACATCCTGGTAAACAAAACGGGCCAGTGTTGCATCGCCGACCTGGGTAAGTGTGGCGCAGCGGGGGACAGATCTCAATTCTGACTATGACCATGAAATATTAGCAAATGGCAATACCTGAAATGAAGCAGAACTTCATAATTACCTACCATTGGAGGACATCTACATCCATAACTTAAAGGTTAATGTTCTGCGCACTTATGGTTGGTAGAAATCTGCAGTCTGGTACCTCACCCCACCTTGCCCCTTCATTACTCCCCCCACTAATCCCCATCCCCCCTCCCCAGATGGCACACTGTAGAGAACTGTGCTGAATGAAATCCAGTCTGCTTCTTGTGAGCTGATCAGGGCTGTGCTTCTGACGCAAAGTCAACAGTTATAAACCAATTAAAGACAGAAATCATCCATGCAATGTTTACACAGCACATTTAAACAGATACAGTGTGACGACAGACCTGTAAAGTAAACAGGAGGGCACAACTATAATTAACATGTTAATTTCAGGATCAGCAATAATGATGGAATGTTTGTATTTTAAATAGTACTTTCATGGCAAAGCCACAAGGGGGCAGTAGAGTGTAAAATAACTGTATTGGTTTCAGCTCCGAATGCATCTTATGGAAAATTTCTTGGCTTGCGATAGCAAAAGTTACCCAAGCATGTTCAGGGTCATCCCTCCTATTTACAGAAACTTGCAGTTAAGAAATGTTTCAATTGTGGCAGCATAAATGAGTTTAAAAGTGTGTGTGTGAGATTTAATTTTCAGTTCTTTGTCATTGTGCATGACTACAATGATATTGGGATAGCAACCGGGGTCTCCAATTTTGGTCAGCTGTCTGGAGTAAGCAATTTTATCCCAATTACCTTGTAAATAGTCTGTAGGGTTTGCAAACTACCCCAAACAGACTGATGTAGCTAATTTTAGGTTTATAATGGAATGATATATATTTGCCATACAATTTCGTCCATGTCACGTCAGATGTGTGTGTTGGCAACTCTGATAGCAAACTAAACACAAGCCAAGATGTAATATTTAACCATAGTTAATAAATATAAGTACAAATGGATAGGTAGAATAAGGTGATGTGGTGCTTTTTTGGGGGGGGGGGGGCGGTGCTTCAGCCTGGCTACCCCATTGGGATACTGTTCTGGTAGGGTGGCTTGACTGCCCTGTATCTTCTGCCTGATGCTAACAGTTCAAACAAATGATGCCCAGGGTGTTTGTGTGTGTGTGAGAGAGAGAGAGGATGGATGGGGCATTTGCCCCTTTGCGTTTCCTGTTAATGGTGCCCCCCCACCGCTTTCTGGTGCAGTCTCATGTTGACCTTGTAGCTGTGTGTTGTAATTCCTGGTACCCGTCACCTTCTAGGCCTGGCCGTGATGCACTTCCAGGACACCAACGAGCTGGACGTGGGCAATAACCCGAAAGTAGGCACCAAGCGCTACATGGCGCCTGAGATCCTGGATGACAGCATCCAGACGGACTGCTTTGAGTCCTACAAGAGGGTGGACGTCTGGGCTTTCGGCCTGGTGCTGTGGGAGATCGCCAGGAGGACTGTCAGCAATGGTTGGTGCTTTTTGTCCTTGTGTGGCCACCGTAGACTTTCTGTGTGGGAATGGATGCAGCCTGATTTTAAGGTTTAAATGCTGTTATTTATTCAGGCTAACCCCTGTTTGTTAAACTAAGGTTACTAGTAAATTAAGGGCTCAGCAATTCACCTGGTTTTAATGCTAATATTGGCTAGATTAAGCTGTTGCTATATCAGGGTTCGGCTGTGAGTTTAACTATATTACCAACTGAGACCCTCTTCTAGCAGACCTTTAGATCTCTGTGCCCTGACTGTTTCTATGCATAAGGGAGGACCTTTTCGATGACATGCTTTCATTTCTCCGGGTCCCTTCCGCTCAGGGATCGTGGAAGACTACAAACCGCCCTTCTATGACGTGGTGCCCAGTGACCCCAGCTTTGAGGACATGAAGAAACTGGTGTGCATAGATCAACAGAGACCCAACGTACCCAACCGATGGTGCTCGGACCCGGTGAGTAGATCCAACCCAGAACCCCATTGTAAACCCGAAAATGTCTGTTGTCGACAGCATGGGCATATTTAAATGAGTTGTCCTTTATATTACGGATAAGGTGAAGGCTTGAATTGATGGGTGTCCTTACCTGTGTGTTCCAGACATTAATGGCCATCTCAAAACTGATGAAGGAGTGCTGGTACCGGAATCCATCTGCTAGACTGACCGCTCTCCGCATTAAAAAGACTTTGACTAAGATCAACAACTCGCTGGACAAAATCAACTCAGATTGTTGAGTTTCCAACAAGAGGGAGACACCAAAGACCTCTGGGGAGCTTCACTGGGGGGGGGGGGGGCTTCACTGGAGGGGCTTAACTGAGGGGGCTTCA
>JAODUD010000035.1:20778005-20789313 GCA_026784285.1 Stomatorhinus walkeri | reverse complement strand
ACAAGCTTCGCTACAACTCCATCAACCGCGTCGGTCTGAGACAGGAACACAGGCAGTTTCAGAGTTATTTTTCAATGATGCGTTTCTGTGTTTCTTCCGCACTTTCATCCTGTATGCAAAGAACTGCCATTACAAACTGAATGTAAGAAGGTACTGGTGATTTAGTCTAAAGCTGATTTTCATAGCACTCAGTAACCTCTGCCAGCTGTAATGAACCGCAAACTGCTATATAATAATGTACAATATAATTGTCTAACAGTCTGAGTAACAGGTATGGTTTTACTACTGAATGTTGCAAGGTACAAAAAAAATCTCCACATTAAAACTGCCACATATCTACTGGCACCAGGTTCAGCAAGTTTGCCGATTTTATTTCTTTTTACTTCATGTGTAGACACACACACATCGCCAATGGTTATTTGCTTAAAAAAATTCAGTGGACCCCCCCCTGCTAAATTTACTATAGGTGACCCCAAAGTCCAGAGCTGATTTTTACTCTGGTCCAGCAACGCTGTCAGTGCAGTTCCATGTTACACCGTGGCCCTGAACTATGCTATTTCATGCCACCATATACCTGCCTTTGCCATCTTGACTTTTTCCCAGATTTTTAGAATCAATATCATAGACAGTTGCATGGGAAACACGATGTAGCGCCGTCTGGAACACGTTTAAGCTGCTCCTATTTCCTAATAGCTACTTTAACAATTAGTCTTGAGATATACAGTACTGTGTGAAAGGCTGTCAAAATAAATGTTCAAAGCTATTTATCTGGGTAGCATGTGTACTTTTGCTCAGAGCAAAAACCACAGTTTCACATTAGAACTTGTGAAAATTACGAGTAACACAATAAAAAACTCACAAGAGTCTTTTCTGTTCTCCAAAAAGTTACTGATATCTATTTGGACAGTTAGATGAACAGCGCTTCAATTCCCAAACTTCTCCTCAGGGGCAGCACAGCCATTCAATACATTTGTTAAAATTTCACCACTAGTTTAAAAAGTCGACGAGATATTGATTAGCTATATGAGGTGTGCTAGTGGTCGAGTCAAAAAGTACATGGGTGCATTGGATGGTCGCTGCAAATACCGGGGTGGTTTTAGCAGACATTTTGAAATGGCCAAGCTGACACACTTTGACAGACATCATATCATAGTTTTACATCTATGTGAAGATGATTTAAACTTCATTTTCTTTGGCTGCCTATGACATTTACGCAGTACCCTACAATCCATTCAAAGCATACATTTTCAGAACATCGGGCTTGAGTTAAATGATGCTTCTACCACCTTTGCGGTCTCACACTCTACAGGGCAGTGTGCCTAGAGTCTTTGTGGTTGGAGGAGGATTTCATTTCAGGCCATTTCATTCTTTGACTTCTGAGGTACCTTTCACACCTTGCGCAGATGGGCAGGAAGATCACGGTGATGCAGGTTGGAGATGCCATGCTTATCTAACTTGCAGGCCACAGCTTGTCCACATAAGTAACTTCCTATCTGACGCTGCGATGGGGGTGACCCCAATCAACACCACTACCACCATTCCTGCTTTTTAATTACAGCACAGACTCCATGTGATCTGGATCTCGAGAGGTTTGTGGGATGTCTCACTAAAGGAAGGGAAAGGGAAAGAAAGACAATAGTTTTGTGGAGTGATAAAAACAATAGTTTTTCTTTGGGATGGTGAAAAAAACAGCAAATCTGCAGGTCGGTGCTGACAAAAGACTTCAATCACCATCCAGAAAGAGAGAGAGTGCAGAAATGGAGCAGTGCTATATGTGTCTTGGTATCTACAACAGTCACAGGCTGGACTGGCAGGACAACATTGAGGACTACAAGGCTAGAATCCTCTGATTTGACCAGTCTGTCGTAGTCAACATCATGTTTCTTACTGAGTCTGGACTCAAGAGAAGTGTTGGGTAACCAAGCTGTACTCCAGCCTGAAAAGTAAGGCCTCTGCTGTACCTGTCGGCTCCTTACCAGAGCTGATGATGATCACAGGAGTAACTAGCCCTTTGATTATGGGTCAATGTAGGCCCAGGCCAATCAGGGTGCCCATGTGGACCCCCTAAAAAGGGAACACAAGCATCAGAACTGGACCTTGGAACAATGGCGAAGATCATCTGGTCTGAGGAATCCAATTTCATTATTTTATGTTTTGTACCACACAGGCCAGCCTTTGTTTACATCTCACATCGATGAGACCTGGCCCTGTGATGGCGTTTCCCCTCCTCAGCCCGCTCTCATTAGGTACTCACCACAGCGGACCCTGAGCCCACAAACCTTACCGTTTCAGAGATGCTCTGACCCAGTCGTCTGGCCTTAATGACAGGGGCCTTATCAAAGTCACGCCTTATCACTCACCATTTCTAATGCACTGTGAATGTGTTGATCTGCTTGTATTGTTTTTAACAAGACCATTAACATTATTTTTTTTTAATGGAGGTGGTCATGATGTTTTGACTTATCAAGTATTTATTTGTTTGGGGAGAGTGCTACTGGTGTAAAAAGAGCAATTTTTATGAATAAATTTAATCTTAATCCTTAATCCTGCCACAAATGGCTACCATACCATTACTTTTCATTAAGCGCACATTATACTCATAGCGGCCCAAATAACCCCTGTTAAGGCTTAATGTTGTTTTTAATGTTCTACTAAAATAACAATTAAAAAAATCAACTGAAGACAGCATGACCTGCAGGGATATAGTCCATACAGCTTGGTCCACAGGGTGAAATGCATAGAGGTTCACGTCCCTTGAAATGTAAAGCAGAGCTGTCATTGACACAGATTAATAATGGAAAGGGGTGGTGCCTTATTGCGGGCGAAGACGCAGCTTCACAGCGATCACATGGGGAGCATTTCCGTTCTGAAACACTTTTACTCTTCATGCAACCCAGAGCCCGAGCTCACAAGCCAGGTGACACTGTGGCGTGAGTCGTGTGACCAGGGGGACACCTGTGAGCGCTCCACGATGAACTTCAGCAGGATCAGAAGGCGAAACAGCCAGGACAGCTACGTCCAGAACGGCGCCCCCACGGGGAAGGCGCAGCTGTGGCAGCGGCGATCGTTCAATAGCTGCGGCGATGTGGAATCCACGGCGAATGCGGTGGCAACCTTCAGGACTCTGCCCAGGGTGCAGAGGCAGGTGAGCAAAGTGCATTACTGCATTAAACTACATTTACATGCATTTTTGAGGAGTATAGAACAAGGAATAAACAAACCATATTGCTCGCTTTTGAGTGGGAACGAATTAAATATTTTGCATGCAACTTTGCAATAAAATGAAGCATTTTCAATGAAAATGTAAGCTTTTTGCCATTAAGGGGAATGCATCCATTAAATACAGTTTGAGTAAACTACGCTTCCTGCATCTTGATCTGAAATTAAATAATGTGTTTAAAGGGCATGTGTGGTATATGCCTGTGGGCAATGATGGTTTGATTGTTGAACCAGTGTGGGCATTTGCGAATAATCTGCATTATAAAAAGAAAAAAAAAAACGGCTATGCGTCATTTCAAGGCTACTGTTTTTTTCTTATGATTTTTTTTATCTGATAACTGTGTGTGAAATTTTTGTGGGGAGATGATTTTATGAATGAGAGCATATACACATTTGCTGATGAAACATACTAAGCACGTTTTGTTCCTAAAATGTTGTCTTGCTATCTTTATGACTAAATAATGATGCATGATATCACGGCCAGTTGCACATACTCTCGATAGTGCAGGCATTTGCATACTTAACAGCAAGACAGTGACAGTTGTACGTGTCTGATGTAGTGCAATGTCGCTCTTTCAGGTCAGTCGATCTCGCTCTAACTCCCTGGTAGACTACAGCGATGTCAGGTAACACCCCACTTCCCTTTATCTGTTTTGATCAGCGTCCTTTTACAGCATCGAGCTCATGGGGAGTTAATGCTGATGTCGATGTCTGCCGCTTCCGTATTCATTAAGAAAAGTCTGACGTCTTTCTTTAACGTGTGTTTCTCAGGACAACAGTTTCGCTGGAAAAGCAAGACAATGAAACGTTTGGATTTGAAATTCAGGTAAGGGTTTGTAGCTGCGCTGTTTCAGTACTGAGTCTTTACCAAACCACAGATCAGGTAGCATCCATTGCAGTTGGGTTGACTCGCTGTGGGTGGCTTCCCACACTGGGGGGTGGGGTCCTCCTCAGCTGTTGATGATTTTTGGGCTTATTTTGTCTGGACAGACCTACGGTCTGCGCGCACAGAACAGCACTCTGATGGAGATGTACACCTTCATCTCATCCGTTCAGCAGGACAGCCCGGCCGAGCGTGCCGATCTAACAGTAGGTGAGCCCAGGCCTCATCCGACTTCCTCCACAAACTTCCTCTGAAATGCTCTTTTGCAGACACCCACCCAAGTAACACAGCTAACCACTAAGGCCCACCGCCCCTCAATCACGCTCCGTTTCTCATGCCAGGTGACATAATCGTCACAGTCAACGGCGTCTCCACGGAGGGGTCTGCACACCAGTGCATTGTGGACCTGATCCGGGAGTGTACCAACTTTTTAACGTGAGTATGCTGTGGTGCTGCATTGCTGGGATGCCAGACAAATGTCCCCTGAGAAGATCCCGTGACAATCAGGAATCTCAACTTGTGACCAAAGCCTGAGAATCCAGGAAGGCTTTGCATGCTAATTATATCATATTTAGACATACAAATGCAACTAATGCAACTTTTCCCCGATGTTCACTAAATTTAAGAGATTCAGACTGATTAGTATCAGTGTGCTCTTGGTAATAGTTCCCCCTTACAGACTGCCCTCATAAATTATCACGATAGATTATGCTAAATCAAAACATGTTTAACGGTAAACTGCACGATTAACAATATCTGGTGACAAAATATGACATCTGACATCAACAGGGCCTGCGATCTGTTTCGGGGTGGCCGCTGTTACTTGCTCTTTGCACCCGCATTTCTCGTCAGACTTATTTTGGCGAAAACGTGACGTTTTGTTTCAGTACCATTTACGTCGTTACACTTCACAGCCACAGCACTGCTATCCCCAGTGCGATGCACTGCTGTTTGTTCAGTCCCATCAGCAATTCATTCATGTTGGCGGATCTCACTTGCCCTCGTAAACATTGTATTTCCAGCACAATAAGTCTGATTGTGGTGCTGAGTATTACACTCCCTCAGTCCGGTTATGTACCCCTAAGAGGGAAAAATAAGAAAATCAGGGGGCTTTTTTTACATTGATGTGCCCCTGTTTTAAAATTATATTGAGGATTTCATCAGTCTGATTTTAGGTATGTTCTAAATGTCATTGTAACTTACGGTGTAATACGTCATTGTAACTTACGTTACACTGTAACATAAGTCACCGTAACTCAGCACCTCAATTGTCTTTTCACCTGGCCGACAGGATCGAGACGGTGGGGGGCACGGCCGTGAAGATGATAGAGCTGGATCGGAGACTGAGGCAGCTGAAGGTACGTCTCCGCCCTCCCTTTCCCGCTTCAGCTGATCGCACTCTCCCGGAGATCTTTACCGGATCCGGCAGCATAACATCCGCTGACCTGAGCGTAAAACTAAAGCTGATCACCCAGAAACTAAAAACAGCTGAGCTTTCTACTGGGAGTGACCCGCGCAATGAAGTCATGCAGTAATCACTTTAGCACGGCTTTCTAGCCTCAGCGGTTTGCGAGCGCTGAGATGTTTCCGCCGCGTGAAGAGTCCGCGCATCTTCTCACGGCCCTGTTCTCACGTGACCCTTTTCCCCTCCCGCGCAGAAAAGCCTGCGTGACAAGTGTATGGAGCTGCGCGCGCTGATGCTCAGAGAGCGACACCTTACCGGAGGTAAACCGACAGGTGCAGGATGTCCTCTCTGCCTGCATACCAAAAAAACAATCCATGCTAACGCTCAGATGGGGTGCTGTTCCTGTAAATGCCCGCTTTCTCAGATCATGTCTGACAGCTGACATCTTCCGTTGTTTACCATGCAAATAAATTATTTGCTGAACATGTGCTTATCGAATAATGTACTTTAATTGAGACCATCTAAAACAAAAATCTAAAAAAAAAAATCATTGTAATTTTTAGATGATTAAAATGCTACTGTAACATCTAGGGGGAAAAAGGGGGTCCTATTGCTCAAAGGGCTGTGCTACAGCCATAATTAGCCCATGTGCAAATCCCGCCCAGCTCTCAGCTGACCTGAATGAACCAATCGTATCACGCTGCATGTGGCCGACCCAAAGAGGAACCCTCTTTTCTGTTTCCAGGCAATCTCAATGACCGCCTGTCCCTGGCCTCAGCGGGGTCTGTGGCCTCGCCTGGTGGGTGGAGCGGTCTGCGCTTCTCCAGTGACAGCAGCTGCCGCAGCTACACGATGGAGGACAGCGAGGATGCCAGTGTGTTCGAGGACCCGAGCCCGCAGAGCCCGGCGGCGGATGACGCCTGCTTCTTTCCCGCCGACTTCCCGCCGCGTCCGCCACAGACCTCCTTGTGCCGCACACGCAGCGTCAGCCAGGGCAGTAGTGGCTCGCTCTCTCCCCGGTGGGATCTGCCAGAGGCTTCCTCGCCATTCGGGACGGTCCCCCGCAGGCTGAGACAGGGAAGCGTCAGGAAGCGCTTCCTGAAGTTCATTCCCGGGCTCAATCACTCTGTGGAAGAGGAGTGACCACGCAGGCGGCCCCAGTGACACGTCAGCATTACCGGCAGGAGACGAGATGGGACTCGGCGCCGACCTCCATGCAAACACGTTTGCAAAGGCTTTTGCCACATTCCATTTTCACAAATAAGAAACATTATAAATGATAATTTTCTCGTAGAGTGAAGCAGACCTGAATGCTTGATATGAGTCACAAGTGATGAGAGGTTGATTCACCCCACCAAGTAGCATTATAATTCTGTGGAATATATTTTGGTATTTGTGTAAATATATATGAGGGCACAGCAGTTTTTCCTATCTGAAGTTACACATCTGCGATCTTTTTTACCACTAACCCTTCCCCCTCATCACTGGGGGGCTTTGGGCTATTTCGAATTCAGCAATGCTTTCTATTTTTATAATTTTTTTTTCCATTTGTTTATCTGATGCCTTTATCTCACACATCGGATAGGGTAATCTTTTAAGTATGCACCATCGGATTTGAACCAACAACCTCGTCAATGCAATGCTCTCTTTTTTGAGCCGCAGGATGTATTTTTTCAGTGTAAGGTTTGGTTTTCAGCAGGTTCAACTTCAAAGATGGAGGCAAAACTCCATGTGTTTGTGCTTAGACAGAAAATGAATTCCTCAAACAGAGCAACATGCATTAAGCGATGGACGAATGGATTTATTAGGCTAACTAAACTGAGAGTCTCCCTTCTTGGACGGCTTTGGCTGAAGGCAGCGCCGTTTTGAGCCCCTTGACGATGGTCTCAAGCACACACTTCCTTATGTGTTTCTTTTCTGTTGGTTACAGATGTCCGTCACACTCAGTACATGAATCTGTTTTCATATTTACAGTTAAAAGGAAGGGTCCCGCGTCAGAACTGTGACCCACCCTGTAAATTACATGTATCTTTGTCATTTTAAAACACTTGCACACATCCTTTGTGAGTTTTCATTGGAGAACAGGATACTGATAATTTTAGCCCCCCCCCTTGTCAGAGTTAGAGGCTCCTATCAGAGTTAGGGGCCCCTATCAGAGGCAAGGCGGCAGCAGACTGTGGCCCCTACAGCTTCAGAGGTCCTGGGGCAGTGGGGGGTGAGCTGACCTTTGAGGGAAGTATACCAGCAGCGGGTCTGCTCGCCGTCCCTCAAAAAGCTGCACAGAAGTTGAAAACAGGATGTGGGTGTCTGAAGGTGTGGAGCGTGCTGGCTGTCTTTCCGCCGCAGCATTCTGCGCCCCCCCCCCCGTCTCGGATATTTTCACACACCACCCATCTCGGTCGGCCAGTGTCTGCTTCTTCTGTGTTCTGCATTTGCAAAACTTTGTGTTATTATTTTCAACGCAGGACCGCAACGTCAGAAGGGTGCGGCTTGCTTTTTTATAGGAATATCGGCTGCATGAAATTATTTTCCCAAGTTTGTTAACAGCAAACCTCCATCAATTACATGTTTATATTAAAAGCACGAATTAAAAAATGTTGTTTATTGAGAGAAACATTCATTATTGAGAGTGACATTTAAAAGTACATCATTCAAGGCTCAGAGGGTAGACCTGTTCAGGGTTGAAGGTTCGAATGGCAGCCCTGCTGTGTGCATGTGGAGTCTGCCTGTTCTCTTCCGTGTCGAGTGGATTTCTTTAGGGTAACCCCCCTCCTGCACAGGTAGGAGAACTGGTGCCTGTAAACCAAACTGGCTGTCTGTGTGGGTGTCTGCTTTGCTATTAACTGGCATCCTATGCAGGGTGTTCCCCAAACACAAAGGGGTTCCACTAATGCCATGTCCAGCTTGCTGGTAAGAACTGAAATATATTCATTTCAAATGCAGAGTGACTCCCATACAATGTTAAACTTCATCTGAAGTCATGAACACCTGGGGTTGAAGTGCTGTTGTGGTCCTCAGCAAACTGATGTGGTCTGATTTTGATTTTGCTGAAAGTAGAAATGTGGTTGTGGAAAATGTGAGTTTCACACTTTTCAGCTGTGCACTTGTTGCATGCAATTGTGTTTCTTTACAGGTTTACCAGGACTTTGTAACCCCCCAGGAACATACAGCCATTCTCTGGGGAGAATCAGAATCAGGCTTATTTGGTACGTTTGCTGACATACACAGAGATTCTGGCAGCTTTTGGAGAACAGGAGAAATTTCTGTTCATTTTTTTACAGTGCTACTTGTAATTTTCATGTTTTAATGTAATTTTTTTCCCCCTATGCAAACTCACCTTACACCAAGATAAACAGCCTTAAACATTTTATTTGACTGCTTAAGTCTTTTGTACAGTACAGTATCGTAACCCCCTCGGTTTGTTAGCACTCCAATTAAAAGAAAATATCATTTATTAATTAGAATGATTTAGATGTCTTATACTTCAACCATAGCTTCCAGTATAAGGAAGTAAGTGGGGTGCTGGAGGGTTTGGGTATTTATAAGGCACAAAGACACCTTCTGGTAGGTTTGATGCTGCTCTCTCTGCAAGGCAGCCGCAAGCTGTCACCACACCCAAACCACACCAGAGACGTTAACCCTCCGGTTTCACTGTGCAATGTGCTCTCTGCGTCAGCCAGGGAGTTCAGCCGCGCGGGGTGTCCGTGCAGAGCCCTGCCGTCCGTCAGGGCCCAGTACTTATATTGGAGCCTGCTCAGTGTGGCCGGGGGCGGGGGGAGGTGCTGGTCTACGTGGGAACCACCCAGCCTGGCTTTTCTATACTTCCTGCTAGCTCAGAAAGACAGGGGAACTGTGAAACTGCCGTTGTGAAGAGGACTTTTTCAGAACCCTGTCTTCTATAGGGCAACAAGCTTCTACTGAATCACTGCTAAAATTCAAGCTTCATAATTAAAAGAAGATGCATATAAATATATATATAAATATTTAAAATGTAAATTTGCCTGGAAATTTAAAATAAATAAATGTCACAGAGGTGAAGGCTGCTTCTTTGGACCTGTTAAAGTGTCAAATCATGTAATGTAAAGATGGATTTCTCATTTTGTGGAGACAGTTTACTTGTGAACTTCCTCATTCCTTTTACATGCATACGAGAGTAAACCACCCAGTGTAGTACGGTACTAAAATAGCCTCCTATGCTGCCACAGGTTTAAGCTCACACAGCGCTGGTGGCCAGTATACCCCATTATAATTCTTACTGGACAACCTCGTATCCAGTCAGTCTTTAACGTCAATCAGTTATAGAACAGATTCTAAAGCACTCCATGTGTAACTTCACCACATTGGGTCAATGGTCGCACCACGCTGTCCTGTGAGCTTTGGCCTGTGCTTACACACAGTAATGCATTATCACAGATTTTATTTACTAATTCATTTGAAATGTTTTTCCAGCCTGTGTTATTGTTGGATAAAGGATGTGTTCATGGATGTTTCAGCCAATCAGCATCCCAGTCTGGAATGACTTTGAATGTGTTTCCACCAGTCAGGTTCCTGGTCCTGCTTCGCTTTACGATTTAATGTCTGCAATGAGATGTTTATCCCTTTATGGAGATATTTCTAATAATCTAGCTTTTCCACTCACACTGTATCACCCTGGTTCATTAAGTTTCGTTTGATGTTTCTGCTTGTACTTTTATTATTTTTTTTCTTAAAAAAATTAAAAACACCTTGACGATTTTTTGCACATGAAATCCCCCGACTACCGAGGCACAGCAGCAAAGCACATCGCCAAACCACTTCCCATGTGCCTGCATGTGTCTGTGAGTCGAAGGTGTCGGTAACCCAGAGCTGCCCCGTGAAATCCCCCCCGGCGCTGCT
The DNA here is from genome assembly GCA_026784285.1 of Stomatorhinus walkeri. NCBI lineage: Eukaryota > Metazoa > Chordata > Actinopteri > Osteoglossiformes > Mormyridae > Stomatorhinus > Stomatorhinus walkeri. Next base: position 20,778,931 of record JAODUD010000035.1, on the reverse strand, counting down.
TCTGCCTCTGACGTCATCACTGGCCCAAAGACATGAGATCTGGTAAGCTCTGCGTTAGGAAACACACAAATGTCAAAAATGCATATAAAAATTTTTCTTTAATGTAATTTCTGTGAAGGAGACAGGATAAACAAACTTTTTAAAACATAATGAAGATATCATGACATAGCAGGGGGCATCTAATTCAGTGCCTGGGGAGCAGTGCCTTGCTCAGGGTACCACAGTGGTGCCTTGCTGGTCAGGAATTCAAACCTGCAATCTTTCAATTACACATGCGCTTCCCTAACCATCAAGCCACCCCCGCCCACAAAGCCCAGCTCCGGGTCACGTTCAGCTGGGAGCCGATTCCGGAAAACATAGGGCCCATCATAGGGGACAGGAAACCAGTACATCCAGAGACACATGCTCACACATTACCAGCGACTTGGAGATGTTAATTCAGACACTAATTTTTTTTTTTTTTTACAAACCACATATTGTGTGTCTGAGATTCTGTTCTACGTTTGGTCTGTGTCCAACCCCCATGTTTGCATTTGTATACTTATTCTGCACTTTACCCCTGTAGTTGTGTACATAAAGCCCCCCAACCATGTGTCTTATGTTGCACCACGGTACGGGGGGAATGACGTCTTGTTTCACTGTATACTTGTGTATAACTGGCACCACAATAAAGTCTCATTTGACCTCACTTGAGCTAAATGCATGCTATCGATCTGGAACACCAGAAGGAAACTTGCAGAGAATGTGCGAAATGCTACATTGGGGGGTGGGGGGGTTGTTCTGAATCAAAACCCTTAAACTGAAGGTGCCAACAGAACTGCCCCCATAATAATGATGATAATACTATTCAGGTGAGAGAGGTAAGGGCGTCTCATCTCTGACATCTAACCGTGGTGGAAACCCAAGAACAGAAGCCCTAGCTGGGG
>JAODUD010000035.1:20730162-20747488 GCA_026784285.1 Stomatorhinus walkeri | reverse complement strand
CGAGAATGGGACATGGAAGCATCAACATACACACCAAGGTCTTTCTCATAATCAGCTACCTTTAATTCAGTAGAACCATAAAATACCTGTACTTTATATTTCTGCTCCCTACATGGAGTACCTTACATTTGACTATGTTAAATTTCATCTGCCAGGTATCGGCCCAGTCACTAATTAAATCAAAAATGTCATTGCCTGGATGATTTTAATTCTCTATAAACTCAAGACACTGTAATATGTGAAAAATCTAGTAAGGATGGCTATTTCTGAGACACCAGAATGACCAGGTCTGGCAACCGCAGTCACACCACAAATGCTTAAATTGTGCCGGCCGAATGCTTAGCTGCCTAGTAACTAGAGACCTTGATCCTGTTCACATGTTGTACTGTGTATATTCAGTTGCAGTCATGTGATTTGCTGTAGAATAGATGAGTAGAATGTTTGCATTAGTAAACAGACACGTTTAAAGGGGCAGGCGTCCTTCCCACATACATTAAAGGGCAGTCAGTACTTTTAAATGGGGGCACTTAGACAGCCTGAGCAAAATACTATTAAAATAATTTTATTTTATTTTTAACTTCCTGTCATTATTGTTATGCTTGTTGTAGTTCTTTTTTTAAATGTCTGTTAAGCACTTTGTAAATCCTGTGGTTAAAACAGTGCTATTTAAATTATGATTGATTGACTGATAAGCTGGCCACTGATTATTGTAGAGTAGGACTTGGATGGAAGTGGACATCATGCCTGCAATATTTTTATATATTTTCTGCGGATCATTAGGTTCTACTAATCAGTATTTCATTCTTGCTTAAAGGGCTGGGTTTCCATTTTCCTATATACTAAATGTCTTATAAACGTTACAGTCGTCATTCTCTGTAATACCATTTGCTGCTTGGACAGCTGATGACCCCCACCTAGTGACCCCCACCCGGTGACCCGCACGTGACCCTTTGCTTTCGAGTCTCTGCTCTGAATATCGACGTCTTACTAGCGATGAGCACGACGCGCAGCAGCTGCCGTCATCCGCAGCTCGTCGGAGGCCCTGGTCGTTATCGGCAACGCCGCTGGGGAGGGGCAGATTGCCCCGCGCGTCCCGTGGGTCTCCAGGCCGGCGGGAAAAGGCAGACGAGACCGGCGCTTTTTTACACGTCCTCTGGCGCACCTGCGGACACCGGCTGTAAAAATCAGAGCTGCTCTCTGTTCATGTTTATGGGGATGAGGCGGCTCAGCCTGCCTGCTGCAAGGGTTTCACTGCAACGTCTCGTTCACATTACGCTTCCAGGAAAGGCTCATAAACAAAACATCCACACAGGCCGGGATTGTGGACAGACTGCGGCTCAATAAACAGGTTAACGACCGGAATGCTCGCCCTGCGTGACTCCAACTTTTGGTCCTCACCCTGTTTTCTATTTTGTTTTCGTCTCTCGATTCGCGCCCCCGACTTCAAAGTATTTTCCAGTGAGCACTAAACAAGGCTGCAGCCGGTGACTCAAGCGAAAATACTTTCCTTGCCTCGCCCCCCCCCCCCCCAAAGACAGGCGCCTGGGGTCACAAAGACATCAGTGTGGCTGGTGTGGGGGTGACAATGTCGCCCTGTGTGGCGCTAATTGTTAGTGGGACGACGTTAGCTTCACGCGGTCGGAGCACAAGGCACATTCCTCACGGCATGCCGGTTCGAGCTGGGGATGGGATCCACATCCAAGGCCGGCCGGGATATTCCAGGCGGACTAAAACCGGCCGAGGAGGCCCTCTGCATTCCTGCACTTCCTACTTCACATTGTTGTGCTGCTGGGGATCTCCCCTCCGGAAAACCGCGCCGCTGTTTAAGCTCAGTATGCGCGGGGGTGGGACCTGAACTCCCCCGCGTGGCCTTGAAAGGCAATTCCCTGTGTTCGGGTACAGAGGGTCACCGAACACCTCACCTTGCTATAAGAATCAAAATCCATGAGCGCTGTTAGCTTGTTTGTAAAAGGGGACTCTTTAGCCAAGGGGGGTTGTGTGGATTATTGTTATGGATGGGGGAGGGGCGACCGGCAAGTATGGTGAGTCATGAAAGCTGATGACTTGTGAGCTGATCTGAATCACTTTGTGTGGTGCGAGGGAGAGACCCTCACTATTTCCAGGGCAGGACAGGTTACCGTGAGAATGCACTGCTCATCCTCGGATACTTACACTCCATGTAACTCTGACCGCACCAAAACACCCTCATCTGATGCAGGAGACGTTCACCCATAGATGTTTTTGGTAAAACAACAAGAGGCAGACCAGCTCTGGGTAGAACAGGAGCAGAAGCACGTATGACTGGGACGCCTTTGGCACGTCATTTGGGTGCCGCCTGATGCAGGACTGAGTTACGGACAAACGGCAGGACAATTTGTATTAAGATTCTGAGGAGGTTCACAGGGGAATGAATGGGCTGGTTTCCTGACGTCCCCCTGGGGGTCCGCATGGCGCCGGCCCCCACCTGGAGCCGCAGCAGGTTGTGCGGATGGAGACCTTCTGAGATTCGTTTTAATTAATTACATTCATGCACAATTACTTTTCAGGTACCCAAACCCTGCCCCTTTCTGAGAGATTTTAAGGGGCATTTCTGAGAATGCTTAATAGTAACTAACTAGTTTTTTTGATCCTTTCATATTACGATTCATGTAAGGAGTGTGAATGTATTTTAGGCGTGATGAAATTGTATACTGAAAATGACACACATAAAATGAAAATTTGGGTTCAATTAAACCAGGTATGTGCAAACCCCACCCCAGTGCCGCCCCCCCGCCCCACCCCAGGGCATTTGCTTGGGATTTTAGTGGAAAGGTTAGCATGTTCTCTTTGTGTGTGCAAAACTAATTTAGCCTGCATCTGTACACTGAGCTGTCAGACACTGAAATGCAATGCCCTTCATGTGGGTGACCTTTGACCCAGCTTCCTTTATAGTTCCAGTCAATTATGAAAGTGGAAAGTAATGCATAATTATAAGGCACACGCTGGCATATTGTAATGCACAAATAATTTGTGTTTATGCCAAGTTACTATGTGCCACTGGCAGTCATGCATAGCTAATACAGCTCCTGCCTAAAACTCATCTGCTTAGTACAGGGGGGTGAGGAGGCTTCAGACGCCAAGCTCACGGGCTCACATTTGTTATTTCACTCACTGAATTACACGCTCCTGAGCAGTCAGTAGATGTAAGGTTAGTGTAAAATGGAGGATGTTAAAGAAATTAACAAAACACACAATAATCAATCTACTCTGTGACCCCTAAGATTCTGTGTGTAACTCCAAAGGACTTGCAGATTTCTGGAACTCCCGAAAAATGCATTATATGTATTGTTCCAAAAAAGGCATTTCCCGTCACGGTTGGTGCTCATGTTGATATCTGTGTGAAGTTAATCTACGTTCACCAACCCCCCCGCCTGTGTGGTGCTAATGATCCTGTATCTCCCCCCAAGCGCCCGGCGTGCCAGCCAGACTGCTGGCCTGATGCTCAGGTACGCATAAATTACGCTTCATAAGGTCGGACACTCACCAGGGTGAAATAGTGAAATTATACAGCTGACCACTCCAGGTGCCGGAGGCGTTTAAGCTAATGGCTCTGGAACAGACAGTGATTCAGTCTGGTGAGGCTATGGTTGCACTGCCCCTCAAACCTCCCAGAATCACCGTCGTCGGTGTGGGGCACAGAACTCCCCATCCTGAGAGGATTTATTGCTTGGGGCCCCAACAATGTCGATCTGGAAGTCAATCTTTTGAATTTCTGAACTGAATTGGTCTGGAGGAAGGAGCAGCCAATCGCCTTCTCAGATCTCAGTGCAGGCTAGGGTATCCAGAATCTGCTCACTGCAAGTAGTTGAATGCTTCCCAAGCAATCCCGCAAAGACTCCCACTACACATGGCTAGTGTGCAAATTTCCAGCGTCAGTCAGCAGAGACATTTGTGGAGACAGCGTAAAATATATTTAAATTCATTTATTAAATGTATGTTAAAATCCTGATGTGCTGCTTCTGTTTAACATTCAATAAATGAAGGCATATCTTTATCATTAACCTTGTTGGTGGTGAAATCAGCCCAGCAAATTGCCCTCCCAGGTCAGGGGGGGTCAGGCCAGCCGGGAATAATCACAGACAGGGGGCCCAAATCACACAGTGCTTCATCATTTTGGGACAGTATTTTTGGACTCTCCACACCAAAACAAGTCTTAGTAATTAAGAGATGCTATATGTCCTGCTTAGGAGTAATAGCAAGGGGGGGGGGGGTAATAATTGCTAAATCATTGACGGCAATTGGCACAGGACTGGTGAACTGCGGATTAAAAAAAAGTTAAATGACAGTGACAACGGAAATTCTGTTGAGAGCAATGAGGCCTGATTATGTGCCTAATTTATTAACAGATTAGCTAGAACAATAAATAGCATTCATAGCCAAACCCCCCGTCCCTCCCCACCCACACTCCGCTTCAGGTTTGAAGGCTGCTTGAACATTTTGGGCAAAATTATTACCCTGTTTCCCCTGAGTGGTTCTTATGATATCGATCCCTTGGGGCAATTGTACGCATTTCAGTTGTATTTTTGGGTTCTGGCAAAACAGTTGGACTGAAGTTTAAATGAAGCAACGCTGACAGAGATCAGAGTCAGAATCTTTTATCCACCAGTACAGTGAAGTACAAGGAATCTGTTTTGGTGCAGGTGGTGCCATGACATGCACGAACTAAACACGTAACTATAAAACTAAAATGTAAAAGTGCAAAGACAATAAATAGAATATGACCAAATATAGGCCTTTTCCAGGAGATGTGCAATGATGAGGCAAGCATATAGACAAATAAATAAAGAAATAAATCAATGAATAGATGTGACGTGCAAACAGCTTGGCTGTGTTGCAAATGAGTCTATAAGGGTATGAAACTTGTACAGTGGATGGGTGATAAACGCAGAATGCTGGCTACAGTGAGTGTTCTTTGTTCTGCCAAACTTTATCAAATATGTATTTGAACAGTATAATGAGTTTTACAAACCCAATAATTTATTTACTCCAAACAAGTTAGCTTAGCATTCAGGCTACGTACAGACATTTCTTCGCAAGGCACAGTTAGGGGACGTCTTTAGCCAGTGAGCCCTCTGCCGGCACCTGTCTCTGCTCACATCAGTCTTATGTTTCTGTGGAAAATGATGCTTAGGGCAGCCCCTGTCAGACGGCTGAGCCGTGATCAGCGCAGTCTGTCACCTTAATACCCCTGAGGTTCCCATTGACATGCAAATTCCCGGGCAGGGCGTCGACAGCCGCCTGCCCCTCGCAAATTGAAAAGCAGTTTTTTTTTTTATCTATGCAAATAGGCGTCTGGTAATTGAAGTTAATCAATCACTGCTAGGCTTGGCAGAGACCTCCGGCACGACTGAATAAAGCCGTTATCTTTGCACAGAACACAGCGGACTTGTAGACAGGGTGAACCTCATCCGGAGATCATTTACCGTCACAATGGCTTAATTTAGCACACGTCCCCCATTCTTCTCACTCTCTTTCTCACTTTTCCTCTCTTTCTCCTGATGGTCAAGTAGAAGCACCCAGAAAATGATCTGCTTTGCTTCTTTAATGCACCATCGCTCACTGATGCCAGCATCCATCCATCCAACCATCCATCCATCCAACCATCCATCAAGCAGGGCACCGGAGAGTCTAGAGCAGGGCTATTCAACTCACGGTCCTCGAGGGCCGAGCCCTGCTGGTTTTCCAGCCTTCCTTCACCAGTGAACCGGGTGTGAAGCCTCTGACCAATCAGAATCAGTACTTATTAAACTGACTACCTGGGAGAACTGAAAACACGGCCTGGATTTGGAATCGAGGTCCAGATTTGAATAGCCCTGGTCTAGACCTTATCTCAAGGAACAGAGGGAATGCTAATCCATCGCAGGGCATCCAAGTCAGGCAGTGCAAAGCAATATACAACAGGGACAGTATATTTATAGAAAATGCCGTTCATTCATTTCTACACGCCCCCCCCCCCATGCAGTGGACACCAGGATCTCTGGCCTCGGACCAGCTCTCTGTGTAATTATGCGGGATTCGCAGCACTATCAAGTAGCTGCTCAAATTAGTTCAGGATTAAAGGCGCAGGACTGCGGCAACTGCCTAATTGCGTTGTACTGCGCTGATCGCATTCAAGCAGCCCTTACTGATTTCCTCTGCGGAGCAGTAAGTCAGGGCATTAATATGCAGGCAGGTGACAGGGCCAAGGCATTAAAAGGCCGTTATGCAGAGAGTGTCACTGCTTTCATTCACGTTAATGAAATGGGTGGAAGGAAAGTGTAATAGATTTATCAAGGCTGGGACCGGCCCGCAGTAAATCAGCCAGACCGGGCCAAACGAACCGGACAGCAGCCGTGGGACTGAACCATGATGAGTATCTGCGACACGGTTTGTCTTCCCAGAATGTCCAGCCCCCTACTCGTCTGTTATGCAATGCTCAGTACTTTCTAAAATGTTTTCCTACACTTTATTTATTTGGCAGATGCGCCGAAGTGATGTTAAATTGAAAGCAGGGTCAGTCAGTCCCTGAAGAAAACGCATGGTGAAATTACACTGCCAACTGGGTTTTGAACCAACAACCTTCTAGTCACAAGCCCAGTGATCTAGCCCACTAAGCCACCAACTACAACACTGACTATAATACATGGTAACATGGGGAGTGATTCTATTAGAGGGCATGATCTGTGTAAAACAAACTGTGTGACTTAGGTAGAGGTGTCAGTGAGAAATGGAATAACGATTCTGAAGCCCCTAAACAGGAAGAAATGACTGCTTACTGCTCTTGGGGCTTGGGCCAGATGTTTTAGGGTTAACCCCCCGCTGCAAACATCCTGATTAAAAATTCAGGTTGTGATTGGTTATTTGTATCATCAAGGTACCAATGTGGACATCAGACAGAGATGGAGAGATCCTGGAGGAACACTGCAGTGGCTGATGGGATATCTGTTGCACTTGACAGACTCTTTATGGTTTAGCAACAACGCTATACTTGCCCGATGACAAAATGGAACAGGCTCCCACTGCAAACCTAAAACAGGAATTATGTGAGAAACCGGGCTTTTTCGAGGCAAAGAGGGGTTGCTGAACCCCACGTTTAAAGAACCATGCTCCCCGAAGGAGCTGAACTGCTATCGTACAGTGTTGTGATGCAGTTCTCTCTGTGTGGTTGATGACTGCTTATGACTATAGGCCACAGATACTTGATTCTCTTCACTGCGATTCCCTCTGAGATCAGGCATCTGTGTCTGCAGACGTATTGGAAACACTTTACTTGAGGAGGTACCAATAATGTAGCATTATGCTATTACCCATTAAAAACAAAGTAAGTCTTACTTACATACTGACCTCATGTTTGTTCATCATTAACGAATCATCTTTTATCCCAAAAAGACACTAAATCTCTTACTGTATCTGTTAATTCTGTTAATTCTGCAAGCCTTTGTGAACGACTGAAAAAGGCATGAATAACACAAGTGAAATGTCGGCCTCACGTTTGTTCATCATTAATGATTCATATTTGTTCATGACTTGTACTTCAGTAATAACAGTTATAGGTGAGGCAATTTTTTTTGCAATTTTTACTGTACTAAGTATTTGTGACCCCTCAAGTAAGGAATTACAGATATATTATATTTAATACATAGTTAAACAACAGACCTTGGCTCAGATACTTCATTAGTATTTCAGTATTAGCATTCCAACCACAACTAATTAACCTCAATCAGAATCTCAGCATCCCTGCTTTTTGTCTTAATGTACTTGATGGTTCACTGTGGCTTAGATTAGTCTGGACACACAGTGGCACTGCATGGGCTGGCCGTGGTCAAGGAATCAGCCGTTACTGCTGATGGAGCCACTGCCCCATCTTATTTTAAGCTGCAACGTTTATATTGGGGTCATTCCTGGTTAATTTTAACTGGAAATGTTAAGTGGGATTCTTCCATCCGTGAACAAAACCCTATTAAGTTGCTAATTGCCACACATTTAGATTTTGATACACCAAATACATAAAGAGCTTACTGTGATTATACCTGCTGCTTTTTATTTACAGTTGAGCATCTTATTGGTCAAAATGTGTATTCTAAGCAGTCACACTGGGGTTTCCGGTTAATGACGAAAAGTAAGAATGACGGATACAGACACGATTCACTGTGCCCAGTCTCCATGATGCCAACGGTATTTAGATAAATGATGTCACTGACCAAATCTCTGCATGTTCCCTGCGTTTCATGAACGAGGTTTTAATTGCTATTAAATCCTAAATTGTGTTATTTTTAGTTTCCATGAACATGAGTGTTAATTAGCAAACATGTCTGTTATGTCTAAATGGCAGGGGTCTTGGTGTTCCCTCTTCTGACAATTGACAATTAAAGAAATCAGAAACGTGAGCAAAATGTCCTGATGACCAGGATACAGGGTTAGAAGGTGGGTAGAACTTTCCTACGCTGCTCTCAGAGAACCAATGTTCTGCTCCGTGCCTTACAGGCTGTTCGAAGGACCAGAGCATCGTACAGGCAGCATTAAATGCGATCTGTGTCTGGCTCTCCTGCCAGCGAGAGCCATGCTAACAACGGGCTCTGATTATGCATGTTCAGCACCAGCTCAGAGATGTCAGGCTGCAGATGTGAGACACAATCTTAAGAAGAAGTGTTTTATTTAATGGGACACAAATAATTTAGTACTATGCTATTACTTATGTATTAATTAACAGCAAACTAAGTCTTAGTTACATACTGATACTCGTGTTAATTCATCATTAATGAATCGTGATGCATCTTTTATCTCAATATAATTTTCTCTATAAATGTTCATGATTTATTTATTGTTTGCACTTCAGTAGTAACGGAGTTATTACTAGGCATTTGTGCCCCGTCAAGTAAAGTGTCACAAAAAAAGTCAAGTTGGGAAATATTGCTGGGCAGCATGTGAGAAATGCTCAAGCCAGAAACAGCCCCGGCCGGATGCCACCTGAAAGGGCTTCTTCTCCAGTCAAGGCGCATAAGTACAGAACTGCATAGATAAATAGTGCATGGTACCACTCAGTGACTGAGTAGCTGAATATGTGTCATTGTGGGTAAGCAAATTATTATTCTGCCTGTTATTTGAAGTCAAAAATATAATAAAAAGCATGAATGGGCCAGCGAAACTCTTCAAGAGGTTTAAAAATCTTTGAGACATATTATTTTCTATTTAAACATATTATTTTGTATTATCAAGCCTGCTGAAAAGCTGCGGTTCTGTGTGCGCGTTCTTTGTGCATGCATGCGCGGCAGTGCAGCCACAGCCCTGTTGATTCATGGATTCAATCCATCCTAGATTCGAGGGTACAGTGTATTAAGCGCCTTCCCTTATGACTCTATAAATGCGAAAGGCTCATGCGGCATACTGCAAGCTGTAAATGACAGGCCGTAAAAACAGCAAGTGCACAGACAGGCCCAGAAATTAAAGGCAGGCCTCATGTGTAATAATTAATCCTATCTGACGGAACAAAATGAGGTTACGCAATAATGCTTCCGTGGGCCAATCGGATACAGCCACAGCATTTTGTGTATAAGTGCCTTAACTGATGACTCCGCATATCATTAAAAAGCGAATTAGAATGTGAAATAAAGTGGTATGTGGGTATGATTCAAATTTATATATAACATAATTGCAAGAGGGAAACTATTTTAGCGATTAAAGATATTAAATAAAGCCAATGGCATTTCAACATATTCTGGTAACCAGAGAATTGTTATAAATTTGATTATCTTAAAAAAATCATTTGCATAGCATATGTCATAGCAGAATGGCACATAAAAAAACAGCAGGGCTTAAAAATAATTTAGCAAGAAAAACAGGAAATATTCAGAAACGGGACAAGGAAACTAAAATGCACGTTCAAAGACACAGAACTCAAATCGTTACATTCAGGTGTGCGTGGTTCGGGCTGTAAAAGGTCCGCAGTGCCAAGAAGCAATGTTTGGCATGTTAAATTAGAGGTCTGGATAAATATTAAGTATAAAATGTTGGGAATATCATTGGTAAAATAGAAAATTGGCAAAAATATAGAAATCAAAGTGCATGCTTTACATAAGACAAGAAAAGCTTTCTGAAAAATGTAAAAAAATATTTTAAAAGATAGTATGATGGTAATATTACTCATCATAAATGGACTTTGTTTGAGTGTATCTGGATTGGGGGGGGGGCTCTTGAGGACTGTGCTGGCTCCCCTGTGGGGGGGTCGGATGCCTGGCCTACACCCCTCCACCACTCCGGTCCACGGTCACAGGCCCTCTCTCCTCCAAGCTCTCCTCCACAGTCTTCATCAGGACAGCCAGCCGGCTATCCGACACTGTGCCCTTCTTCACAGCGCTCATCAGCTGTAACGAGACGGGGGGGGGGGGGGTCCAGGGGTTACCTAGCAGCATATCTACAGGCCAGTCTGGTGCTTAGCACCTACATCCTGTCCTCATTTTTTGCAGGGATGTTCATTCACTTATTTTCCATTCATCGGCAGACTCGTTCAATATGAGGCAGGCATAACAAATAGGCAGTTCATATTGGACGACCAGGGAGACCGGAGAGGAGGACCTGAGAGAAAGGCGAGTAGGACCAGGGAGACCGGAGAGGAGGACCTGAGAGAAAGGCGAGTAGGACCCGGGAGGAAGACAAGCAGGACCAGGGAGACCGGAGAGGAGGACCCGAGATATAGGTGAGTAGGACCCAGGAGACAGACGGGCAGGACCAGGGAGACCAGAGAGGAGGACCTGAGAGACAGGCGAGTAGGACCAGGGAGACAGGCGGGTAGGACCTGATAGGCAGGCGAGTAGGACCAGGGAGACCAGAGAGGAGGACCTGAGAGACAGGCCAGTAGGACCAGGGAGACAGGCGGGTAGGACCAGGGAGACAGGCGAGTAGGACCAGGGAGACAGGCGGGTAGGACCTGATAGGTAGGCGAGTAGGACCAGGGAGACTGGCGGGTAGGACCAAGGAGACAGGCGAGTAGGACCAGGGAGACAGGCGGGTAGGACCTGATAGGCAGGCGAGTAGGACCTGGGAGACAGGCGAGCTTCATGGTTTCATGGCCACATGTGGTTACTAAATGGCTGATTTTAAAGAAAAGGTCAACAGTTTCTGCAGTTGAAGGGAAAGTATTCTTATGAGCTCATACTACAACAGGAGATACTTCTGTTCTCTACAGCTGCTTCATATTCGAGTATACCTAGTTACTCAGGTCACACCTTTAAGCAAAACCACCCACACTTCTCACCACTGTATCCAGCTGGGCATTTTCAGGACAGCATGGGTATTAGTGCGAAACCACCAGCCACCCGCTGGGGCCTCCGGCACCTCTTCTGGTGTGTAGTGCGGAGGGGCGGAAAAAAACCTATGGCTCAGTGTGCTGAGATTTCCAGCTGTGGAAATCTAATATGCCAAAAGGCTCATTTTGTTCGGTCACTTATGGTTAAGGTTAGGGCTGGGTACGGGTTAAGGTCCTCATTGTTGGGATTAGGGTTTTGCCCATAGAAATGAAAGGATGGACCCCAAAAAGATATAAATACAAACCTGTGTGTGTGTGTGTGTGTGTGTGTGTGTGTGTGTGTTTGCGTGTACAGAAGCATACATGAAACCAAAGGCTCATTATCATTTTGAAATGCACCACAGTCAGGCCAAACTCCATGTGAGTCAGCTCTATGCTGTTTCTTTAAAATCCAGCATAAGAGCAATGAATTCTCCTCTTCCATAAAACTCTGTTATCGACCTGATCGCTGATATCTCAGCCGCATTCAGAGGGGCGGGGCCTGCAAGACCCCCCCCCCAGCCCCACCAGGCTCACGTCACAGCGTGGCCTAATTTACCGTGAGAAGGCTGCTCCCGATGCGGGCAAATTTCTCACTCATTAAAAACTGATCTCTACTCAGACATCTAATTGGTTTCCTCTTCTGGAAGCTGAACGTCAGGGAAAGAATGTTCTGGAATGTGTAACATGGGGGCACCCGACCGCCGTTAAGCTTCCACACTTGCAGTGCGCTTTGCAGGCTGTTCTGACTAGACCTGGCACTCATTACCTGGAGGACGAAGGAAGAGAAACATCATTTTCCCTTCGCGGGTGATAATGAAAAATGAAAAAAGCTTATTTCTAGAAATACTTTTAGCCAGCCTGTTAAGAATAGGTTGCCTTTGTCGATTTGTACAGGGTAGGTTCGACCACCAGTGGCTGTAACGTCACAATGTCACAAAGTGAAATGGTGTGTCTTTATCAATTATACCAATAATCCATTAATCGAGTTTTCCGAGTAATGGTGTCAGCTCTGCTATGGGCCTGTCTGTGGCCTCCCCACCAGCTTCTATAGCGTTATCATCCCTTTGGACCAAAGGCCTTTTCATATTTCTCTAGATGCCTCTGTGCGGATGTGCCCACGCAAACGTTTATGACAAAAATGATGTAAACGATTCTCTGCGTGCGAAAGCCGGCAGCATTTTTGTGTCTGTGCAGCCACCAACAGCACAGGTCCTCACCCACTGCGCTTGTTTGTCACGGCCACAAAAACACAAACATGGACGTTTATGAAGAACATCCATGCGTTAAGGTTTGGTGTTCTGGGCATTTGTATGACCTGGCTTGTTTAAGTTACAAAGATTCAAAAATTGACATCCACTAAGTAATTTGTAAAGTAAATTTATAAAGGAATTGCACTTGATCCAGACTCCATTGCTGTACTTTTATGAGTATCTGTTCTTATGTGTCAGGTGGTTCAAACTGTGTAACTGTTTCAAACAAATACACTTCGCAATTGTGTGATAACTGTTTAAGATATTTTGGTTTCACAAATTTATAATTAGATACCTGGTTACATAACACAGCAGGGTCACCGAGTACTGAGGCACACTGAGTACGTCAAAGTCAAAGTCACCAACGCTCCTTCGACTCAATAACTGAGCTCCAAACTTCCTCTGGCAGTAACCTCAGCACAAAAACTCCATACTGGGAGCTTCATGGAATGGCCTTCCATGGCTGAGCAGCTGCATGCAGCCCTCACATCACCAAGTACAATACCAAGCGTCGGATGCAGTGTGTAAAGCACACCGCCACTGGACTATGGAGCAGTGGAAACATGTTCTATGGAGTGATGAATCACGCTTCTCTGTCTGGCAGTCAGATGGATGAGTCTGGGTTTGGCAGATGCATGGGGAACATTACCTGCTTGACTACACTGTGCCAACTGTAAAGATTGGTGGGCAAGGCCCCTTAGTTCCAGTGAAGGGAATGCTTCAACATACCAAGACATTTTGGACAGTTTTATGCTTCCAACTTTGTGGGGACAGTTGCCCCCTTTTCTGTTCCAGCAAGTCCATAAAGACATGGTTGGGTGACTTTGGTGTGGAAGAACTTGAGTGACCCACATAGAGCCCTGACCTCAACTCCATCAGACACCTTCTTCTGGATAAATGGGCAAAAATTCCCAAGACACACTGCAAAATCTAGTGGAAAGCCTCCTCAGAAGAGTGGCAGCTATTATAGCTGCAAAGGGGGGACCAACGTCATACTGATGCCTGTGGATTTAGAATGGGATGTCATAGAAGTTCCTGTGGGTTTAACGGCCAGGTATCCCATTACTTTTGTCCATGTTGTGTGTTTCAGATGTAGAAGTGACATGTTTCAATTTATTCCACAAGAATAACAGATTGTATAACTGTCTCAAAGTCTAATGCTATTTTGTCAACAAATGTAAGAAATCCTCTTCGTATTGGTGTTTCTTGCCATAGCCGTGTCCCTTGACATGTTGGGAAAAAAAAGTCATTAAATTGTGTCGAGCACTCAGTGTAACATGGCACAGAGGTTCAGTGATTAGCACTGTTGCCTCACCACACCACTGGGACAAGGGTTTGAGTCTCTGTCATGGCTCCATGTGTGTGGAGTTTGCATGTTCTCCCCGTACCGTCATCGGGTTTCCCCCAGGCACCCTGGATTCCCCCCCCCCCACGGTCCAAAAACATGCAGAGGTTACCTGGAGTTACCAAAATGCTCAAATATGTGCATGTGTGAGTGACAGGTGTGTGAGTGTGCCCCGTGATTGGTTGGTACCCTATCCTGGGTTATTCCCTGCCTTTTGCCCATAGCCCCAGTGGCTCTGAATAGGACAAGCGATAACAGAAAATGGATGGATGCAGTTAATGCAACACGTGTGACTCTACTTGAATGCAGCCTCTGGTAGATTTCCTCAGTCTAAGTCGCTGCTGTAGCCTGTTGTGAATAACCTGATGTTAAAATGGGTAAAATGATCGCCGGCCACCCTCATCCTAGTTCCTGGTCCTTAAAAGTGATGTAATACCTTACATTTATCCGCATCTGTTGGTGTGGCCACATGGAACATAATATCATGGGAAGGTCACACACACAACCAAACAGTACGACCTCATACCTGCAGGAATTCATTCAGTTCAACCTGCCCATTTTTGTTCAGGTCGACTTCGTTAAGAATTTCGTGCAGCATGTTCTCGCAAATCTGGATGCTGATGCTCTGGGGAGAGGAAGTGAGGTACTGTTACGCACAGACTTCTGGGAAATGCAGTCAAAGACAATACTGTTTCTTATGTGCTTGTTATATTTAGATATCATACCACATAATGAGGTCATTGTCACAGTGGTTTTATCTATTTGAGATCAGAGCTCCTCAGATGAGCCCCATAGCAAGCCTCCAGCTCAATTAAAGCTGACTGACCGACACGCGGGACCCCAGGATGAGTCTGGCCCAGCGCAGGGAACGGATGGCACAAGATGGAGTCATCAGCCTGGAGTGAGCTTGGCTGTGTCAACAGCCCGGCGCTCGTGTTGTCTGGCTTCCTACACCGGGAAGCGGGATAATCCCACGCACGCCCGGCACCGAAGGGCTCGATGGCCCTTAAGCTCAGCTGTTTGTGTGCATTATCACCAAGTAATCCCAACCCCCTCCGGGACCCTCGGCGGGGAGGGAGAAACCCGCTGTCATGGTTACTGTGCTCCGCCGTCCTCGGCTGCCGGGCTGCTACGAGAAGGTGAGAAGGAGAGGACTCTCAAGGAGCTCCTCTAGTAAGCATCCTCTAGTAACCATCTACTAGTAAGCATCCTCTAGTAAGCATCCTCTAGTAACCATCTTCTAGTAAGCATCCTCTAGTAACCATCCTCTAGTAACCATTTTCTAGTAACCATCCTCTAGTAACCATCTACTAGTAACCATCTTCTAGTAACCATCCTCTAGTAAGCATCCTCTAGTAACCATCTACTAGTAACCATCCTCTAGTAACCATCTTCTAGTAAGCATCCTCTAGTAACCATCCTCTAGTAACCATCTTCTAGTAACCATCTTCTAGTAAGCATCCTCTAGTAAGCATCCTCTAGTAACCATCCACTAGTAACCATCCTCTAGTAACCATCCTCTAGTAACCATCTTCTAGTAACCATCCTCTAGTAACCATCCTCTAATAACCATCTACTAGTAACCATCCTCTAGTAAGCATCCTCTAGTAACCATCTACTAGTAACCATCCTCTAGTAACCATCAACTAGTAACCATCCTCTAGTAACCATCCTCTAGTAACCATCTACTAGTAACCATCCTCTAGTAAGCATCCTCTAGTAAGCATCCTCTAGTGACCATCCTCTAGTAACCATCCAGAAGCTTCCTCAGTAAAAAACAGAGACCAAGGGGGAAGAAAACTCACCTCCAGGACCTGCTGGACATCCACAGTGGTGATAAACCCCTTACTTCCTTTGTCAAACTTGTGGAACCTTTTCTTGTACCTTCAGATCACGAAGAAAGTTTGATATCATCAATGAAGTCGAGTTAACACGTCCAGAGGACCATCTCAACCCTCCAAGCCCCACCCACCGTTCAACCTCGTCGGGTGTGAGGCTGATCTCAGATGTGTTGGTCAGCTGCTCCCACCGAGCCTTGTAGCCCATCTCCTGGTACAGGAATTCTCTGGCAGCTTCCAGCTCTTTCTAAGGGGGGGGTGGGAGTAGAGTCCAGAAGCACAACAATATGCAGGGTGCAACAACTGGTCATTCATTGGATTAACACCTTCAAGGGCCATGATCAATGGCTTCATATCTCAAGCTATTCTAAATTGAATTCCTGTAAATATTTCACTCAGCTGTTCATGTAAACCTGTTATCTGTTACTGTTTATTAATGCACACTGTGTACGTCATATTCAAATATTTAAATCAAAACTTGAAATTACTTTAGTAAGGGAGCAGTATATTAGTATTCAGGTCAGATAAATCTCTAAGGTTCAACAGAAGGACCCATCCTGGGAGGCGTGTACACCCATGCTTACGAAGAGATCTGCGCTTGGGGAAGGTTTGATTACCCCCAAGCGATAAGCCCACCAGGAGAATCAGGGAAAGGCGGAGACCCATCCAGAGCCTGACTAACGGGAATCAGAAGCCAGTACGGTGGCTTCAGGCAGCTACGTGGTTATTTATAGAGGGGAATTTGCCAGACAGGAAGTCCACCATAGACAGAAAAGTAAGAATAGGCTGCCCCCACCGCATGGATTCTCAGAGCTGCAGGGCCTTTTGTTCCAAGCACAATGCAACGGACGTGTAAACTGCCCCCTTAAAGCAACAATTCATTTAAAAGTCTATTCAACAGTTAGGCTCCTAACATAGAGTAGCTTCTTCCCCGTTTCCTAGACAGCGAGCTTGTTCCAGTCAGTGTGGGGTCACTCAGCGCTCTGTGCCATCTTACGGGGATCCCATCTCGAGGTCTGGCGTAAAGGTCCCACTAAATGTTTGTACATGGGTGACCTCATTAAAAACATGGTAAATGGATACTGTGGTTGGCGTGGGGCAGACGGTGAGCCAGCAGTACCTGCTTCTTCTGCTCGTTCCAGCCAAGCTGCTTCCCCATGATGTCCACGACGCGGGGCAGGGCCTGCTCGGCCGCCTGCACATTCAGGAAGCCCAGGCGCGTACGGCGGGCGATGACGTCGATGGCCGTGCAGGCGTACTGCTGCACCGCATAGTGGACCTGGGCAGCCGGAAGGTGTCCCGGACCTTAATGTTCACTGCTAACGCCGTGGGGATAAGTGGGGCTCGCGGCGTTTGCGGAAGCGTGGTGCGGCAGGCGCCTACCTCGCTCTCGATGTAGGGGAACTCCGAAACGAGTCGCTTGCCCACAATGGGCCACCTCTGCCCGGTGACCCGGGCAATTTTCGCCACCTCGAAGGCCTTTCCTCCGTATGTTGAGGCGAGGTGCTTGGCAACCTGGGATTGGACAGTATGTGCAGCTGAAAGCAGAGCCTGGGTGGGGGTGGGGGCGGGGGGGGGGGGGGCATTTCGT
>JAODUD010000035.1:20710154-20724435 GCA_026784285.1 Stomatorhinus walkeri | reverse complement strand
GTGTGTGTGTGTGTGTGTCTGAATGGATGGAGAAGAAGCCTCCGATCGGAGGTCCCCTCGTCCGCCCCTGCCGGTTCTCCTTTGGTACCGAACCACAGATTTAAATATCAGAAGAAAAAGCAGAAATGTCGTGGACAATTAAAAGTGACATCGGCTTGAGTGGAGCACCGAGGTGGGGGTGGGGGGCCACGGTGAGTAGGCAGGGAGGCTGGCGTTGCCCACAGCTTCAAACCTGCTCCTCCACCAGGATGCTGGCCCAGGTCAACGAGAACATGCCAAACATCTACGTCTGGTTTGATTTTAAGGGTCAGCTTTGTCCACCCTCTTGGTGTTTCTATGTTCTAACACAGGTGACAGATGATCCTGGGCTTACGAGTAGACTGGCAGCATGATGGGTAGAGGAGCAGACAAGTGAGGAGCTATCTCCAGCAGGTTGGCACGTTCATGGAGGGCCTCCTTCACCATCAGGTACTGGAAGACAAATGGGAAACATGATTGATGCCTGTTAAATGCGAGGAAGTGAGTCATGGCTGGATTGCATCTTTGCAGCATCTGTAAAACCACTACAATCAGTACCTCAGTCCTTAGACCAGATCCCACCATGCTGGTGCTATTGATAATTTCTTACATTCAAAGATGTTGACTACAGTTAAATCTCTCCCTGACATTCACACCAGGTATCTCAGCCCTAAATAATCACTACGGTGGAGTCAATCCTCAAATCATTCTTCAATTAAGGTGGACGTGTGTGCAAGCTGCACTGCATCAGCTACCCACCACACACATGACGGCAGGCAGGATTACCCCGAAAAGCTCATTTAGGGGCCACACAGATATTCAACAGGTTTTGTGGAATTTCAAAAATAGCAGCTTGATACTGATAGGTCAAAAAAATACCAACACAGTTTGGTGACACAGAGACCCATAAAATGAAGCGCTCTGCATTTTCAAATATTCTGTTACTTAGGTGATAATTATTGTGAGAATGTAGCGATTCAATAGCAGCTTCTGTTATTCTTTTAATATTCTATAAATTGATTGCAGATGTTCGGTTATTGGGAGTTATTTATTTACTGCCACAGTCATCATTTGATTCATGCCATGGTTACCACCTAATCCATTTCAGCCAGGACAGGATTTGTAAACTACTATTTCAGTCAAAAGGCCCTCGTATGTTTCCCAGAAGCTCCCAGAGGCAACTATCATAGTTGGAACTGTTCAGTTGCATAGTCCAATTACGTAACTTTAGCAAATATACTTTTGGGAAATGCACCCCTGAATTCCACTTGAGGCGAGCGCTGAGTTCTTGCTGTGTGCTGATTGGTCAGTCTCCTCTAGTCATGCACGTGTCACTAATGCTAATGTGAAACAGCTGGATGAGTCTGTCAATGAAGGAAACAAACCAGTGAAGGCACAAGAAGAATTGAACTGTTTTAGCCGAGCACAGGAGCGTGTTGAGTTTTAACGTAACGTAAAGTCACTCAAAGTGTCCTCCCTGACATGGATTATGTGGTAGCCTTCCATACAGACACAAGACAGCCATCGGATGGCTGAGTGCTGATTAGAGGATGGACAGACTTAACAAAATCACATCTTACAGGAGCAATAAAGTGCAGCTGATTCCCTCCCTCGGTGACAAGGCCAGTTTCCTCCACAGCGAGGGGCTGCTGGACACAATCAGCCAATGGCGTGGCCCAAGCCCACAGTGTGTTGGGGGCTACAGGCCTCTCATTTGCTCAAAGAAGGCCTGCTAGCTGACCCAGCAACTCAAAGAAGGCTTGCTAGCTGACCCAGCAACTCAAAGAAGGCCTGCTAGCTGACCCAGCAACTCAAAGGCCTCCATAGAAAGTAATAGTTGTCCTCAAAGAGCAATTGTTTCCTTCTTCTCATAACCACTGAACTTCATTAGTCGAAGAACTGATATTTCAAATTGTGCATCATTCTACGAACAGCAATTTCTGGAACCGTCTAACATAACAAGCTTGGCCCTCAAGAACTTCCAATTGTCTACTGCCTGCAGCGTGATCCTATTGGTTAATCATGTCACATGTTGGCTTGTTCTGGCCCAAAAGCTCATACTTTACTGCGGAGCTGCTGACAATGCAGCCCAACGTTCTGCAAATACAGTAATTGGCCTCCCCTGCATCTCACCTTTAAGACCCAGACAGTGTCCATATAGCTGGAGGAAACAAGCCGTGAAAAACAGGGGGCTACAGTAATGAGATGCCCCAGGAACGGTGAAATATAACAGAAAATTGTGACATTTTAAGCTGCAGGTTGCCAAGAAAAGACCATTTGGTTTTCCTTAGCAATATGCAGACAAAAAGAAGGATGGACTTGATGCATGCGGCGTTAAACCGTAATTCTCCAGATTCATCTCCACACCCTGTCCTCTGGCACAGAAGCCCCCCTCTACCTGCAAGTCACAGAACTTCCAACAACTTGTGGAAATCCTTGAGAAGCACTATGGGTGTGTGTGTGTGTCTGTGTGTGTGTGTGTGGGTGGCTGTGACGGAGGCAAGACCTTCTTTGGAAGAAAAATGAGAGCAGGGAGAAAATAAAGCAATATGACCAGACGGAGCAGGAATTCCACACATCAGTGTCAGCCACACAGGAAAAATGGTGCATTTACCTGTTCGTAATCGAGTTTCATGATGGCTTTCTGGAGGTACCTGACTCCCCCGTGGATAAGCTTGGTGCTGCGGCTGCTGGTCCCGGATGAGAAATCGCTGCGCTCCACCAGGGCCGTTTTAAGATCTGGGGGGGGTGGGGGGGGGCAATCAGGCGGACGGATCAGCAACAGGCTGATGTTTGGGGGCCTCAATGCACGCGGCAGCGATTGGCCCTATTATGGATCCCCGACTCCCATAACATCAGGCATAAAGACATGCATAATGCATTGGGGGACCTCATGCTGTCTTTTAAGAAAAGACTGATTATCTGCGCGACAAAAGACAAAACTCCAGCAAAGGCAATATCTCAAAAATATCGCAGTTCCCCAGCAATTCCCCCGTTCTAGATTTTCCCAGACTCATATGAAACAGACACACAGGAAGCCTGTGATTTACATTATATATGCAAGACTTGGGAACAAATATGTTATAAGTCTACATTATAAGTGTATGAAACTACAGGGCAGTTCTGAAGTATTTTTCCCACAAAAAAAAAACAAATCAAACTCAAAACAAGGCAAAGAACATGGAAAATGACCCTCCCAAAGCAGAGCTTTTGTGCCAGTTTTGTAGGATGTATTAATTTCATGTCATTTAATGCCACAAAATATGGCAAACAGGACAGAACATAGTGTCAGAAGTGGCCAGCTAATTTTCCTTGATATCCAGTCTACACCAACTGTGTCAAAAGACAAACAAAAGGTACAGGCGGGGCAGTTATGCAGAAATGAATATGTACTGAGGACAAATGTTCTGTTGACAAAACCATAGACGGTTACAGGCCAAGGAGAAGCCAAGCTGAAGGTCAAAGGCGTGTCGGGTCGAGTAACCGAGGAGCTCAGCCAACGCCGGCGGTAAGCTTACTCCGCGTGACAGCGTCCAAGGCGCAGCCCGAGCCGGTGGCCCCTCCCCCGACGATGAGGACGTCGAACTCCTCAGTGTTCTGCAGCGCTGCCAGCTGAGCCGCGCGGGACGGCAGCTCGTCCAGGCAGGGCAGGTCTACCTGCTCCGCAGCCTGTACGCGCGCCAGTCGATCCTGGGCCATTAGAGTAGACAAGACCGCCCCCGAGATCATTAACGTACGTCATTCCAGAACTCTCCATAGTTCACAAGGCAGATTTAAAAAACCCCAAATCATGCATTATCTGTGGGGTAATAAAATGACCCAAACACCCAAATAAACACAAATATAAATTACATGCAAATTCATTATAGACCCATCATGCAGTGCTTTTCATGCAGATTCATTCAAAATAGCCCCCCCCATGCTGCATGCTTGTTTATCCTGAATGATCATCTGCACAGTTACGCTGCATAATGACTGTGTCAAACTGACACACACAGCTTTAATTCACACCTACAGAGCAAGATGCAGTATTATTGTCCAAACCGGGAAATACCACTGTATATCAGATAAATACCATAAATGAACAATTTTGCTTTTTAACAAAATAAAAATAAACATGCGATAAGGGATACTGGTCTTAACAGCCACCCCATAAAAAAGGACCGGCAATAGCCTTTACAACCCTGTACATCAATTAACAAATTGCTTAAGAAAATAAGTGCATAAACTGGCATGACAGGTAAATGAAGGATGAGTCTGTTACAGGCCGGATACAAAGGGAGGATTCTACGCCAATTAGAGAACATGGGAGAAACCTGTTAAAATGTGAACAATAATGAAATCATCTAGTATTTAACATTCAGTCTGAATGATACCCCCCCCCCCCCCACCACCCGCATCTTCTCCAAGCTGGCACTCCATTAGACTTGCAAATTTATGAATGGAACCTATTAGCAATTTAAACTGTAGTCACAAACAAGATTTAATAATTAGTGTCTGTTTCTAAGGATGTGCAAATTTAAACTGCGGGCAACTGGGACCAGGGCCGGCCTCGTTATCAGGTTAACGAGAATGTAAGACTGTTACGGCCAATGTCGGGCATCCGGTAAGGCATTCCCCGTGTGTCCGACGTGCTGCGACAGACAAACAGACATGCAGCTGATATTGCAATGTTAGCGATGCCGGCGACACTGTACAGTTAAACGCTTATGTACTGCATGCATGGCTACCATAAATTTACTGGAGACACTGCTTACCAGCTGAAGCTTCCGGCAGATGATGCATTAATAAAACAAGGAAAGGGAAACAAAGACTGACATTAATACATAGCCCCCCCTTTTCTTTCTGAAAGGTCAGTTCTGGACAGTGGTGTCTCAAGCGACGAAGCCGTATTAGCTGTGACTATATACAACATGGCACGAAACGGGATTTCAAGCGGGACCAACTTTTTTATTATTTAGGTCATTTTGAAATATAAAACAGGTTTAAAGAGAATTTTCATATTATTAGTCATTAATGAAGTATTTCCACCATTGTGCTTCTTTGTATGCTACAACAAATGGTGTCTTTCTTTGTCTATACAGGAAGGTCTATGTGCGCCCAGGTTTATCTGTAGAAAGCATGTCTTTGGGCATTTTTTGGTTTGTCTTTTTGGCCTGCCTTTCTGCTTAATTGAGTAGAAGATCAAACAAAATATCGCCATAGTAACCATATTCCAACATGCTATTATACATCCATTCTGAGGGTTTCTTTCAAGTACTGATTCTAATGAAGCATTATTATTATTATTATTATTATTATTATTATAGAGAAAATGGCTTTCAATGGATCTGAATTAACTACAGAAATGGGAAATCTATTAATCTTCTGTGGTTTTCATTTGTGAAAGACTAACTCCTTATTAGTCCACTTGATCAGATCCATCTTGTTGTCCTTAATGCTTAAAAAGAGAGCGAGAGAGAGAGAGCGAAAGAGAGAGAGAGAGAGAGAGAGAGAGAGAGAGAGAGACATTCTAGCCTTACATTTTTAATGTTAATTTAAGGAGGAATGAGGAAAATTGTTTCCATGGCATGTAGAAATGCAATGCAGGCAAAAAGTTCTGCTTAAATGTTCTGGGTAAATTGATCATTAAACTGTGGCAATACATTCAGTGAATTAGGGAACTGTGAATTCCACACTAACTATCCGGTGCACGCACGTCGGGCTGTTTTTCCGTCAGGCAGACATGCACTGACAGCGTGAGATGCTTCTAGAGGGGCCACTGACACGCCAGGAGGCTGAGAGAGGACCCCTGTGATTGGCTGAGTGAACAGGAAGAGGCCAGCTGACCTGACAAGGCAGTATCCTTAACCATTTTTGTAACAGCTGCCAAACAATAAACTCATCAGACCTACTGTTCTTCATCTTCTGGCTAAGGTAAAGGCCATTTTCTCTGAGGACAGAGATAAACAAACTGGGTGCTTAATGGCCGCTGTGTTTCTCTGAGGCTGCGTGCGGTTCTCATGGTGATTTCAGGTGCTTTCCTGGAGCTTACGGTACAAGGAGAGCGCTAAGAGTGGGATTTAAGAGCAGCTTATTTCTTATTTCACATAAACACAAAGATCTCCTGTGGCCATTAGGCAGTATGGTTGACATGCACAGAAAAACAACGTAATATTTTCCAGTCTAAGTGCCGCAGAAGTGCATTCCAAAGTCATGACCAGACACGATCGGGAGAGCATGCACGGCAGGCACCTGGCCAGCAAGGTGCTCACATGTCAGGGTGTGTCGCAGGGGTAGGATTTAATGCAAAATGGCCGACTCATTGGGAGGATCCACTGGGCGGAGAACCAGCTCAGTCCAAATCCGCTCTCTTTGCCAGCACCAAATATAGATGGGCGTTTTTTTTTAAATGACTTATCTATCTAAATGCACACTCTCATGACTAGAGGAGGCAGACAAATTCAGATGGTTGAGGGACAGTCGTACAGCCGACGAGTCAACTTACAACCCCATCACAGCTAGAAAAGCGTAAACTCAGGGCGTCGCTTTCGCGAATGCAGCCGAACGTTTGACTGTAACATGTATTCTCTGTTAGATGCGACTGATCAATCAAGGACAATATATATGATTTTTAACAGAACATAAACCACACAATATAACAGAAGAGGAAAAAACACTTCTAAAAAGATTTTTTTTTTAAAAACTGCTGTAGTGCACACGGTGTGCTGTACGATACAGAGCTAGTTCTTCTGTGGCATTACAGTATTGGAATAGGAGTCGTATCTGTGACAGAAACAGTGATGGGGGTGCGCGACAACCCGCTGGGGTCTAAAAACACAGCAAATCCTTAACCTTTTCTCTCCCCATCTGTCTTCACTGAACCCGCTAACACGTGCCCCACGCTGCCCTCGCCGCGTAATAATTACGCAGTGAAATTCCGCGATGGCGGACGCGCTGACATTTCAGCCGCTCACCTGCTTCCTCCTGTACTGTGACAGCTGTGACAAGCTGAAGGCGGCAGTCAGGACCCCACCCCCGATGAGGGCCGTCCGCCGCACCGCCTTTCGGAAGGCCATGTCTTCTCCTGCGGAGAAAAGAGGGAACCGCTCTTCTGATGAAGGAACGAGAAGCAGTTTCCTGGGTGCAGATAATACAATGCAGTTATACATAGTTATATATTAAAAATCCACCTTTCCTGACAGATAGCATGTTCTGAATCATACATGCAGAATTATGCACACATCCATCAGATTTTTATAAATGATTACCCAGTACAAGAACATTCCAGGTAGCAAAAGCCACAAGGTAAGATCCTGAAAATCCATCGTATGACAAACACTCATTTAAAACTGTCACTAAGCAGATGTCACCAGGAGTGACTTGAGAATTTCTGTACACAAGAAAGTTTTGAACCAGTTTGAACCAAGTCACACACAGTTTGGGCTTTTTGGACCCCGCAGTGAGGGGCTGCCCATCCTGCAACTGGGTGCCTCTTTTACTCACTGGAGTGACCAAAGAGAGAACTAATAAGAAACAAAGTCTAAGTGCAAAATACCAAAGGAAAGTTGTCCATCTAGCAGTGCAAAGCTAACCATTTCAAAATGGAGGTCAACAACTGTAACCAGTAAGGGTCAGTGTTACAGGTAGGCAAGCAGAGATGTTCTCAGAAGTGAAGATGTTGCTTGAAGGTTGTGAGGGACCGGATGGAGGTGTGTAGCTTGGCGTTTCCCAGTCCGGTCCTCGGGGAGCCACAGTCTCGGAGCTCCCTGCCAGGCAGTCGACACGGGGAACCACGTGGACTGCCTGTGGGTCCTTGAGGACCAGACTGGAAAACAGTGGTGTAGCTCATTCTGTGGGATTACACAGAAGAACAAATGTGGAAGAACATGCAGGCTCCACGGCCAAAGTGGGGAATCAAACCGCAACCCTGGAGGTTTGAGGCTCTGTTTATGTCTGAATTTTTCTGTGCATGTACGGCGAAGACGCCTTGCTCCATATGCAGTATTGGTGTCTTATTGTGATACGACAGATTAAAACCAGGACAATAATTATCATTCTGCAAATATCGATATTTGATGAAAATGTGCCGTTCATCGTTATTGTGCATATCAAAAAACAGTAACGCAAGTTAGCTACAAAGTGGACGTGTGAATCTGCGCTCTCGGGGGCAGACACAGTTGCACTCTATTCATGTGTCTCTTGCGTGGAGAATCTGCACGGATGGAAGATGGGAATCACACTGTCCACCTCTAGTTAAAAAGCATGCGGCAGAAGTGAGATATTGTGTTATTTTGAACAGTTGGGATGAATCTGCAGACCCGAAAACCGCAGTACGCAAACGCTGCTGTAAGGGGACATCATGTCTAACCTGGAGAAGCAGCGGTGCCATGATTTATATATGGAGGTTAAAGGTCATGCATAATAAAACATACATAGTGATGTGATTTAGGACTCATTATGTTTCATGTTTCTGTTTATAATCAAGTTTTGCCTACATAGATATTTGATGAAAATGTGCTGTTCATCGTTATAGCACATATCAGCTTAAAGCATAGGGCAGGCGATTAGAACGTTTATATACGAAGACCGGTCTTACAGTGCACAGAGAAATGTATAATTACCATTTAAATGTTTATAAGGGTGCTTTGTCTGCTGCTAAATATGCTTATTTTTCTAATCAAATTAGTTCAGCCTCTGGGGATCCTAGTACATTATTCTCCACAGTCAGAAAAGCTCTCGCGCCACCTGACATTTTACCCACAAGGTTTTATTCTTCAGCACAATGTAACGCTGTCAATGAGTTTTTTTACTGCTAAGGTTGACCATACTCATTTAAAGCTTATTTCTGTTGCAAATATGAATACGACTCTGTATGCTTCTGATAATGTATTCACTAACCCTGTATCTCGATTTTCATCCTTTGAGCTTCCTACTGTTTCAAAAATCTCTACTTTTATTTACAAATTAAAAGCTATAACTTGTTTGTTTGATCCTATTCCCACTCGCCTGGTAAAAGCCAGCTTTTCCATCTCTCTCTACTTCAATTACTGACATCATACACTCCTCTCTGTCTTCTGACATTTTTCCTCGACCTCTTAAAACTGCTGCTGTAACCCCAGCCCTAAAAAAGCCCGGCGCTGATCCTCACAACATGACAAAAATTCCTACCTATTTCCAACTTACCGTTCTTAGCAAAGGTTCTGGAGAAAATAGCAGCTGCACAACTTCACACTCATCTTAATAATAATAAAGTTTTTGAACAATTTCAGTCTGCCTATCATCTGTCTCATAGCACTGAAACTATGATTAAAATCACCAATGATTTATTAATGGCCGCTGATTCACGGCTTCTCACTATCTCAGTGCTATTAGATTTAAGTGTGGCTTTTGACACCATCGCTCACAGTATTTTGTTGCAAAGACTGACCTCTATAGGCATCACAGACGTTGCTTTAATTTGGTTTAACTCTTATCTTTCTGACAGGTCTCAGTTTGTACAACTTAAGTCTTTCAGACCTCAGACCACTGCAGTGACTAAGGGTGTCCCACAAGGCTCTGTCCTGGGGCCTCTTCTATTTATTATCTACCTGTTACCGTTTGGTGGTATTTTTAGGAAATATGGCATACAGTTTCACTGCTATGCAGATTATACCCAACTCTTCCTCTCTACAAAGCCTAATAACACTATTCCACCTTCTTCCCTTCAAGAGTGTTTGTCCGAGATTAAAATTTGGTTTGATAGAAATTTTCTTCAACTGAATAAGGGTAAAACCGAGGCTCTCCTAGTTGCCTCTAAGTCAACCTTGGCCAATCTCAGTAACTTCTCTCTAGAAATCGACGGCACTGTAGTATCTCAATCTTCCCAGGTTAAGAGTTTGGGGGTTATTCTTGTCTTTTAGATTGCACATCAACAACATCTCTTGCTTATCTTTTTTTCATTTACGAAATATTAATCATTTACGCTCATTGAGTGTCATGAAAGGTGCCAGTAAATAAAATATATTATTATTATTATTATTATTACATGCCAGTTCATTTATATCCCTTTCTTCATTGACGAAAAGTAAATTAGGCTAAATGATGACAAGAACAAACACAAATATAAAATGTAAATGTTAGTATAATATCAATGAAGTTTAGTAACAGCTTAAAACACATTAATACCAAAATCTATGAAGTGAACGGAGGTTAATTAATCTATGCACATTTCTCTGATAATGTTAAAACTATATTATCGGATATTGCTGTGGGTTTAATTGATAAATACGCCTGTTTATTTCAAAGCAATATAACATTTAAATAGGAATGTTTTACAGTTTGAATTTGGTATAGATACTGAGGTATCAAAGTTGGTATGAGTAAGGAAGTTAGAATTTCAGTATCGACTCACGTCTAATGTCTAGTGATTCTGAGGTGCTGTTAAGTGTTCCTGTAATTGTGTAGCCAGAACAATGACGAGACAGGAAGTGAAATGAGGTACTACAGCTGGCACTCCTGTCGTGAAAATGTTACCGAGTTTCACTTTATGCCGTGACAAGACACGATTAGCACAGTGAAAGTGTTGCCCTCTAATCTCCACACAATGCATTCATCTCACCTGGCCTGGTTTCTCACCTGAGAGAAGCCCCGCCCTGCTCACAGTCCCTCCTCCCCCAGCTTTGTTTGTAGGCACAGCCAATCACAGAACATCACACAATGGAACACTGGCACAACATTACAGCAATATAAATTCGCATGCCGGGTGAACTTAAAAAGACTTAGTACCGTTATCATCCAGGGACAGTTTGACCACATTCCCCATGGAATCTCCGCAAACAGACTCAAACATACCCTACAATAACAAATCATTAAGACCGCGCTATTTTATTTCCAAACCGCAGAATGATTGACTTACTTCAAACCAATAACAACAGTGTAGAGAATGAATTTGTGAAATCGATCAATTCTGCTATGTCAATTATAATAATAAATAGCTTAGACTACTTTGGCTAATTTCCATGGTAATAAATTTACTTTAATATGCCCTAATATTATATAAATTATCCCAATGGTGGACTTGACCAGCATTAATCGAAAAGTTTCCACTGCTCTGACACAACCTTCACGAGTTTGACTTGGTTCATTTATAAACTGTAAACCTACTGGATTATATACAGAAAAGTTCAGATATATTTCCAGATAAGAAACCTACTGAATTATTACTAACGCCTGCACCAATTACGGTCTGTGTTGCATTACTGCAGTTCATGAATATTCATGAGCGCCTGACATGTGCGCGGCCGTGGACGCAAAGTCGCGTCCACGTTTTTTGTACAGAGATGGTTCCTCTTCAGTGCAGAACCGTCCTCTTCCTATCCCAGACATGCTAGTTATTCCTCCCTAACAGTGCAATACGTGAAGGTGTGTTAAAATGACAAACTGCTCTCAGGCTCTGAAGTGCAGCCGTTAAATTGACACTGGTACGCTGATATTTTAAGCTTGGAAGCAGGGCTCTGTAGATGGAAAGAAGGGGCAATGCCTTTGAGGAGAGA
The DNA here is from genome assembly GCA_026784285.1 of Stomatorhinus walkeri. NCBI lineage: Eukaryota > Metazoa > Chordata > Actinopteri > Osteoglossiformes > Mormyridae > Stomatorhinus > Stomatorhinus walkeri. The sequence continues at coordinate 20,712,904 of JAODUD010000035.1, read as the reverse complement.
CTATAATTAAGATTTTCCAAATGAACTGGGTACGATAATTCCGCTGCAGCTGCGATTTCCATTTGTCCAAAATCACGTTATGCTGCTATTTGAACTGTTGACATTATTCCCTTTTGTTAAAAGGCTGTTTTGCACTGAAGCTGACCATTTGAATTGGCTTGATGTTTTAGCGCTCTCAGATACGCTATTTGACAGCCACCCAGGTTACTATCCGTTCATAAACCCCCGTGTAATAAACTACGCAATATCCCCCCATATTGATAGATAGAGACTTTCCACGCCCCCAACTATGCGCGAATATCCTCCGAGACTCAAAGATCAGCCCCATTCAACAGCAAATGAAATGTAGCAGAAGCGCAATTTTATAAGCAATCCTTAGCGTTGACTGGCATCGCCTTAGGACTCCTTAATGCCCCGCATGAATGTTGCACCGTGGGTTCGTGAGGAAAGTTGTTTCGTTTCACGGTGTACAGTAGGTTATACAGCTGATATCACAATAATGCTTTACCAGGCTGGACTTAAAATGCTTTTGTACGCCCGGAGGGGCCACTCCCGACCCCGCTTGCTTCACACCCTCCAGCACCAATAACCTCTTTTTGCAATCGGACAAAGCTCTACTCCACCAGGAAGCACCATCTACACTCACAAACTACAAAGCATATAACCTATAAGAGTATTAGAAGTCTGCCTACTTTCAATATCCGTTATTGGTAAAGTAATATCCCTTACATTTTCTTCAAGAAAGAGAAACTGAATTAAGTTTTTCATGAAATGCTTCAGTGTATCAGATCGTGCATAGACAGATATGCACAATATTTCTATATTACCTGCGACTTCCATCATTTACTACACTTGACATAACCCAGTAAAGTCGGGCTACATGCACTTAATTCGTAAATTCATTTAGGAATAGACGATTAGTTGATCGCATACGCATACGCATGGGGACTCCAAGTTCAAGACACGCCAAAGTTAGGTAACCAGTTACGTACAGTTTCCGCGATGGATGCATTTTTCTTGTTAAAATATACTTATTTTAAAAGTAATATTCGCCGACATCTACTGCAAATTACATTTCAAAATAGTTATACATACTGACTTACAGCTTTTATTTTTCTCGTTTAGCGCCGTAGTTTTGCCACTTCCCATTAATCCACTCAGATTACAACTGAACTAGCAGCGGGGAACACGGAAGTGGAGTCACGTGGTGCGAAGGCAGCCGGCTCGCTTTACGAAACAGGAATGTGGTCCAGCCGCGGGCAAGCAGCTGCGGTGAAGGCGCTGATCCAGTTAGATGCTTTAGTTAACCGTGCTCATAAACAATTTTATCCATCGTCTTTTAAAAGCAAACAGCATTTACTTCAATATTAATTTTTCCTTGGTAGAACATAATTTTACGACGTTACCTTTATAAGCGATCTACGTAATGAAGTTGCAAACGTTTATGGTTTCATCAATCACTAGTTTACGTTGAGTATTTATAACTATTAAGAGGGAACATATCCAATGAACACAATAACCAGTCTTAAAGCAGAGAATTCACATATTTACTACATTTCAGTAGACGGTAGGGAGCATAACAATTAATTTTGTTAAATTAGAGTATGTGTAATGTAAAAAATCAATGCGTTAAAGTGGGCCTATCTTTAAAAAATAAAATAAAATCCGCAGCTAAAGAAGGCACCGTGCATTACTATCAAGATGAAGCTCTATCCAACCTTAAATTATTAACCTTAATTGGCACCCATTTAACATCCAAAGTGCGAGGTGAGATTACTTAAAATAATTCAGGGACTGAATTAATTTTGGGCAAGAAATTGCCCCTCTCAAAATGTAACTTGGTAATCCTGCTCGGTAGACTGGTCTAGTCACATAGACCCATTTCCCATTTCAAGCCATATACTACTCTCTGCATAGCATAGCTCACGCTGGCCTCGATGAACTTCCTGCCAAATATAGACTGTTTATGAGTTAATGAGATTCTTCTCTAAATAAAGCACCTGATAGATGCATGCAGTTCTACTGTTTTTTGCTGTGAATAAAGGACAGGTGCTCAGAATCTCTCTGAAGGTTGGTATTTAATTAGGACACAAAAACACCATTAAATGCAAGTATATATACTTTCAGTACTATATAATGTACATCATACTGACATCAACATGGTGTGGAACTTAGGGAGCAGGACGACCCACGGGGAACTGAGCGGCTCGGGCCCCAACACTGATGCCATTCTGCAGACCCTGGGAACTGAGGGGCTCAGAGCCCCAACACTGATGCCATTCTGCAGACCCTGGGACAAGCGAGTATGTTTTGTAGAGTTTTCTCACAAGCCACGAGACTATATGTCTTAGTTATCCTGTTTAGTTTAGCAAACATATGCATATGCATATATCATTAAGTGGCACTGGGATTCATTAGGAGTCCCTTATGCTTGTTCCTGTGCTAACCAGCATGACTGGAGAAACCAAGCTATACCTGTCTTAGCATAGAAATGGACATCATTTCATCAGTTTAATTTACTGATGTAATTGTGCAATTTACTGACTTAATTAATTGTGTAATTCAAATGCTCATTTAATGTGAATATTGGGGAATTACGAGTTGTTTTTTTATACATAAAAGTATAGTTTAAAGATAGCGTAAATGATAATCCGTATACTGTTTTGCATGAATTTTCTGCATTTGTTTACACTATGGAAATGTTGGGGATTGACATTGAGGAAATGCAGTGCACACTGAATAAAGCAATA
>JAODUD010000035.1:20694560-20709097 GCA_026784285.1 Stomatorhinus walkeri | reverse complement strand
TCACCCTGCAGAGTACCCCCCCGACTGCCCTGTCCGCCTCCCATTAGCGCACACCTCACCCCACAGAGCACCCCGCCACCGACTGCCCTGTCCGCCTCCCATTAGCACACATCTCACCCTGCAGAGTGCCTCCCCAGACCCCCAGCTGCCCTGTCCGCCTCCCATTAGCACACATCTCGCCCCACAGAGCACCCCCCCCGACTGCCCTGTCTGCCTCCCATTAGCACACCTCAGCCTGCAGAGTGCCCCCCCCCCCAACAGAGCACCCCTCCACACCAGGTAAATCCTCTGCTGGTGAACATCTGGCATTGCACCAAGGTCATGTTGATAAACCACTGAGCCCAGGTCAGCTAACCGCCCCATTTTTAAATATGTTTATTATACTGTACATGAGGTTTAGATAAGTTTAGGAGGGCGTTTCAAACTGGTAGCCCTTCTATGGCTCAGTACCCGTGAACCAGCTCTGTTTCAAAAAGGTTGGTGACCCCCACTCTAGAGAAATCCCTAAGTACTAATATTTGTTGAAATTAGCAATTACTCCATGAGAGTATATAGTTGTCTTTTTACTGCTTCAGTGGATGCTGTTGATTCCTGTAAGAATTTACTCAATTACTCTTACAAGTCTTCTAAATCTACTATTACATTCTGCCATTTTAATACTGTGAGTTGTGAGCTACTGATATCTTTCCAACCTTCCTAAAATCTGTATTGTCCAGGACTGATTAGCTTTCTCCAAGTTACACTGCTGTAGGGATATGGAAAAGTAGTGCCACAAAACTAGACATACTATTCTCTTGATTCTAGCATATAACCCCAGAAGATAAAAAGAAAGAAAATAGTAAGTTACTTAATTATATTTTCTGATAACTTTTCTAAGCGCAGCAGTAGGTCAACTCTGCGCCCACAATGGACCGCGATAACTTTTTTTAATCAAGGCTGGCATTAAGCTATTGTTCCAAAAGTATCGGCTTAAAAATAACCCCATATATTTCTTTGTGTTTTTCATAAGCTATTAAATAACAGGCGCAAACCGATCACTTTTAAGATCACTTTGTAGTGTAATAATAACCGAGAAGAAGAAAAGGCCTGGCGTGGTTATTTTGGGGCGTCTCGTCATTGCCGGACTCCTTTGCGTCATGGACCATTCTGCGCTCCGCCGATTTCCCTCGAGGTTCCCCTACTACAATCGCCGCTGCTCCGCAGTTAACGACCCCCACCCTCTATCTAAACTTGTCAACTATGAAAACACCAGCGCCTGGGAAAACGATGGCAGTCACGTAAGTAGGGTGAGGACACACCCACCTGTCTAAGAAAGCTAAATAGGGAAACGTCTGACTTATTTTGTAGAAGGATGACGTACCATGAATTGTGCTTGGACAACTGGAACACTTCAACGATTGGTTTATTAGTGATCCTACAGAAATGAAAAGTCTATGTTGTTCTGTTCCAATTTATGTGATTGATTGATAGACAGACAGACTACTGAAAATCGCATTACTAAAAGTTCTTCGTATGACTTCGTATAATCTTTATATCACCCCTGTAAGAAACTGAACGTGTAATAAAATGGATATAGCCCGGGTTGATTCACCATTTCAAAAGCATCGGCTTCGTTTAATTTTTCTTCACTGATCTATTGTTCGTGTAAGTATGCATTTGTAGCTGTAGGTATAGAGCTTTTACCTGACTATATAGCGTTCTCTTCCAGTGCGAAGCGAAAACTAACTGACTCCGCTATAAAAGAGATTGGTGCCAGTAAGTGACGACGCAGATGACGTTTACATTTACACACATGGGCTGGGGTAGCCTGAACTCACATAAACAAAGGCACATTGGCAGGAGAGCTTAGTGCCTGCTCACTTCGCGGACAGAGCTGTGCGAAAGCCGTTCTTACTCTGTGACTTATTCGCTGTTGGTTTGGGGGCTTTATCTGCGCATGAGCTGGAGATCCAAGAACACAAGCTAACCTTTATGGATAAGCAACAACGATTCTCCTAATGAAAATATAAGGTAGTGGTGGAATTCATTTTATTTATGTCTTTCTGCTTGCATCCGCAGTTTTTCAGCATGACTTACTCATTAAACGTACGATCCACGTTGGCATTGGCTCATGGTTCTATTTTTTTATTAGCTGTCAAGTATTGCTGGAAAAGATAGGTCTGTTGTGCAACTTTGAAAGTACATTTAAGCATATTATACCACAGTTATTTATGTTAGAATTCGCTAACACCATTGAAATACATCTATTGCGATTCCTGTTAAGGATACTTGCCAAAGATGTTAAAGAACATGTTAATCTACCTGTTGATGTTTCGGCACACAAACTTTTTCTTATTGTTTTAAGGTTATTGCTGGCTACTTTTCAGAGGTATAACAGTTTTATGCACACTTTTTTGATATATTATAAGCAGCTGTTTGAATAATGGGTATGGACTGTAAACAACAAACACGAGAAGTTGTGCCTTCTTTGGAAAATCTTTTCTACTGGTGGAAGCGAATCTCGACTGACCATTTCGTATTTAAATACACTGCACAGTGCGTGCAGCGGTTGTGGAATTCAAGCAGATAATACGTGAATTAAATGTGTTCTCTTTTATTCTAGCAACGAAGGAAAGCTGTGCTAACTTGAAATTTGACTCAAACAGTACATACGACATCTAACATTGTCCACTTCCTAGTGTCATCGAGCAACAGTCATTCGCCTGAAGGTACAGATGCTTCTTTGACATTATGTTTGTGTATCCGCGATAGTCAGACCATTTGTTTGCTGGTTAAATATTACAATGTGAAGTATACCGATTGACAGGTTTAACAGTCATTTTGTTCTGACAGGACCTTGCTTGTCCTTTTCTTGATTGCGAGGGTTTTCTCAGTTCATCCCAGTTTTCCCCACAGTCCAAACCTCTGCCATTTGGATCCGTTGCTGTATTTTAATCGTCTAAGCATGTGATTGCGTTTGTTTATATATTTGAACCCAGTAATGAACTGACATCCTGTCCACGTTATACGTCGCATGGTGGCTCCTCGGCAAGGCTTTGAATGAATCTGCTTTGGCTAATCAATAGCTATAAATGTATATATTTGGTAACAATTTTACGTTTTTATTTTTCCACAGCCATGCCCTGCGTTCAGGCACAATATGGGTCATCACCTCAAGGAGCAAGTCCCGCTTCCCAAAACTACAGCTTCCACGCCGCTGGAGAATATAACTGCGACTTTCTGACGCCTGAATTCGTCAAGTTTAGTATGGACCTGACTAACACTGAAATCGCGGCCACGACGTCTCTTCCCAGTTTCAGCACCTTCATGGATAACTACAACGCTGGGTACGACGTCAAGCCCCCTTGTCTGTACCAAATGCCGCATTCCGGGGAGCAGTCGTCCATTAAAGTGGAAGATGTTCAGATGCACGGTTACCACCAGCAGAATCACCTGCCGTCGCACTCGGAGGAGGTGATGCCTCATTCGGGATCGCTGTTCTACAAGCCTTCCTCGCCCCACACTCCAACGACGCCAAACTTTCAGGTTCAGGCGAACCACTTGTGGGACGATTCTCCCTCCCTTCACGGTTTCCACCAGAATTATGTGGCGACTACTCACATGATAGATCAGCGCAAGACCCCGGTGTCGCGTCTTTCCCTGTTCTCCTTCAAACAGTCTCCGCCCGGAACCCCGGTGCCGAGCTGCCAGATGAGATTCGACGGTCCCCTTCACTTGTCTGTGAGCCCCGACGCCTCAATGGCTCACCGCGCCTTAGAGAGCCAAAACTTTGGTGTTCCCGGCACTATCAGGAAACAGGCTGGTCTGGGCTTCCCTCATTCTATTCAACTCGGCCATGGGCACCATTTGATGGACAGGCAGATGCCTTCACCGCCGCCCAGGGGATCACCGTCCAACGAGGGTCTCTGCGCTGTTTGTGGGGACAACGCCGCTTGTCAGCATTATGGAGTGCGCACTTGTGAAGGCTGCAAAGGGTTTTTTAAGGTGGGCTTGTACTCGCACATTGACAGTCTCTCTGCTGTTTCTTTACTAGCCGCAAACTATGCGGTAGACGCTAAGTGAATTAAGCATAAATGCAAATGAAATCCCATGTCTCTTTATTCCGTCCAAAGTCGGATAGAGGTGTTACTGCTGTGTTATTGAAGTGTTCCTGAACACCATATCCTTCAGAAATATCATGGAGATTAAACTGATATGTTTATGTGGTTCGACTTTTTATTTGGTTGCGAGTTCCCCTTGCTACCCCGCAGTCTGCAACATTTCGGCAAGAATTAATCGGTTTGGGCGCAGAATCGTGTTCGTCTAACCAAGCGGAACAGAACTCCCTGTAGTAAAATTAAGTGGCGCCTTTATTTCCCTGTTCTGATTGAATAATCCTTTCCTTTAAAGTGGAGAGGGTCTCCAAGGGACGTAAAATATGAATGCCCACGGATTTGTATTTACTGAACGTCTCTTCCCCCGTCTCCTTGCATATAAAACACGGCTATAAACTGGAGGGCTCGCTGTGGCGTTAACACCATCAATTTTCTTTTATTATTGTCCTGTGAAGCCGCAGATGTGGGCCTTTCTCCCTGTATGCCTCATACAATTTTCCGCGTGCACGTCCTTACGCATTTAATAACTGCAGCGTCTCGTCTTGGTTGCAGCGCACCGTTCAGAAAAATGCTAAATACGTGTGTCTGGCAAATAAAAACTGCCCCGTTGACAAACGCCGAAGAAACAGATGCCAATATTGTCGCTTCCAGAAGTGCCTTGTTGTAGGAATGGTGAAAGAAGGTAAGGTGTAAAAACCTTCAGCTCACTGTCACAGATTTCAAATGCAAATGGGTGTCGAATAATGTGTCTCTCTGTGTTATTTTATATGGGTTATTTATACAATATATATGTGCATATTTTCAGTCGTTCGGACGGCGAGTCTTAAGGGACGAAGAGGCCGCTTGCCCTCCAAACCGAAACCTCCACCAGAGCCATCGCCACCGTTACCGCAAGTCAGTCTGATTAGTGCTCTGGTAAGAGCACACGTGGATTCGAACCCTTCCATGTCCGGGCTGGATTACACCAAAGTAAGTAAGATTCCCGAAGAGGCAAAACCGACCATGCTGACCTAATTATGCAGCGCAAAACCTAACGCAGTCATGCAGATTTACGTTAAAAGGATGAAATACGAGAAATGTCAAGTAAACAGCTTTGCGTGCGTCTGCAGTTTGATTTAAGTATTACGAAGACAAAAAATCATACCACCCCCTTCATAACAAGTCATGTAAATTATATATGTTCAAAATGTCGGCGTCTTAATTCTAAACATGCCTTTAGTTAAATTGCTTTTGTAACACTATAACAAAAATAGCAGAGGGAGCCCTTAATTATTATTAAAAAAAACTTGTCTGCCCTGCTAGAAACGAGCTTTGTTCACGGGTTATATATTTAAAAAATTTTTTTCACTTTTAAAATTAAATTCCAGTTTCAGGCAAATCTCGACTACCAAATAAGCGGAGATGACACGCGGCACATTCAGCAGTTCTACGATCTCCTGACGGGCTCCATGGAGATAATCCGAGGGTGGGCGGAGAAGATCCCCGGATTCCCTGATCTCCTCAAGCAGGACCAAGACCTTCTTTTTGAGTCAGCATTCCTGGAACTCTTTGTCTTGCGACTAGCGTACAGGTACGTGGTTATCAACTGGCATTCCACCATAATAAAGATCGACCCCCTTCAAGCTCCATTAACTGAGGTTTCATTAGCTCTCCAATAACTAGGCTGCTATTTAAACCAGCATTTATTGCTCGATGGGGTAATTAACAGTTCCTTATTAATTGCAGGTCCAATCCAATGGAAGGGAAGCTAATTTTTTGCAACGGGGTGGTTTTGCACAGACTCCAGTGTGTCCGAGGATTTGGCGAATGGATAGACTCGATAGTGGAGTTTTCCTCCAACCTTCAGAACATGAACATCGACCTTTCTGCATTCTCTTGTGTAGCAGCCCTGGCCATGGTGACAGGTGAGAGAAAGCTGTTTATAATGATCGCAGTAGTTTGATCCTCGCTTTAGCGCCTTTTCTCTCGGCATGCCTATTCGCTTGTTGAACAAATATGCCAATTTTCATACGTTTTAAATGCATATTGTAATTACAGAGCGACATGGGCTGAAAGAGCCCAAGAGAGTTGAAGAACTTCAAAACAAGATTGTAAATTGTCTGAAGGAACAAGTGACATTTAATGGTGGCAGTGTGAATCGTCCCAGCTACCTGTCGAAACTTCTGGGCAAACTTCCTGAACTTCGAACGCTGTGCACGCAAGGCCTTCAGCGCATCTTCTACTTGAAACTTGAAGACTTGGTTCCACCACCGGCAATAATCGATAAGCTGTTTCTAGACACATTACCTTTCTGAACATTGCGCAAGTGACATTTTCGGCCTGTCTCCGTCTGTGTTAGGAGTATTTGAGCTCAGCACTACTGAATGGAAATGTAAACAGACAAACATTTGCAACATTACATTCTGGTAATGGATCAGTTAAAATAAGCATGATATCACCAAAATGGGAAATGGAAGGAAAATGTGCAATCGCCGATTTATTTACTGCGTTACGTAAGTCTTTGGGGGAAAGTATTTTAAGACTGTACTTCACTTCGACTGTTGTCAACTAAAGTGAACATTTTCATGCAATCGCATACTTTATTATACGTAAAATATTTACTGTATAGACATGCTATAGTGTAATATATTCGGTTTATACAAAAGTAGGCTATATAATGAATGAACGCCATGCGTCAAACGCGTCAGTTTATAAGAAGTGTTTTATCGTAAATTGCAAGATTAAGCTTAGCTTTTATACTTTGTGCATATGTGTTTTGGTTAGGATTACAGAAGACTGAGATTATTTTAAAACAGAACGCATGTTGTAGGATTTATACAGACCCTTTGCTATCGAGGTCAAGTCTTTATTCGGTATATCCTGGACACTATGTAGTCTGATTGGTAGTGCTGGGGCGGCGTTAATGTGTGACGACGTAACTCGTTTATATATATAAATAGGTAAAAGGGTCATGCTGTTTGTATATTTGTCCAACATTCCTTGTTTGTATGTGTCGTATGTACTGTTGTTGTTGAATATAAAAGTTTTTATATTTATTATTCTCTTGTCAAGTGCTACATTTTGCATGCTTACAGTGAAAAATCTGGATAATCACGGTTGGCTCGAAACTTTTGAACTTTGTTTTTTCGTTCGGAAAAGACAAATCAGCTGTAACGCCGTACTATTTTAGAAATAACCACATTTTAAATGTACATTTCAGATATCTAAAATGTTTACAAATAAAATTATTACGTTATATAATTATGATTGTTTTTAACAATGTTTCCATTCCAAATAAGTCGAAAGGCTGTAGACTGAATAAATACATGTTCTTTTCATTCTTACAAATTCGCTACTAAATAGTCAATGCGATTGTGAGATAGTATGGTCATATGGATCTTTTTAGTATAAATGAGAAACATCGCAATATATACTGCCTTAGCATGTAATGTAAAGAATATTAGTAAACCGATTATTGCGAAAAACTGAAAATATATGCAAAAGCTGAATACTTATGATAAGTAGGCCTAAATAATTCCCGTTTGTTAAAGAAAGCAGTAAATGAAAACTGTCAAACTATATTTGTAGAACTTCAGCCTTAAATTTCATACAGAATGTGTTGATTTCACTTTAACGGAATGACGTTTACACATAAAGCATACTCGTTTATGCATTTTGATTAACACAACACGAACAATTTAGATATGTGATTTTACGGCGTTTATGTGCTAAAATGTAAATTACTAATCGGTAGCCTATATTTCATTTTTATTAAATCATTTTACATTTATACGATTTCCAACAATAATTTACAGAACAATTTCGTTTGGCAAGCCTCACAAGAACTAGGTGAAATGATACTAGATGTTATTCTAGAACCGCATGGTTATTATAGAATTAAAAATACATACGAGTGTCATTTAAAGTTTTTTTTTGTCTTGCGATTTTAAAAATATTATAAATGAACACATAGAATAATATTTCAGTTCAAGTGGACTAATTCTTTATTTTAGATAAAACTATGCTTTACTTGACTGCATGCAAGTGATGGTTTGGTTTATGTGTTTAAGGAACGTATATATACATACCAATTAGGCCTAAACACTGCAGTGTTACATAGCTTACGTTATATTTTGTGGCACGTTTTGGGGCTCTGTATCTGATTTGGAAAATTTTCAACTTCTCAACTGTTCATTCCTATGGTTTTCATCGAAAATGAAATAATAAAATATCTCCCTTTAAAGACCGAGAGTAGTATTTCAAAGGACAAATTCGACGTAGGTATGTAAGCTGTTTCAGAAAAACACCAACGATTCAGAACAACCCAGCTATCTAGGTACATTTAATTAGTCTCCAGTAAGTAGGAGATTTCTTTACCAGTTTTAAAACACATACAGTAGACTTGATGACTACAAAAATACGGCGTCTTAAAATGTTCTGATATTTTATTAGGTTAACGTGCACAGGACAAACGAAGATGAATGAATGAAACTCCACAGACAGTTTCCTTATTTCTGAATTCTTTTACCGTAGTCTCTTATGTTCACTGAGAAAGCAGAGAGAAACTTGTCTTCGCCTCAGAAATGCATTGTTTTATAACTAACTCCACGTGAATCCAATTTCTATAAATACTGTAACACTACTTGCTATAAAATACACTTTGTCAATTGAAAATCCGCTCATACTTACGAACAACTAAGTTAGACAACTAATTATTTTTGGGATTATTTTTTCCCATGGATATGAACGACTACGAGAAGCAAAGAAATGAGTTAGATTTTATATGGTTAATAATTATTACCAACTGATTCGTCAGTTCATCATCTGAGGAAAAAAGGAACCGCGGAATTGTTGCACTGGGGGATAGTGCAATCTAAGATGGTCTGTCGCAGTGCAAAGAATGACTTCGGCGGTTTTATTCCTTACATGTCAATCACGGGAGGAAAATGTCAAATAATTCACGAGACGCAGGGTTTCTTTCTCGTTTTTACTCGAAGGGAAAACACGGGGGCATTTCAACACCACGTTATTATGAGGTCTGTGTGAACTTTGGCATCGGTTTTAATGAGGAACAGGGAATAAAAATACAATGGTATAACCAACTTCCATCTCTTATTTCGATTAAACCATACGTTACAGGGATAGCAACGGAAAAGAAACCAATAAATTCAAATCGGCCTAAGTTAATATAGCATAACATGAAATTGAAATGTGAAGAGTCGAAATCAAAAATCATTAAGTCCTGTCACTTTTACTGCTTGATCTCCCGTAAGTATTAATTAGTTTCATACACATAGCATGCAAACATATATTAAGAGAGATATAAGGCGACAATTATACATTTATTATACTACATGTATAATATAAAGATATGAAATAGTAATATGCCTACTTAATAATTAATACGATAAGCATGCATGTAATAATTAAGCTGTGTTCCAACTCTTATAATCTTACAAATATAAATCTCAAAATTTTATAAAATCAGCTCGATATTGGTGGCTAGGCACTCGACAAAACCGAAAAATACTCATGTAAATAATGTAATAGTTTCGGCGATTCCTGAAAAAAATTAAGCCTCAGAGTTATACAAATTCACCTGCCAGAATTACGAAAGCCCCAGTGATTAGACATCATTTAGTGTTGCAAACAATCGTCTTCCATTTGTTATTCCGATACCGCGCCTGGAATATGTTAACATTTTCAGAGTGTCTCATAAGATTGTTACGATCCAGGGTACTTTAATGTATTAAACTGCTGTTGCAATGTATTGTTTGACAGTTTTGCTTGCGTGAGCTAAGTTTCACGTCTGGCCGCAAATAAATGCCGTTACGCTAATTAAAACAGAAAATTAATCACGACCGTAATAAGAGCCTGTAAATTTAATCACAACCATAATAAGAGATTGTTCCTTTAAAACCACCGAACAGTAACCTACAGGCCTAGCTATAGGGTACCAGAAAGAAAATGGGTCCACCTTGAAAAAACATTTGCCACGGAACGAAGTTTATCTACACTACTTAAATTATGAAATAGGCTAAAGATGCTAAAGAAAAAAAGGTTAAATATTTTCCCCCCAAATCACGCGGTTTATATACCATACGAAAGTTCTCCTTTTTTGTCGGATAACGACGAACAGTTCAATAGGACTGAACGCAAAAGGTAACCTTTAATGAATGAACGACTGGTTACCGGCTTTTTCTTCAGGACTTATAAATCTATTAGCCACTACGCTTCTTTATTGAACTGAATTTCACCAGCTATGCAGGATACACACACTTGACAGCATGGACAGTGGCTGGGGCTAGCTGTCGGTTTGTCACTCGGAAGGGGACTCCCTCACTCACCTGCCAGCACACATGGATGCGGACCAGCGCCATGCAGGGCTCCCGTGAAGCGGGCCAGCTAAATTACTCTCCGTGGTGCTGAACCACTCCCGTTTCTGCGCCTGCTTCTGAATTGGCCTGAAACTGAGCTGTCCCGAGTTCTGAAGTTGTCCATATTGATAAAGCAATTCAAACATTTTGGTGGTGAAATACTTCTGACCGAGGAACTCATTGCGGTTCAGAATCATATCAGGGGTCTGGTTTACCAGTAATAATTCACACCTTAATATGCTACCCGGCCAGGCAACAAACAGTAGTCAAAATACCGCATAACCAGGAAAATAAGTCATTGTTTTAACGCTAATATAAGGTACACATTAAGCAGTGTCTTTTTGCATTTGCTACACTGTTTTTGTTTTAAATTAGATGAAAAATCATTTGAACATGGAAAATCTTACACATTAAGAATTAAATAAGATATTCTCATACTGTTTTAAAAATTAAAAATATTCACATTCGATCAGTAATTCATAAACTGGATTATTTTTCATTTCCTCATCTTATTCCCAATATTGTAGTAATTGCTAGAGAAAATGAATGCAGTTCAGTTTATCAGTTGTTTCTGCAGACACAATAATCGCAAAAAAGGACATATTATGTGAATACAAACGTTTTTCATTCATGATATTATTCTGATAAATGATGTTTTCACTGAAGGGCCTTAAGGCAGAGGTTTGCGCGGTGCTCTTGCGCATCACAGTCAACAGCAGCGAGCGCATGACGCCTGCGGCCCTCACGCGGGAACCACTCCGTTAACGCGCCCACGTCAGCGCGCACCCGCGGGAACGCCGAGTCTGCAGAGATTGTCGCTACCGAAAATGTTACACCTACTGAAAATGTAACTTCCGATACTACGCATGCGCACGCTTGCGACGTCTGAAAGGAGGCGTGCTATTTTTGCGGCATCGCGTCACATTTCATCTGTTGATTTTTGATGAGAACTTCGACAGCGAGAGGAAAGAGGAGATATAATCGGGTAATGATGGAGTCCTTCGACTTTAAAGATTTTATTTCGCATAGGCCCAATGTAATGCCCAATGTAGCCTACTTCAGAAGGAGCGATGTCAAAGGTGACATTACTCTAATGTTACGATTATGTACTACTCCCAGTTCGATGTGCTGTGAACTAATCCTGCTTTTTTTCTCATTAGTCATTTCTTTTCTTAATTGTATTAGTGTAATTACCACACACTCGTGTCAGTTATGGCAGCTGTGTCTTGTGGTGCTAAATGAAGCAAATTATATTTGTTTCTAACAGACGACCGATTGTTTTATCTTGGGTCAAACCGCACAACATAAACAATGTTTATGTTGTGCAAATAAAAGTAATTATAATAAAACTATTATTTTGGTGTGATTTTTTTAGAAAATGCTGTATATATATCACAGCCCCTTGATAAGCAATATGGGTACACAATATTGATATAGACCCCAATTTTATTACGTTTTATTAAGAAAAGGAATCTATTCAGTAATACCATTGGGTAAAACCTTATGTAAGATTAGGCCTACTGTCAGTCACTAAAAGCAACGCGCACACAGATGCAAATATTACAATCGGCAAAGCAATATGGTTTAAATACCACAATAAAGTTACGGTTTAACTAGAAATATAAACATTAATGACCCATCTCACAATACGTGACCAATGAATACACGACGTCCACGCCTTGAATCACGCAATCACGGTCTATCGCAAAATGTCAATGCATGCGCAGTATTGGACCTGTGGAAGTGTACATTACGCATGCGTAATAATGAAGTGCCAGAAAATGTAGTTTCGTGGACACATGCGTGATGAATGTGCGCATGCGTAGTAGCGGAAGTTACATTTTCGGTAGTGACAGAGATCACTAAACGGCCAAGTGTCACTGGTAATAGCCCAGAACTGTCTAAAAATATACCGCGTATGCACTCCGCTGCGTCACCACGCAAGACACATCACGACAGGGGTCTGCAGGTTCTCCACAGTAATGAAGTATTTTAGAAAGACAGCAGGTGTCATATAAATTTTATATTAAATTCATCAGGGATTAGAAACGAAACACAAAAGCAATCACTGAGGTACCACTGTGTTGTTTGTTTTCTGAAAATTATGAGGTATTTTGCAGGTGTTCAAGTATTTAATATTTGTTGGCATCCAGAAAGCCCTGTTTAAAAGCACTGCATGTGGGTCCATGAAAGCAGAGGGCATGCTGACCAGCAGGATCCTGCGGAGCGGAATCGCCCAGCTGCCGCCCTTGAAAGACCTTCAGGTCCCTCCCAGTGTGTGATCCCTGGCCACTGGTGGAGGGCTCTCCAGATGACAGCAGGGAAGCAGAGTGGCGAAAAGGGGCACACTGCCGGCTTCCGTGATGGCGGTGAAGGGGGTGGGGGGGGCGAGCTCACTCAGAGTGCGCCATCCGGTAAGAGCTTCAGCAGATGGGGTGGCGGGGGGTCGGGATGGGGGGGCTGTCATTACAGCGGCGGGCAACCAATCCGGCGAGGAGGCACATAGTCACCGCTGAGCTTTTAGCAGTAAAAAGTCAGTGTACTTACAATAAATGTTGCACAAAATGTTATACTAAAGTCGTTGGGGGTGTGGGGGGGGGTGTACAAAACAGTAAAATGTGTTTTCCTAACCATAGTTTTCTCCAAGATGGAATTTCTGGAATGTTCCTTAAAACCACTCTCGGAGCTCGGCTATATTTTACTCAGGATGTGGAATCGCAGGCCTGAGAGGGTCTGGTGGGAGATCCAAAGACATTTCCTGCAATGGGGTTCTGTATTCTGTGCTGCCATTTGGGCAAATGTACAGTCATGTGACTCACAGAAGGGTGGAAACACAAGACTCCTCAGGGCTGTGAAAGATGGCTTCTAAACAACAAAAAATAATAGCAGAAAGCTATTTTTTTAAATAATCAGAAAATATGAACATCGATATGTCATGGTGCAATGGATCCTCTGCGTCTGGCCTGCAGGGTACAGCAACCTTTCGGTAAGTGTGACTCTTGACTTTAGTTGACAGCGAGTCCAAAGGCAGGATCATGTTCTTGGGAAAGAAAAAATACACAAATATTAGACCTAACCATATTGTCTTGCAATGA
This sequence comes from Stomatorhinus walkeri, assembly GCA_026784285.1. Lineage (NCBI taxonomy): Eukaryota > Metazoa > Chordata > Actinopteri > Osteoglossiformes > Mormyridae > Stomatorhinus > Stomatorhinus walkeri. Next base: position 20,695,552 of record JAODUD010000035.1, on the reverse strand, counting down.
GTGTGAGTGTGTGTGTATGTGTGCCTTGTAATGGACTGGTATTCCATTCAGAGCGTTCATCTGCCTTGTGCTCTATGCTCCCTGAGAGTGTCTTGTTCTCATTTGGCCAGCAGGTGTTGCTGGCCATCCTGTTTTCTCCCCCCTTGTCTTGTAGTCCCCCAGTCCCTAGTGTTTTTCCCCAGGCCACTCTGTGGCTTAACAGGCTGAGCGGTCAGCCATCATCTCGACTCCTTTTTGTTGTGGGTTCCACTAGTTATTTTTTTCATAACATATATTATTTTATATGTTCTTTCTTTATTATGTGTATGTATTCCAATTTGCTCTCTGGTCTCTGGTTGTATTATTCTCCGTTTTCCTTGTTTCAGTTTGCCTTGGTGTTTGAACCTGCTGTATCTGTTAATTCACTTATCCTGCTCCTTGATGCCCCTAGTTCGTTATAGCCCCCTTGTTTCCCCTAGTTCGTTATAGCCCCCTTGTTGCCTCTAGTTCGTTATAGCCCCCTTGTTTCCCGTAGTTCGTTATAGCCCCCTTGTTGCCCCTAGTTCATTATAGCCCCCTTGATGCCCCTAGTTCATTATAGCCCCCTTGATGCCCCTAGTTCGTTATAGCCCCCTTGTTGCCCCTAGTTAGTTATAGCCCCCTTGTTTCCCCTAGTTCGTTATAGCCCTCTTGTTGCCCCTAGTTCGTTATAGCCCCCTTGATGCCCCTAGTTCGTTATAGGCCCTTGTTTCCCCTAGTTCGTTATAGCCCCCTTGTTGCCCCTAGTTCGTTACAGCCCCCTTGATGCCCCTAGTTTGTTATAGCCCCCTTGATGCCCCTAGTTCGTTATAGCCCCCTTGTTGCCCCTAGTTTTTTATAGCCCCCTTGTTGCCCCTAGTTTGTTATAGCCCCCTTGTATCCCCTAGTTCGTTATAGCCCCCTTGATGCCCCTAGTTCGTTATATGCCCTTGTTTCCCCTAGTTCGTTATAGCCCCCTTGATGCTCCTAGTTCG
>JAODUD010000035.1:20676858-20686983 GCA_026784285.1 Stomatorhinus walkeri | reverse complement strand
CTGGAGTTCCAAGTTACACGTCTCTGTTATTAGCGGCCGTTACCCTTGGCGCTTCACGCTGCAGTTCCAAGTTACACGTCTCTGCTGTTAGCGCCCGTTAGCCTTAGCGCTTCACGCTGCAATTCCAAGTTACATGTCTCTGCTGTTAGCGCCCGTTAGCCTTAGCGCTTCACGCTGCAATTCCAAGTTACATGTCTCTGGTGTTAGCGACTGTTATCCTTAGCGCTTCACGCTGCAGTTGCAGGTTACATGTCTCTGCTGTTAAGGGCCATTACCCTTAACGCTTCATGCTGCAGTTCCAAGGTACAAGTCTCTGCTATTAGCTTTTCCTCCTAGATGTAAACTTCAGAATAAATTTGCGATATGCTTGTGGTTTATCCCATAAAGAGCTAAACAAGATTATTCTTATTGATACAGCACAGGGAACACACAAAAAGCGGAAATTTGTATTTTTTTTATATAACACTGATGATACAAAACAATTATAATGTCCTCTGTCCCCTGGCACATCTTTTAAACCGATCCTAGAAGCTGCCAGTTTACAGTGTTGACTCTTAGAAACGGTCTGCAAAAGTGGAATCAGTGTTTAATTTCAGGCCACTACAAGATAATCTATATCCTGGTGTGTGTATCGAAACAGTAGCAGTAACGCCTCAAGCAAAAAGGTCATGGAAGGACTAAGTGAATCAATGAGATCTGAAATGAGCAGAAAACACAGCTTTTCTGTCGCAGACATTGCAGGGAAAATATGCTGATTTCCTGAGAAATGCGGCATAATTTAATTATAAATCCAGCAGACTTTCCAATATACATACAGCAGCAGCTGTGCAATAGGCTTAATGGCAAGCAAGGCACCGAATTAGCCAATCATACACCTGCAAATATCCAATTAGCCCATCACAATATCTGCCTATTAGTCGGAAGCTCAGGGCCTCTAAAATGGTCCAGGAAAAGTGAGACAGCAAGAAAAGATACATGAGAAAATGTAGCACGTCACACATTGTGGGGAAGAAATGGGTTTACACCAGGAATTCTCAAACAATTTGATTAAAGACTTTTGTCAAAAGTCAGCGGTCTGGAGCAATTTTCAATAACAAAATAGCATTTCATAAACTTCAATGAATTAACAAATTTTGACGTTAGACATCAATATCTAACAATAATGGGAACGTAGTATGAAGACTGGTTTGACTGGTTTGACTGGTTTGACGCTCGCTGATCATTTCGACTGTGCCATGCGAGGGAGTTACATGTGTGTAAGGTTTGGTGGTTCTACATTATATTTTTGTATTTCCAACCACGTTAAGACTTTTTTACATTAACCATATTAATTCATAAGGTGCATCATTGGCTGGGTCCAGATTATCTTGTTTGTTCGCATCCAGTCGATGGTCTGGACTCCTGGAACACCTGGGTTGGACTATGAAGAGGAGGCCAAAACGTAGCTGAGATTTCAAAGGGTGATTTGAGCATAAGTGGAATCAGAGATCTATTTCCATCTCTTTAAGAAGTAAATCTTGTATGAAAATATTCCTGTTTAGTAGCAATTATAAACATTGGCTGTTACAACATCCAAGATAAATTTACACTGAATAAATGTGACGTAGCTCAAGAAAGAGAGCTGCTAAAATTGGGGCTGATTTTTTTTTTTTGTCCTTTGCTCATGTGGGGTTTGGGATGGAGGTCTGGGGCCTGCGCTGGCCTTCGAGGCTATGGAGGGATCAGCAGCGATAAGCTGGGCTGTAAGATCAGCTGGACGTTAGCTGATGTTAACCGGCTTAATTAAAATGGCTAACTACTGCTGATTGTCATGAAACCAGCGTTATTATCCCACTCTGCAAAGTGTACCTTCCAAATAGACCAGTGCCCTCAAAACAAGCATTTTACAAAGGCCACAGCGTATCCGACCATGAACCACGGTGCAATTCAGTTTGCTTTTCTGACTGCACATTAAAAACATTAATCTTTATAAAACCGTTGATAACTCTGTTATATTACGATGGCAGCTAATGTCATAGTTTAAAATAAATTCCATGTTTAATTCTTTTGATACCTCTAGATTCAGTGTCTATGCTGAAAAAATTCCTTCTTATACTGCATGAGAAATTTGATAATCCCGTGCACCTGCTACACCATTAACTTGAAATGTCAGTAAAACCAGAGCAGCCTGCTGCTGAAAGTGCAGTACTCAGTATGCATACAGCAAGATGAAATATATATGAGGGCATGATAAACCGGAATCACTCAAATGACCCAACCTCGCACCTCGGCCTTCGCCATGGCAACCGGTCAGGGGAAGTCAGGTCGTACCAGTTTATCTCACTCCTCCTTTTTCTGTATTTTTAAGAACGACGTAACATTCTGCAGTCTCTCGGGCAAAAGCAGTGGCAGATCTCTGACGTCAGGAAGATGCCCCAGCACTCTACGCATCCCAGGCAAAATCTCTCCACACAGGTGGGCGGGGTCTCCTCAGTTTGCCGTCGCTTCTGCTGGAATACGAGCACAGCTAAATTCTCAGCTCATTCTGTGGTATTGGGCTTGGACCATTGAGAAGATTTTCATTCATGCATATTTGTCAACACTGGTCAGTCACCTGGCTGGAGTGAGGTTTTCGGTTTGAGTCTGCACACATATTCATATGCATTTACATGTACTGTACGTAACAGTTGTATTACCTTGTAAATAGTCTGTAGGGCTTGCAAACTACTACAATGTTTGTGATGCAGCCAGTTTTAGGTTTATAATGGAATAATATAGATTTGCTGTAAGATTTCTTGTATGATGCGTGAGAGTTGGCAACCCTGTTCATGAGTTAGACACCATTGCAATAAGAAAATAATATAATTAGAAGGAAGCTTCAGCAAAAGGAAGTTGATTCTTCCTTTCCACATCAAATATCTGAAGGAATGAATGTTACATTTATATCGCACTTGTCAAGACACCCAAAGTCCTTTACAGAACCAATGGGGAGCCAGTTCACCCACCCCCACCATGTAGCCCCCACCTGCATGATGGGACAGCAGCCATTCTGCACCAGTACACTCACCACACAGTAGCTAAGGTGGTGAAGGGGCTAGGAGGGAATTAACCAGTCAGATAAAGGGGGCCAGATTTGAAAGGGCCTCAGTGGAGATCTGTAGCCAGGGTATCGGGGTACCATCGGGGTACCATCGGGGTACCATCAGGGTACCATTGAGGTACCATTGGGGTACCATCAGGGTACCATTGGGGTACCACGCCTACTCGTTAAAAGGATGCCCAAGGATCTTTTATGACCCCAGAGAGTCTGGACCCCAGCTTTACATCTCATATGAAGGAAGCACCATTTTTACAGCACAGCATCTCTGTCACTGCATTGGAATCCGCACCGACCACAGCTTGGGGTGACCCGTTGGCCACAACAACACCTCTTCCAACAGCAACCAAGCTTTCCTAGTTGGTCTTTCATCCAAGTTCTGGCCAGGCCCAAACCTGCTCAGCTTCAGCTGGATTACCCAGGCTGACCTACAGGTGGTATGGCTGATCTGAACACACACCGCGTAATATATAACTAAGTCACATTTTATAAACATGGTTTATCTATATTTGTAATCTATTTCATTTGTATGAAATCTTAAAATAAGATAACTGATACCACGGCTTATAAACAAGATCAGTCTAGTAGGAGCCTATGTCTAAACTTGAAGTGATCACTGGATCAAATACACCCTGAGTGCTATTTGTTTGTTTCAGGAGAAAAGGTCATGTGAAGACTCCAGCAGAGTGCTCACTTTCAGTGAGTAATTACTGCAGGCAGGGTTGGAATCTGTCCGGACCGACATCATCAAGTTTAATTATTGTCAAAAGTGCACCAAGTCCTCGGAGACTGATGGGAACAGACTTGGGCCTCCACCTCACGCGCTCTCCTCCACGCACACGGCCGCCCACACGCAGACCACCTCGCGGAGTCAGCCCCACTTGGCTCGGTCGCCAGCACTCCCAGCATGCATCTGTGCACCATCTCCAGCCAGTTGGTGGAGATCACAGCTCACGCACAGTCAGAAAGGCAGTTCACGTGTACATCATAAACTGATACAGTAAAACTGCCTCACTGATGTGGATATGAATGGAATTATTTCAAAGAGACACCTATTCACAAGGCATACACGTTTGTCAATGAGGACTACATTAACATAAGGGCGACACAGCTGTATAAACTATATTAGCAAAAGGCTAGTGAAGCTGGAATGTTTCTCATTCACGGTACCTTCTGTATATATGTAGATCTAAGTACACATTATTAACCCTTCTGTTAACAGTCATGGGGGGTGAATAAAATAACAGAAGTCATGGATACATAGCAAGTTCTCACCAACCACTTGGGCTGTACTTCCATAACAACATGCAATCCAAGCACTAATTTTGGACAATATTAATAAAAGCAGGTGGTATTTTAAAGTAAACTGCCACTTAAATGCTTTGCTGGCTGTATATAAAGGCACATTATTAGCGGGACAAAATGTTGAGGTTGAGGGGGTGGGGGTGACCATGTTTATTTGTTGTTCTTTATAATGGAATCTCCAAATACTGGAAAAGCTGAATATTGCTAAATTATATTCAGCAATGATAAGACCCTGAGCCACACCCCTGTACCGCCAGAGTGGTACGTTCCAGGTGGTACACCTAAATATTACAGTCAGAGAGCCGTCACTGGGAGACAGGGCACGACCGATACCCATTCAGCTACTGAAGCTCCAGAGGCCCAAGACCTTGAAAGTGAAAAGGTATAAACATGTAAAATGACTGTGTCTGCCATAACATACAGTTCAAACATACATTTCCTGGAAAAACATGCAAAAAAGTAGATGATAGTATCAACAAAGACATAAAATAGTTACTTAAGGGCTTTTAAAAGGTACCTAGGGAGGTCATATTTGCTTCACAACAAAGGAGGGGGAGTTCAGAGAGCCTGTGAATAGTTGTTTTGTCTGACACAGTCAGCTGGGAGTCCAGGATTTGAAGCCTTATAGACAGTGGAAGCGCAGCACCTGAGGTTTGGGGGAATTAATCCGTTTAGGTTTTGGATCTTAACTTAAATGTCAAACATTTATCCCCAATTTTTGTAGGGGATTTCTTTAAGCAGAGCAAATCACTAATCCGCCTCTAACTCGTGCAAAAGGTCAAAGTTTGCCAGCAAACCAGGAAATACCTTATAAGGTTATTCTACCCCCCGTTAGCTGTGGGGAGTGTAAATCACGGAATTAGTGTATCGATTGGGCACCAACCTGAAGCAATCGCTTCTGAAGGCCTGACAAGATTATTTCATCCTACCTTTCCTATGTTATTATGTGTCGTGTTGGAGTCGTTTCTCAACCTCAGGAGGTGACAGCTGGACTTTGATCACTAAACGGGGCTGTTAGGGGACCTAGCAGGGCAAATGGGGCTGCTTGCACGGCGGGGGTACAGAACAGTGTGGGTTAGAGGGTTATTGACTAAAACTAAAGGCTGATCAATGTCTTACATGGAAATGAGAATAATGCTGCATGTTTAAGAGCCTGAATCAAAGGTGCAACAGAAATTCCTCAACTGGGATTTAAACGTGGAACCATCTGATAAGTAGCACACACCTTTAAACACTGCATTCAATAAGCATATTTTTAAATCTCTGCTCAATACCATATGGAAAGTTTCCCATTCCTACCTTTTTTTTTGAACAAACCATATCAAGTCATTTTATCATGGCCTCCCAGCTCATTCCGGCCCCAGCCCCCCCCCCCCCCCATAGGATTTATCTATGCTAACCACTCCTATTCTCTCTTTCTTTAAATGCATTCTTGTTTCAATAACAATAAAAATAAAAGGTCATACTACTGACAGAAAGTCTCACATACCCGCTGGACGAATCTGCTGCCTGATCATTCATACCCGACCTGCCAGATGCGGTTCATATCAAAATGTGCCCGGGTTGCGTTATCTGTAAACTCTCCACTTTTGCATTGGATATACAAGGTAATTTACTTCAGGGATGATCCAGAAGTAAAACTGCATTTTCACTGTATTTATTACATCAAAAAAAAAAATAATTTTATCGCAGGCTTCAGAATAACCACTTCAGGCCCAAAATAATTCACCTCCTCCATCCGTCCACAAGGAGCTGGTGGTCCTGGAGACCAAACCAGGACGCACAGGGCACGAGGCGGCAGAGACCTTGGGGGGGGGGGGACACTCACCCAGCAATTTAGAGACGCAAGTTCTCAAAACCAGTTTCTAAGGTTCAATAAATTCCCATAACATATTTTACTGAGCTGAACGGAGGACAGGACACACAGGGGGTTGAAGAGGCTGCATTTGGTGGGGGTGGGGTGGTTTGCATTGGGGGCGTGGGGCTAATTAAGCTGCAAGCGCAGTGTAATTAAATTCATTTTTCTGTTTATTTACCTCTCCACCTCGCCCAGATGTGACCACAGTATTAGCCAATCAATGGCTGCCATGCAGTGAAGGATTATGGATCCTTATTTATGAGGATGTGGAGAATGTCAGCAGTTGCTGTGACGCAAATACACCTGGTTCCTTTTTGCATTAATTACAGACCATTTAAGGGTGTACATTTGTGAGGAAGCACAATTTTCTGTAGCAAATCTGCACCACAATATTAAACACCATACATGTGTCAGATGTCATGGGACCATTGGCACTAGATTCCCTATTTTAGGCCAAACATATCAGATTCCAATCAGAAAAATATCAATGGCTTTGGCTGACAGGGGAAGCAGCAGAGATGAAATTCCAGATGAGGGGAGAGATGAAGATGACTGAAGGATGTAAAGTTAAAAATAAGATAAGGTAAACGTGATAAAATGGCAGTTCACTTCTGGTCTGAAGCTTCAGGTTTAGGCCAGAAGTTTCTGTGTTTCTGTGTTACATTCTTTATGCATCCAATAATCCAAGTGGGCACCAAAAACTGAAAGTCTAAGTAGTGAAAATGCACAGAAGATAATGTGGGCCTCGCTGTACCTGGGGAACGGATGAGACAGTGCATCGTTTGGCTGATTCTGTGACCTACACGGTGGAAGAGACACAGAAAGTGCACCCTTTTCAGAGTGAGGCCTCTATCAATCTCCGGGTCTTCCACTTGCGGATGTAGCGGGATCGCGTCTCGAAAGCGAGAACGATACCTACTCATGCGGACAGCCCAGTATGAAGTGCAGAACACAGATTCCCAGGTAGTGACCTCATGGTGCTTGCATGCCCGTGACTGCTGCACACAGCGGATGTCGGCAGAGCAGGGGGAAAGACTTCATTTGCTTCTAGCAAAGATAAAGGATGAAATCAAATATGAGAAACTAGTAAGGTCACTCATCCCAAGATGAATAACGATCCCAGTGTCCAGTGAAGCCTGAAAAACACTTTATATACATCACATATATCATATGTAAAATATATATAATCTTAGGGGCTGTGTGCTTGGCTAGCTGAAAAGGTCTTACAGATACTTCAGATCAGTCACAAATGGTGGGGGATAAGCTTCTCACAAAGAGATGCAAATGTCAGATCATCTCTTCCGAGGCTGATTCTCAAAATCACTCTTCCACTCTTACGGTGGATCTCGACACACTACAAATCGGACACTGTCAAGCTTCCATCAGACGACAGAAAATGTCTGACTAGGATGAAGTGACAGTCGTGTTTTTTTTTTTTTTTAAATCAACCGAAGAGGAATCCACAGATGGATAATTTTGCAATTCGAATAAAAGCATTATAGCCATCAACAGAGTAATCAATAAGCTATTTAAGTGGCCAGAACGGCTGTTTGTTTTGAAGGAAATAAATCAATATGACTGTCATTTCATAATTATGACATGGTGTTGATTCTGTGGTTTTTTTCTAAGCTTCATGGTGGACTTTTTTTTAATGCTGTTCAGATTTTCAACTGCTGTCTTTAACATATTTTCAATAATAAATATATAAATACATACATACTGTTGCGTAGCAGTGAAGTCTGGCAGGCAAACAGAGGCTGCAGTCAGGAGTACGGGTGATACAAGGGGTTTATTCCGAGGAAGACGCAGGATTTGGGAACACAGAACAGAACTCAACACAGCGAATTACACAGATGACCGATCTACGGAAGACTGACACAGACGCCGACTAAACACAACACTTACGAGGTAATGAGGGGAGTAAAAAAAAAAAATGAGGGGGGCGTGGCGCACGAGGCTCGGACGGGCGGATCGTGACACATACAAATTAATAAATACAAAGAACTTAGTCTAAAAGATAAGAAAAGCCATTTGTACCACAATTTAGAAAAACAATAATGGTGAATAAAACTGAAGGAATGAAGTTCACATACAGTCAGTATGACAGTATTTCAGAGTATAAATTTAACAATGAATTACTGATAATACCATCCATTATATAATAGCATTTCAAATATTGTACATGCTAATTGTAAGATCATTCATAATTTCTGCTACATGTTTAAATTGATCCAGTAAATCACCTGTTTTATATGTTTTAACTGTGGCTGATGTCTGTTCTGGTTTCTTTTGGACCCAACTTTTAGATTCCTGTATGATTAACAACTTCCTCCACCCACAACCATTGTCCTCATGTATCTAAGAAATCTTATTAAAATGACAGATTAAGTGAAATACCTAAAGTATAGTCATTTCAGCCCAAAGATGGCATAATAAAATAAGAATATACCTTCCACAGATATCGACTCAATATAGTTTCATATTTTCAGGTCCAGTACTTGAGATGAGTTTCATTGCAAATTCATCCATCTGTCATTAATCACAATTAAACACATCCAATTATACCATGTGTTAGAATGATCAAATTTGCTGGAAAAATAATGATCTGAATGAGGGGAAAGAGATGCGCAACCAGTGATTAAAAACTGGGTTTTGGGCCCCATTCTGCGGCTCTGCGGCTGATCAGGACATTGTCGGGATCTGATGATGTAATTACAGAGAAGCGTGAGCACAGAGCCGTCAGAGAGACTCCTAATGAATGTCTGGCCAAAGGCTTTATTAGTCAGTCCTCCAGAAAGATGCCGACAGTGGATTTCAGGCCGATTAGAAAGGCAACAGGCCTAAAATAGCTCTTTAACTCTGCTCAGTGCCTGTCTAGCTGACCTTCCCATCACTAATAAACAATCCAGCACATGTGACTGACAGTTTCGCAAATTATAAATAAAATTAGAATATACCTTCCACATATATACCTACTGCCAGACATAAGAAGACAAACTGATTTTACATATGAATGTTTATTAAAGTAATCAACCAGTTACATGACTGGTTGAATGACTAAGTGATTGTTAATTTGTAACAACTAACACTGTAATAGGACAAATGTATTTAATACCTCTGTGGAGCTCATTTGTGGGATTGGTAGTATACACCCTGTTCTAAATTATTATGCAAATGATATTTTTCTCATTTATCTAAATAATTGATGTAAACAACAGTCAGAATAATTCTCATGTTATCAACTATTAAGAGTGCAATTCAAATTTTATTGAACAAATCTTCCAATGATAACAGTATTTTTTTATATATAAAAAACTTACAATGAACTGTTCCAAATTATTATGCACAGTAAACGTCAAGACACTTTATAAGTTGTAAAGAACTGAAAACTGTCATTTGTTGTGTTTGCAGCATATGTACTGAAATCAAAAGCTATTTAAATCAAACTTTTACAACATTTTAACTTTTAAAACGTTTTAACAGGTCACATTACATTTTGACATAGGACCCCTTATTTGATAGCAGCTTCACAAGTCTTGCGTCCATTGAACTTGTGAGTATGTGGACAGTTTCTGCTTGAACTTGTTTGCAAGATGTCAGAATGGCCTCCCAGAGCTGCTGCTTGGATGTAAACTGCCTCGCACCCTCATAGATCTTTTGCTTGAGGATGCTCCAAAGGTTCTCAGTTGGACTGAGGTCAGGGGAGGATGGAGGGCACACCATGACTTTCTCTCCTTTTATCCCCATGGCAGCCATTGATGCAGAGGTATAGTTCTTCCTTCTGTTCCCGGGAAGAAAGTGGTCACACGCCACATACTTTGCCGAGGTCATCTTCACACCTTCAGGGACCCTAAAGGGGCCGACCAGCTCTCTTCCCATGATTCCG
>JAODUD010000035.1:20652883-20663163 GCA_026784285.1 Stomatorhinus walkeri | reverse complement strand
TCTTCCCAAGCGAGCTTGATGGGCCGAATGGCCTCCTCTCGTTTGTATAGTTCTTATGTTCTTATGTTCTTATGTTTAGGAATAATCTGAGTCAATAAGGTACAGTTGACAACCAGCGAGTATACAGATACAGTCTCTGTTCTTGTGCAGAGTTCTGGCCCAGGAATGGAGCAGGGTTCAACAATGAGGTGGGGAAAAAATAAAAATAAATGAGTTGGAATCGGTGCCTTATGTGTGAAAACGGGAATGAGGTTACAGGCCACAGAACTGGGGTCTACAACAATTTATACATTATTATTACAAGAAAATAAGGGACTAGTTTATGAATAAACCTGCCTATTGAAGCACCCAATGGCATTGCAGAGAAACTCTTTGACTGAATACAGTTTATAAGCCTTTCCAGAGAAGGATACGTCTGAAGATGTTTCCCTGAGTCTCCTGAGATGAGGCAACCATATCATAGACACTGTGACCTTGTATGTCTTCATACTAATGTTTCCTAACTTCACATGCCAGAGTCACTACAGGACCTGAGTCAGCTGGGGATGTGAGTGTCGCACATAGCAGCGCTGAAAGCTAAGTACAAAAGCAACTAAAAAATAACCACAACTAGCAAAAGAATAACTAAATCTGAAAACTAAGCCAAGCCAAATACAAAAAAGTATATGTCCAGTTCCTGTGATTAAAGTTAATAAGCCACTTTATGAAAATATATGCAAATATATAAAATGAGCCTTAACTTTTTATATCTTGTAAGGGTACAGATTTGCATGACTCAACTTTACAGTTGACTCAGATTCGTTGCGCATGCATGACTCAAATTCACAGTTGACTCAGATTCTTAGTGTTTGCATGACTCAAATTCACAGTTGACTCAGATTCGTTGCGCTTGCATGGCTCAAATTCACAGTTGACTCAGATTCTTAGTGTTTGCATGACTCAGATTCACAGATGACTCAGATTTGTGGCGTATGCATGACTCAAATTCACAGTTGACTCAGATTTGTAGCGCTTGCATGACTCAAACTCACAGTTGACACAGATCCTGTAGTGATATTCACAAACTAACAGAATGACTTCCTAATAGCTGGCTGTGCTGGACAGGCCGTATTGTATCACATGTCTCACAGACTTCAATGGTTATATATTGTTCAAGTCTGGATATTCCTGATGGTGTATTTCAAAACTTGGAAGAGAGATCACAATTCACATCGCGGCTCACAATGGTGTTTTAAAAAGATCATCCACCCTACATCCATGACAATTTGCAATTTTTTTAACCACTAGCACAATTTTAGTTTCTCAGGTGACAAAGATCCAAATAATTCAGAAAAAATGTATATTGAGAGGTATATTGAGACTTTGTGGAGATTTTCCTAGGTGGTTTGTGTGATTCTGTCGATGCAGCGCTCCCTGCTGAAACGGGAAGCACAGTGTCTGAGATGATAACCCATGCTGACTCAGTTACTGTGGTCTGTAACACAGACCCCAGACACGCCAGCACCAGAACCCTGGGTGTGGAAGGAGGTTGTCACTTAGTGTTACGTAACAGTACTGGTGTCCCACTGAGAACCAGTTTAGACCCACCAGCAAAGCCCCCAACATGGACTCTGATGGGGGTAACGTATGAGTCATCGCTCAAGCCCTCTACCCTTAACCATATCAGCATCTCTCCCTGCGAGAAACTTCCGCTGCAATTAATCTCACTTGACTGTTTAGTACTCAAAACACTTCTTCTGCTGACATTTGGTTTACTGGTGTCAATTTGCCACAGCTAATTAAAGAATTATCTCATTAAACGCATCTTTTTAAACATTTAATATGATAAAATCTCAGTGAAGGCTGTTAGACTTGCCATCATACTTATCACAAGAGTTGTAAATTTAACCAGACTGAAAACTTTTTCTTAGCCAAGATCACAGTGTGTCAGACATGTGTTTTCATCCGATATCAGCTTGTTAGATGTGACATTAACCTTTAACTGAACTACAGATGAATTACCACCTCAAAATGAAATAGAAAGAAGTTAGACGTTGCATAATGAAAATATTTTCAGTGTAGCCTCATTATCACACAAGGCCAGCCTGGCGTTTGGATGAAGATCAAACATTTGCCAGCTGTCGGCAGGAGCCAGATTGAGCATAAATCGCTAATAGGGTGAATGAAATGAGAGGCAATGATACTGCTGCAATTAGCACACAGGTGCAGCCCTTTGCATGCGTGCTGCGTCATGCTGAAGTATGCAATCATCTGATTGTTTCCATCCAATTCCTGCCTCTAAGTCAGAGTCTGCTGAATGTAGACCGTGGGGCTACCCACAAAACAGGATTTCTTCATTAGCCAGATTCTTTAAGCCAAATATAAGAATTGTCCAATAGGAATATCACTTACCTCTCTTCCTATTGGGCAGTTTTCATGTTTGGCTCAAGTTATCCAGCTAACTGGGAAATCCAGCTTTGTGGAATACCCCCCTTGTGTGAGGCAGATTCCTTTCAAACCGGTTCTATTGGACAATTTTATAATTTAATATTACTATTATTATTGTTAATTTGGATCCTTATTGTTTCTTATTATTACTTTATTAGTATTGCCCAAGCATACTGCAGAAAATACCAGGACATCCTAAACTCAGGTTGAAAGCAGGTGAAGCTGTTTTTTAAATTTAATTGATGTTTAAGGTGACACTGCATTCACATTTCAATATAATAAAAGTGCAATAATTTAATAAGCTTAAATTAGCGAGCAGCACACAAATGCCACATCCCACAAGGTTCCCTCCCTATGCATTAAGGCTGGGGCCCTTTCTTCCAAACCGGAAGGCGGGGAGTGGAATCTACAAAACAACAAAGTACTGTCTAACGATCTGGTCACCTACAGGGGGCGTAACCTTCCTGTCTTTGCTGCAGAGCAGATCTGATTACTGTAATCAATTATTGATCAATGCTCTTCCAGAACTGGACTCTTGAAGCTCAAACTCAAAGGTACTTTTAACACACTTGCGCTTTAATAGAATACTTTTTATTTTATTCCTTCAAAGTACGGGCTCACAGTAAAAGGTTACTTATGTGTATTAACTGTGTCATTAGTGGCAGAGCGGATGGGAGCTCAGTGGGCGCTGTTGTTTCACACCCAGGTTCAAACATGACTCTCTGAGTATTCCGATTTCCGGAGTGCGTCCCGGTGGACCGGCGCCCTCTCCAGGGCGAACAGTGCGATAACCTAGACAGGTCCAGACTGACAGCGCTGGCATGCTAACAATCTACTTGGAGTTAGACTGGTCCAATGGAAAAGCAGGTCATCAGCGTTGCATGATTCCATAGCAAAATGGAACAAGAGTGTGTTACCCCCCCCCCCCCAAAAAAAAAAAAACATTTATCTTATCAGTGGTGTTATGCTCATAATCAATAAACATCATAATTACAGTTGTCATATTATTACACACTATTATGCACTGCTGGGGGTAATTATATAACGTGATGCAGAAAACAAACAAATAAACCATAAGAATGTGGAGTTAACAGAAGGTTCTCCACCGTGCCGTTCTGTGGACAGGCATGTGAAGTGCAGTTTGTCATGCAGACGGCACCCCCTCCCACTCCCTTGTCAGTAGTACAAAAAAGGACAAGCATTGGATGCCCCCCCCCCCCCACTCCCCTTTGTTGTCATATAATTTGAGGGGGGACCCAGAAGGAGGTTCCAGGCACATTAACTCTTCTGTCCTACAAGCAGGATCATTCTGAAAGTCCTCAGCGATAACGCAAGGTGGCGTGGGGCCAAGCTGAGAACCTGCTGGCCAGCAACCAGGAGAGCGGGCCGATGCTTTCATTTTTTTTTCTGTAACTCAGATTGGTTTAGTCTGGCTGCTTCATAGTCACAATGACTATGTTCTTTTAAATAATTGATGTGACAGTTAATACAGAGAAGTAGTTTGTACAGCAACAGAAGTGATAGGCGCCCATTGACTGGGATAATCAATAAACCGCTGAAGTGGCAGCAATGAGACGTTACACTCAGAGCAACGTGCACCATTTTATTAAGACCTGTGACTGGAACACGGGATTGGAGAGGAGATTACGGGCCTGCGTTAAGGAAATAGGGGAGTCAGGAATCTGGTCTTTCAGGTGGCAGGCTGCCACACCGCCTGCATCCGGAGCTCCGTCTGCGTGTTATTAAGTCGCACAATCACTGGCCACTCAGTGCTGGACTCAGTCAACCACCAAAGAGGTGACTCAACGCTTACCGAGCGCTGTACACCGAACAGACCTGCACAAACATCACAGCGAGGCTGCGAACCACTTAATAATCTCTGTCTGTGTAACATCTGCCAGATTGTGTTGATATAGGAGAAGAAGTGGGTGGAAAATGAAAGTGTAAAGGAAAAAATGTCAGCTGACAGGGAGAAAAATGTAGCTGCATGTGACACTGTTAGGGTTCAAGGGAGTCCCCTGAGTGATGTTCAGGGAGAGATGCTTTTCCTGTTACATATATGGATCACATGCACGCTTTTCCAACAGAGGTGTTTTAACACATCCTACAAAGATCAGTGAATATGGGACTCATCCTTTTCCCTTGTGTGTTGCTCAGAAATTGAGCTGGAAGATTTGAACATTGCTCTTCAGTTTTATGCTATTCTGTTTATATACTGCAGGGTTTTCTATGGGTACTGAGGAATGTGAGAGGTGAGAGAGGTAATGAGTGGTAGTGAGAGAGGTAGTCAGAGGTAGTTAGAGAGGTAGTGAGAGGTAGTGAGAGAGGTAGTCAGAGGTAGTCAGAGAGGTAGTGAGAGGTAGTTAGAGAGGTAGCCAGAGGTAGTGTGAGGTAGTAAGGGAGGTAGTCAGAGGTAGTGAGAGGTAGTCAGAGAGGTAGTGAGAGGTAGTCAGGGAGGTAGTCAGAGGTAGTGAGAGGTAGTCAGAGAGGTAGTGAGAGGTAGTCAGGGAGGTAGTCAGGGAGGTAGTCAGAGGTAGTTAGAGAGGTAGTGAGAGGTAGTCAGGGAGGTAGTCAGAGGTAGTCAGAGAGGTAGTCAGAGGTAGTCAGAGGTAGTTAGAGAGGTAGTCAGAGGTAGTTAGAGAGGTAGTCAGGGAGGTAGTCAGAGAGGTAGTGAGAGGTAGTCAGGGAGGTAGTCAGAGGTAGTGAGAGGTAGTCAGGGAGGTAGTCAGAGGTAGTCAGAGAGGTAGTCAGAGAGGTAGTGAGAGGTAGTCAGAGGTAGTTAGAGAGGTAGTGAGAGGTAGTCAGGGAGGTAGTCAGAGAGGTAGTGAGAGGTAGTGAGAGGTAGTCAGGGAGGTAGTCAGAGAGGTAGTCAGGGAGGTAGTGAAAGAGGTAGTGAGAGGTAGTGAGAGGTAGCCAGGGAGGTAGTGAGAGAGGTAGTGAGAGGTAGTCAGGGAGGTAGTCAGAGAGGTAGTCAGGGAGGTAGTGAGAGGTAGTTAGAGAGGTAGTGAGAGGTAGTCAGGGAGGTAGTCAGAGGTAGTGAGAGGTAGTGAGAGGTAGTTAGAGAGGTAGTGAGAGGTAGTCAGGGAGGTAGTCAGAGGTAGTGAGAGGTAGTGAGAGGTAGTGAGAGGTAGTTAGAGAGGTAGTGAGAGGTAGTTAGAGAGGTAGTGAGAGGTAGTCAGAGAGGTAGTCAGAGAGGTAGTGAGAGGTAGTGAGAGGTAGTCAGAGGTAGTTAGAGAGGTAGTCAGAGGTAGTTAGAGAGGTAGTGAGAGGTAGTCAGGGAGGTAGTCAGAGAGGTAGTCAGGGAGGTAGTGAGAGGTAGCCAGGGAGGTAGTGAGAGGTAGTCAGGGAGGTAGTCAGAGAGGTAGTCAGGGAGGTAGTCAGAGGTAGCCAGGGAGGTAGTGAGAGGTAGTCAGGGAGGTAGTCAGAGAGGTAGTCAGGGAGGTAGTTAGGGAGGTAGTCAGAGAGGTAGTGAGAGGTAGTGAGAGGTAGTCAGGGAGGTAGTGAGAGGTAGCCAGGGAGGTAGTCAGAGGTAGTGAGAGAGGTAGTCAGAGGTAGTGTGAGGTAGTCAGAAAGGTAGTTCCCATTTACACTGTTCCTGTTTTTATTCCACTACATTTATTCCAGTCGAGTAGTCCATCATGACATTCTACTGCCTCCTGCAGACTGGACTCTGCCAAGTCACCTAATGCTGTTATTTTTCATTAGTGGCATGCTGAATTATCATGGATTCCCAGACAAGGATGGGGGACAGACAGTGTATCACACTGATCTGAGACAGACCCGCACGAGGTCACTGCTGATTAGAAGGGGATTCAGCACTCCTGAAACGGACTGTAGGGCAGGACTCACCAGCCTTTCTGAAACTGAGAGGTACTTCACCGGCACTGAGCCATGCGAAGAGCTGCCAGTTTGAAACGCCTCCTAAATTTATCTTCATGTATAATAAATGTGTTTTAAATGCTTTTTTGGGTATTGTCATTTTCAAATCTATATAAATACATATGTGATTAAAGAAGAATAGCAACAAGATAAAATTAAATTTTAGATGCCGCTCACTGGTGAGTTGTGCTATTTTTAGAACTGGTCTGGGGGCGACTCATGTGGTCCTTGGGGGCATCCTGGTGCCCCTGCTGTAGGGTATTTTATATAAGGATGATGGAGATGAGAAGGAAACCTGAATCCAACAACAGGCGAGGTAGGGACTAAGGTCCCCAGTGTGGCAGGGGCTAGAGACCCCATTGAGGTAGGGACTAAGGTCCCCAGTGTGGCAGGGGCTAGAGGCTCTGGCGAGGTAGGGGCCAGAGACCCCTGTGAGGCAGAGGCTAGAGACCCCATTGAGGGAGGGACTAAGGTCCCCAGTGAGGCAGAGGCTAGAGGCCCCATTGAGGGAGGGACTAAGGTCCCCAGTGAGGCAGAGGCTAGAGACCCCATTGAGGGAGGGACTAAGGTCCCCAGTGAGGCAGGGCTAGAGGTTTAATTTCTTTACTTTTCTTGTGAAATGTTTGTAAAGTACTTTGTATATGCTGTGGTTAAAAGTGCTACATAACTAAAAATTGATTGAAATTATCGTATTATGCTTGTTCACCTCATGTTACTTTCGCTTATTTATGCAATCCTCAGTGACTAGATTGCCTTAAGAAAAGAGCATCGATTGTAATGAGAAGCATAAACTTTTAAATTCAGTTCCAATTATGAAACCGGGCAACACAGCAAACGTGCACGGTATACTAGAGAGAATTTTCTTGCTAATTAACGTAACAGGCCGAGTGTTATTAGGTCATCATCAGCCAGGGCCAGATGTGAGAGGAGGGGAGGAAGAGCCAGAAGCAGGAAGTGGGGATTCTGTTTGCCACGGGCAGGCAGACAGCTCACTGGAAATGTAACTCAATGCTGCTGCACACGGGTCAGCTGGCAATCTGAATTTTAAAAGGAATATGAATAATATTCTGTTTTATTTTCAAAGTGAACTCAGTGCCCTCCATCATGAATCCAATATATGTCTTAAGTCTTCTGGGCCGTCGAGCCCGCTCGCTCTTCAAAGTCGACTCCTGTGTTCTCCTCCGCCAAGGTGTTCTTTGCTTATTGGCACCGGCATTAAATTCCCTACTGATAAGTGACTCACAAAGCAAGGAGACGAGCTGGTTGATTTTATAAGGAAGGTCTGAATGTCTGAATACCTGATTCATGTCTAATTCACCAGAGGCACATTAGGAAAATTAAAGCATGACAATTAAACAAAAATATATAGAGATACATCAACAGGATAACTATACTCTGGGAAGATTAATTAAACTATTCATTCTTTAATGCGTTAAATATAGGTATTGTTTCAGCTTAATATTTTCATTAAGGCATAAAGCACATGTGATATCTACAGGAATGATTGTTTAACCTTTTCCCAAAACTCCTTTTTAGAAAGCGAGCGTGCTTCATGGTCGACACACTGGCTGGGCTAAACCCTGCAGGTCTACAAACCTGACAAAGCAGTGCAGCACTGGAGCCATGAACTGCTGACGTGTGGCTGAACTGAAACACTTGTAGTTACATAGCATAGCCACTTAGCAGTGGTACACATCACTCCACAGGCTGCCCCCTTCTATTCGTCATAGCATAGCCACTTAGCAGTGGTACACATCACTCCACAGGCTGCCCCCTTCTATTCGTCATAGCATAGCCACTTAGCAGTGGTACACATCACTCCACAGGCTGCCCCCACCTACTCGTCACAGCATAGCTACTTAGCAGTGGTACACATCACTCCACAGGCCGCCCCCTTCTATTCGTCACAGCATAGCTACTTAGCAGTGGTACACATCACTCCTCAGGCCGCCCCCTTCTATTCATCATAGCATAGCTGCTTAGCAGTGGTACACATCACTCCTCAGGCCACCCCCTTCTATTCGTCATAGCATAGCTTCTTAGCAGTGGTACACATCACTCCACAGGCCATCCCCTTCTATTCATCACAGCATAGCTACTTAGCAGTGGTACACATCACTCCACAGGCTGCCCCCTTCTATTCGTCATAGCATAGCTACTTAGCAGTGGTACACATCACTCCACAGGCCGCCCCCTTCTATTCATCATAGCATAGCTGCTTAGCAGTGGTACACATCACTCCTCAGGCCACCCCCTTCTATTCGTCATAGCATAGCTTCTTAGCAGTGGTACACATCACTCCTCAGGCCATCCCCTTCTATTTATCACAGCATAGCTACTTAGCAGTGGTACACATCACTCCACAGGCCATCCCCTTCTATTCATCACAGCATAGCTACTTAGCAGTGGTACACATCACTCCACAGGCCATACCCGGTTCTCACCTCATGTGTTATCAAACACAGAGTTAACAGCAGCTGCCATCCACAGAACCTCATGGTCACATGACCTGGTATGATGACCCACATGCCAGACATCCCGCCAATCTGAGGGAGGTGGATGAGGGACATCTGCGGGGGGGTTAGGGTTAGGGTTGGGGGGGTGGGGGGATAGTGGCTTGGCTTGGGCGATATTACTGTATACGTGGAGTTTTCATTCCAAAAAAAAAATTACCCCTACCTCCAGTATGACACATTTTATCAGGAAATATCAGGTGTTTTAAAAAATATTGTCAGAATACCAAAATGTATCCTGATGGTATGATGGTATTATAAAGAAGATGCTGTCCTAGTGCTGGCTGAGGGGAGGTTGTGGGGTGTTTGTGCATCTGTGGATGTCAGCAAGAGATTGCTGGGACTTTCCGGGGGGAGGAGGGCATCTGATGTGCTTCTGGTCGACGGCGGCGAGAGCGTGGCCTGGCATTGCAGAACCTCACTTTGTTTTTTATGATCTGTGGAGTAGTTTTGTGGGACTAAACAGACTGACACAAGGAAGCAATGAGATGGTGGAAGCTTAATCAGACCAGGTGAATCTAGGATCAGGGCAGACAGGCAGGTCAGGTATGGGATGGAATATCTGTCATTTAGATTCAACCTAAGTTTCCCTGTGCACCTCCTGGGACTATATAGCACTGTGACCCTCAGCCATTTTCAAACTTATGTTTTGTTTGGGGTGAAAAAAAATCTATAGAAAAATACTTTTGAGCCCATGTTAGATTCATATGACAGACACGTAATGGTAAATATTGATGTACAGTATATGGAACTGTATGACAGCGCAGTGGCCAAACTGTAACGCACTACAGAACGGCCCTGAACGCCACGTGAGTCCTGCACCTTCACTCACTGAACCAAGGCTGTGTGATCACGCTGTATCTGCGAAATAAAGCTGCGGGATCCGTCACTCACAGGAAAACAGTCTTCAAGCCGGACTTGTCAGTTAGCAGTTAACAGCAGTTTTAGTGTTTTCTTTCACTGCCATGAATAAGGGAGTCTAACAGCTGGAGTCCAACTGGGAGCACATCCCGAGAGGCGCCTGCTGCCGCGCGCGTCGACCTGCTTCAGCTGCCGCTGATGCCGCCAGTGCGGCTTTAAAGTGAAACAAGCGATCGATACCGAACATGCACAGGTCGGTGTATCCGTCAGCACTGCAGACACATCTTCTGCAGGTACGTTAGCCGTTCCCCCCGAATGTAATGCGTTTGAGGAAGCACTCCGCCAGAATTGAGTTAAGAAAAAGAAATATATGAGTTTTATAAGACAATTCTGTTAGTTGGTTTTGCTGCCCGCTGGGATGTCAGTCAGGCCGGCCGCACACTGCAGCGCCGGGATGTCAGTCAGGCCGGCCGCACACTGCAGCGCTGGGATGTCAGTCAGTCTGGCCTCACACTGCAGCGCCGGGATGTCAGTCAGGCCGGCCGCACACTGCAGCGCCGGGATGTCAGTCAGGCCGGCCGCACACTGCAGCGCTGGGAT
>JAODUD010000035.1:20641114-20652611 GCA_026784285.1 Stomatorhinus walkeri | reverse complement strand
CCCACCCCCCGAGGAATATTTAAAAGGTCAGTACCATGGGCCAATCACTAATTTTTAGTCTATGTATACAGAATTCATAGTTATAAGGAGAATTTTTAAGTATCCTTTAAGTGTCTTTTAAGTGTGTGTGTGGGTGCATGATATGGGCGTCGCCACCATTAAATTGTCCCCCCATTAATGTGTTCCCTTCACATTTCATCATCATTTGTTTGGACCCCCCCGCGTTTAACATAAAATATTAGTTCACCCAGCGCTGTTCTATTGCTTCGTGAAAAAATCATTTCACATGATCGATATGAGAATACACATACGGCTTCTTACTCATTAAAAAATTTCGGGGAGAGGGTCCCCAGACGCCCAGTCAGTGTCCCCCCCCCACATTTATAAAGTTTCTGACGCCCCTGGTGTATGGTCATGTATATAATTATGGGGACAAACTGTTCCCACAATGTGATAAAAACCCAATATTGTGGGGACATTTTTTAGTCCTCTTAATGGGAAACTCAATTCCGTGAAAAAAATAAACGACTGCAATCAAAACCCTAAAATGCCAAAAGTCTTGTATTTAGTTTGGTTACTTATGGTTAGGGTCAGGACTGGGTAGGGGTTAAGGTCATGATGGGTGGGGTTAGGGTCATGATGGGTGGGGTTAGGGTCATGATGGGTGGGGTTAGGGTTATGCCAATAGAAATAAGTGAAGAGTCTCCACAAAGATATTGATACCGAATCTGTGTGTGCATGTGTGTGTGTGTGTGTGTGTGTGTGTGTGTGTGAGAGAGAGAGAGAGAGAGAGAGAGAGTTAAGTGGACAGACTGAAGCAGCTTCTGTGCCCTTGCTGGCCTGGGGGGGATGTACAGGTGCAACTGATCAGGGCCCAGCTGGACACCCAGCTAATGGTGACAGGCAAGAGCAATTCACAAGGAAGCAGACTGCCGACCTGCCGACCGTGAAGAAACTCTCGGGGGTGTCACCTTACAATGAAAAAAAGTTCAGCTCATGCACATGTGTACGGCAGGGAACCGACATGACACATAGTATATTTTGGATATCTGACTCATTTGTTGATTTCAGAAACCTAAATTCAAACTGAGTGTTTACCCGAAAATAATAAACAACCAGTTCAATATATAAATAGTTCATTATAAACTCTGGAAATTATTTAATGAATTAAATTCTGCCTAAACATAACCTTGAGGAAAAAAAAATCTGACTGAGCTAGCACCTAAAAATTAAATTACCTATTTACCCAATAGCTTAATATAAAGTCTGGCAATAAAACGTTTAATGAATAAATCAAACAAACAAATAAATATGCAAACTTGTAGCAGCACAATCAATGAATCGGGTTTTTCTCAGTTTGGAAAAATAACATGTTGCATTATTTTGACACCCTGCACCTGACATGCGGCTTTCAGTTTCGCTGATTACTGATGCTAGTTGCCTTTGCATTCTACAGCTTGGCCTTATAAAGATTATGAATACAATGAAAAGTCACACTTGACCATCTGCAACACGGATAATATAACTTACTTTGCCAATTTAAATGACTGGGAAACAAGCTATGCAAATATATACCAAGGTTAGCTGGAATTCAGCATGGAATTGCAGGTTATTTCACTTATTCCCACACAATCTGCTATCACAATGTGGGAATTTCCTGCTTTGTCTTGCTGGGATGTGGCTGAACACAAGCTAATTTAAAAGTGAATATATTTTAGATATACGCTCAAAAGATATAACCAGCAACTGTGACACTTATAATACGAAGAACGAGCAGCACTGTCAGTCATCACCTTGCATGGGGAGTCACCACAACTGATGTGGTTAATCGGGAGGTTTTGGAAAAATCCCAGTAGGCTGCTTCTCAGTTAGGCCGCCAGGACTGTTTTCTCCAACATACCAAAACCAGTTTAAATCCTGAGAGCAGCACTCTCCCGTTACTCACATCTCAGGTCGTCTTTGAATTGATGAGAAGCTGGTTTAATCACAGGCTTTCACAACACAATTGCAAGGTAGCCTAATGTTGTCAAAGTTCACATAAGCACATCATAGATGCTCCGCACAAATTCGGAAAAAAATTGTTTTGCAAGAAGTAGGTGATTTATTAGAGATGTTCTGTAATTTGCACAGACCAAACATATAATGATGTCCAGTGTGGTGCTTCCTTGTTTTTGGCAAAGTTTGCTCCAAACTTGCTCCATGCATGTAAAAGGAATAACAAGAACGAAAAATTAAACAGCCATGACAGTATGGAGTTAGGTGATTAGATGAATGATTTGCTGAAAGGCTGGATAAATGAGTGCAACTGATTTTTAAACATACTAGATAATCTTGAACATAAATAATAATTATAATTGCAAAATTTGATGTTTTTTTCCTATGACAGAATACATTTTTTTAGCAAGACCTAAACTCCCTGCGCTATAATGTCCATACAGAATTGAAGATAAGAAAAAGACTGATCTTCGTCTAGCTGACTAGCGATGTGAGAAGTGGATGTACATAAAATGCGATGCTGGTATTAATATCGCAAATTGTCCAGGATCTAAAATATATTACAGTCATTTTCCAAATTCAGTACAAAATAGCCTGTGTCATGCTGTGATGTCACTCAGTGATGTCACTCAGTGCCGGTACTGGTTTTGTTCCAGTGGAAAACCAACACCTTGAACTACCGTAGTTTTGGTACCTTGTTGAAGTACCAAAAGTAAGGTATCTGGTGCAGTGGAAAAGCGCCCTTTAAAGAGAATGCAGAATTATGGGATGCTCGAGACTCTCTGGGTAAAAGTAGGAGTGCTTGTTTTGATCCAGCTGATGTGATACAGTGCAGGAAAGCCATTGTAATTTAGAAATGAGATCGCATAGAGATGTGAATCGAGATCCAAGTTTCTTTTTATGATTAATTGTGCAGCCCAAATCCATACCACCAACAACAAAATCGGTCCGGTCAAAAAAGCACCCAGATCACAGTAAGTGGAGCACACACCCATTAGATGTTCAGAGGGACTTCCTTTTCTAAAAAATAAATATCCTCAAACCACAAAAAGCACCCCCCAGTGCGCACATTTAGCAGGCCCCCAGAGCACTGTGAGCACTGACACCACAGGCCTGGTGGGGAGGGGGTGTGGATGGAGGAGGGCAGGGGGGCACCAGGTAGTCCTCTAGACAGACACAGCGGGGGAGGGGCCAACTAGGACCACATCAATGCCTGGAAGGCACAGCAAGGCCAGCCTCCCCTGCTTTGAACAGGAAATAAATTAAACACCAAAAGAGAAGCTGACATTCAGGGCTTTTCAGCTGATTGCCCCTGCGGGCAGCGGGTAGCTTAGCACCGAGCAAGGTGGGTAGATCGTTTACTGCTATGTGTATATTGATGTAATAGCTGAAATGAAAACATTCATGGATCCTTTCCTCTGATACATTCCACGTTTCATATGGACCTTTGCTTTTTAGAAATGCATTACATTGGATCCAGAGTCTACGTGTGAGACGTTACGGCAAAAAGCTCCAGCCTGGATGTGATGGGGACAGGAACCCCGCAGAACGTTCCTAGAGAGGGCTGAGCTTTGGGAGGCCAGGATGGGTCTCTGAAGAAACAAGGCTTCAGAAGACCACCAAACAACTAACTTTATGATCCTGAAGGAAACAGTATTTAGAGCAGAATTTCTCAGCAGTTTAAACTGGCAACTTTTGTCACAAAAACACAAGCACACCAGAGGGTGGAATGGGGGGAGAATATTATCCAGAGTTGTGGTTCTCACATTGGTCCTGGGAGACCACAGATTTATGAATAATTCATGATGTCAAATCAGACTCTTCGTTAATGGGCAGTTGTTACACAAAGTTAAATTATGAAGTAATGTATATATTGCAGTTACACAATAGTTAGGAATTGAGTCCAGCTCAACCCTTCCTACATACCACCTCATATAAGATGAATGTTGATTAAAAAAAGTCACTTTTTTGTCCTTTTACATAAAGCTTAAAACAGACATAACTCATATACATTGGCTTACGTCAGTGTTTAACCTTCAAGATAATTGAATGTCCATTCTGAAAAGATCTTCTTAAAATTGGCAAAAACATGCATTACAAATGATTCCGAGTGGCCTGTTCAGGACGATATAGGACAACATCTGATGTCCATGCAGCAGAAATAGAAATATAAGGTAGAAGGAAGGAGACAGTACAGAAGAACATCAGAGGAACCAGACAAGCAGCAAAAGGTCAGGAATGAATCATCCGTAGCAGGACTAAAGAACCTTCCAGAAGGCAGAATTCCGATCACCCATTTTTACAAGATCTTGATACAAGATGAAATTAACTTTGCAATTCAGAACTTCTAAAGAACCTTTAAGTCAGAATATCAATTGGTGTAACATTTATTGAGCCCCGCTGTCTGTGTAAGTGCAGGCCTTGGTTTGGCTGCTCATATCTTCAGTTGCTGTTTTAGGGACACGCTACCAGTTGGGGCTGAATTTGGCCTTTCAAATTTGAGACAATGCCATAAAGAACAGAGAGCTGTCATGGTTCATTGCCAAAAAAAAGAATGCCAATTAGTCATTATATTCAGGACACCCTCACCTCACCCTAAGGTTCTGAAAGCACAGGATGCTCTGTGTGGTCAAACTGCTTTGCAATTCTGCAAATAATATTCTTTGAACAGTGAATAAACTTCAACTATATAATAATTGTACTATTAAAAAAAAGTTGAATGTGCCATGTACCCGACTGTAAAACAATGCACAGATTTTGATCTACACAAACGGCTACAAGGCGGGTGAGCAGGAGAAGGTGGGGGAACTGTGTGCCTATCAGGACCAATGTAGCTCCAGACTGCTGAGCCATGCTGCTAAATTGGGAACTAAATACAGATTGTTTAGATCAGAGCAGTGCGAAACCCAGACGCAGTAAATCAACATGGGGACAATAAGGGAAGAATTCTGAAAGGACTGTTTAGAAAGAAAACAGAAATACAATTGAGTAACTGAATTGTTACACCTCTAGCTGGGTTTCAGCCTAATTAATTTAAGTTGATTCTCATGCCTTTGTTTTGGATGAACATTAAATACTGTATAGATTCAAATCCCCTTGAACCTGTACTGGACAAGTGGTTGGAGGATTGATGGATTGAGATCAAAGAAATATAAAAGGCCGATTAAAATGATACTTCAGTGTCACGTTTCGTCCATTTTCCAGGGTGTTTTTCCTGAATATTCACATTTATTACTCTACAAGAAGTTCTATGTAACCTTTTTTGATGCTACAATTTCAGAATTTAAACTTACTACACAAATAAAACTGAACAAAAATGTTATTATTCATGTATCCTTTAGCATTAAAATAAAAAACAAAACTAGATCATAACACATACAGTTTCAGAATATTAGCTCTTAGTTCATATTATCATCTTATTTAGCAACAACACTGTGCATTTGCTCCCCCCCCCCCCCAAACAAAAAGCTAATAATGAACTTCTGGGGGCAGGTGGGAGAAAACATGGTATGAAATTTGCAAGGCAGAAATAGGGGAAGCTGCAACAGACGCCCGCATGGAGGAGGGGGTCTGCAACAGACGCCCGCATGGAAGAGGGGTTCTGCAGGGGTGAGCTCTGCGGCTCCCCAGGAGCACGGCCTGCATGATGGGGGCCTGGCTGTGCTCCTACTCTGCACCCGCAGGGAAGTCGCGCAGCCTTGGAGCACTGCCTTCACATTTTTCGCTCTGCCAGAAAACTACGGTGCTGCTGTTTTACGTAACAGAAGGCACACAAAACAGCAGAGGAAGTGCGTGGGAAAACTCTGAAATCAGGAAATTATGTATGTATATATTCTGTGTCAGAGGGATGGTGACCCCTGTGCCAATGTCTTTGTGTGGGGGAGATGGGGTGGTGCGACCTATACCATAAAACAGCCAGCCCAGGTTAGCCTGTGTATAAGCCCGGCCTTGTATACGTCTCTATATGGCTATACATCTTCATATTACATCTTTGTTAGTTGAAGTGAAATGTGTGATTAAGATACGTAAAAAGGTAATGGCAGCATTAAAACGGATCGTTTGAGACTGTCCATTTTATTGAAGGATGGCGCCCTCTAGTGTCGCCTTGGAAATTGCGAACGTTTAAACCACAAGTGGGCAAATTTATCCGCAAATGCCCGGCATGTGTGCAGGTTTTTGGGATAACCTTTAGGTCAGCTGTTCAAACCCAGGTGTGAGAACTCTTCATCCAATCAGTCCTCTAATTAGTAATATGAACATACCTGCATAGCCAACGGCCCTTTCTGATTAAGACTGGCCACTGGCTTAAACCATCTGCAAAATACCAAAAGCAATCATTAGGTTAAAGATTAAAATACAAATATCGCATTATTTCATCTAACTTTTATCCAGTATAAAAAGATTAAAAATGTGTGACCCTGTATCTAACAGCTCTTACAACAAGTCCTTAATCTTTTTATATATATAATCATTAATAGGGTATTTACAATATAGCCTGCTAAATATGGTTTAGGAGAAGGTAGCATTGAAATGTGTTTTACGTGATTTATTTTAAATGTTTGTAAATGTATGGAAACCAACTCATTGACGTTACTGGAAAGATCAATATGGAATTCAAGCATTCACTTTGAGTAAGCTAAGTGATTACTGCCATCTTGAGGAAAATATTTAAAACTACAAAAGCACAAAAATTTCACACTAATCGGCAGCAAGAGCACAACTGAAAATAATTCTTAAATAATATATATTCCATGTTTCATTTAAAAAATGCCATTCATATTAAATTCCACATTCAAACAGAGACTCTTAGTTGGGGGTGCTGGCATGTGTGGGTGTGTATAATTGCTGCTAATGATTCATCATTAACCGGGGGCTCGATTCCCGGAGGTTTTAGGGATGTCCATCTATTATTGAGTAATTTGCCGTAAGTCCGTATAAATTTCACAGTAATGATCATTACATAACCAACTGCATATAAGGAGAGTCAGGACCACATCCAAGTCACTGCGTTTGCCGAGTGATGCATTCTTTCTCCCATCAGTAATGAATATTAACATAATATACCAGTAATGTGAATTCTAGCTAAATTTCTTGATTTTAAAAGTGGAGGGGTGCAGTTAATAGAAATAGAAAAAATAAAGGTAAGTATCTCCGTAAACTTCTCACTTAACCCTGGAATTATGGCTAGATATTTTTTTGTCAGATTTGTATCTTTTGAATGAAACGCCAGGCTAAACACGGCTGAAATTTCCTTAGGTTGGAGGAACAGGGTGTGGGAGATACACACAGCAGAACGTTTTCTTAAGAAGCATCATATTCCCATTTCTGTTTCTCGGAGATATTTAATTTGATGATGGCCTTCTGTTCACACCTTACCCCAAATTTATGGAATTTGTCTCACTGTCAGTATACAGTACAGAGCGTGTCTGGCGTCTTGAATTCTGATATTTGTTCGCAAAATTAATCGGGGCATCAGTAATAAAATTGAAAAGCGCATAGAGACAAATATATGAGCGTCATGGCAGTGTGTTGCAGGCAAATGAAATAAGGTTGGGCATGTCTGCCTGCCCGAACGGGAAGCCTACAGCAGCCGTTGCCGTGACAGCTGACTGAAAACCGAGCCCTTGGGAATAAACAGAGCGTGGTGCTAATATGAGAAAACACATCTGCATTCATTTAAATGGCACGGCAGGAAATAAAGTTCAGTGGTTTAAACAGGGGGAAAACCACAATGCCACCGAGAAAACAAATAATAAATGGCAAATAAGCAATGCCGGATGTCAGAACGATGCCCCAATAATCTGGTTTAAACCACAGAGTCCCTGCAACTGGCGTCATTTTTAATTAGACGGTGATCTCCCGTCACCTGTCCCGCACCTGTCTATTGCAAGTTATTAAACTACAAATGAATTGGATTAACAGCTTAAATTAACTTTACTGGACAAAAATACAGCACAAATGATAAAACTACGGCTTAAAATCGCTAAAGTCCATTTCCATTAAGAACACTAGTATTACAGAGGGTAGCAGCCAGTTGCGCTTGTTCTCGGCAGGAAAGCAGGGCTTGCCGCCTAGATCGCCTGGTCCCTGGGGCGTGTCCGCACGCTTCCTGACTCCTACAATGACACCGGCTTTCGTTCGAGTGCAGCAAAGTAAGGTTATGGGCGTAGGTTTACAGTGGATGTGTATTGAGGACAGAGCCCATCCCCTACCGGAGGTTCGCTGAAACAGTAGCGCCCTCATACTGCGTAACCTACATGACCGATTTATTTCCATTCTGACCCACTGTCTCCTCGGTTCAGGCCGTCGCATTTGTATATCTGAATCACTGAACTGCTGCAGCACACTGTCACTCTAAGCTGCACCCAGGCCAGCACTGCGGCTCCTGTTTGGACTTCACAGGGAGTAACAGCTGGGTATGTTACAGAAAAAGACACCCTGCATGTGAATGGATCCAAAACACTTGAATTCAGAGCACATTACTGTGTGCATTTTTATGCTGTTTAATTGCCTATACCAGTCACTGCCTGTAATGCCAGTGTTAAAGGGTTGACTATTTTTATGTTAGATCCTGATTATGTGAACAAAGAATGTAAATCCACCCAGCACCCCCGATAGCAGCACCCTGGGGGGCTGGTGGTCACAGACACAGAGGCTCAGCCCACTGAACCACACGCTGCCCCCACTGTTGTTTTTGGACTGTGGTATGGAACTGGAAAAACCCAGACAAAAGCGGGTGGACCATGTTTGCTGCACACAAACCCATAGCCTGCAGGTGAGAGACCCAGTGAGGTGCTGAACTGCCCAAAGAGGATTCCGGTCCGTTCAGGTTGGTTGTGATATAACGCCTTCAAGCAGGGTAGCACCCCCCCTGCAGACCGTGTGCGGTATATGGGGACCATGAGTTGCTGCTGGCTGAGTTCCCCCCCCGGGAAGCAATTTAAGTTGTAAGAAATCAGTGTAAAAATGCAATTAGAGGAACGGCCAGACAGGCCCGCACACACCAGCAATGGTCTGGGACAAACGGCATCAGGCACACAGTTTGCCAACTGAACAGGTCAGAAAAGGCACAATTCAGAAAGAGATCTCCCGTGAAGTAAAACGGAATGCAAATCCAAGCGCTTCTTTGAAATGAGTGAGACTGGGAGAGATACATAGACTGGGAAATGTGTCAGGCGTTCTTTAGGGTCGCCCAGCTGGTCTCTCATGATGGCTTTCCAGCTGATAAGAGCAAACATACCATCTCTCCAAATCTTTCTGCTTGCACTTCAGATTTGGGCTTTTTCCTGTCATTGAAACAGCATTGTGGTTTATCAGGAAATATCACAAACTGTATCACAGAGCAATTAGGACTAGATAAACTTGTCTATGTCATACTAACCACCACTACTACTACTAACTATCACTACTACTGCTGGTAATTATTACAATTATGAAATTAATTGTGTATATACACACACATTAAAAGATATGTCTAAATTTGTAATGAAAAAAAACTAAATATTAAATTATTTAAATTATCTATGAATTGCAAATTAATAAAATAAAATTAAATATATGAGTGATCCAGACTGGGATAGGCAGTTAGAACCGTGCACCTTTTCTTACAATATTTTAGTCTGGTTTGGAAAATCAGATATGATCTGTGCATGCAACCATTATGGACTAATCTATATAGCAGTATTCCTCTTAAATATAAAAGGCTATGCATTTCGTGCCATGCCATGCCATTATATAAATTCATCGGTTCTAAGGTCAACATTTAAAAAAAATTAATTCCCCTTCTTGAACAGCAGAGGGCGCAAGAAGCATTTTTAAAACGTGCATTTTTGGCCCAATTAACGATACCACTAGTATTCAAAGCTGGCATTAGTGTTGCATCAACTGTCTACAAAACTCCAAACTCTGTATTCCCAACACTCCTACATTAATGTAATATAAATATGCTACTGAATGATCTACAGTAGCATTGTTATCATTTTGCTCGGTCATTTTTGCTGAAAGAGGGTCCCTCCAAGAACTGCACACTTGATGCCAAAGCGGCGGGTGGCCAGCCCCCTCCTCCAAGCATGCTCAGGGGCAAAGTGAAAGAGTAAATTCGGAGAAGGAGGCTTCTATCTGCACTTTAATTCCTCCATTTTGCATGGGACTAAATAATGCTAGTAGCGGCATAGCTATTGCTACGGTACATGAAATACAAACAAATGCAACAGAATGTGCTCTGAATACAGAGAAAAGGGCAAGTCCTGCCATATAAACACTGACCAAAGAGGGACACTTCATCATTAAGTAGCAGAACGATAAAAAGAGACGGAGCACTACATTTAGATCATCCAGAGACGAATGTTTTACACGGCTTATGAGCTGCATATGCCTCAGTGCTGCTCGTGGAGGAACATCGTGGTGAGTCAGGAGAGGCGGCGGTCCCTCACAGGTCACACATTTGCACACCATGGACCCCAGTTCACCAAACCGCGTGTGTTTCTGGACCAGGAGAACATGCCCACAAACCAGGTGGGTTGCCAAAACGCTGGTGTGCTATATCTTCTTTCAAACGTTTCTTTAAGCAACTAAACATCTCGCGAAACCAACAGTGTTGAGCGCTGTAACGACTGGAGCACTGGGCTGCCACTGGATAAAGTCCGTCCATCCATCCATCCACATTCTGTAACTGCCTGTTCTATTGAGCGTCATGGGGGATCTGGAGCCAAACCTAGGGATGAGTGTCACACACCATTCGTTCACATACATGCAGTCTGGTAGCCTCGGTCAACGTCGGTATGTTTTATGGACTGTGGGCGGGAAACTGGAGCAGCAGCAGGAAACCCCACGACGACGCGGCCAGAACACGCAAACTCCACGCCATGGCAGAGACTCGAACCCTGGTCCCAGGGGGATGAGGCAGTGGCGGCACCGTGCCACCTCACTGGAAAAAGTCACTCTAATTTAAAGCTTCATCGGTTCAGAGAGCGTGAAAAGCTTATTAGCTTTAGCTGGTGACCAGGCCCAACCCGAAAGTGCGGAACCTGCTAAGCTCACGCCGGAGCTTCGCGTCCCTGAACAGCCTCAGTGGCAGTAAGTCTCTAATCAGATTCATTCGCTTTAAATAGAAGCAGTTACTAACCTGTCCAGTGTTAATGTACAGTAATGAGCAATGTATTCATCTGTAAGGAAGGACAGTATAACAGTGGATATCGCACAGCCTGCTTCATTAGAAGTTTGTGAGCATGAGGGAGTGTGTGCGGATAATTACCCCGGAAGAATCTGGTCTCATGCAGACACACGCCAGGGGCTTCCTGTCTGTGACAGGCTCGACGTCTCCTCTCCTGTGCTGGAGGAGTGTCTCCCATTATCTCTGAGATGCGGGGAGAGGAATGGAGAAGACAAGGGTTCGAACCCCAGCCCCGACCCTGCGGAAAGGACAACCTGACGAAAACACCAGAGAGGTATGGGGTGTCTCCGTACGGTAGCGGTTAGCAACCGCGCCTCTCACTCAGGAGAC
>JAODUD010000035.1:20598433-20618368 GCA_026784285.1 Stomatorhinus walkeri | reverse complement strand
TACAAGAGTTTTTGCATTTTTAGTTTTTTCATAGCAGTCACCGATTTTTATAAAATAGAGTTTTCCCTTATGGGGACTAGAAAACCGGTCCCCATAAGGGAAAAAAAAACAGATGTTTATCACATTATGGGGACATTGTGTCCCCATAAGGATAGGTATACCCGCTCACACACACACACACACACACACAGAGTGTAATTGCTGTTGGATTTAGTATATTTAGTATAATTGCATACTAATAGCCTAAACATTTGTCAGACTTTTATTAATACTTATTGACCACTCAATTCTGAAAAATGCAAGAGTATTTAAGGGACACTAGCCCAAAGATCAAATTTCATTAATTTGATTTATTCAAGGGGATAACTGTGGCATACTTTGCTGCTCTTGTTTTGACATGAAACTCTCTCTCTCTCTCTCTCTCTCTCTCTCTCGCTCTCTCTCTCTCTCTCTCTCTCTCTCTATATATATATATATATATATATATTTTTTTTAAAATCCATTTGGGTGCAAGGTCAGCCATCAGATGAGGCCTGAATTTTGGTCAGAGTGTTTCTGGGTGGGAAAAAAGCAGCATTTTATTTATTTAGACTTTTTCCAGATCGATTTCATGCCTCCGCCACCTGGATCCGCGTTTCATGTCATTCTTTCTCCCTCCTTAGCGATTCTGGGAAGTGGATGTGGATAACATTCCTGTGAAAGTGGGCGCCAACCCCAGGAAGCCTCCTTCACAAGGAAGTCAGAACCTGCAATCCTCAAAAGGACCAAAATAACGTGGAGTGCTGCTCCGGCTGCTTTTTCCCTGACAATCAAGTCAGAACAAGTTTGTGAACTCTTTAATCACAGACACACACACACACACACACACTCCCACACACATGTTCACCAATTAAATGAGAACAGAGGACGCTTGATCGATACTTCCCTACTCCCACATAAATGTACGGGACCTGAAGAAAGCTATACTCACAAACCCAGTCACAATGTAAGCAAAGGATTGAGGATGCTGTGGACTCACTAAGAAAGAGTAACTGCTACACTTTAAGATTAAAGGGTACGGTTCTGGTGCAGTTTTGTTCCCCAAGACAGAAACAACTTTAGTTTACCCCCAATGGTACAAAAATGTTCCCCAGAGTCCTTTTCTATACCTTAGATTAAATTAAAATTACATTAATCTACAGCTAAGGGTACAATTGGCAGACCCTTGAGGGAACAGCCCCAGTGCAAATTAAGTGCACCCTCAAAGGCAGTATTTTCTGACAGTGTATGTGCACTGTGTCACCTAAATAGTTTCTGCGTATTTTGAAGAACGCTAAAGCAGATGTACTGATGTTTAAGTGATGTAGTCATATGTATTTGTGTTACTTGATTGACTAAAGGTAGACAGGTTAACAATGTCTATTTTGAACAATGTTGGTTCATAAAACAGGTTAATTTCAAATCACTTTTCCTTTGGGTTAAATCAAGCCCAATGTTTATATGTGACCTAAAATATAACGTGAATGTGGTGGAATAAATGCATTCATTCATCTCAGGTCACCAAAATGCCATTGATCATGACTGACTTTACACACCGATGGACATAATTCATCATTCATATTATTTAGTATTATTTCCATTTAATTTGGACCAGTTGCATATCTGTCATGTAGTTCAAGAACCTTCCAAAACAAACTTATTCGAATGCTAAAAATGTTTTTAGGACAGCTAAGGAATTGGCTTCGTGGAATATTAAATTTACCATTTGCCATGTGTCTGATAAATCGTCATATACCCAAAGAAACATCTAAATTCAGTAATGAATCACATATATTTAGCCAGCCCTGTAGACACAGCTCTATGTATTGTGGAAACAAAGTATCAGATCATAATCACGAGTGACTTACTGCAAAACAATATCTGTTATTCGTCTGAGGGCCTCTGATATACAGTGTCATGGGTAATAGAAGGAAAAGCTGAATGCATTGTTATCGTTGTATGTTGTTTTCTGCACTATTTTGTACATCTGAATTCAATTACTTTGGCTAATTACCCTATAATGCTTGCTGTTGTAGAGAGACCAACCAGCAGCCTCTATATGAGGTCGGTGCTGTAACAACAATGCAACAATAAAGATTTGCAGCCCTCAAAGTGAAGTATTAACTCTGAGAACTTCACCCACCTCTGTTTTTGCTGCGCTAATTACAGGTGCGACCTTATCCTGCGTTGTGTGCGGTCTTTAATCAGATTGTGGTATACACGTCACCCGTGGCTGCTCAAACAGAGATAATTTAATGAATTAAACTCCGGTTATGAGACAATTATATGTCACGGCCCTGCATTTCCTCAGACAAATTGCCCTAATTAAGACTGTATATTCATACCCTGTTTGTTTCTTCCTGCAACCACGTCCACGCTTCTCACGCTTGTCGAAATCTGAAATTAGTTTTATTAAAACCTAGAGCAAATTATTTTTAATGCCGCACGCAGGCGAGCCCGTGATCCTTCGCCGATTTTTTGTTCACTCAGGCTAGACAGGAGTAACAATAATTAAAATGTAATGAAATCTATTTTCCTGTTCATTGTGTCATTGATTATTCTACTATAAATATAGATCAGAGTTAATCACAGTTCAGGTTTTTTGATCCGACTATCTGGGATGAGCACAGTATAGTAATAGATTTGGTGTGGGGTACAGGGCCATGCAAAGGGGCATGTGCTCAGCCCCCCTACCCACCATTCAACCCCACCCCCCCATCACCACGGAACATCGCAACAAAACCGAAAATAAACAGACAACACATTTTGTGTGTGAGCTGCTCATGCTGATCCAGCAAAGATGTGAAATTGCAGTTTCTCATACCACTGCAGCACTAGAAGCTTAACTATGCAAAACTTTTCCTATTCGCTGAACTCATGTAAGACATTAATAGCACATGTGAAACAGAGGAAACACGAACAACAACAAGAACAATAATTCAGCGTGGGTTTCGGTTAGTATGGTTTGTTGAGAGGATAAATAGCCATAGTGAGACTTTTACCAGTGTCTCCCAGTCCACCATCCACAAATATAACTCTTTATCCTATTGGCCAAGGCTCCCAGAGGTGGCATTCAGGTTCACCATTAATAAAGCCAGTTTTGTGAATGTATGATCTTTTTTCGCTTTAACAATCCTTAGGGTTTTCAACAGCTCCTTGCACAAATGTATTAAATTTATAATATCTTTCATTACTCATACTGTGCCTCTATGTGATAGAATATTACTGAGGACCAGTGCGATATGCTGGTACTGAATTGAATCAATGCATTTCTGGTAAGAATATTACCAGGACAGACAAACTGCGCATAAATATTGCCCTGTGGCTGGTTTCCTGCATTCCTACCATAAGGGACACCACAACGGAAGCGCAAATGTTCTCAGAATATAGAGATTTTGAGTGTATTATGATTATTAGGGAAGTTAATGAGAAAATAGGAGTTTCAACTGACACCATTAAGGTGATAAAAAAGGGATTGAACTAGCATTTGGAGCGTATGATGGTCAATTGGGTTCACGCTCTCCACTGTGGGAATCCATCATCAGGCACTGTCATCGCCACCTGGACATCACCCTTTATATGCAAATTCACTCAGAAGACATATACACTGTACCTTATTGGAGAGGATCTTATGGAGTATAGAAAGGCATAAAGACCTTTATTTTGTAGTGGAGCTGCCTTTCAATATCCATTTTATGTCTACACTATATCACATTAATTTTTGCTGTAAATTGATTCAGTTTTCTAAGAGCCACATTGGTTAGAGATTCTGCAAGTGGATTCCTTAACCTGCCTTACCAGCGATGTAGTGCAGTGGGCTCTAACCCCAGGGGCAGGACCTGCCAGCTGCGAACCGAGCTGCCAGTGAGCTATGGCATCAATATAAGAAAGAAGATATGCAGCTCTTGGTTGTTGGGGAAAAACGGTATGTTGTCTTCTCAATCCACCTGCAGAAGGTCCTGGAGAAGCAGATCCTGACACATTCTCCAGTGAAGATCATCCCCCATCTAATTTAGCGTATGAACCTGACAAGAGACAGCGCTGACCTTCTTCCTTTCATGAGGCGCGTAATCAGCGTGGGAGAGCACAACCGAAGATAAACTAGCATTGACATCCAGTGGTCTGCAATATCATCGAGGTTGGAAAATTGGTGATGCAGAAAGAAACATCGCTGTCTCCCAGGGGCCTCTCTCGTATCTCGTATCATCTGAGCCTAGCGGACTGCCTCTGTTCAAACCCTACACAAGCAAATATCCACCTCAAGCCCACGTCTAGCGCTACTTCTACAAACCTGCATTTAAAGAATGAATGTTTCTAGAAACTGCCTTATTGAATACTTAAATCATGTGCATATTCACCAAATGGACATTGATTTGGATGCCAATGCATTAACACCTATTTAACAGTTTCTTCAGCGATTTACACCGATGCAAGCATTTTAATTAATTGTTTGTATTGGACTCAATGAAGGAAAAATGACACTAAAACTTTGTACTCTTGAAGCTCAGTCAAACTACAAATATTCAAGCCTGCTGAATCCCTTTGTATTTGAACAATGAAAATATTTATATGTCTAGACACTTTTTCCTATCTGAAATTACTGGGATTACGATTAGTGCTAGGTTAGGGTTACCTTTTGGTTAAAATTGATCCTAAGGCCAAAATTAATCTCAGCATTTCTTCAATTTTTATCTTTATATCATGTGCAGGGTTCTGCTCTAAACCTAATTCCAAATGTAATCCTAATACAAGCCTAAACTTAGACCTGACCTAAATGCTAACCAATTCCAGAGCCCTTACCCTAAGAGCGTCCCTAATTCCAGACATAAAGTTGGACCTTACACTAACC
The DNA here is from genome assembly GCA_026784285.1 of Stomatorhinus walkeri. Taxonomy (NCBI): domain Eukaryota; kingdom Metazoa; phylum Chordata; class Actinopteri; order Osteoglossiformes; family Mormyridae; genus Stomatorhinus; species Stomatorhinus walkeri. Next base: position 20,613,501 of record JAODUD010000035.1, on the reverse strand, counting down.
AACACCCCCCGTTACGCCCACATGGCTCTTTCCTGACTCACAATGACCCGCAGAAAACCAGAACCCACTTCTTTATCCGCCACACATTTTAAGTAAAACCCACTGAACAAATTAATAAAAACAAATACTGTCTAACAGATTAACAGGACCTTTGGGCTTCATGAAGACAGAAGGAAATGGTAGCATGCTAATAAAATCCCAGAGAGCATGTTCCCTCAAGCCGCGTTGTTGTGTAGGCGGATAACCTGTTAACACACTTCTCAATCCACTTACAGTATCATAGCTGGAAGTCTGCTATAATTATTTCAGGCGAGTGTTTGTATCGAGCCCCAGTGTCCCTCCATCCACTGCGCTGACGTGTGCGGAGAAAAAAATGGATAGTGGTATTCCAGAGAAAGATATATTTTTTTCAATGAAATGTGATGGCTCTGTCTCTTAGAGCAGTGATGGTGAGAAGATCTTAATGATCCTCTCTGGTTTTGGCGGGATGTTTGTAACTTAAGATAGAGATAAAGGTCTGAGATCTTAAACTGAATCTTATTGACTTGTTAAAGTGGTTTCGAAACACCGTTTTATCTTAGAGAGAGAGGGAAAACATAATTATCTCACGAAACATATATCATTGTCAGTCAGTATATTATGTGTGTGATTATCTGCAAGCTTAATATCTTCTTCACGCTCTTGCAAAGTTGGATGTGTGTGTAAGGATAGCATTGCAGGAAGCTGGAGAACGGCAGCCACTGTTTTCTCAAACATCTTCACGTAGAAGGTCTGTTCACCAAGGAGTTAAACGTAAACCTGCCCAAATCACGGGGCTCTGGACAGGAACAATGTTATAAATAAATCTGAGCTGATATGTGCATCATGCAATAAGCCATTACCATTAAACCGCTACTTATCTACTCCAGTTTTCCATATGTGGGAAGAAGCCATCTATTGAATCAGAAATAACTGATTTTATGTTATAAATTGTGATTGCCCCTTGTTAATTTTTGATTACAAATGTAAATGCATTTATTCCACCCCTTGTTGATTTTTTCCCCAGGCATTAAAAAATGCAATGTATCTCACTCAAGACAAATTTCAACCCCTGTATATTTAATAGCTAAACACAAGTGCAAATCAATAGAGAAAATAATTTGTTTAGTTAAGGCTAATCATCCGGCTCCATTGCCTTGGTCTAACTAATTCAATAAGTGTAGCATGCATTCAAAATAACATTTTGGATAACACAAGTTGACATTAAATAAACTAATCAGCGCAAATTGGATGTAATGCACCTGCCCGCTTTCTGCTCGCTCATCAACCTGTTACGTATGAATGTGTTCCACTTGATGGACCAGTTTCAGCAGATAAGCCTATTTATTTTTATATTTTCTTTAAAACCATTTTGTGTGTGTGTGCATATATATATATATATATATATATATATATATATATATATACGCACGCACACACACACACACACACACACATATGTATTTATATATATTTATATATAATCTATAGTTAAATGCCATGCCAGAAAAAACGTACAAAGAAATGCGGCATCACATGCACTTAGTGAAATACATGCTGCTTCTTCGTAGCTATCATACAACAACCTGAAAGTTGAGGTCTGAGGTCTCTTATCAAAGCTGTGTGTACTTACACCCAGGAGTGCATGTAGTACTAAAATCCATTACCCTAATTTATATAGAGTATATGTGTACATATTTGATATATTTATATATTTAGTGTTCTTAAATATAAGAATGTAGTTGTTAGCAAATTGCAAAGTCATTGGAAAGGGGCACTGGGCGATTTGGGTTCTCTACGTAAACCTGTCCGAATTCATTTTCCTGAGTTTTGGGGGCAGGTGTCCATCCATGCGCCCCCCGACTGCCACGGCCCCCACCCCTCCCCCGCTGCCAGCCAGCTTCTGCAGTTTGGGGGGCAGGTCCGCCACAGACTGGCTGATGGGCTCGATGCTGACGCGCCCCGCCTTGCTGCCCTGCCTCTCTTCCAGGACGCCGGGCACGGAGCTGATTCTCTGCAGCTTGACGGGCAGTTCGCCCAGGCTGTAGGTCATCTCCGAGGCAGTGGAGCTCATGCGCAGGAGTTTGCGCGGCAGCCCGTCGCGACCCGTCATCTTCTGCACCTTGGAGGGCAGCTTGGTGGTGCTCTCCGCCGCCACATCCCCCAGCGACTCCAAGCCGTCCAGGGAGGCGTCCCGGTCCCCACTGTTGCTCAGGGAGGGTGCCGTGAGTGGGGAGGAGAGGAGCAGAGCCTCCTCCTGCTCCTTCACGCTGTATGGAGGCGTCGGGACCTCAAACGTGGCATGAAACTGGGAGTAGTCCACCTTGAAGAAGCCTTCCTCCAGGGAAATGACTGGGAAGAAGCGGTGACCCCACAGAACCTCATCTTCGGTGTAGGACGTCCGTGCCTGGCAAGTCATGCCTGTAGAACAACAATGGCAGAAGGTTGTTATAACCGGCCGGGCCCAGCCAAGCGTGCCCAGCATGCTGGACGTCGAAACAATATTAATCAACCTTTTCCCAAGCAAAGGAGGAAATGTGATTCTGTCAAACACTAATGAGACACAGGTGAGCTTCTTGCCCTCTGACTATAAGCAATAAAATCTAAACATGAGTACAGGGGAGCTCAAAGACAATTGCTGAATGGGGTCAAAGGGACACAGTGACCTTCCTGCATAACTTAGATTCCACCAAACACCAGTGACATTTAGCAAACTAGTACATATATATTTTGAATGGAAAAAATGTTTTTTTTTTTTTAATTGTGTAATTAAATTAATTTTCCTTGTTTTATAAAAATTCAACAATTCTCAGAGCACCTACACAGGTCCTCCCCTAACAGTGCTTCATAAATTCTCTCAGAAAATACCACATGGTCATATTGATATTAGCACACTTTCCTCCACATGTAAAAGATGTGGGAAGGCACACCTCTTACCACAGTCAGGCAGCTTCACCTCCATCTCTCATGGCTCAGGCTACACCCTGATCCGACGTGCACTTTGGCCTCACTACAGAATGCCTCATTTACATATTTCCAGGTCTGTTCTGAACCCGCCTGTGTGAAATGTCAACAGCAAAACAACAAAACAACACCCCCTCAAAGAAGGGTAAAGGATGAGGTGTACTCTGCTTCTTGCAACTCGAGCGACAGGAACACTTTTGTGTGTGTGTGTGTGTGTGTGTGTGTGCATGTTTATTTTAGGTTCTAAAAACAGAGGTGTTATGGTTTGTCCTCTCGGCCTTTATATAACATTAATCGCCTGAGACTTCTGGAAGGTTCCAGCAATATTACATTTTTGTCAGACGCCAAAGTGCAGACGGGAAAGCACAGAGATAATACGGCAGTTATGAACTTTTATGACAGACTCCTGTGCAGGAAATGCATGGTTTCCTAACAGACAACAACATATGTCTGGAAGGCCATTTAATCGCCATTATCATTTACAGAGGAACAAACTGTAACGTAATAGCTACTGCACATGCATGGTCTGTGTCAGAAGCATGATTCAATGTAGTATTTTGTTAGCTTGCTACTGCGAAATGCACTTCAGCTCTTCAAGATTGTATTTCGGGTGCCTGAGCAGACTGAAGCAACCGATCGATTAGGAAGAAGGAAAAGTCACCCGTAAGAAGACAGTACAGGGGGTTCAGTGCGGTAGACAGATGGCGACGTGGAACCCCATACTATCTATCTCCATATCCACAGGTGCCAGTGCTGAATCGAGAAATTCACACACAGGTTCAGCAAGTAGCTACCCTGAGACAAGAGCACGACGACGGATGGCAACAAGATTGTGCAATCGGTAGCTAACATCTCCAGCATTCCAACCATAACATATATTACTAATTATAGTAAGATTGAATAAGGTCAGCTAATATACTCAGGATTACCGGGGGGAAATGTTCCAACTCGTAAAGAGTGTGCAGAAAAGAATTTATATGTTGTAACTCCATTGTAATTCAAAAAACTGCATCCACCCAACCATCCGTCTTCCATATCTGCAGATGAATGGTGGGATGCAGTAAGCCTCTAGGCTAACATAGGAACACAGGCTACAGGCTGGAGATACCCGGCACAGGATGCCAGTCTTAAATCTGATATGTAGACACATTAGTTATACATGTATTACATATAAGAATAATTCAAAAACAGTGATGTCTGTGGATGATAGCTATACACAGTAAAACTAAATATTTCCTCTTTTTGAACAGAGCGCAGCAGGACACTGGGGTACTGCTGCATTAAATGTATCAAATTAATTGTACTTAATTTCTGATCTTTCCAAATGTACATCACCGACTCGCTCCAGTATTACACGCATACTGAGACATAGTAAGATGAAAGATTAAACAATCAGGACTATTGTTACATAAGACCTTTACTTGGGATCTGTGCATTTAATTTGGACTGTGAGCTATCAGTCATTCTCAGAGCTTTCCCTGTTAAAGTTTCATTTAGAATAGCTACTGGTGAAAATGTTAACGGACATAGAATTGTACATGTTTTAGCGATTTGTCTTTCACATAAATGGAATAATGCAAGTCAGAGGTGTGACTCCATTGCGCATCACGCCCAGAAATGTTCCATCTCTGGTTTAATGTCCGGGTTTAGATAAGCCCAGGCAGAGCGACCAGGTCCTATCAGGCCACGTCGGAGTTGTGTGACCTGCACAGCCTTTCGGCTCCCCCACCAGTGCAAAGCCCATATCGTCTGGATCCGCCTCTGAATAGAATCGACTTGATGGCCCAGTCCAGCTCAGCCATGTTGGCATGCTGCTGTGTGGCCTCCTTTCCTGGGGGGCGGAACTGGGCGTGATGCCCTGCTTTCTGCAATTCGACGGAGGGCAGCGCAGTAGTGCAGCCCTTTGACGTCGGGACACGGTCGCTGCCGCTGCCGTTCACAAAGGATGGGAAATGGGATTCTGGGCCAGGTCCCAGTTGGTCCTGAGTCCAGGAAGGGTGATTCCGACATGGCTTGGGTACAGTGCGTAAAAAAGAAGACCTTCTTCTACATAAACAGGTTTAAATGCATAACCATTAAAAGGCAAAGAGCTCACCGTGAATGTCATAGTGGAGAGTTAAAAATAATAAAACATCTAGAACATTCAGAAAATAATGCATATTTTTTTCTTCTTTTGCATATTTTCATTTTGTCCTGCCTGATGTCTCGTGTCCTCTCTACCATCTTCATCCTCTCTAAACCTCCTTGTCATCTCTAAGACATCAGTTCTGTACTACTAAACTGCCAGAGTTCTGCCTAAAATGTATAAAAATATCCCTTCAAAAATGGCTAACATTTCTTGGAAGTGAAAGGTACTGTTCAGGATGGGTCAGTAGTCTCAAAAGTAAAACATTCTGCTGCATAAGGGATTAAATTGATTTGATGTCTAGTCTATTTTTATGGTATCCCATAAATGGAAACTGGGAAAAAACACACTGGCATCTTGCAATGGCAAACTGCCTTAAAGTCTTTGGATTAGGTTTATTTAATGAGCTCAAGGCAAGTAAGACTCAGCTTCTGTAAGCTTCATTATAGAAATGGTTCTAATTAGAAGAATTACTTAGCTGACAAAAAAATGCAAAGAACAATGAGCAAAGAACAATGAGGAACTTCTTCCTGAGACCTGGGTGGGTTTCTGAATGGAACCATGTGAACGGATGGTGGGAGGAAAGAACAGGGACTTTGTTTGGGGAGGGGGGTAGAGATGGATTTAATGAGAGGGTGGGGAGGAGTGAAAAAAGGTGGTGAAAAAAGGGATGAAATAGGGTAAGGGAGAGGAGGGCATTTTTAGGGTGAGAAAAACAGTGCTTAGTCTTTACATGACTGTAATACGACCCAAGCAACATGCATGGATGCACTCATCTCTGACATCTGCACACACACCAACCCCAACCCTAACCCCAACCCTAACACCAACCCTTACACCAACCCTAACACCAACCCTAACCCCAACACCAACCCTAACCCTAACCCCAACCCTAATACCAACCCTAACCCTAACCCTAATACCAACCCTAACCCCAACCCTAACCCTAACCCCAACCCTAACACCAACCCTAACACCAACCCTAACCCCAACACCAACCCCAACCCTAACCCCAACCCTAATACCAACCCTAACCCTAACCCTAACACCAACCCTAACCCTAACCCTAATACCAACCCTAACCCTAACACCAACCCTAACCCCAACCCTAATACCATCCCTAACCCTAACACCAACCCTAACCCCAACCCTAACACCAACCCTAACCCCAACCCTAACCCTCCACTACCTCACACCCTACAGTCAGGAGAAATCCTGCTGCAAACACTCATGTTTGCATTTTTGCGTTTACCCTCCTCATCCTCCTTAACCTCTTCATCTTCTCTTCCCCCCTCATCCTCCCTCCCTTCCTCATTCTCCCTACCTTCCTTATCTTCTCCCTATCCTACTCATCCTCCCTTCCCTCCTCATCTTCTCTATCCTCCTTGTTCTCCCTACCCTCCTCATATTCCCTGTCTTCCTCATCTTCTCTATCCTCCTTGTTCTCCCTACCCTCCTCATATTCCCTGTCTTCTTCATCTTCTCTATCCTCCTTGTTCTCCCTACCCACCCCATATTCCCTGTCTTCCTCATCTTCTCTATCCTCCTTGTTCTCCCTACCCATCCCATATTCCCTGTCTTCCTCATCTTCTCTATCCTCCTTGTTCTCCCGACCCACCCCATATTCCCTGTCTTCCTCATCTTCTCTATCCTCCTTGTTCTCCCTACCCACCCCATATTCCCTGTCTTCCTCATCTTCTCTAGCCTCCTTGTACTTACTACTTTCGTCATCAGTACCCTCCTCATGCTCCCTACTTTATTCACTGCCCACCAGAGGTCTGAGACTTTCATCTCAGCTGGTGGCCCATTAAGAAAGGAAATTATCCACCAGGGATCTACAAACTGTCATGGAGTCACCATTCTGCGGCGCTGGAGTAAGGAACGGCTCCTATAAAGAAGCCCTCAACCCCCAATGTAATAACGGAGGGGCAGATTCTCAGGCTAACTCACTCAACAGCTCTAAGGATCACTGTTTGTGTACCAGCGCTCCTTCTGAGGGGATCCTGGTGACATGGTCAACAGTTCTTACTTAACACACACTGTGGCGCCATCCTGCCAAATACCCTGAAAAAAAGCCAGTAATTGAGTTTTCAGGACATAAATATTGATTCCCTCCTCTTTGCTAACTCAAAATACAACACTAATGTCGTTTTCCTTGGAGGTATAGCCATTGGAAGGTAGATGGATGATGCTGCAGTAAACTGTCCCTTTGCTTTGCCATTTCGGCGCATTCTTCTGGGCGTTGCTCTTCCGCAGCTCAGGTTACATGCGACCTTTCCTAACAAACTTATATGAGGGATGGTGAACAGGCTGTAATTTTGCTGCCCTGCTCCAACATTACAGCACTTGCGAGAGAGTCAACGCCTACGACAAGGTCTAATTCTGGTGAGGAAAGTTGAAGGTTTAAGGCAGTCTCATCGCATTGACGCCCAAACGGTAGCAGGTGTAAAATGCCAACCTGGGCAAGCAAGGCTGTGGCCCAATCAGGTGTGACGTCACTCCCGTCGCCAAGGCAACATATAAACTGGAAGACCTGCTACCTTCTGACATGATTTTCTGCCAGAATAGTGAGACTGCCGTGGGTGGGTAATACTGTAGCCTGACACCTTCCAGAGTTGCACGTTCGATTCATTCTCCCAGCTCAGTGTGTGCTCCAGTTTCCTCCCAAAGACATGCAGTGTCAGGGTCACATGTATGTGATTCTAAATTGCCCAAAGTGTAAGTGAATATGACCTGGAATGGGCAGGCAGCCAGGGGGGCCCAGCCTCAGATTCACGGCGACATCATACTGGGGAAGCAGTTATGGGAAAGGAATGGATGGAATGGTTACAGATATGCAGACTATGTCAAGCTGGTGGTGCAAAATCATAACAGTGAAGGAATCTAACCTACTGTCAGTTAGATTGTTATTAATGTTGTGTAACATTCAGAATTGAATTAAGAATGGCCCCGAAACTCTAATTCAATTCATGAATTTGAATTATAGTTGAAATCAAGATGGAGAATTTGAATTTAAGGAATCAGAATTAAAATGGAATTGAATTCACATAAATTTAAATACATCGTGTGGCTGCAGCTGTAAGAATACAGCTTAATATTTCAATATGAATTAGAAATAAACATGGTTACCGTAGTATCGGGAGATGTATGCGGGTAGGATCCTTTGTAAAGGGACTGTGTGAGAAGGGGGACGACAAAAATAAAGGTACCAGACATTAACTAGCATGCACATGTGCGGTGGGTCTTTGCTTTAGCCTCCGAACAAAGACATATAAAACATGGTGTCAGAAGTGGTTTAACATTCAAGAGATCAGGGAGCGTCAGGACACAGCAGTGGTTCGGTGAAAATAAATAAATGAAAATATATATATATATATATATATTTTTTTTTTACATAATAAAATACTAGTAAGCGAATCTCTGCCATGGCCCAGTTTCAAGTTCCTCCACCAGAGAAATTCACCTTCAATACTGATGACTGGATGAGGTGGATACAGCGCTTCGAAAGATTCTGCATCGTGTCCGGTGGACGAGAACCAAGTAAATGAGCTTATTTACACCATGGGATAGGAGGCAGAGGCACTGGTTTCCCTGCACCTAAGCTCAGCGAAAGTATAGATTGAAACAACAACAAAACTATGATCGCAGGCACAAAGCGAAGGACATGGCACACCTGCACCCTGGAGATCGGGTAAGGATCAGGGATGTGAATGGACGTGTCTGCAGCCGGCACGCCTAGGTACTACATCATCGAAACACCTAGGGGCACCCTGCGAAAAAACCGGTACCATCTCTCACAGTCCCCTGCGTCATCCAAGATGTCTGCATGACGGCCTTGACGGGGCACCAGAAAGTTCTGCTCCCGATGTAGTGACTCCACCGATTACACCTGAGGTTCGGCAGGGCTCCAATCAACAGACTCTGGTTCGTGAGAGACGTTGTCCTGCCAGAATCAGTAAACCACCAGTGTACCTGAAGGACTACATTTGTTCGTAGACTTAGGAACCAAGTGAACAATGGGGCAGAGTAATCCCCACAGGAGGTAAAGGGTTTGGGGAGTCCACCCCATACCCTACAGACAGGGCACAGTGGATGAGATAATTAATTGTTAGATAAATGTTTGGTGTCCCAGAATTGGCTCATTAATATCTATTACTTTCTAAAGGTATTCGTTTACATACACACTTGCTGAATGGTGTTATATTATTCGCACTGTGTATATGCCTCACAATCAAATATTACAACAATAGGCAGGTTAAGCATAAGTATTCTTATGACTGTAATTCTTGAGAATGTTTCATTTAGAACACAGATGTGCCAGTACGTATCCCTAAGTCAGGCGCTGTGGTTTTCAGTTGTATCGTTTATAAGACGTCAGGATTCCAGTTGGGATCCAGTAAAGGTTCCAATATCTACCTGTGGTAGATCCCTGTTCAGAAAGGGGGGTGTAGTATCGGGAGATTTATGCGGGCAGGAACCTTTGTAAAGGGACTGTGTGGGAAGGGGGACGACAAAAATAAAGATATCAGATGTTAACTGCCACGCACGCGTGTGTGGGTCTTTGCTTTAGCCTCTGAACAAAGACATATAAAACGGTTACATACACACAACACATACTGTAACATTGTTTGAGAAATGTCGTGTGATTCGGAATGAAAGAATGCAACATTTGAAGTGTCACTTATACAATAAATAATTTAGCTGTCATTTTGTGCACCATGGTGGAAGAGCACTTCATACAGCCATACAGATGACCCTGTCACAAGACTGTCCGTCTGACATCCCACAGACACTCAAAAAAGCTACTGCAGACTCACAAATGATAACACACATGCAAAATGTATATTGTTAGAACAGGCTAATGGTTATATACAATTCTTCCCTTAAAATCATGCAAATCTAAAGTATACTTCCCTGCTCTCCTTCTCCTAGCTACATGTACAAGGTCAGTATACACAGTACATCTACCATCTAGAAAGTAAATGTATTATATAATTATTAATGTTTTACTCTATTGAATGACATGCATGTGTGATTTCATTGAATTTTTTTAAATGAAATGAATTCATTTTTCTTCCTGCAATTCCATTTCCTTTGAAAATCCTGCGGGGTGTGGCCAATTCACTTCAAATAACGATTCGTCTATGAAATGGGACACAAACCATAAATTATGAACTGCCGATTATGCCGATTATGAAATTTATTACAGTAATTCAATGAATTTAAAGAATAAAAGTCTACAATGAACAGATAGACATTTTCTTTGTCCCGTGCAGTGGGAAGATAAGATTATTCATTATAAGCTATTGCCAAATATCTGGATCCTCCTATTTCTGCTTAATTCTCATAAGCAGAAGGCTGGAAATAATCTTTCAGTTTGATAAATAACATCTGTCTTCTAATCTGACCTGCCGTGGCAACAGCGTCTTCTACTGGGTATTTAAGCAGGTCTGAATCCTCCACCCCACACACACACACACACTCAGAGACATTACTGTTTGTTCTGGAGTCTGCTTTACGTTAAATCTGTACAGCACCTCTACTCATGGAGGCATTCCTCCTCTCTGTACTGCGAAATTTTCAGCACCCCTACGCTCCACGAGAAGCTCATCAGCGGCTTGTCTCAACCGAGGGGAAACGTTCTATTAGCCTAATGGGCTAATCAGAGTTTAAGGGGAACATCTGCCGGAACAAAAGTCTGGTGAGCTGTAGCCCACGGCGACTGCAAATTCCTGCTTTCACCGGCTCGCTGGGTGTTCGAGGGCGGCGGGCAGCAACAGCGCTTAATGAACTAATTAACTAATCAACTTAAAAGACCACATTGGGTACTGGTTCTAAACTGTTTCTGATGTTACACCACCGGCAAAGGGTAATGAACCATATCCCGACCCCCCCCCCCCCCTCAAAAAAAAATATAAATTGCTTTGGGTATGACCTATGAACATTAAAGTCATCCAAGTTTACTAATACTATTGAGGTTACTCCAGCATCATGCTTGTGTAGATGGCCTGAATCCTATTTTAAAACATAGCAGGATTAGCAGCAACAATAAACTCTATCCATTAAAATAAAACCAGAAATAATGGCGTGGTGTGAGTGTTCTAAAACTGCCTTATGTAATCCTGGAAAGTCATACCTGACAAGAACTGTGGGTTTCTATGGGAACCACTGTCTGCCCGAACATACAAACCGATATGGAAGCTGAGTGCAGCTCACTTTCAGAGCTCAGACAGAGGAGCAGCGTGTAAACGTGGTGCAGGCAGCAGCCCCAAAGGCCTAATTATGGACAGAGGATCAGAGTCGCGGTCGACATGAAGTCAGGCCGCTAATGTTCCCAATATCTGCATTTAGCTTTTTTATCCATGAGCTAGTGTTTCAATTGACCCTCATCAAAAACCTTAGAAAGAGGCGAGATTTATCATTGGTTATATGGATTACAGATTCATCCCTTTAATAATGGATACTAGTCCTATGCCGTATGACAGACACATAAACAATATATAAGAAAGGTATTCTGAAGTTTTCATTTACTTGGTACACCAATCTGTTTACAAATAATTATACAGTTATATTATAATCATAAATCATGTCTTAGAACAATTCCACCCACCCTTACAGGGTATGTTTAAGGTCATTACTCTCAAAAAGGCAGCTTTTTCCTTGACAGTTTCTCAACCCGATCCTCAGACAGCTCCCTGTAGCGTAAATGTGGACCATCTGAGGGGCCCTGAGGACCGAACGGGGAAACACTTGCTTTACAGAATCTCAGTGCTCCCCTCTTTGGTCACACCCAGCCCAGAATTCAGTTACCCGCCACGCATGTGGTCGTTCCCCGTGGCTCCACCCACCTGCAGATGCTTATTCTATGCACTGTCTCCATTTTCAGTCCTGAGATCAAGTTTAACCTGTGCATTTCTTTCTCTTAAGCTGGCTTTTTGGATCACTTCAATTGGTTTTGGTTCTGATTTGGATTCTGGCAGTGTTCTGTCCCGGTGTTCTGTCTCGGTTCCCATTAGCCGAGATCTTCACTCCGCCTTTTCTCTTCTGCACTTGGGCCCTGTAGCTCACAGTCAGCAGTCCAAGTCCTGCCAGCACTAGGTGCTCTGAGACTCGTCTGCTGAAACGAAAAGGACTGACGGGCAGAAACCTGGCCGCCTGGCGTGTGCCGCTCTGGGTGGGACGTCTGCCTGCCTGACAGCGTGCTCTGTGCTCAGGACCCTTATTAAAGCCCCATGTCCCCGAGTTATGTCCTGCACCTGTGACAGCTGCTCTTTACCATCTCACAAACATTGCTCACGCTTCACGTTTCTCTTCACACGTGCCCCTGTAATTGTCTCAGCTTTGTTTTTCTTCTTTCCCAGAAAGCGCAAAGCACACCCAAAGCGCCGGTCTCCTCAGGTGCACGCAGGAAGGTTCCGGAAAGGGGCGCTCAGGCGCTTCTCCCTCTCAGTGCTCCCCATGGGTACAACTGCAGAGGAGGTAAAACTGCTGCATTTCTCTCGTCGACGAAAGGCTGAGCGACGCACAGACAGCCGGCCAGATATACAGAACACGTTTCCATGCCTACAGGTACACCAGAAATGCGTCCATCGCTCACATATGGGTGCCAGTGCGAGGCACTGACAACAAAGACCAACTGGAGGTCTTTTTCCATCGGGGAGCCATTAACAATTTGAAAGCAAGAACTAACAGACAGTTATCACTGCTTGACAGAAAAGACTAGAACTTGACTATATCACTAGTCCTACTAATAATTTTGCTAATAATGAAACATTAATCTCTTCGTTGCACATCACAGAAATGCACGAGTGTCAAACACGTGGGTGACATATTAAGGGCTTGTGTCTTTCAGAAGCCTGGGTCAGGACCTTCTTGCTGAAAGAAGAGTGTCTCCGACTCTCCCCTGTGTGGAATTAGTGTCATAAATGTGGTAGAGAAGGGGTTAAAAATCTACGAAACGGAAGCCGAAGCTCCCCCTTCCCAGAAGTCTATGGACTGTGAGCTTAATGGCATTTTAAAGCTCAGTGGGTTTAGTGATACCATGACCGAGAGAGAAAGTCACAGTGGAGTTCAGAGCCACAATGGAGTTTAGAGCCACAATGGAGCTGGGTTCGTCACAGTTTCCTGAATGTCCTCTGCATACAGATGTTTGAGCACACTGCATCACTGCAACCTGCCTCCAATTGTTTGCACACTTTTTACCATCATGACAGACACTGCAAAGTCAGTACAATTGAGAATTATTTCTTACTACTTCAGCATGAAGATGGATGGATTGTCTACATTAAGGTCAGTCGTCTCTTCATCTGCCAAACATTAAGAAATGGAAATATCTCACAAAACCTGCCTGATGGGGCTGCAACGGGAGACATATTCATTGTGTACTGTTCGTACATTGTTTTCAGTTTGGTACACACAATGAAACAAATGTATAAATATATTCACATGGGCAGAACCTAAATTCACAAGTAGATGTTCAAGACGGAAAGTATTATGCTAATTGTGGCTGTGAGCTGGTTACGGCTTGTGCTGGTAACAGTCAGTCATAATCGGTGTTTAGGAACATTTCCAAATAAATTACACTGGAAGCACTGGAAACAGAGTAGTTGAGTAGAACAAGACTGTCTGTTGGATCTGTTAAACCCAAACTCGGATATATTGCTAGAAAGACTTCCTACATGCTAATTCATTTGAGATGACATCATCTGAGTGTGTGTGCGACCGGAGGAAGGTAGAAACAGCCCCGGTAAGTTAGTCTCTCAGCGGCATTTAAGGCTCATTTGCCAGGAAATTAAGTCCAGTCTAAAATAATGATCATCTCTATGGGGGAGTTTATCACCACAGATTCCCGTCCTTACTTGGTAGTAGAGAATTTGGGATTCAGATGGGATTTAGTTCATTTCCATTGGAATTATATTTTTGATGTTACTTTATATTTTTGATTAAGTTTATTTTACATATTTATTTTTACTATGTGCAAATAAGCATCTCTTAAGATTAGTTATTCAGACCCCTACTGTCTGGCATCATACACACAAACCTGAACTCATATCTTTGTGGGGACTCTCCATTTTTTCTATGGCCAAAATCCTTATCCCAATAATGGTAACCTTAACCCTTAACCCAGCCCTAACCTTAACAAAGTAACCAAATATTTAACCGAACAAAATATGTCTTAGCATTTTTAGGTTATTTAATTGCAGTCACAGATTTTTATTAAACTGAATTTCCTCTTGTGGGGACTGAAATGTCACATTGTGTTTATCACATTGTGGGACATTTAGTTCCCTCAATGTAATGTGTATATAAACACACAAGTGAGCTCAGGGGTTTGTATTGTTATTTTTGTACAGACATCCAGCTGATTCTTGATTTATAATCATGAAACGAGTGATTATTAACCAGCTTGTTATTAACCATTAAACAGCTACTCAAACAGAACTCAAACGTGATTGGAGGTGGGCGGCTGGGATTTTCCATCTCTTTAAAAAAGAAAAATATCTGAGATATTAGGTTTTCCAGATAGAGGCGTTTATTTTATCTAACCTGTTACACACACGCTCAGCATGTCGCCCCCCCTGCAAAGCCAGCAGGCCCTGACAGGGGCGGATTCATGCTGCGACGTGCTCCATGTGTGAAATCAGCCCCCGAGTGAGCAGGTGGCCACCCCAGGGATGTTAAAGTCATCTGTGTGACCCTAGTGCCGCTCGCTGTGGCTGAGGGGGGGGCACAGCAGAAGCTGATAGAGGGACAAAACGAGAAGACATGTGTGAAGTGGCAAAGTGGGCTGTGAGGGGGAGCTGAAAGATCTTACACTAGCAACCTGCTTCAGACGTTTCACCGCTCGGTTAGTATCGACCAGAGGTGGAGATTTCAGGTCCAGGAAGTAAAAATCCAAACCAGGATTTTGTTTCAACCAACCAGTTGAGTATAAAGAGTCACGGTCACAGATACTCAGCTG
>JAODUD010000035.1:20553524-20563660 GCA_026784285.1 Stomatorhinus walkeri | reverse complement strand
CCCCCCTCCCCCCGCCTCACCTGGTTGCCCCCCATGCCGTGGCAGTTGAAGAAGCCCACCTTCTCATTCTCTTTCCTCCCCATGTTGTCCACGCACTGGTTCGTCTCGACATTCCGAATCTGGGAACGTCAGATGAACGGAGTTAAGAGTGAGATGAAGTCCTGGGATCATCGCTACACAGTTTGATACGTTCATTGTGTTTTTCATTTAACTGTTACAAATGGGAGCATTTTTAATTTTTCTTTTCTTTTCATTTCGGGGTTGTATAAGTTATAAGATTGCAAGCTTTGGATGTTCAGCGGCCCGTGTGTCGGACATCGGGATGGGAGTGGCGGGCGCAGCGGTCGCTGGCACGCATCGCATTGTCAGACCCTTGGAAAAGCAGCTTAATGTGCATTTCGGCAGTTGAGCAGCCTGCTACACAGAAAGGGCTTCCCTGCCATAGGTGCCTCCGCTGTCAATCATCCAGTCAGTCATCCAATCAGATCCCCCCTGCTGCTCTGTGGCCGCCTCATTACTACGCCGTTATTCTCCTCTCAGTCACAAAGGACTAACCAGCCCTGCGCTCACACCGAAACCGTCAGTGCGGTGTAATGATGCCCGTCACCACCCTAAGCCTGGTCCCATACCTTTAATCAGACTATCCACTCATCAGCTTCACTCTCTTCTGCCGCTTAACAGATATTTGTACCCTGTGAGATGTACGCCAGTTTCAGCTCAGCGTTTTTGCCCATTTGTACAGATGATAGTTCCTTGGCTGTCCAATGTACACGTGGCTGCCGCATATCACAGTTATACTTGTCATTCTCTTTAATATTCATATACACTGCAATTACGCATGCATCGCATCTCTTATGTGAAAGTCCCATACAGAGGCAAGCTGACACGGTCTTGGGCCCCTGGGCTATTTCAATTGTCAGCGGCTCCCCACAGTGACGGCTTTCCACAGGGGGCCCTATTTCTGGCCACTTTTCAGCGATTCTTCCTCCTGGGGAAACCCGTGCAGTAATGCAGCCCTGCTCCTACGTGAACATCAGCTGTATGATGCTGCATACTGTACAATGTGTAAGACAGTAAATACGAATATGTACACAGCCCTGGAAAAAATGACAGGACTTCAGTCCTGTTTCTAAGAGCCTGGTATAAACTGTCCTAGCGGTGCACTTCACATCTGCACTTAATGTTTCCCGTTCCTTTTGAAGGTCACTTGATGTCATCCTCCGATTCATGGGAAACTCTTGGATAAGGTAACGATCATCTCTGGCATTAGATAGTTGCTTCTGCCCTCTGATTTTGGTCTTTCCCAGTGTCTCCTGCTTCACCTTCTTCCTGTGTACTGCTGTCTCAGAAACTTTGAACCTGGAAGCAGCCTGCCTCGCAGTGCAGCCTGCCTCGCAGTGCAGCCTGCCTCGCAGTGCAGCCTGCCTCGCAGTGCAGCCTTCTACAAGCGGCGCTGGTTTTTACAATTCTTTTTTTTCCAGAGCTGTATATTCATTATTATATGAGGATAACAGCACATGTTGTATTTGACTGTCAGGTATCGAATAGCTAGTATGCCAGACTGCAATTGAGCCCAGCACATGGCAGCCAATCAAATCCGTACTTCACCAAGCGAGAAGTATCTCCTGGGAATCTGGGAGTCTGGGTAGATGTTCTCCAGGTACCAGGAAAAGGGCTTGCACTGCAGCGCGTCCCGGAGGGCCTTGCGGGAGGAGACGTCCCCATAGTCCACCCGTGCCACACCTGCATGGACGACACCTTTATGAGAAGATTGCTCACAAAACAGTGCCCTCCGATGGCCATTTCATGGCACTACAGTAAAAATACTAAATGATTATGCAGAAAGTGACATCACCCTGAGGACGGACAAGGACCTTCTTCTGATTGCACCCTTTTAAGATACAAATAAAGCTGCACAAATGATCCAAAGAGAGGACAGGATGACTATACAAAACAGAGCATCATGTAGCCAATTCAAAGCAACTCACAGTTCTTATCCAGTATGTAGAAATATTTAGTGATTCAGATTAAATTTTACCACCTCATAAATCAGCTAAATTCAGGTTATGAGTAAACAAGAATATTTCAGTGACAAATAATACTCAAAGTCTCCGGCTCTTTAAGAAACATTTCTGCAGCGAAAGCATTAATAGGAATTCACTCTCCTCACCCTCTGCAACAGATTAAAACTCCAGCATTTTCTATCAGAGGGCTCAACAACCGACAGATCCGTACGATTGCCTGCCAACAAAACAAATGTGTCCTAATTGCAATACTAAAAATGCACAGCAGGGGGAACCCTTGCCACTTACATACTTGCTTCCAGCCAGTCTCAGGCCAGAACAAAAAAAATGACCTGTAAAATTTGGATATACATTTAAAAATGTATTCCACTTATAATTAAAATCTCTAAATCAAAACTATATGACAGGAATTCCATACATCTTGTGTTTAGCCAAGACCTACTTCCTGGAATTGCTCAGAAATGATTAATCATCACACCATATGGTGGATATTTTAATAATGAACAAAATACAATATCTCTATCAATGAAAAAATATCTGTAGAAAAGATTTTATTAATTTTATACTTAAATCTTTTTTTTTGTATAATGAATGTAAATGTGTCTGAATAAAGGGGTGTGACTATAATCTGTCATTCCTAAGCATGTTCCAGCACTTCTGTCAGTCACCTTGACTGAGATTCAGGTCTTTGATTACCCTGAAATTATTCTGCCACTGGATGTTGCTCCAAGAAGCATGAACTTTCCTCACCCCTAGTTAATAAACAAACAGACACAGGCTGGTCTCCCCTGGGGGAATATTTACTCAAGAAACACCGTAGCAAATTAGAAACTCCACCAAGGTCAAGCCGGTATTATTAGGCAGGCTGAAAAGGAACAAAGAGGTTCTGTGAAACCCTGTCAAAATATCCATGAGTCACAGTAGCCAATCAGAGGTTCTGTGAAACCCAGTCAAAATATCCATGAGTCACAGTAGCCAATCAGAGGTTCTGTGAAACCCAGTCAAAATATCCATGAGCCACAGTAGCCAATCAGAGGTTCTGTGAAACCCAGTCAAAATATCCATGAGTCACAGTAGCCAATCAGAGGTTCTGTGAAACCCAGACAAAATATCCATGAGTCACAGTAGCCAATCAGAGGTTCTGAGAAACCCAGTCAGAATATCCATGAGCCACAGTAGCCAATCAGAGGTTCTGTGAAACCCCATCAAAATATACATGAGCCACAGTAGCCAATGAGTGGGTGTCTGGAACTCAAACTGGCCACTCACACCTCACACAGACCCCTGCAACTTCCTGACTCATTCTATTCGAAACATCCCATGGGCAGCATTAGCCCAGACAACCCAAAACCACCCTCCTCTGCACAGGAGATATTATGTGCATATAGTGCAATAACAAAAATGAGTAGTTTCCTTTAAATTACTGAAAAATAATCTGGAAAAAAAAACATTTCTGTAGAGCAACTGTGAATGCTCTGTACCTCATTGGAGACACATTAGTTCACTACAGACAGCCACATGTGCAAATGGTGAGATGCAAGGTCCAGCTTGGTGCAGAGCCTGCAAACCACTTAGCTGAGCTCACCCACCTAGAGCATCTGTTGACGTCACCTACATTTCCTCCCCGACAGCAACGCTGCTAGCAAACTTTCCAAACGACAACAACCTCGAGGTTGACACATGCAAAGTGAGGCCCTAGTATCATTACCAGATCCGAAGAAGACACCTAACAACAGCGAACTGGCATGTCATCAGGCAGGGAAAGTTTAACTGCAACAAAATGCAGAACCCCATCGCTATGAGACCATATTCCTAACAAAGGTCACTGGGGGTGGAGTGAACTCGGGTGGGGGAAAAAAAATCACTTTCAGTGACACACTGAAAATACTGCAAGATAGGTTCAATGGGGCTGAAAAGTCACAACTCATTATCAGTAAGCGGAGATCAGTGAGCCAAGTCTGCGAGAAGTTCCTATTAAAGATTCAGCAGATGCACACAGAGTAATAAAGTGTATTTAAGACTTAAGAAGACATTTTTCTCAGAGATCTAAGTTCAAAACTAAGTCAATCTGCAGTTATCTTTTTATAGAGTCAAGTGTACTCAAAAGAGGTTAATTAATTTTGGAACTGGCTTGTATGGTGATAAATTAAGCAATATGACAAATTATATATAGTAAAGTAGAACGAAGGGTGGGTAAAAATATTATATAAACAAATATGCTACAAATTTTGACATGGCACAGCATATCCTACCCTTTTCCAGGAACAACCAGCAGGTGGCGCTACCTGGGGAGATGACATAGAAGAAGTCCTTGAAGTCATCCATCCAGACTTCAGCCAGCCGCCGGTTGTTCTTGTTGATGACCAGGCCTGTGCCCCCAGGAAAGCTGTACGGAGTGGCTTTGCGAAACACGTGACCCACGTGAGAACACGTGATGATCTCCAGCGAGCCCCCGCACTGCCAGATCTGCAGGACAGTTGCGGTGATAGATGCTGTCCGACCTGCTGTGGACTTCCATGATGCCCTCATCTTTAATACTGATTAATCATTCGTACTTATGCATCACCTCCAGTGATTTCCAATGCAGTCCTCGGGGATCCACAGTCAGGCCATGTTTTTGCACCCTCTGAGGTCACTGCCAGACAGTCCACATTTATGCTTCTTCCCATCTCCCTACTGGAGCAAAAACTTGGACTGTCTGGCGATCACCAAGGACTGGACTGGGCAACTATGCATGATTAGCTGAGACGACTTTTACACAACTCCAACTAATAAACTAGACTAGCACTTCTTCAATCTCTCCTTAGAAACATCCATCCATTCCAGATATTTCTATCCACCACTGACAAATAAAATATATCTAATTAATAACTGATATAGCCCTTGTTTTATTCACGAGCATTAGAGGTGAAACATAAATGTGCTACTGGTTGGTATTCGCCTATGACAGGAACGTAGGTACTGCAGTCACTGACAGCTGAACAGTCTGCGGCATTTCATCAAAGGCAAAAACAGCTGGACTTTGTTTTACAGGAATCACAAAGGATTCAGATTTACCCTGAAAGATATTTCTAAGTTCTCTCCCCCCCAGATATCCATTCCTGGGTCATATGTCCCGATCTCTTCGAAGTATGATCTGTCAATAGAGAACAGCCCCCCTGCCATCGTCGGGGTCCTGCAATAGAAAACGATGCGTGAGAAATGTCACAACACTTTATAAGGAAGGAAAAGACAAGGACCAGAAGCACTTCATCAATAAGTTAATGGCTGAAGGACTCAACAGAAATTTCCAACAAAAAGTTCACAACTCAGGGTTTAGGTTCCTTGACTGTTATGAGTCCTCATTTCAGCTCATGGGAGTTTTACTTACACTAAAACATTCTGAGGGCAGAACACAAAAATAATTGGCTATCTCTCTGAACCAATCAAACTTATCAGATATCGTGGTCCCCCTTCCTTAGTTGCTTGGACCCACCTCCACTACAATCTGATTGGTTATCTTTCTGAACCAATCATTTTTGTTCTGCCCTCTGACGAGCCTCATTTCATGGGTGAAATTCTGTGTGATTCAAGTTTACCGGGTAGGACAAAAGCCTACAATGACAGTCACACTTTCCACTGTGGGATCCCTGCAGAAAAAACCAGCGTGACCCGGTTAAACCTGTTGGTCAATTTATTATAGGTGACTAGTTTAAGGTATGTTTTCACATGAAAACATGGTTTGATGGTTTAGCTGGTCATACCAGCTTATAATGGTTATTCTAGCTGGTTTAGCTTTTTGTATCAGCATGCCCAGCTTTATAGACTGGCCACGCCAGAACAACCAACTGATGACCCACCCAGCAAAACCATCAAAGAGCATCAGGAGCTGGGACATGACTATCTCAGACCATTTTAGGTAAAAACAGCTACCAGAATAAGCTGGTATTTTGCAAGTTTTTTTTGCAGGAAAGTTTTGGTTCAAGCTAAAGTGTTTAATTCTGAGACGTTTGCTAGGTTTAGGTTAGACAGCAAAGCAGTTGTTTTGTATGCCACTCGATTCATCTCATCCCAAAACGGTTCACCCTCTAACCCCCTTAAGCCATGGATCTGCCATCGAGATATTGGCTAACAGCGATTACAGACAAGGGCAAAGACTCTTAGAATGTGGACCACAACCACCCCCTGCCGCCTCTTCTTAAACCCAGTTTGATTGCTAAGCCATTCATTTAACACAATCCATCTCCTCCATTCTCTGAATTCATGACAAAGAGCTCCCAGGATGCCAGTCCTGAGTTACTGGCTGCACGTCTTACGGCTCCAAAGACGCCAGCATTAGCAATGTCAGTTATGCAGATGTCTCACTTATTTGTTTTCATCTCCCGAAATTACAACATTGAAACGACAGCAAATGCATCAGACAGATGCCTGCAACAAAGGGACTGAAACAAACTCAGTCTCTGGTGAACAGGGACATCTGACTGCATCGCAGGCACATTTACAGCGCGGTTTCTTCAGCAGATGAGGAGATAATCTTGTGCTTATTTCAGACTTTGTCAGCCACATTCAACATCACTACCTATTTAGAACCCAGCATTACCCTTGCATTTAGCTGGGTATTACATCAAGAAGCCAAGTTAAGCACTTTACTCAGCATTAAGTATAATGACTGTGGTTTATTCTTCGGGTTTGAACCATGCAAATTTCTGGCGACTTCTGAAGTCTTCAGTCACTCCTCCAGTCAGCCTGAAGCCCTTCGCGAGACCATTGGCATCAAATAGCTTCAACGCGCCCGATAGGAAAAGGGTCTGTGGTTTGTCAGATGGGTTGGATTTTTCGTCCACAGTAAATCCAGCTGGAATATCCTGTCTCTTATTATTTTATTGGTTCCTATTATATTAAACAAGTAGTGTTTGAGTGCAATAACCCTGCCTGTTGTAGGTGCAGAAGCTTTGTTTTCTTACAATAAAGGCAATTCTTTGAACTTTATATATTATTTTATCTAAATGTCCTCCAATAAGCCTCAATCTGGACAAACTTGCTTTTTTGCACCCCAGAACATGCATCCCATTCATCCCCTTGCCTGACAGGCAGCGTTCGATCTCCTTTCCTCCGGTCCATCTCCCTCTGAGGTACGGGGTACCATCTGAAGTTCAGCTTCCAGTTGAAGCCGCCGTAGGTCATGTCGGATCCCGCCATGTACTCAAACGTGTCGTCACTGATGACATCGATGATGGGACACACCACCGCCGTCCTGCGAGAATGAAGGCCACAAGACGACCGCTGTCGTGAAGGCTTTAACAAACTACTATTTCCGGCAACAAAAAGAAAACATAGAAGTCAAACTCTAAACCTAAATGTAAACGTATCTAAATTTGAAAAAGTCATTTGTTGCACGAGTTATCACTTAGTTAGAATAACATTTTCGATTTGCAATGGAACACAAGTCATGTGACGCAGGTATATTACTCAGTATGAGACTCAGGCAGAGTCACATGGTTAGATGTTTTTAATTTTTGTATTTGATATATTTTATTATTAAACCTTTTTTACACTATTTAACAGAGGATTCTTCACAATTTGGGAGCCTTCATACAATGTCTGCTCCGTTAGTGCAAATAAAGCGGAGAAGGACACTTACACTAAACTGCCAGTAATGCAGAAGATTAAAAGTCATTAGGTCAGACCATACATGCATGGGAAATTTCCTCATATTCATTTATTTTATTTAGGGCTTGTTCCATTTGCAAAGTACATATTTAAATTATCTTTTCCATGTCCAGTAAACCAACAAATGCAAGATCAATGCAGGCTGAAAATCCTGCCTTACTGCAGCCACGTCACACAGAGCAGGAGAAAATGTTTATTACAGGCTCCATGATCACCATCGGTGAGCGGCAGAAGAAAGCAGAATTTCTTTTACAACATGTCCAAAAGACGAGAGCTTCAGGCTACGCCAAGCGCGTCTCCCCCGAGGGAGGGAGCCGTCAGATTAGCATCCATGGCAGAAGATCGTTTTTGTCTTTTTTCTCCCCCTCCTCGTTCCATCACTTTCCGTCTCAATCAGCGTGAGACACCGTAAAAGAGCCACAATGTACCCAGCATCCCAGAGACAGGAGCATTATCGGGGGGGGGGGGGGTGGGGTCTGGCCCCAGTGCACAAAATCAATGTCAGGAGAGTGCAGGCGTTAACGGGAGTGGACATCTCTCTGCCTTCACGCTGTCTGAGGCCACTGATGGACTCGTCACGCTGTTGAAAGCTGATCGAAGTGCTGAAGAGGACGGGAGGAATACAGATGATGAACGAGGTAGGCGCAGAGGCGGAGTCACAGCCGGCATATCTGGCACTTTTAACCGCTCTGACCGGCTGATAAGCGTCGGCTAACATCCGTACCCTTCGGTTTACGATCTTGCCATAAACCGCCACATAAACCTTTTCCACACTCGGCCCTCCATGAGGACGAGCTCCCGTCTGTCCACACGGGGCGGAGTAGCACCCCCTCACCTGTCCTCTTTGATCCTGGCCAGCAGTGGCTCCAGCCAGCCAGTGGTGCACTCGCAGTGGGCATCCAGGAAGGTGATCACCTGACCCCGTGCGGCTGCCGCCCCCCGCAGCCTGGCGCGAATCAGCCCGGACCGCTTCTCCATGCGTAGCACCCGCACTGGCACCTCCAGGGTCCGTACGTGCTGGTCCAGCTTCTCCTTCAGGAAGTCTGCCGGTAGTGAAATGGATCTCTCTGCCCGGGCCTTGCTGTGCCACGCTGAATGGCCGCATTTATAATTCATTCCACCTTATCCCTGAACAACCGCCCCCTTCCTCCCCCACCACAGTTTTCATCTCCTGGCATCAGATCAAGGCCACCAAGAAGCCTTAAGCTGCGTTTCTATATAAACACGCTTTGCAGTGCAGGTGACAATGCAGGTGACAGTCATACCTACCGGCTGGCTATATTTCCATCTCCCTCACGTCCCGCTCATATTTCTCCCGCTGCTTAATGTTCATTTCGTCCATCTGCTTTGCCCATCCCTAGCTGAAGGTTGTTGAGAAATTGATACCCCCACAATGTGCCCCTCCCCCCAGGCCCCCACACCCACACATCTCTGGATTGATTTTTTTTTTGGTCAGACTCGCTATTTTACATGTTCTTGCATTCACAAAGCCGCCTTCTTAGGTTGATGCAAGGTTAGGTGCCATATTCACATGGTGCACAGCTGAACGTGCTTGGGCGGGATTGCTGTAAAGCTGTTGCTCTGGACTGGACTTGGTGTGACCTTGTATAGCGTGCTGTGATAACAGCTAATCCAGTCCCTGTGGGACCCAAATCACGACCTTAACCCCAACCCCCCCCTAAAAGAGCCCGCATGGGTTCCAGCTAGAAAATACCTTGCGAAACAGGTTCAGGTTGCAGTGAGACAAACACCTTCTTAGGCAGAACCGGACGAGTCCGCACTGGAAGGATTCCTCAGCAGTAAATGGGGACTGAGTAGAGAGGTACCTCTATAAGACGGAGCTGGGAAGTACCTCTCTCACTGGCGTCGTCCACCAGCAGGATCTCCAGCAGCAGGTGCCGTGGCGAGCGGTTGATGGCGCTGTGGACCGTCCGCAGCAGAGTGCTCCAGGCCTCGTTGTGGAACACTATGACAACGCTGGTGTTGGGCAGGTCATCCGGGTACACCTTCGTCTTGCAGCTGACAGGGGCCCAAATACGTGTAGTGAGCATGTAAGGCCGCCAAGGGGCGCTGCTGGCTGCCGGGTCATATGAGGTCATTGGTTGCCATGGAAACAGAAGTAGACCTTCAGAGGACAGATCAGGGGCAAGTCGCTGAACGGCGACGGCGTGGTCCTCACCCATCCAGTCTGACGTCCGGCAAACTCCTGTTGAGGGCGATCATGTCACTGGCCATGAGGTTAAACTGGTTGATTTTAAACATCTCCTTCATCTTCTCCTGATTCTCCTTGGGGACCACCACCGGCTTCCCCATCTCTCCT
This sequence comes from Stomatorhinus walkeri, assembly GCA_026784285.1. Lineage (NCBI taxonomy): Eukaryota > Metazoa > Chordata > Actinopteri > Osteoglossiformes > Mormyridae > Stomatorhinus > Stomatorhinus walkeri. The sequence continues at coordinate 20,553,667 of JAODUD010000035.1, read as the reverse complement.
GGGCCCTCCTGTGTGCGTGACATCACCGCTGCAATGCAAACATTAAGGGTTTATGTGGGATTATAAGGTAAATGGTAAATGGACTGCATTTATATAGCGCTTTCTTCCAAAGCGCTTTACAATAATGCCTCTCATTCACCCAT
>JAODUD010000035.1:20525284-20544166 GCA_026784285.1 Stomatorhinus walkeri | reverse complement strand
ATCTTTCCAGAACTGCTCCTCCTCAAATCTAAAATATGACCGAAGCTCCTCATGGAAGTGTAAGTCAGTCTCCCCCAGTGTGCATCCTGCTTCTCACTCTACTTTTTGCTGCCAGTCACGCTGGCCACTCTCTGTCTCACTCTGTCTCTCTGTCTCTGTCTCTCAAAAAAAAAATACAGGGTGGTAAAAATTAGGCCCAACAGCCCACACTGAGCACTTGAGGACTCCCTTGTGAACCAGTACGTACTGAGGGCCGTACAAATACATCTGCTCACCGACAACTAACGCATCTCAACGAGACATTTACGTGCCCTGGTGGTAATCAGCTCATACTCACAGACCCCCCCCACTACCCCTCCTCCATGGAGTGAGATTCTCTGCCTGAAAGCCACTGAGAAGCACTGAGCTCTGTCCGCTTTGGTGAGTCCTCCCTGAAAGATATTCATGCCTCTGATATCTCCACTGAGAAGAGGCCATCGCAGGAGCACAATGGAGAAGATGGAGAAGATGGAGAAGAGGCAATCACAGGCAGGTGGTCGGGGGCCCCAAAACCACACTGCCCCTGCAGTGTGATCCGCGCCAGTTTGGTTACCACCAGACCTGCTGGTTGAATCTCCAGAGAAGGACTAAATAAGACCACCTACAAGACTGGAGAAGACACCCATTTACTACTACCCCGCAAAAAGCACTGGATTTTAAGTCGAATTCATTTATAAAGAACACAATGCCAGTTGAACAAAGTGCTGTACGATTGAAATAACACGTACCCATTTACTGTACAACTAACAATGCAGAGTTAATAGCCAAAGAACAGTGTGTTTTAAGATGGGCCCTAAACGTATGTAAACGTAATGTTGGGGTGGCTGGATATGCAGAGGGAGCGATAACTGCAAATCACACAAATCTCCCGAGTGCTTTAGTCTGGATATCAGGACCACGAGGAGAGACTGACCAGCAGTCCTTACTAAACAACCAAATTAAAGCCAGATAAAAAAAATACAGATTAATATATAAAGTTATCCATCTTGTCCATACTCAATAGCACTAGCTATTGAAAAAGCTGTTATAGTGTCAAAAACAGACATTTTCTGTAGCCAAGGTCATTAATAACTAGCTATAAAGTATTTCTTTAGAACTGAGAAACTACTTCTGTGTAAGATCATTGGAACAGTAATAAATTCTGTGAAAATCCATCTTTTGCAGAGTCGGTTCTGTCTGCTTCTGCCCAGAGTGATGGGGAATTTCCCAGATCAAGAGACAAGCACACAGGTATTGGCAGAAAGGAACCAAACTAGACGTTTAATCTTTGGCTACCACTCATCTGGGTATCCCTGGCAACAGGAGTGCCTAACTGGGAATGCTGTGTCCCAGTCAGTTCATGGGGTAAGCTGGCAGGACACAACTGTTACACCCTGGACTTGGCTCTAAACGGCTATAGGTTCAAATTTCATTATTGATGGATAAGGCTGATATTACCGTACCGTAAAAGATCGTATTAGTGTCGGTCCTTCGAGCTGCCCTGGATAACGGTGAAGCGACTGAACTACGTCATGCAATGGAGCGATGAATAAGATGGAGAGCAACGACGGGATGTTGCCCACTTGCAGGCTTCTAATTCCCCCTCAGACTGGTCCAGGGCCATCACTTCTCCAGTTTCAACCCCCGTTAACGCTGCGGGAAGCTTGCAAGTCTCATCGACTTGTTTTAGGAGTCTGGACTGGCCAAGGGAATTACGCCAGTGTCCCCTTTTCCTCGCACCACCGTGCGGAGGGTGTTAATATAAGAGCGGACACGATTTGAAAATGAACTTTAAGAGAACCGTGACTTTTTTTGACTAGCGTTCATTTCCCCTCTTGTTTTACAAATGATATCTACGTTTAGTTACAGTTTTCTCATACAGTAATTGCACTTCACCCACCCCCTTTAATGTTATTATCTCCACCATTAAGATATTACAGACCGCAGGTAAACATGCCTGCACTGTGGAATTTAATAACTTCTCGGGATGAAAGAGGGAGCGATGTTCAAACCCGATGAAACACGAGGACGATTGTGCCCTTTTTGCTTGTATCCGCGGGTAATTAAACCATGAAATGTGCATTATCATCAGGTCAGTCTGCCTGTCATCCAACACATGCAGTCTTTGATAAGGCCTGATTTTCACTGCCGAATACCAAAATCTCAACGACAGTAATAAGCCTAATATTAAAAAGCCGAATAAACTATGCACAGACAATGCACGCTTGCAGAAAAGCCCCTCCGGTCCAAACTTAAAACTGCAGGATACAATGGCGCTCCGACAGCCTAGTCATGACTTTTATTATCAATGAAATAATACGGTTACTCGTGAACCCGGAGACATTCAACATCAAATTTACAACACTCAGCCAATGCAAACATCAAAACCATGCATGCAATCTCCATTAAACCTGCACTACCGCTAACTCCCGTCTATGCAACTGTACAATTTATAATACCGCTTATAGAGTTACACTAGGCTTCAGTACTCGCTTAACAGGACATTTGAGAAACACGGCGATGAATTGCTGTACCGTCTTCTGACGTGTTGCATACGTTTAAATTCAATAAATTAATAATTACAGAATTTACAACGAATGCAACAAAAAATCGTAAACACATCAAATTAAATGCGTGCGCTATACTAACGCGTATACAGCGGTGGATATACTGTTTCACTACAGAAGCATACTGTTAAAAGAAGCTGACGGAAACACCTTACAGTCCCTCTTCTCTTCTGCAAAGCGGTGTGTGATCGATGTTGTCTGTGCAGTCTGGAGTGGAGGCAATTTCTGCCTTGACGTCCCCCTTGATTTCTGATGGAATTGAACTAGAAGCCGGAGACATGCCCTCCTGTGCTCCGAAAGCAGAAAGCAGCTCATCTGTACGCCATCTCCGGCGCTTTATTGGTTTCCACCTTTGCCAATCAATGCCGCACCAGAGCAGAACTGGCGTATGGTAAATGTATTTGTTTCTAAATTATGATCCGTCCTTAAACTCAGTGATCCATCCAAATATGTGGGTATGTAGAGTGCAGTCTAAGACGCTTCCAGCCTATTGATACAGTATACTTCATTTTTTAAAATTTTTTTTTGCAAAATTAGGGACTCGCTATTTAAACGGCGATTTCCTTCCGAAGTTTATTCCAAGTGGCTGTCAAGAAAAAACACATCTGTCCTTTTTATGTACATCTACAGACCGATTCATTTCCAGTTGACATGAATAGTGGGATTCCTGGGGTCCTCCGGGAATTTCTTTCAGTCATCTGTGTTCAGATAGTAGAATGACAACTCTGACTGGCCAAATGGCGAGATTTGCATATTAGGGAAGGTCACTGAGCCTACCAGCACTAGCTTACTTCAAAACAGAAACCGAACAAATACTTTCAGTACATGTATGCAAGGAAGTTATATAATACCGAAAATGTATATGCATAGAAATCGCCTCGTGCCCCAGCGTGGCTTCAGTTGAATCCATCAGTTATTCATTTCATTCGAGCTACACCTGTCAATAAAAAACTATTATCCGATTATTTCCTTGTGAATTTTATTCATTAGGGGATTAAAACGCAACAATCCATAGATTAGTCGTCTAACCCCTTATCCCGGTCAGGGCTGTGAGTAATACTCAAAATCGTGTCACTGAAACAGCAATTGCTCCTACGTCAGCCGTACGTCAGCGTTTTCGTATGGATGTTTTATTAGTGGTGATTTAATATCCATTGAGGGAATAATGACCCCAATGCTTGTTCTGGTGACTGGGTTAGCAGGTTACGGCTTAAATTATTCACCGTGGGCAGGGATGGCGCTTCGCCCTACCAGCCACCAGGGGGCACAAGGCACCTATTTCCTGTCCTACCATGCCGATCAAAAAGGAAGCAAAACTGAGGTCAGACGCACGAATACTTAAGGCAGGTAGCCACTAAATAAAATTTCGGGTTTGGAATCCCCACCCGCTCCCGGAATTGTTTTATTACGGATCAGACATGTAGCAAAATTATGAGTCTGAAGCCCCACCTCGTGCTTCAGCCCCCCGGTTACCGGAATCTAAGGATTAGGCCACCCCAAGGTAAGCAAAATTTAACGGGAGGAGGACGTCCCTCTGCCAGGCGGCAATAAATATAAAGAGTCACCCACCACGGAATTTATTTCTGGCTACTTGCTTGATACACCCGTACAGCTATCGTACCCAGATGCCTGTGTGTTTTAATGAGACACCAACTTGTACATCCTACTGAAATATCACTTCTGATGAGTCAGGTAAAAAAACTGACATCATTATGACAGTTGTGGGGAACTCTAGCCAGCCTTTTCAAATACATGGACAGAGTGTGGCGGCCAAAGCAGCGTGGAAAATCCATTCTGATTCATCAACTATGAATTCTGAGTTCTTCCTTAGATTTGCTGCTAATTGTATCTGACATGTATCCGTTCTTTCAAATGAAGAGATAAAAAACACCGGCAGTCTGTTCGTTTTCTATCAATCACAATGACTTCGTTCCATGCAGCTTCGTAGTCTTTATCCTGTTAATCTGATGACATTTTTATTAGGCAGCATCTAAATTTTCTCCCTTCCAATGAATGAGAATTTAAATTTCAGTCTTCGGTTTAATATCACCAGAGTACGTGTTCAGGTGTAACACAGCAGGACATGATGTTCTTACACAACTTCAAATGGACAATGGGAAATACAATATTTCCATTAAGTCTGCATATCCGTTCGTTTTTATCTGAGAAGTACAGGCTGAGTCCGTTCATTTGTCTGGTTTATCTTCCAAAAAAAAAAAAAACCTCACCGACTGCCAACGGTAATTTTTCAGTGGGCACACGAGTGCCCCCTTCAGGCCGTCTGGGATGTGACCAGCTTCCAAGCTCTGGATTCCTTCTGATGCGAAATTCTTCAGCCTTTTACCTGAAAGCTATGGGGATTTTATCATAAATAACACAGAAATTCAAACTAAACATTTAATTCACACCAATGCCTATGTGAGGCACCATCGAAATATCAGTCTTCACTTTTTAACAATACACCCAATATGTTTTTTTTTTAAGTTTAAACATTTTTTAACTTTCTATTACTATAGTCATATACATCGATGACCCTGCCATCAAGAATTACTCACAAAGCTATGTCTTTATGCTTTCTGTCCTTCGAGCCAGCATCTACTGCTGTGGGAGAACAAATGAATGTCAGATTTTATAAACACCGTCACATTTTTCATGTATAATTTTTAAATGAATCATTCATTACATAATTCTTCCATGTTGCCAGAAGTGAAAATAATATGTATTTGTATGCGCATCATGAAGCACAACTCGGAGTTAGGTGATGAGCAGCTATTGTCAACACAGAGACACTAAATAATGTTTATTTATTTGTTTATTTAGCAGAAGCTTTGGCCAAGGGGACTTAAAAGTGAGGAAAGTCTGGGGCCAGAGCATAGGGTCACTTAGCATCCAGTGCCCTGTAGCAGTTAGGGTTAAGGACTTGCTCAAAAGTTCAATGGTGATGTGTTTCCTCTGCCAGTCACTGTATTAGAACCCACAAACTTCTGGACACATACTGAGACCCTTAACCTACTGATGAACACACCGCCCCATGTGACATATTGAAAGATTAGTACACTAGTCATTAAAAACATTTGCAAAAGGCAGTGTGTGTCACGGCGGGCTAAACCTGTGTGCCTGTGATTGGAATGTTGCTGTTCGCACCTTTATGCAAGGCCCTTAACCCCCAGCCTGATGGGTGCTGCCGCGGGGCGCTGCCCTTCTCAGCCAAGCTACCTCTTACATATATACTGTATTTGTCTGTGTGTCACGGACAGAATTTCCCCACAAGGGATCAATGACGTGTCGCTATTATAAAGTTTCCAGAGTACTGATTTTGTTCATTTAGCATTTATATCTGATTCCTGGTCCATTAAACAGTGAAAGTGAGAATGAAGAACGCGTGATTTAAACCACTTAAAAAGTAAGGAAGCATCAGAACAAAACAGGGGTCACGTCATCTTCATGGATGTCATACACGTTGGTTACTGTGAAATAAAAATATTCCAGTGCTCTATGCCTTTAACGTGCAGTTACCATGACCAACATAGACTGCATTTTTGCACAAGTGCCAAAGTGTTATTTTTTACTGAAATAAGATGCAGCAGAAATTGAATAATCAAGATCCACAGAGAACAATTTGATATAAAATACATAAATGCTTAAAGACTTCACTTTCACCATGATGTGTTGTGTTAAACGAAGCTGTCTGCGACATAAATCACTAACATGCAGTTTCAGAAATTAATAGGTGTCAATAAGAAGCAACTATATCAGGGGTGGGCAATCTTATCTACAAAGGCCCGGCGTGTGTGCAGGTTTTTGGGATAACCTGTAGGTCAGCTGTTCAAACCCAGGTGTGAGGACCCTTCATCCAATCAGTCCTCTAATTAGTAATCTAATTAGGGAGTTGCAGCGAAAACCCGCATACATACCGGCCCTTTGCGGATAGGATTTCCCACCCCTGAACTATATGGTCCTATAAAAAAACAATAGCACCGCTATGAAATATTTTCTCCACCAGATGTCAGAAGAGCATTATAAATCTGTTCTGTAGGCGTGTTGATGGGTTTTCTTCAGGACGTCTTGCTTTCAGGCCCCCCAATGACACGCTCATTTTTATGATCTTTATCTGTGTATATATTTTCTCATGTAATGTATGTTCAGCGAAATTGTATCAGTGCTTGGTCGCTTGTGAATACCACCTTTTTGGGTGTTTTTTTTTTTTTTGCCGGGAGTAAAATATATAAATATAGGATACAATCACCTCTCCAGATTCGCGAATCTGACATTCGAAGTTTCGGTTATTCGCGAGTTGGCCGCGAACAATTACATTTTTGGAGGTTGCCTAAAGATCACAGGAACTTGCCAAGTTGCATAAGCCAAAATAAATAAACAATAGGCCTACTGAAAATTATTTGGATCACAGAAAATTACATAATATATCAGTGGACCAATTAGTGTCATGCTTGTCAGTGTAATTGCATAGTCGTACTATATATTTATGTAAAAGAAATTTTAATAATGGTTCCAAAACGTAGTGCTCCCAGTGCGTACAGTAGTGACTTTATACATGCAGGGACATCATTTAGAGGATTCATAAAAAGGTATAGATGGGAAATGCCAACGTAATTTCACATACAAAGCATACAATGGATTACTGCTTGTTTGTAAACTGGTAATAAATAGACTTTATGCTATCGTTAAGGCTAGCAGGTTGTTATGGGCTGAGGTTTGGGGGCGGGAAAAGTATTATTCGCAAATTTTCACATTAGCGGGGAAATTCTGCAGCTAAAGTGACGGGGGGTGGGGGTTATTCCTTTTAACTTGGTATTTAGTTTCCTCTGTCAGAAATAGCAATTTTGTTCAACTAAGACATATACTTCAGTTCCGCCTGTCAAATGTATTGTGTGTTACATTATTTTAAAGTTAAATTTACTACAATGCATGAACATTTAAATTTTTGATTTATTTTGGCTTTCCAAAATGGACATTTTTGAAATTTGATAAAAATGACCAGCCTGAAGATAATCGGAGGGATGGGGTTTCGCGCACTGCTTTGTTCTGAGAGGGGCGCTGCTTACACTGACCAGCGTGTCTGAAAACGTGATGCAGGCTCCTCTCAGCTGCAATGGTTTCACCCGGCCAGGTATATAGCCACGCGTTGCCTGGAATGATGCAAAAGTTGGCTGCGCGCGCTCCATCGCACGAAGTTCTCCGGGTCTCACGTGAACGTAAGGAACATCTATGCTTGCGTTTCAGTTGATGATTTACTGCAGTTCAGCCAGTATTAGAATGTGGATTTCATGAATTGTTTTTAAAGTACGTACCCACCTGTTTCTGTCTTTGGCTTCATGAAAGTGTGCAAAGATGAATTCCACAGCGTTCAATGAAACGGACACTGGGCTGTTTTCCAACAGGAGCGACGGGATTTTCAAATGCTGTAACTTCTCATCTATAGTGACCGATGACGGTTTTGTTGCAGCTGCATCAGATGAGCGAAGTCTGTTCATCATGAGGGTTGTGCAAATCGCTGTCATGTGTGTCCTCTCCCTGACGGTGGTGTTCGGCATCTTCTTCCTGGGATGCAACTTATTAATAAAATCGGAGGGAATGATCAACTTTCTGGTAACGGACAGGAGACCATCCAAAGAGGTCGAGGCTGTCATAGTGGGCGCGTATTAGCTCACACTACTTCTGGATCCCGGGATTTCCCTTCGGCGACCGAGTGCCGCTGCCGACCCAGCTTGGCGATCCAGTGAGGAAACTGACGGCACCTGGGATCCAATGTGAAGTGCTGACTTGGACAGAAAACTCTCGAACCTGAGTATTAGCGCGATCGGACGCTTTGAGACACTAATTTGAAGTTATTTTCCTGGGATTCATTTTTCTTTTTTTCTCATGGCTAAATCTATTGAGAATGTTATACGGTTCAACGGACGAAAGCTTATAAATAAAATTACAGCTGTTATGAGAACAATTAATATCATTCGAAACCTCCAATAATCTGACTTAAGTTTCTCTTTACTGTTTACTGAAGCGTTGATTAATATACATTTTTTTGTCCTTTTTGCGAAAGCAGCGGTGTCCTAAATGTTGAAACGCATTTTCATTAATATGCAAGGACAACGTTTCCTTCGATTTAAGCGTGACACAGGTTCAGCAGATACGGCCTTTGTTACTAATAATATATTATTGCACGGATGATGAAATGTAATGAAGTTATGTGCCCTGACCTTTTTTTAATAAATGCACATTAGAATTCAGTTTAAATCCTTTTTGGAAGTAATTACCTTTTGCAGTGATTGCTTCAACAGAAATCAACGTCAATGCATTTATTGTTGATGTTTTTAATTAATGTAATTAAATCGTCACATGAGGGGATGTCATTAAAGTTTCATATTGTGTTTCAAAACAATGAACAATTTGCACAAATTGTTAATTTGGAAACTGACAGTGTTATTTGTTTTAAATACCATTATGGTTAAAACTGACGATGCTTCCACGACTTAATTACCAGTGACATTCAGCTTATATTTAAGGGCGCGTACGGTTTTCTCAGTGCCAAACTCAAACCGTATCGTATTTTCAAGTCAGATTAGGTATGTAACAATAGCTGTCATAACTGTCTTTGCAACATTCCCAAAAATCTACATGTTCTTTTGTAAATGAGCAGATGCTGTTGGTGGTATTTGATTCCATCTCCCTGCTAAGAAGTCTATAGGCTCCATCACCCCGCTTCTACACTTCGGGGAAGGGGGTTATGCACCTTCTATTAAACGGCCTTGTCCTCCTAGCCGCGTGCGCACGTTCGCCCAGCAGCAGCGGAGACACGAGAAAACTGTCGCACGGCAAGCGCGAGACCGATATAAAATCACCACGGTTGTATCGAATCCCATCCAACTGAGATCATTGCTAATCACCTTATTTTCCAAATGGCTGAAGCATGTTTTGGAAAGTTGGGCCCGGCCAGCTCAGAGCACTCGTGGATATTGATAGAAATTTCATGCTTTTTGAAGCTGCGAAAAACCCATCCCGTTGAGCAGCCTTGTGGCTAATTGACACACGGTTTTCTGAGGACCACATATCATGCTCGAGACTTACAGCTAGAATAGATCAGGGCAGCCAAAGGGATGTGAGTAATGAGAAGACTTCAAATACCATCTACGTTATGCCAGATGTATTTGACACTGCAGCCGTTAGATTCCATCTATGAACATTTAAATAGTTACTAAAATTAGAAATTTGTTATTTTAAAGTATGTTCATATTTTCGTGCAATGCAAAATATGTGTCAATCTGAAGATTTTCTAGCGATCACTGGATATTTCTTTTTCGTACTCAGTCTACTCTTGCAAACTTCGACTCTGAGCAGTCGTATTCTCTGTTGATCTGTCTTTCACATTCTGCTGTCTACATTTAGCGAGCCCCGACACAGGCTAATCTTCCAAAACAACTAGATTTAGCCTATGTATGGTAGATATGGTGTGCTGCACATGCAGATACCCCCGTTCCAACAACTTTACGTGCCACCACTCCCGATACCTGCCATTTCGGAGCAATGTGACACTTTCACACGGCAGCTGAAACCCCAAGTATGACAAGGGCGCTGGCAATTACTGATCGCAACCGAGAAGACACCCTCAGTGGGAAGGATCACTGAACATAGGTGCTACCTTGTCATAATTAACACACCAATAACAATTTAATCAAGTCGAAATAGATATTTGATTCATTTTACTTGTAATTACAATTTATACGGCAAGTAGGCTATTACGTGGAGCTTTGGTTATTGAACCAAATTGCTGCCCAGTTTAGGACAGACTGTCGTTTGGGTTTCACAGCGTCGAGTAGTTACTCAGGAGTTACTCAGGTACAATCCCAAATTTAAGAGGAGATTTTAGTGTTATTGTTAAGAGACCAACATATGTATCTTTAGGAGTGAAAGAGGAAAGAACGCCGTGTCCCGTCAAACAAATGAACAGTTATATCTTTCCGTCTGTGGCAATTAACTATAATGTTCACGGAAAATAAAAATGTAGGAAAAATTCAATCCATATTTAAAAATATATATACCATTTGTTCCAAGTTTTTCATTGTATCATTTAAAAAAATCTTGTGGCGAGTATTTGGGCCACTTTAATAAAGGGGACGACAGCTCCGTCTTTATTCAGCAGCGCACTAGCAGCGGCGCGGCAGCAGTGACAGCAGCTGGCTGTCCCGCAGGGGTGACGAGAGGGTCTTCCTGGCCAGTGCTAGACCTCAAAGTTGGATTCAGCCAGTGCCTTAGCTGTATCTTGGGATCGCAAAAGCTCCACTGAGACCCTTGTTACTGGCCTCGATGTAGATGATGAAGGGGAGTTATGGGTTGGTGTTCTCCAGCACTGGAGCCTCGGCGAGTGCAGTTCCCATGGTGGCTTTGGACCACAGTGGAACGGTTTGGAGGCTTGGCACTGTCTCATGTGAACTGTAGGGAACATGAGGGAAGTCTTCACCGCTGACTACATGGACCAGGAACTCTGTCTTGTACTGTAAGAGGGAGCATTTCCGGGGGTTGAACTGCAAGTCAGTGTCGTGGATGGCAGGGATCATGGTGCACAAGTTGCTGATCACTGGTCAACGTGGGTGATGCCCTGGTTCTGTGGGACTTGCTGCGTCATCCTGTGGAATGTGGTCAGGGCATTACATATGGAGAACCTGGAAGTGCACCAGACCCTGAGCAATGGTGAATGCAGTCTTGGGTTGGGCAATTGGGCCCAGTTGGACCTGCCAGTATCACTTTGGAGGTTTATGGAGCTGAACTACATTGATCAGGTGACGTGATTTAGTGCATCATCAATTGGGGGAAGTGGATGCAAACACTTTCAGGTCACAGTGTTCCGGACGCACAAACCCCAACCCAAAACCCATCCTTCCCCTAAACCAGGACTGCCTGTGCAGCCTATGCACTGCCGCACCGCTCAGTGACACCTGCTGCCACCATCTCCTGGATCTCCTGCACTGCCTGGGGGTGAATAGTCCCTCGCAGGTGAAGGTGCTGATGGTGCTTATGCCTTGATAAAGGCGTGGAGAGCGGACTCTTTCTGCATGGCTCGGCAAAACTGTGAGTGACTCCACCATGCACAGTTGAAGAGATCTATGGCAAGGGCACCTAGAGACTCGCTCTCCCCTCTCTGGCAACCCGACAGTGTCTCCCTGTGGTCTCTTCCAATGGTGAAATACCGCTTCAGTGTTGCATCCAGAGCGACACCACCCCGCTGACCATGTGGGGTAAGGCCGAGGAGGACCTGAAGTGCCAGCACCAGGTGGACCACCCGCTCCGCGGGGAGCCTTTGGTGTAGGTATGGTTCCAGGTTTTCGCTGTAGGCTTTGTAAATATATCTTTGTGGGGACTCTATTCATTTCTATGGGGAAAACTCTAATCCCAACACGACGACCTCAACCCCTACCCAGCCTTAACCTTAACCATAAGTAAACAAAGTATGAGATTTTTGGCATGTCTAGTATTTTGATTGCATTCGCAAATGTTTGTGAGGACCTGAGAAATGGCTCCCTCATCATCAATATAACGGGTTTTTATTACATCGTGGGGTCCCTGGGTCCCCACAATGTAACATATATCTCGACACGCAAACACACACACACAAATACACAAACCATGGTAAGACATCCGACACATTAAACGACAGATCAGACATACTAACGCTGTGTTGCAAGGAATGCCGGTAGCCTGAATAATGAAGTCCTCGCTGACCCACCCCGCGGCATCCCAGTATTGAGTACTCCGTAATTAGTTTTTAATGCAGTGACGCCACTGCGGCCATATTTTTCAGACAGAATGTGACAAATTGGTGTGTTTTCGCAACTCCCGAGGCCTGTATTAAATGAAGTTTCGGGATTGCAGGATTTTGACAGAGTAGCACAAGTCAGACTATTTATACCAGCACTGAAAATGTGGTATGTTTGCACTGATCACACTGAATAATGTTTTAATTCTCTATCAACTGCCAACGTATGTCAGACTTTCTCTCTTTTCGCACAGGGTGACGACAACGCTAGGTTTTTGCTTGCATGCTTTCTCGCATTCTGCAAGTTTTAAAATACATTTAAACGCAAAGTTATTTTTATTCACAGAACATTTAAAATTAAATTACCATCAAAACTGAAGGAACACCGTGCACAAGCTCTCCAACAGATTTCATTTTTAGTAACCACTCAACTATGAACTAATATAAAATTAGTTTTGTATCACTGTTTGCAACCCCACAACAGCTCCCTCAATAGCTAATGCTATTTTTAACATTTGAGGAAAAAAAAAAAAAAAACACCTTTCAAGTTTATAAAATTGTTGCTAGTTTGGTAGGGGGGCGGCATGGTGGTGCAGTGGTTAGCACTGTTGCCTCACACCTCTGGGACCTGGGTTCCATGTGTGTGGAGTTTGCATGTTCTCCCTGTGTCATCGTGGGGTTTCCTCCGGGTACTTCGGGTTTCCCCCCACAGTCCAAGTTGCTAAATTGCCCGTAGGTGTGCCTGTGTGTGTGAATGGTGTGTGAGTGTGCCCTGCGATGGGCTGGCCCCCTGTCCAGGGTTGTGCCCGTTGCTTCTGGGATAGGCTCCAGACCCCCCGCCACCCAGTAGGATAAGCGGGTATAGAAAATGGATGGATGGATAGTTTGGTAGGTCGTATATTCTAATGCTTTCCTTCTTAATGCTCTTAATTTTATGGTGATAAACCACACATTTAGGAAAATCTCAAGGCCCATGCAAATATTTAATTGTATTTATATCTGCCAGGTTCAATTATATATGACCCTGGCAGTGGCTAACTTACCACCTGAACTGGAAATTAGTTCCATGCATGACAGACATGTTGAGATAAGGGCGTAGAAGCTGAAGATCACAGTACTGGTTCTGCATAACAGAAAGGAGAGATGGATGGAGCTCTGTGCTTTTGGAAGAACCTCAAACACCGCGAGGTAACGAGCAGAACGCCCGTCGACTTGGTATCTGGTTTTTCTGCGATGAGAGGCAGGTGGTGATTACGCAGAGGTAGAACACTCTGAGGTTCCTGCTGCAAATGATTCCCGAATAAGAAAAGAATCAGAAATTAGTTATTTATGCATTAAACTATTAGCTTAAATTCACTGGTATTAAGTAACTTTTGAGTTCACTTTCAATTTACCGTTTCACCCAGGTGTCCTGCACCTTCACCATTATACCAGTCACTGCCAGATATCTCGGAAAGTTCTAGAATTACTTTCAATCGCTAAAGTGCTTTAGAGTATTTTATTTGGCTATTCCCCTATCATTGGCCACACGGTCTGGAAATGGGGGTGCACTACTCAAAATGGCACGCAATTGTGGATTTTGTTTCACACACACACATACACACCAAAGCATTTTCTGTTGAGAACCATGCATTTCGCATTCCATTCGCTCCTGTCACCTTCTCACCCTCCAATCACAGACTGATTTCATATTTCATTTCAAGCAGAAAACAATCTGCTTCACATCTCAGATCAGGATGGTTCAATATCGCGTTGCATGCTTCACGAAATCTGGGCGGTGACCCTGCTAAATAATCCAGATGGAAAAACAATGTTTTTTTACAGAATGCAGCTTCTAGTTAGCCCGGGAAGCAATAGGCATTAAAATGCAATTTGCAAAACAACAAAGTTACAGAGTATTAATGTCAGCAGAGGTAGAATATGCCTACTTCAGATACAAGTAGTATGGAAAATGGATGTGTGGTTCACAGGATAGTGCTTCTGATTGTTTTAGGTCTGTTAAGCTTCTCGAACTCATGAGTCTTGACCCTGAAAGTTTTCCAGAAATGGAAACACATGCATGGGTTTTTTAATCGCATCAATGACTGTAGACATAAGGAAACATCATTATCTCCCAGACTGTCAACAGCAATTGTCCCCTCAAAGCTGGATTGTTGCTTTAAATAAATCCACACACAGGCCTTAACCATATCACAGCCCGGTGCTGTGAACACAGGCACCAGCGAAGTGGAGCCTCAGAACACAGAGCCAACCCCCTCTCTGCAATTAACGAGTGCGGCGAGGGGAGGGACGTGCTGTCACACTGGCCAGATGTCGCTGAGCAAAAAACCGCTTGCGGATGTTGATCTGCAAGTTGCATAAGTGATGGGACACAGAGGAGGGCGGTGGGATTAGCGCATACTGCCAGTGATTGACAAGGTTTAACCCCCTTCCCATTCATTGCATAGCTCCTGTTTTCCCTGTTATAAACAGCACAAAGTAATCCAGCACACAGTGGGTTCCAAGGCCCACTGTTCAGCATCATTACACACCATCTGAATGTATATCTTTGAGCTCTAGTCTGTTAGATTTTAAACCTTATTTACACTACCAAGTTTGTTTGATGTTTTATTTTAGTTTCATCCATCCATCCATCTTGCGTATTTTTGTAGTACAAGGTCAAAAATTTGTGTTTCAACAAAAATAAACTATAACCTGCCAATTTATGGAACTTGTCACTTCTGCTGAAGTTCACCTTCGGTGGCGTTCGCAGTGGTATGACCCAAATGGCTCTTTACAAGCATTTTGTTCATTCACTGGTCTATTTCCATGGCCATGATACCAGTTAGAACATGGGGACTCCAGTGACAGAAACCCATTGTCTTCATTTGTCAGTATTTTTTTCATGGACTTGTAGGAGACATACAGATGAAACAAAAAGACCACAAATGAGATGAAAGATCACAAGAGCAGTTTAATGTGAGTTACATCATGGCACCATGTGGCATTATAGTGCGGAGCCCATGTGACTTAGGCTCTGAGGACAGCACTGCCCTGGGGCACTGCCTGTGAACCTGTTGACCCCATATGGGCCAGCTTTCTCAGTGCTGATTGGTCACACAGCACTAGCCAATCATCAGTCTTGGATGTAGACAAGCAGAATGATTATCAGTTTAAGACAGGGTGACCCCTGGATATTCCATTTAGAGGTATGGACCACGTTTGACTCACAACAATCCTCTGGGATTTAATTTTTTTTTATTGTTTTCTGAGCATTATTTCAGGTTGAGGATGAATCACAGACTCCTTAATTGTTTTTTTCAGCTTATTTGCCTAATAGCAACAAAGGATTCAAAACCCCTTCATGCGTAACCTCAGAACTCTAAATAGCCTCATTTTATTGAAATGCACCTCAATACTTGAGGCCTCAAGAAAGAACTTTTCACACTCTCCAATTTTCAGATGCAGTGACGGTTGATACACAATATCCCAAACTCTAAAAAATAAATTTAACGCAATTGTGCTTTTATAGACCTATATTTGGGCCGGGGAATTGCATGCGATTCTATGTAGCGTTACATTTCTTTGGAGTGTATTCAAACCATTCGCGTTTTTGGCGATATTAATTATAAAGCCAGCTTCTTTCCAATAAATAATCTGTGAGGTATCCTTTGCTGAGATATTTATGGATTTTTCATGACTCATTTCCCCCCATAAATATTTCTTTTTGTAAGTTGTGCCTCGTATAAGGAATGGGAGAGCTCTACGAAGCAGAAACGACAGCCTCCCGTCTATTTACTTACGCTGAACGAAGATACACGAAAGTCCAGCAAACACCGCTTTTAAAAAGCTGCACCGAACGAACATGCTAGATGCCTGTAGATAAGGGCACTGTAGCGTTTACACTATTGTTTAGTGTAGTTGTATTATTATCTGGCGACATTATTAACGACCTGCTATTTAACAATGTTGCACCACCTTATGTGTTTATATGTAAGGTAAGTGACACTCCTATAAGTGCTTTTGTAATTGTTTTTGTTTCCTTGAGACACACATTTGAATAACAGTTCGTCCAGTCCGATTAATGGCTAAATATCCAAAGGGGTTCGCAAATATTTGTTATTTAAAAGCCATTTATCATGCCTCCCTTCGCAAACATGAAATACAGTGCGACCCATCTGGGTCTCCTCGGTTTGGAGACCACCAAGTTTGCTCCAGATTTAGCAGGTCTCTTTGGAGAACATCTCATCTTGAGATTATGATTTAAATACACAGGAATCTACATGGGTTTAGCTCGTGACGTGTGCCTGAGATTAATGTCTAAAAAGAGCGTAAAAACCGACGTCGGTTATTTTTATCGTAGCCAACCCAGTATCCAAGCAACTCGAATCGAGACACTCCCCAGCCCTCATGGTCCGTCTTTCTGTTTTAATCATATGCCCGATATATACAGGCGAGTTTATGAGTCGATCTGAAGCGCGCGAAGAGGAAATATAGGAGAAACTTGTTCTAAAGGAATTGCATCTGGTGATCTGATTTTTACAACTAACCTAATGCAGAGTACAGAGTTAGCCTAAGATAACTTCCTGATGACTGGCATATGCTTTTTGTCTTGAAAATGTCTGGGATTCAATTTGAAAACTCCCAAGTGAAGAGGGCAATAATTCTTAAATCAACTTTTTTTTTTGCGTATGTGTCAGTTATATTTGTTGTTTTACTATTCGGTGTGCAGGTGAGCCAGTTTCCTATTATAGCGCCTGCGAGATGGGTGCGTATAGCGAAGCCTATTAGCTCGCGAACCTTGTAAATAGCCCCACCTGTAACGATTGTTGTAAATAGTTGTGCTGTGTCTTCGGTTTATTTAAGTGTTTTTACCTGTGTGTACCCCGATTTGTGTCAGTTACTTGCGTGTTTCTTTGCCCTCTGTAAATAGCTACCATGTGTCTGCCATACAGTGCAGTATCAGATCTCCTTGTGTTTTCGTATTATATGATTTGTTTTGGTGTTTGTTTTTTGGTCTTTTGAAGGGCTGTTATTAAGAAGTGATCTTGTTGAAACTCGCCATGTTGGTGGTGTCAGAAATAGGATGCCTGAAGCAGTCCTGCTGGAGCCTGGTCTTCATACCGTCGTTTGGCAGTCCTGCCCCAGTCTGGCAGACCTGCAGGCGGCCGTGGAGAAGTGGCGGTTTCACAGCAAGACCAGCACAGAAGAAAAAGCTCATCTGCTGGGTGCTGCAGGAAGAGTGGAAACTGGCTTTTGCCCCAAGTCTGTTGACAGTCGCAGGGTTGTCCACGTTAGCCATCTGGTTGGTGTGCGATTTTCAATTCGAGACAAGCCTGCACACGCATTTACATGTATGTAACATATTTATTACATTGTAAACAGCCTCAAGGGTTTGCAAACTGATGTAGCTAATTTTAGGTTTATAATGGAATACTGCAGATCTGCCATAGCATCTCTTGCGTGAGCATAAGAGTCTGAAAGCAGGAGTGTCCACGCCAGATGTGTGAGAACTGGCAACCCTGCAGATGAGAGCGGTAGGACTGTGAGGGGGGTGTCGTCCTTTTCCGAGGACAGCACTGCCATGGGTTCCTCTGGACTCATGCAGTGTGTCCTCGAGTTATTCCTGCCAGCATACTGGTCACCGATCTGAGACGATGTCGGTGACCAAATAAAGCAGGGACTACTGCGGACTCTGAACATTCACCGGCCATCGAGGGCTTCTGACTGTCCAGCTGCGAGAGCTTCAGCGTGACTCCAGCCACAACCGCGACCAGCAGAGGCGGCAGGTTGAGGCTGCTCCGCTTGGCCGCGGAGAGGCGCGCCGTAGATGGGAGGCCTGGCTGAATCGGGCGCTTTGCGAGTCGGACGAGCAGCCGGGAGGCGGACTGGCAAGGCGCAGAGTGGCTGCGTGAGTCCTGCAGAGCAGGAGTGGCATGAGCTGGAGCAGCTGTGCGACAAACTGACCAGGGTAGGAGCACGTGCGTGACAGCCAGAGGCAGTAGGCTGAGTTGGCCGAAGCTTCGCTACTTGGCTCCGGGGAGATGTGTCGTAGCTTGGAGGCCTGGAGAAAGGGTGGTGCTCCCTGGAGTAGCTGCACGAGCAGCTAGCCTGTTAGGAGTGCGGCCGCCTGGGGCAGGAGGTTGAGGAGGATACAGTGCTTTACCATGAGGGGGCGTGCCTCACTCTGAAAACCCAGCTGGCCAGGATCATCTGGACTTGGAGCTGCTGTACCAGGCCACTCGATTTGGGGAACGGGAGGGACAGCAGGATCTCTCTAAGCTGTGTAAGGGGAAGGGGAAGGGGAAGGTGCCAAGGGGGACCTGCAATGCCACCACCCACCAGCAGCCCAGCATCTCCTCAGCCTTGCCAGGACTCACGAGAGGGCAGCTCCCCCCATCATCTGCACTGGTGGCTAGGACTTGTTTCAGAACTGAGATCGGGATCTCTGGGATGCTCAACCTTTGAGGGGGGCCCAGTGTAGACCCCCTTGTGTTTCCCCATTAATTGTGGTTCAGAGTGTGATTTCCATCTGTGTTAGACCTTGTAAGA
>JAODUD010000035.1:20508769-20525184 GCA_026784285.1 Stomatorhinus walkeri | reverse complement strand
AAGAGTTATCTGGTTGAAACCGTCTTGCCTTGTCTCATCCCTGCCACTGCGTTGCCTCGGTCATACTACAGTAAACATTTCCAGGAAACGCACCATAGAGTAAACTGAGCTGAAAGAGCACCCCCTAGACACCCGTTCAATATATGGCACAAAGGAAACTCACTCAAATGAAGTTTTAATTCAATAGAAATACCATTGTTTTCTTCTCATCTTTCTCTCGGTTCAGTGGCTTGGTGCATGCTCTATGTATGCTGTGAGGGGCACTCATTAAACACCTAGCTATTTAATACGCAGATGCATTATTTATGGCTAACTAGCTTGGCGTACCCGACTCTATGTGCTTCGCTTGCTTGTATGTCATTGCCGGCATTATGCGGCACAGCGGCAAGACTCGTTTATGTTCGATGAGTCTGTTTTGCTGACGTCACGGTCCGCGGCCCCTGGAGCGTCTGTTGGGGCAGCCGGACAAGGTCTCGCCTCAGTGAGGACGACACGGAGAGCTCAAGGCTACACTGCGTGTTGGGCGTCACTAGCAGTGCGTCAGTTCAACCTCCGTGCTCTTGCATGTGGAATTAACAAAAAATGTTTTTCTGTGTACTTCAGGTACCGTGGTGCTTGTAACCAGAATGTTCTAGATTCAGTCCCAAGCTGAGACTCTGTTGTTCACGCTGAATTACTTTTGTAAATTAAATCCACCTGCATAACGGAAAAGCCGTTTTATACAGCCTATGAATAATTGGGACTTATAATTAATAATTGTCATGAATTCTGAATTCCAACGGCAAGATTTGTTAGTTTTCCTAAGAGCACATAGCTAATTTATGGAATCACTTGTGAAGTTTGTGATGTAAGGAGAGAGAGCATTTGAAGACTCAGCTCCCGTAAAAATAGAAATGGTTTGTAAGATCAACATGATCATTCAGGATGGCCTGTTCTTTGTAGCCTTCAACACGCCCTCTGTGGTGAGGAGCGGATCGACCTCCTTTCAGTAGAACACACCCACGCCATGACAGAGCCATCAAGACGGTTCATTAAGAAAACATGCACTCATGCCTCTGCTCCATGTTACAGGCATGTGCCGTTTTGTTGGGGTTGCTCTACTGCAGTGGTTCTTATGCTTTCTTTGATACAAGCCCCCCCCCCTCCCCCCATGTTTGGGCCTGTATGTGTTCTGCAATGATGACAGCAATGGGTAATGTTTATTAATTCCACTCCACTACATCCAACAACACATTTTAATTCACAGTTTATGACATTGCTTTTAAAACCGAAAGTTAATGTTTATGAACAAAGACACTACGTTTTAAAACTACTTGGCAAATGGCTCTAAGAACTGAAGCCTAAAAACCATTTAACGTGCGCTTGATAGCTTTCAACAAAATAACGCAAACATTGCAAATTACAATGTTTTTAACAATGTTTTGAAATGAAATGAACCAAATAGCAACGACCCTCCTTCAGCCTCCCCGTGAGATGCTGCTAACTGCGTGCTTTGATTTTAGCTGTGTAATGTTATGACCAAAGCTCTCACGCTCTTTATAACCTGGACGACATGCCATTAGCTTCTAATAAAATGCAATCATATTGCAGAGCTAGCAGAGTAGATTCTCTGTTGGGTCTTTTGGCAAGGCCTTTAACCTTAATTGTTCCAGGGGCTGCCTGTCCCTGCGTTCTCAGTTGTATATTACTTTGATTACTTTGGTAATAATAAATAATGCATTTGGCACGCATATTGTTTTGAGTTATTCCTGATCTTTGCCTGAATTTCACCTACGATTCTTAGATTATGGTTTGTGCTTCTTATGCCAGAGTATGATTTAATAAACCTGCTCACTCTGCGCTCAGACTTAAGCCCCACAAACTAGCTACATAAAAACCCCTGTTGAGCACGAATGCAACATGATCTAATATGAAGGTCTTATTTACATACAATAGATGAATTTAACAAGCATTTGACATTAGACAGAAAAATGTTATCCTAGCAGTGCACCTGTGTGACGTGGCTTCAGCACTTGTAGAATTTTACAAGAGTAGTATAAAACCAGTACTGCCTGCACAGTGACTTTCAGGTACAAAGAAGGGCACAGTGACCAGCTGGATGGATGGCGTCAGAACGCTTCCTCAATCTTTTGCCTTCTCCCTCTTGCTGATTTTGCTCTTTAGCTGTCATCGAGATGCACATGCATTTTTCATCCTCCTATCTTGCGGTCTTTTTGGACTGAGCCTTTTTTCGTCCCTCTCCTTGAGGGGACTACCCAGCCTTTACGACTTGCTTCACCCTTAGTCATCTTCCCTCCTTGATGTGACGAGGGGGGCAGAGTTTTCCCCAGGTGCCCCTCCGGATGGTAAATGCTGTCCCAGGTTTCATCCACATACCAAATCATCTACTATCCTTAATGGGGACAAAATTCATTGTTCCATTAGGGAATGAGGAAGTATGTTCAGGTGGTACTTATAGAGAACGTTTAATTAAGTGTCCTCAATTCTGGAATCTTTTGTGTAACAAAAACTTCACATCTGTGCATCTTTATTAATGTTCCAGATCAGCAAGGTGACTTAAAAATTTGTTCATCATTAAAATATTTTTACTGAACTAAATAACAATAATATATCATCCTACTGGCATGGGACAAATGCAGTATATTCCAGATTTATTTAACTGATATCAAATATCTTTTAAGTGGCGAGCAAATTTCCCAAACTCACTCCATTATTTGTTGTTTTTGAGATGAGAACAGCCACAGACACAGTCAGGCTTTTCCGACAAAGAACTTTCATTAAATGTCCAAAACTCACCAAGTGCACAGATCTTGCGGACTGAGTGAGTTTTGGAGCTCTGGTTACCATATTTAGGTAACTGATTTACCATGAATGGAATTATTTGGAGATAAATTTTAGGTTGAAGCAGCATGTGTATTTGTGAGCATTGACAAATGATGTAACTTAAAATACTATGTGATACATAATTTAGTGCACAGTTTATATCATAATTCAGTGGTTAGGAACATTTTTCTCCTGAGAAATTCACTCTGTAACCTGACAGTTTAACACAGGCTGTCACGTAGACCTCTCTCAAGCATCCCATAAACAGCATTAGACAGAACACAACTATGATGAACAGAAGAAGATTCAACACTTTCCACAGTAAATGAAGCACACTGTAGACAGTGTGAACAGGAGGGCTAAAGGGCCTGCAGACAGTGACAATTAATCAATCCCTGATACAATCAGTCAGGGGAAATGGATTGTGATTCAAGAATGTAAATATACTGATAAAACAGTAAATATAATTGGTAATATATAAACAATGAAGTATTTATCTATCACTTGACCCACTGAAAATGATCGCTCTCCGTGTTTCCTCCTGTTTTTGTCCGACAGACAAAGCGGGGCGGCTATTCTGTGGCAGGCACCGCTGCTCTTAATTTGCCTATGCAGAACGGCACGGAAAGCGATTTCCTGGCATTAAGCGCCGCCAAGGAATAGAGGAATACAGTCTGCTGTCAACAGCAGTGCGCTCTGCCAGAATGCTCGAGTGACAGCGGAGGGGAAACGTCTCGGCTGACGCCGCCCTGCGTCAAACACGACAATTAAATTTTTATCCTGCTTAACTTCAACAAGATCATTTGGGATTAACACCAGCCTGGGTTTTACGACTCCGGGCGCCAAATGAATTTAGGTCTATGATAGAGAAGCTCTGCCTCATCATGTGTTTCAGCACAGAAGAAAGGATGTGAAATGTTTTAGCATGTTTTAATTCCATTTTAGCATGTACAGCTAGAATGTGATATTAGCCATCAGTGGAGGATTCATCTTGGCTGATAGAGCATGTTCTGTCCCGACTACGTCGTTCATTTAAAAACCTCGAAAAACTTTTTTACCTATTTGCAATAGCTACATACTGGGGCACAGTAGGCGCAAGGATACCTTGGCAGATTCAGACGGCCCAGCATTTTACAGCAGCCCCAGAATATGTCCAGTTATGAATTTACTGGGCAGGGGTCCCAAGGTGACATTTTATCAGGGGGGCTGGAATTTCTACCAAGCCCCCTGAAATGGTGATTCTGCAAAAACATGTGTATCTGTGAGCAGCTTCTAACTGCTGAACTATAGGTGCCATCTCTTGGCCCAATTAACTGACCTTTTTGGTAACACTTTAATTGACGTGGCAAAAATAATATGGTATTATGCTCTTACTTACATATTGATTAACCACAAACTAAGTCTTAGTTAAATACTGATCTCGTGTTTATTCATCATTAATGAATCGTGGCGCATCTTTTTTTATCTCAAGTAATGACTATGATTTGTACTATAGAAGTAACTAATGAGTTACTAATAAGTTTGTGCACCTCAAGTAATATTTACCCCTTTTATTTTGCACCTCCATTACTACTCATTCCAATACTCTTTCTCATATATTTGACTTATTTACTGATGACACATATATATACCATATGCATTTTTTATAAGAATTATTTGCTGTTACATATGTAAGCCTAAGTGCGCATGAAAATGCTATGATTGTAAGTTATTTATGTTCCAGAATCTGTTACTAAACTTCCTTGTACTTGTGTAACCCACTTGCAGAATGACAAATATAAGTCCTTCATCCTTGTGGATGACAAGGGTAATTTGTACATTTGAATCTCATTTGCAGTTGCACAATGTCATTGATGTTAATTTATTTATATTAATATACAATACAGTGCAAAAGCCTTATGCAGTCAAAGACAATGCTTAAAGCGTAATCTTATCTGGGTGGTAAGTGTAAATTTGCTCAGAGACACAATTTAACATTAGAATACTGTACACGTAAAGGAGAAATAACAAAATAACAATAAGAAATGGCAAGCATTTCATCTGTTCTCCGAAACGTTACTGATATCCTGATGGCTAGATGAACACCGCTTCAGTTCCCAAAGCTCTTCTCAGGGGCACTCCAGACATTCCATATGTCTGTTAAATTTCACCGCCAGCTCACTTGAATTAATTAGCTTAATTAGTTAAATGACGTGATGGGGTACTGATTATCCAAACAGGGTACACTAGTGGCTGACAGACACATGAGTATATAGGGTAGTTGCTGCAAATACTGAGCTGATTTTTTGGAAACTTTTGAAATGGCTAAGCCAACACAGACAAACTGTAGTTTTCACCTAAAATCAGAGTCCTATAGGTGACATAGGCAGCCGCCTAGGGGACCGACTCTTCAGGGGGGGTGCCGCCTTGCCAGGCGGACTTGGGGCACTGGCAGTGATGCTCATTTAGGGTGCCACATCAGCTAGGACTGGTACCAATTAATCATTTGAACATAACTTCCAGTTTTCCTACGACTGTTTCAAGGTGCTGCATCTAATGCTTATTCCTGAAAGTAAGGATTCTGCATCACAGTAGCCTGGTGCCACTGGTCTTACTGTCTTTGTGGTCTTACTGTCTTTATGGTCTTACTGTCTTTGTGGTCTTACTGTCTTTAATCGCTTTTCATCTGTTTTTCATTATACAGTTAAACAATTTCAGCAACACTTTTTACCGTTAACACTCTTTATTGTACATTTCTTTTCATTATCACAGAAGCAGGCCTCACAGATGAACACTGTACTTCCTGTTTTACGCTTGGCATCGCCATCTATGAAGGACACAGTGATCTGATTCGCCTGTTTTCCAATGTGCCTCATTTAAAAGCTATGGGGAAACGGGCAGTGCCCTGAGAGTTTCTGTTTAATGGTCTGCTGCCTTCGTCTTCTGTGGCCAATGGGGCTTAGTCTCAGTGTCCTTTGACAAATCATCCATAGGTGATCATACTGCTTTAGCCACAGGTCAGGGGTGATGCACAGTGTGCTGTAATCTCCATAACCTCTACTGGGCTGGACCAGAGCACATAACCAGGAGTGCCTCCCATCAGATTTAGCTTTCCAGTCACTGTGTGTGCTTTTCAGTGGAAATCAGTAATATTTTAGTATTTATAACTAGCCAATTGTAACTCTTAATCCCCTTTGTGGGAATCGTGGTTTTCTGAAGAGCCTGAACAAGTGCTTTTGGAGACTTCATGAGGAAGCACACTATAAACAAATGTTAATATAATCGTTTAATGACAGATTTTACAGACTGGTTGGCTTGGTGCCTGGTTGCTCCAGCTATGTAGACTTTGCTTTCTGTGTGATCCATTCCATTATGCAGTTCTGTGATTCGCCCTTAGACAATGTGGTTACCCTGGGGCCCTGCTAGAGATTTCGGGTCAGATGAAAACATCATATTGGGGCCCTTTAGGGCCTCGTTCACTCAGAAACCCTTGGAATAGTTCTAACTTTGCCTTCCTTTACAGTACCCCTATGTGTGTTAGAGTGTGTGTGTGGGGATTAGGGTTATATTACATCGTGGGGAGTAAATGGCTGCCATAATGTAGTAATTTCTGAAGTTGTGGGAACTATTTTCCAGGTTCCCACAAAGATCTGTGAATGGAATCAAAAAAGTAAAAATGTCAAAACTCTTGTATTTTGTTTGGTTACTTATCATTAAGGTTATGGCTGGGTAGAGGGTTAAGGTCGTTACGTTGGGATTAGAGTTTTCCTCATATAAATGAATGGAGAGTCCCCACAGAGATATAACCAAACCTCGGTCTGTGTGTGTGTGTGTGTGTGTGTGTGTGTGCATCCCACTCCAGTGTATATTCTGACTAATTTCTTGGGATGGGCCTCTGGCTCATTGCTTCCATGCGCAGGATATGAGGTCCGGGGATAAGTAAGGAAATGATGCTGTGATTTTGTGACCCGGCGTCTGCCTGTCACCTCCTTGCAGTGTGACCATTCCGCATGACAGACCTCAAGCCGCCGTCGCCGTTTGCAGACCACGGCTGTCAGGCTCTCCTGCCTTTGCTCATGACTGGGGGGGGGGGGGGCAGGCACGTGGCTCAGAGAGAGCTCGTGATTATCAGGTGAGCTATGTATTGCATCAGGCCCGCCTCATGGGGGTGGGGGGGGCTGCCGAGGGCATCCTGCAATGGTCACCCAAGCCATATGTTGCTGTCTGGCTCCAGCTGCTCATGAGGGGGTCCCAGGGGACTGGGGGGGGTGGGCCGGGGGGTGTGGGACAGGCTGACACCCACCACCTCGTCCATCCCCTCTCTCTTGACATGTGTGGGCACTTGCCCAGTTTTATTTTAGCTTCAGAGCCTCAGGTGTTTCCGTGGTGACGTCGCCACGCCGGGCAGTGTGGCGCCCTCCATGTGCCGGCTCCCGGTGAGGCTCCACGTCAGCGCGCCGGCACCCAGCTGTGTGGACCGTGTGTGCGTGAGCCTGTCGCTCGCTTGCTGCCTCCGTCCCATTGGCTCGATCGAGCGTGATCGAAGAGGTGCAGCAATGTCGTCTGTGAGAACGCTGATGTGATGTCGTGTTTTTTCCACTCTCAGTGCTCACATACAAACTGATTAAAAGGTGTCCATGCCCCCTGCTGCAGTAACTGTGTGTATCCAGCTGCAAACTCACTGCGAATAAAACCAATATTTAATCACACCCCAGAGCCCAAAATAACGCAAACGGGCTGGTCGATAAACAGTGCCGCGGCAACTTCAGCCAGAAGCTTGTCGAGAAATGTGTTGGGATTGGTTTCGGAAAGCGCAATCACGGACTTTAAAGGCAGGTGGCGCTATAGCCTCATGCTTCCGGGGCTGGGGGTTTGAATCCCGCCCTCAGAGCTGTGTGTGGAGTGTCCATGTTCTCTTGTGTTTGCAAGGTTTCCTTCCTTCCAAAGAAAACTGTAAATATAATTTTAAAGACGCGTGTGGTTATGTGAACTGTCATTGTCCGTACTGCGTGAGTGCAAGCCCTCGTATGGGCTGACATCATTCCCTGTGCATGCTAGGATATACCTCTGGACCACTGCGCCCTTACTGGAGGTATAGTACAGAGTATGGAGTGATAGTTGGGTGAACATTTAATGGTGATGCTCGAATCTTCCAACAGGTTTCCGATCCTGAGCCTCCTTGGTTTTCTGCTGTTTCTCGCACGTTTTCCCTGCTCTCCACATTTCTGGCCTGACTCCTTTATTTATACCCATGTGACAGAGAGCTGCACGCCCTCAGTGGGGCCAGTGAAGCAGCGGCAGTGTGAGCGGGACACACAGGGAGCGTGTCAGTGTCACACCGTCGACGGGCAGCCGCCACACAGCAAGCAGCCAGGCCGCGGACGACCATCTTGTGAAAAAACAATCTTTCCAAGCGCTGTTGTCACAGCGGGGCCGTTGGCACGGACACTCACACACGTGTGTAAACAGGGCTGGATAAAATATCAGAGGGACACGGACTCAGTGTGTGATGTGTGATTTTAATATGTGTTTTTTCTTTAGCCTTTTCCACTTCACACGCATAGGACACAGTAAAAACAAAGGTGATATTTTGCAATATTTTACGCTCTGGCATTTTGATACTTTGGCATTTCATATTCTAGGCAGGTTTGAAATGTACCGTTCTTGAAGACTTTATTATTATTTAGTGACCTTTCAGGAATACCAGGAATATACTGGTTTGGTGTATCAGGAGCAGCCCTGACACACACACACGAATGTACAATATTGTGTCTTGTCCTTTTCTCAGCATCTTTCTAAACATACCCACATATCATGGAAAGCCATGAAGGCATCACTTATTGATTGATGCAGAAATAAACCAAAGCTCTTAATTATAATCCATTCCAGCTCCTTCGATTACAATCAACAGTTCGCAGTTAGCATGCAGTTAAAAGTTCCCGTCTTCGATACTTTCATTCTTTATATGTGTTCATATATGTATCCAAATTCGATGAAGGTTCTGCCACCCAGACAGCTTTACTGGTTTTGTATGTTAGTCTCGCCCCGTCCTCTGATAGCTCGCTCCGACACCTCCCCCGTGCAGATGATTGCAGCGCTATTGAGGCAGAACAGCCGTGAGGGACAAAAAAAAAAATCGGCAAAGATGGCTTGCAGAGAGCAGCCGGCAACGGCGAATGGAGAAGCTGGTCCGAGCGGCTCAGCTACCCTCCATTAGCGCTCCCGGGAACAGCAGGCACATTAAGAGCCGTACAGTTCATTTAGGGGGTCAGTTTGGGCTGTGTGCTGCTGGTTATACTTGCACTACCTTTACGGACTCCCTCTGAGGCTATGGGCTGAAAGGTGTCGCCTCATTTCCACAGGGTACCCCGTCGAACCTTGAGGCGCTGCTGCTTCCAGTTTGTCCCAATAGTCACGCGATGACAGGCGAGACTTTGTTATAACCCCAGAGGAGCGGCACTGCAGACCTCAGCCGTCTGATCATTATTAAGGCACACAGCAATTATTCCGCACCAGGAAGGCTGTACCACTGGGAAACGGGCACCTGTTGCTAAGTTACACTTCATGCAAGCATCATAGTCGCAGTGCATATATAAGGCTTAATTGGCAGCTCTGAAGTTTGCATTATACAGGATACAAATAGATGAAAATCTCCCATCTCCTCCATTTGTGAGCCTAATCGTGTTATTAAGTTATACGTTTTTGTTCTCTAGCACAAATCTGGGATCGGAGCAGATTGATTAGTAATTGGGTGATCAGAACCATGGAAAGCAGAGCCTAGCCGGGGGGGAGGGAACAAGGCCTCCAGTAACAGATACTATTCCCAGTCTCAGACAAAGAAGAGAGAAAAATCAATGTCATTTACAAATCCATGCGTTTTTGTCTCGGCGCGATTCCCACACGGGATCTCAAAGGAGCCCACAGACCAGCAAAAATGACTTAAGTATCATGAAAATGATTTAGAACTAAGGAGGGGCTATGCTATGGAACTGTGCACATGACATCATCGATTAGAGGGCAAACAAGGGGGTGATGTCACCATCATCATTCGTTAGCATTAACGTTTTTTGATTTTACTGTCAAGTTTTTTTTATGTCAGCTTAATTTGTGACTCTTTATTTCATAGAAACTTCAAGTTTACTTTGTTTATTTTGCCACTGCTTCTCGAAAAAAATGCACATGAAGTTTTCATATATTTTTTATTGTGTCATTTCTGCAATGTGCATTTACAGCATTACTGACACCCTCACCAAGAGAAGCAGTCTAAAGATGGATGGATGGATATTAACAGTAATTGCTTAATAAATGTTCATCTGATGTAACCTGTGGGGGGGGGGGCACTATATCCAGGGACTTGGGAGGTACTGAGAGTGCTTCTAAAGTGTCAGAAAAATTATGGTCAAAATTTCTTTAATAATTCTTTAAAAACTGGATGCCCTGGACATTAATAAGGAGAACACGATTGTATTTACTATTCATTCATTTTTATCATTCATATGCCACTTTTCATTGCCTTGTCATTATTATTTGCATATAATTAAAAGTAGACTACATTCTCCAAATATTGCTCCAAGAATAAAATACAGTATTTTAATTCCTATGACAGTCTTGTTCTTTAAGACCTTAATTAAAATCAATAAAACAGTGTATCTTCTCCTCAACCGTAGAAATAATGTACAAATTCTTTCTGGCTTTCCTGTTATGAAACTCATATTCCTTATCTTGCCATAAGCGCAGACATTGAGCAGGGTTATCTATTAGACTCACAGTCTGTGTCCAAAGGTAAGTGCTTACCGACTGTGCTACGTACTGTCCATCTCCATCATGCAGATTCACCATACAGCTGTTTAAACCCAGACAACACAATCCACACAGTCGAAATATAACTAGCCTGTGAGCACAGTGGTTGTACGGTTACCAGCTTAGGTCAGCTGGCTGGAGTGAGATTTTTAGTTCAAGACAAGTTCGCACACACATGCACACGCATTTACATTTTTGTAACAGTTTTATTACCATGCTAATAGTCTGTATGCCACCCCAATGCTTTCAAGGTTTATAGTGGAATAACATGTATCTCCCATAAGATTTCTTGCTCGAGAGTGACAGTCTGAGAGCCAGACGCGGTTCCGGCGTAAAACCTGAGTAATGCATAACTGATGTGCAGCCCAAAATGACTTGGTTTGCTGTTTACTGTTCTCTGTTCTGTCACCACCCTTTTCCACGTGTATGACCAAACCAGAGTTGGTTTTGCTGCTTCAGGTGGAGCCAAAATCTAAATTCCTTCCTGTGATCCATTGGGACGAGTGTTAGCTTTCATGACTGTGCCAAGATAAGCCCCCCCCCCCCCCTTCCAGTGCGGCCCACAGAGGCTTGCACCGCCTGATGGATGATAGAGGTGTGAAAAGGTCCTCTTTTGGGGTGGGTTTTTTTTCGCAATTTCCCTGAAAATTGACTGTCTAAATAAAGCGTCACAGCTCACATACTCTCTGCGTGGGAAATCAATAGCAGAAACGCAAGCAGGTGCATGAGTAATCTGACTGGCCCGCCACGCGCCCAGCCGCACAATGGACATAAATTGCTTGTGCTCGCTTTTCACTTCACCTCACAATAGGGCCGCTCGTTATATTCAGAATTTCGCCCTAATTTCTTCGCTGTGGTGTCACCTTGATTTATCCTAATTACATTTTAGTCTGGCTGATGGTACAAAGGCTTTGACTGACAGAACAGGAAACGCCTCACCACTCAAATACCTTCCGTTATAACAGAAATATCACCTGTAACATTAACAAAGATGAGTCAAAACAGTCCTAACATGCTCCGTTTAAAAATACTCTTCCCTTAAAGTAGGATCGAAGGACTTCTTGAGATTTATGCCACATGTTATGTTTACTTAACACACCCATTTAATTTCAGCAGCGCAGATGTGAGAGCTGTGGGTCTGGCTTTTGATTGGATGGTTTGCTTTTCCCTCAGCCTTCATGCCGAACCTCAGCTGCTCGTATCGATGTGACTCTTGGCCGGTCGGCAAAGAATGGGGCCAGCGAACGAGAGAAGGGGGTGTGAGAAAGCAGGAGTGGGGAAGACTGGCGGGAAACAGCGGCAGCGTGGGAAGATGGAATGAGGGGGCTTCTATGTGGCTGAAGGATAGCAGGTTTAAGTAGAAACCTGCCTCCAGGCTGTTTGCTGAGATTTAATGAACGACATCAGTTAAGTCACCCCTCACACAGGGTCAGAGTCATGGGGGGACAGTCGTGGGCCATGCCCCACCAATGGCACCCACCAAAGGTAGCGTCTTTTACCTTATTTTAATTTAGTTTTTTAAATAAAGGCAATCTCAGCAAATAAGCCTGGTCTCTCCCAGGGACGTGGCTACAGATGCCGTCCCCCGCCCTCAGAGCAATGAAAGTATCCTTGAATGGTTCTGTTTATTCCTGGACAGTGCTAATTTGAGCCAGTTTCATCTTTAATTCATTCATAATCGTTTTGACACCACTTTTCCTGCTGAGGGTCACGTCAACATGCACAGATGAGTTTTTCATACCACATGAGTTTTTCCATGACCGTAGACTCTAGCTCATTTTGGGAATCCGTTGAGAAATATAATCCCTCCAGCGTGTCCTGTGTCTTTCCCGGAGTCTCCGTCCCGTAGGGAGCATCCAGGGCTGTAGCTTGGAATTCTGGGCCCACCTGCAAAATGTCACTAGGGGCCCCCATGCTGGTGGTCGATTATGGGGTCCCCGTGCGATGCTGGTGTGCATGTCCCTGTGGTGGCCCTTAGTGTTCCCAAATCAGCTTCCACATGGGGCATCCAGGTGGCATCCTTATCAGACACCTGAACTACCTCTGCTGGCTGCCTTTGATCCAGAGGAGCAATGGTTCGGTCTCCCGGCCCCTTTGAATCGCTGAGCTCTCATCCAGTCACGGAGAATGACTCCAGCAAGCCTGCAGAGAGACATCATTTGGGCAGCTTGTACCTGTGACCTTGTTCTTTCTGGCATTATCCACAGCTCATGACCACAGGTGAGGACAGGGGTGCAGATTAAATTTGTTATCAATGCTATTTCGGATCTGTTATTACGTTTGGAGGTTGGAGACAAATTTATTCACAACTATGAAAAACACATTAAGGAGCAGAGGTATAAATTCACAGGGGTGGAAAGTTCAGGCCCGGAAAGTACAAATCCAGGCCAAGGTTTTGTTTCAACCAACCAGCTGAGTCCTCTGTGACTGTGACTCTTTATACAGTCATGGCCAAAAGTTTAGAGAATGACACACGAATTGGTTTTCTCAAAGTTTGCTGCTTCAGTGTTTGTAGATCTTTTTGTCAAATGTTTCTAGGGTATACTGACGTATAATTACAAGCGTTTCATAAGTGTCAAAGGCTTTTATTGACAATTACATTAAGTTTATGCAAAGAGTCAATATTTCCAGTGTTGGCCCTTCTTTTGCAAGACTTCTGCAATTCAGCCTGATTGATGCTGTCAATCAACTTTTGGGCCAAAAATTGACTGATGGCAGCCCATTATTGCATAATCAATGCTTGGAACTTGTCAGAATTTGTGGGTTTTTGTTTGTCCACCCGCCTGTTGTCAATGGGATTATGGTCTGGGGAGTTTCCTGGCCATGGACCCAAAACATCGATGCTGTGTTCCCCGACCCACTTAGTTATCATTTTTGCCTAATGCCCGGTGCTCCATCGTGCTGGAAAAGGCATTGTTTATCACCAAACTGTTCTTCTATGGTTGGGAGAAGTTGCTATTAGAGGATGCTTTGGTACTGTTCTTTATTCATGGCTGTGTTCTTAGGCAAAATTGGGAGTGAGCCCACTGCCTTGGCTGAGAACCAACAGCACACATGAATGGTCTTAGGATGCTTTACGGTTGGCATGACACAGGACTGATGGTAGTGCTCACCTTTTCTTCTCCAGACAATCAGAAAGGGGATTCATCTGAGAAAATGAGTTTACCCCAGTCCTCAGCCATCCAATCCTGGCACCTTTTGCAGAACATCAGTCTGCCCCGGATGTTTTTCTTAGAGAGAAGTGGCTTCTTCACTGCTCTTCTTGATACCAGGCCATCCCTTAAAATTCTTCACCGCACTCACACCTGCCTGCTGCCATTCTTGAGCAAGTTCTGCACTGGTGGTGCCCCGATCCCGCAGCTGAATCAGCTTTAAGAGACAGTCCTGGTGCTTGCTGGACTTTCTTGGGTGCCCCGAAGCCTTCTTCACAACAATTGAACCTCTCTACTTGAAGTTCTTGATGATCCGATAAATGGTCGATTTAGGTGCAGTCTTACTAGCAGTAATATCCCTGCCTGTGAAGCCCTTTTTGTGCAAAGCAGTGATGGCTGCACACGTTTCCTTGCAGGTAACTGTGG
This sequence comes from Stomatorhinus walkeri, assembly GCA_026784285.1. Classification (NCBI taxonomy): domain Eukaryota; kingdom Metazoa; phylum Chordata; class Actinopteri; order Osteoglossiformes; family Mormyridae; genus Stomatorhinus; species Stomatorhinus walkeri. Next base: position 20,511,004 of record JAODUD010000035.1, on the reverse strand, counting down.
TTAACAGAGGAAGAACAATGATTTCAAGCAATACCCTCCTTTTAAAGCATCCAGTCTGCTATTCTGACCCAATCAGCATGACAGACTGATCTCCTGCCTTTTCCTCATCAACGCTCTCACCTGTGTTACCGAGAGAATCACTGAAATGATGTCAGCAGGTCCTTTTGTGGCAGGGCTGAAATGCAGTGGAAATGGGTTTTTGAGATTAGGTTCATTTTGCTGGCAGAGAGGGACCGTGCAATTCATCCGATCAACTCTGCATAGCATTCTGGGAGTATATGCAGACTACCATCATAAAAACTGAGGCAGCAGACTTGGTGAAAATTAATATTTGTGTCATTCTCAAAACCTTTGGCCACAACTTTACTAAAATGGTTGGTTGAAACAAAATTTGTATTTTCCAGACCTGAACTTTCCACTTCTATCAATTCAGAACCATTTAACAGCTCAAGCCACCACAAATAGGACGCTAAAATTATGCCAGTAAATTCCACAAGATATATAAAATTATTTTGATAATTTAAGGTAAACGTGACTTAAACTCCCCAGGTGTGTCCTGATGAGGTAATATTTAAGTTCCTGGTTACAAACCAACCCTGACCCCAACAGACTCTATACCAGTTCATGCTGCCACAATATTGAAAAAGGTGAATGACATTTCAGCTTTCGTAATGTCTGTCATTCTGAATAACACCACCCAAATCTAGAAACCACACCACAGAAGATGAAACAGTTTGATTTGCATCTTGTCGAATATGCCTTTCCCACAAATCTCATAACTGTGTCCCCCAATGCTGCTGAGATTGCCGTGAGGGCTTTTGGATGTCATATATTACATTTTACCCTCTGAATTGTGATCAATGTGCATCACACATGAATTAAAGATGCAGCCCTAATGTGGCGTCACATTTCTCTGTACTGAGGCCCGAGGCTTCGAAAATCAACACTGTCCAATGCAGACGACGGAGGAGATTGAACATAACTTTCATTTCTGATCATGTGACTGTGAATGTTTTGGAAAACATCAGACGAGGTACTCAAACAATCACAGGCAAATTTGTGTCGCACATGAGCCATAATCTGGTTTTATAATCTACAAACTCTATACCTGCATCTATCTGTATCATAGATCTCAGAGCATCGTGTGGCTCTGTGGGTTACATCCCTGTGATCAGAATGGCGTTGGTTCAAATCCTGTGGATAGCAGAATGATTTTACTGTTGGGTCTCAGAGCAAGGCCTTTAACAATAATTGCTTTAGGGACGAGCTCCCTTCTTTTTTGAATTTTATGTCACTTTGAAAAAAAAGCATCTTCTAAATAAATGTATAGAAATATGTCTGCTTAGAAGTTTACAGTGTTAACCCTCTGCAATACAGACACTACACAACGCAAAGGCTGCAAGTCAAAGAGAAAGTTATGGGTCATTTTCTTTTTCAAATTACTCTGTGTTTCGCACTATAAGCAAGCCTCTGTATGCAAATCTCAGTAGTTAGTGAATCAATGTTCAGAGTAACATTCAGCAAGAAAAGGCTATGGGAGCTTGTGATGGATCACAAGTCACCTTGAAGGTGACGATGGCTTCAGCAGAAAAGAGGGAGTGTGTTCTGTGTATGATGTGCACAGTATACTCTCACTGTTGAAGAACTGTTTATGATTTCTAAGACTGCGTGTATTATATAACTCGTGTTGGACTATGAAACGATTACAGATGATGTCATGACGGTGCACCAATAAGGGGATTTAGCTGCAAGGTGTCGGGTGGCTTGAAATGGGAAGCTTAAGAAAACACAGGAGGGAACATAACGTAGGTGATAAAAAACCATAAGTATCATCCCTCATCACTGCTGCGTCCAAAGATCCCTAACCCAACAGAAAATCATGCAGAAATCTGGCCAATTGCATGTAAGTCCAATGCTGTCAATAAATATAGGTTGTTATTGTTATATATGAAAACTCCCGATTGGACTGAGCCGATGCTATGGCCTTCCTGCATTTCAGGACAATGAAAAAATAGGCACGTGTGGCTGACGTGTGGCTGACTGTCCCTTGCTTTTCCTGACATAATTAGGTCTTGTGTCCTGTAGCAGATCATGTCCATCGGCGATCCTGGATTGCTGAGTTACAGGGGAAGAAGGTGGTTGTGGACTCATTGCTCGAGGAGCTCGCATCAACACAGGTGAAGTACACAAATCTAAATCTAGTGATCGGTACCCCTCCCCCCCAAAAGGCCATCC
>JAODUD010000035.1:20488703-20505062 GCA_026784285.1 Stomatorhinus walkeri | reverse complement strand
CTACTAGCCTACCTACAAGCCACCCAACAAGCCGCCCTACTAGCCTTCCTACTAGCCGCCCTACTAGCCTCCCTACAAGCCGCCCTACTAGCCGCCCTACTAGCCTCCCTACAAGCCGCCCTACTAGCCGCCCTACTAGCCGTCCTACACTACCACTCTTCACCCTGTGTGGAAATTAGCACAAGGAGGTGCAAGGAGCTGAATCCGGTGTCTGGCAAACGGCAGCAGTCGATATGAACACACCTCCTGCTTCAGGAACACTTTCTTCTCCACTGCTTAAGCAGTGATACATACATATCTCCATGAGCAGATACATACATATCTCCATATCAACATTTATATTTACATATTCATATTTATACATGTTTTTACCCAAGTGTTGTCCTATGCCCTGTAACTTTATATATCCTGTTGTGTCTGAGAATCAGCCTGGATTTATAGCACAACAGCATCCCTGACAGTGATTCCTCAGATGCCCCTGTGATAAATAGTATAAATGAGAAAAGGGCAGGAAGGCATGAAAGAAAATATGGAAAATCTAAGAAATTGTGAAGGTTACTAACTGTATTAAATAGCACATAATAGGTTTCCTTATGAGGAAAAACAGTGTATCGGAGAAGTATGAACATGACTAAGCAGGCAATCATGGACAATGTGATTGGATTTGAGTTAAGGAGGCATCTCACGCAGGTCTGGTTTGCCTTAGCTACCCAGCCTTTTCAGTCCTGCTTTGAGGGGTTGTCTGGTTGGGTTGCAGACTGCATCCCATCCCAGGACACATATTCATATCTGCCTCCCAGCCATGTGTTATCCCACTCCAAAGGATCAATGCAATGTATAGTGATGGACAAAAGAAACTATGTGAACTATTTGCTGTTTTGTATTTTTGATCCCTCTAGATGGCACTCTTGGTTTGCTTTGGGGCATGCTTTGAGCCCCTTTTTTTTAATAGAGAGCGCCATCTAGTGGGGTCATAAAATGCAGCAAATGGTTCAAGAAGCTTCATTCATTATGTTACGGAGGTCGATAGCCTGAGACATGGATCTGTGAGATGCACTGGTCCAGTGGGAAGAAAGGGTTTCTTCCAGAAAGGACAGGCTTATTTGCGGCTGTGATTTCTATTTCACATTTGCTTGGCAGAGGTTTTGGTCCAAAGCGAATTGGGAAGAGAAGTAATCTGCACAACATGGACTTGAACACGAAAATAAAAATGGCCATTTTGGCGGACGCAAAGGAAATCAGAATCAATCAGCGGGGCTCCAGACCGCGGAACAGGCATGTCTGGTTTACTGGAGCAGAACCAAAACAGAACACCAGCCTCTGACTGGAAGCGGGTGATCATAATTAGCACCGCAAACCCCGGTCGATCAGCTCTCCTCCAAATTCTAATCGGAGGAAGGGATAGGCGAACTTTCCACCCACACAGAAGTGCTGTGAAGGGGAGAACTTGTGAAAAATCTCACAAATCACCTCAAAGGGAAGCCGCAAGCCGAGGCTGCATTATCTGAGCCGCTGCAGCCTGGTCGAGTACTTAGGCATCACTGGGCTTTCTCAGGATACAATTTGCCACCTGTTTTCTTCTGGGCTGCATTCAGATTAGTCCGTTGGTCTCCTCGGGGTGGGTCTCGGATTACTCTCTCCGGTTCCTGGGGAGATGATTCAGAACCTCTCTGGCCGCTTCACCCTGCTCTTTGTCTGGACCTGAATGATAACAGCACTGACAGTGGCAATAAGACTTCTGTGAGGTCATATTGGCTTCCAACAAGATTCTACCTGGAAAAGAGTAATTAGGCCACCTGAGACATAACAACCAAACCAAATAAAGCACAAGGGGGTGGAGTTTCTCCACTAATTCTTACCCACGGGGTTCTTGCTGCTCCTGCATTAAATGTACGATCGTTGACTCCCAATGACAATCCCCAGGAGGCGAGTGAGTAACGCACTTGCTCCGTGTAAACAGTAGTACTGATAAATGCTTTTTCCTATTCGATTATCATCAAGAAGTGATGGAGGGTAGTGAGGATTTACTGTAAAGTCAAATCTGCTCTGTTGTCTGCCTGAGAAGCAGGGATGGACTAGAGCGAACAGTCCACGCACAGGTCAGACAGCTGTCAGGAAGAATTCACTTTAATGGACCCCACACTGACAGCCTCTGTACTCTGTACTGAACAGTTGTGAGGAGAGAGTTAACACAATTCAGAGATTCCCAATAGTATGGAACCTTCTAAGGGAATCACTGCAGCATTTATTAAAAATTAACCATCAGATCCTGTGATCCCCCTAGTAATGTAGCCCAGCCAATCAGCATTCCCTGTGGTCTCCCTGGTATTTCAGGCCAGCCAATCAGCATTTCCTGTGGTCTCCCTGGTAATTCAGGCCAGCCAATCAACACTCTATATTGTTCCCCGGGTAATATGGGCCGGACAGTCGTCTCTTCCACTGGTCCCTTCAGTGATTTGGTTTTGTCAGTCAACATTCAGCTCTCTTCCCTGAGGCAATGTGGAATTAATCACCATAAGCACACATTAAAATCTCATGTCAGAATTGTTTGAAAGGCAAACAATTCATTTTAAAGGGGAGAAAAGAATAGCAAAAATGCATGTATCCTTTATTTTTAATATAATAATGGTCTGGTGTTTGTCACTACTGTTAAATGAGCCTGATGGTTCTCTTCTGATCCGATCCTGATTCTTCCGATCTTGACTCTACATTATATTATTTATTTCCCATTGTTTAGAATACTAGTTTAGTTTGGAAAAATAAAGCAAATTGGCAGTGGTTTGAGCAATACAAACAAGTTACTCTTTACAGGTAAGGTTAATTTGGCGAACATAAATTTGTAATTCAGAACTTTCCCCAGCATGCAATCCCGAATAGAGGCAAGGAAGTTAATACAGAGGCACTTGCATGCAAATGAAATATACACATTTGATTTTTTTATTGGCAAAATAACTTTTTTATCTAATAAAAATGCAAAGTCAGCCCAATTTAAATATATTTTTAAGCCAGCAAATGAACATCGTGCTAGTTCTACATGCCAAAAGGCATGATATTATAAGCCAACGCATGTATAAAACTATTACTGCGGGCGACTCGCTTCAGCAGTTGACAGCAGATTTTAATAACTCATTCTAATAAAAGTGTTCCCATCTACCCGACGGAGAAGGCAATAAAAGCCGCCTTATTCAAAGGCACTTCGATTACATTTGTAGTTTAATGGGGACGTTCAGCGAAAGTGTGCATTGTACCATTACACGTACAGCGCTGGGTGCTTTGCCGGCTCCTACATGAGAAAATGAAATTCTGCTGCGAGAAAAATGTATTATTCATTTCTTCGTGTATTATTGCTGATATGCACCGTCTTTCTGTCGCGCGGTTCCGCGTAGATAATTCTGGCAATCTGTTCAAACACGTAAGAAAATTCCATTAAATGTTCATCCCAGGCTAACACGCATAGGATGAAAGAGGCGAATAAGCTTCATACTGTTAATGCATGCTTCACGTGACTTTCACTTAAAGTTGCGTTATCTAGACCAAATTCAACTAACAAATGAAATTTCAAGTGTTCATTATTTGGAGACTTTGAATGAAATACAAATGACATGAGCCCCGCATTTTAGGCAATCTTTTGATGTCTGGGGAAAATGAACAAAAGCGTAGCAAAAAGACGTGTACTGTAAGTGAGCAGATCCTGACGGATCTGGCAAAGCAGCCGGAGTTGCGAGCCCTGGAGAATCTTTCCGTGTTTCAGTCCAAAGTTGGAAAATCAGCGCCAAACTCCTCTCCTGCACCATCTGTTCCTGCTCACAACTACAGTACAAATTGACCTGTTTTATCGGCACACCACACACTTAGCCTAAATGAACAGATGGGTAACTGCGATGCAGTGCAAGAGCTGGAACATAAATAACTTTTGTTATTTAAAGACTAAATTAAGAAGCGCATATTCAGTGGCGCATTAAAATGACAACAATTATATGACTGTAATGTGAAACGCGCAAGTCGCTAATTAATTAACAGCAAGACGATATGTTTTGATGCGATATTTTTTCACTGTATCCCAAAATATAGTTATAATCCACATCATTCGCATATTTTGTAGCTTACTTTCTCATGAAAGAAACAAGTGAACTAGTCAGGTGTCATTTTTCTATATGTCAATGTATTCATTTATATATATCAATTTAATCACGATTAATTAACAAAATAAGACCGAATCAGCATGTTAGTATAATGCTTGAATGCATACTATTTTATGAGTATTTACCAATAACTGTAATTAATGTTGACACGTACGCTATAAACAATTAAAGGAAAACAAAGGCCCTGTGAGGTTTGCTGAAGTCGTTTAGAAAGCCTGACTTTTACCCATAACCGTCCATTATTCCTCCTGCTTTGTTGATGTTGCCCGCGGTGCTTTTAAATATTTAGGTCTAATATTTTGAAGGATGCATGACTTAATAAAATAACGAGTGATCTGAACGATTCATTGACGCCAACCAAACTTTAATTAACTCATAGTACCCTATTTCCCCAGCCCCCTCCCCCCGTCCTAGCAACAGTATCGGTTGTGATGATCTAATATCCGCGTGGAGTTTTCCCCATAAGGGCCCGGCGGCTCTAAGCAGGAAGCAGGTGGCGGGATGCAGTAAACGCAAAGTGTGGGGTGTGATTGGGATTTACCGCTGGATCATTGGTATTGTGAGCATAATTACACATCTATTATGCTAAATAGGACTATTCTGCAATACAATTCATCTTTCAAATGTGAGCTCAAGGGTGTCTGAGTAAGGAAAAATACATTAATATAGAAAGTGGAAGTTGGGCAGAAATATGAGAGTCGTCCACTTATATAGGTCTAAATGACCGCGGTGTCTAAATGGATTGATTATACGAAGGTTACGGAAGTGGTCAAAAGAACGGAGATATGCCATGGAAAATTCAAATCCAGTGGTGAGAGTGACGTAATTTGCTAGTGTACAGAGTTGTGCGCGGTTGCCGCAGAAGTGACACGCTCACCCCTGATTTAATGCACCACTAAGGCGATTCCTTGGCAGTCTGTAGACAACGACGTCAAGAAATTAATGCATCAACGAACAACCACTTGGTGATTGTAATAATCTGAGCAGTGAACTAACTGCCGTTTCGGCACAACACCGGAATACGGCTAAAGCACGGCTCTGCTTATAGGGATTATCGCTTAGCGCAGGCAGTGGTTATACATCACTGAGACAATGTGAATTCATCATTAGTTTAACAACTGCGCAGGCCAAAGCTGTATTATTATGAATTATGCAGGTGTATGAATCATTTAGGCTCTAAGATGGATAATTTAAAGAGGTAAAAGCACATTATGAATATTAATACATTTTTATTATATGCAATACTTGATATTAAACTATATTAAACTTGCTCAGTCAAATGAGTATGAGAAAGTATTACAAACAATTGTATAAAATACACAGAAAAATGTAGCATCTCCTCTGTGACAGTAAGGAGGCAAGGGTAAGGGATTGTGGGTTAGCCGGTGCTGTATGTGGTGGTACTAGCATCTGGGAAACGGCTACCTGGGATTCTTACACGCTACAGAGTCTCCAGTGTAGAGAATAGTGTGATAAACAAAAACACCCTTCAATGGCATTTCTATGGCAGAAAACACCTCGTTAATGAGAGATCAGAGGAGAATGGCCCGACTCATTAAGACTAACAGAAAGGCCACAAGTGCAAAAACAAGAGCTCAGTACAACGGCGGCATGCAGTAACTCCCTAAACCAGCGTTAGCCAACCTGCTCTTCAGCGACCCAGGAGGGAGCAAAAATGTTGACTGACTGTGGGTCCCTGAGCTGCAGGTTGGGAAACACTGTCCTAAACTCACCCACTGTTATGGACGCACAGGTGAATCCTACCTGTTACATGCCAGGGGAACACCCCATAATCTGGCCACTGAGTGTATATACTTTTGGATGATTTTCCCTAACATTTTTATACAGTTCTGACAAGAAATGACAGATTGTTAACAAATTGTTTAATTTGTGCTTAACAAACACACAAAAATACAAGATTGTTTTTTAAATGATTCCAGAAACAGGTTTTCAGAAATTACACATTTAAGAAAAAAATCAGTGTCCTGACAAATTCATAAACCTTTTATACTAATTATTAAAGTGATTCATTTGATTTTAGTAGTCGTTATTGATGATAAGCCAACATCTGCCAGCTGCACTGTAATAGGATTGCAGCTATAAAAAAGTGTTTTAAAAAATAAACCATAAAACAATACACAGCCATGTATTATGTAGCAAACAATTTCAGTGATTTCTTTCAATGGAAGGACATCAGCTAAGTGTTAAAAGGTTTAAAAAGAAAGATCTCAGCAATCTAACAGGGGTATTTTGACTTATAGCATGCCATACATACCAGTAGTGATATAAATAAAATTCAGAACAGTAACAAAGCCATAAGATAACAAACAGATACATAGAATTTTCTAAAGATAAAGTTAAACATTTTTATGACTGGCGCCCTTCAGAAGCACCAGAAAATGCTGCGAGTGACCAAGCAGACAAAGTTACCCATGAACCAAGCAGACAAAGTATTTATCTGTGGGGCAAGTTTCAGCAGTATAAAGAAATACACATTCATGAACCAATATATGAAATTAGAAAAATAATATTTACCCTTCTTTAGCAAACAAGCGCCGTAATAATAACTGAAGTGCCACTCGCATTAAGATGGCAGCGTATTAATAAACACATCCTCCCCAATTTTATTGCAAAATCATCAGTTTGAGGGCATGTTCACTTTGAGTGTTCAAGCCATTTTAAAAGGTGAAATCCAAAAACATAAATAAAAGACAATAAAAAAAAACATCCTATTAATTCCTTTTAATACTTAGAGTTTTTATGAAGATCCCTTACCTGTAGTAAACAACATACATAAGAGGTTATAATCATTATATAAATGCTTGTTTAACAGAATTGCAGAGTAGCCCACCACCAATGACGTCTCGTATCTCCATGTGGTTGTGGTTCCTTCCCTGCCAGTAAGGGGGCGCTCTCACGCCAGACACCAGAAGACTGTAAGGGCGGCCGCGATGCCATTCAGTATGGCCATGCTGTAGCCCATGTGGAAGGAGTGTCCCGTCATCTTCCTGTGGACAGAAAGGAGAGGCTGAGCGCCGTGCAAAATAATGGTGCTCTAATTAGCTGTTGCTTCAAAGTAGCATCTAAATGGAAACCTAATGGACACCAGAGACACCAATTTGTCACTAAAACAAATATCCAGACTACTTATTTCCCCGAGCATGATGCTGCTTTGACCCTCAGACACACACCTTAGCTCTTTGCCATCAGGGGCAGAGACAACGCTTCCCTACTGCGAAATGTGTTCATGTGGCTCCATCATACACAGTTACCTGCAGTGAATTTAATGTCTGTTGTACAGAAAACCCGGTATTCCCCCCCCCCCAAGCAAGCTAAACATGAAGTGTAATTATTATGTCTGTTTTGAACATTTCATTTGTATAAATTTGCAATTTGTTGTTAATTTGTAATCCAGTCTGTACCAGCAGTCAGATCCTGGAGAAATCTATTAATATGAATTGTAACCATCAGCACAAATGAAAGGACTGACACTCAGGGACTCGATTATGAACAGGACTGTAAATGACAAAATGTCACCAACATACTAATAACTGAAAGACTAATAACTAATAACTCATGGACTTCAGAGTCACATTGAATCTTTCATCATTATATTATATTATATTATATTGCCATTAATGGTCGTTTGCATTGGGCAGATGGTTCTATACCGCACACATATTAAAACGGCTGGGAACATAACAGGGCAGTAATCAAAATAAAGTCTTTAAAGCACAAGAAAAGCTCCTTATTCATGGAAGAAACCTCATTACTAGTGACTAGGCCTGAAAAAGTCATATCAGAAATACATAAAGCCATCTCATGCATGATTACTGGATACTAATCAACAGGAAATATATTACAACAATTATCCTGTCACCACAAAAGAACGCAAAAATGCAGGGTAGCGTAAAGCTTGTTCGCCGCCACCATGGGTGAAAGGCGCTGGACAGGAGACAGAGACAGTATTACTTCCTGGCTGCGGTTTCATGTGCAGTAAAGCGCAGCACCAGACAGGACTCTGGCTCCCTCGAGTAGCCAAGCGACGCGTCCCAGGAGACGGCAAGCAGAGCAAGGATGATGGAGCTGCCCATCCGGCACAATCGCCACAGCCAGCCGGGACACCTTCATGTCAACCCGTCTGGGTCGATTCTACACCATCCGGTTCAGAAATCCCATTTTCCGATATTCATTTCAAGGCATGGAACTGGAAAACGCCGGCGATAACAAACTGGTGGCCAGCACTGCCGCCTACAGATCCTGGGTTCTGCAATTGAGTCTGAAACCAGATCTGTGTTCATGTATGCAGAACTTTCTCAGACATTCCACAGAGATGCGGCTCATTTGAATTTCTGACTGTAAACTGGACTTATTCTCTGAGCAACACGCAGCACCTGTGGGTGAGTGGAACTGAGTTTTAACTTATGCCATAAGTTAAAACTCCACTGTGACCCAAAACTTCATTCTGATTGGTTATTTCTCCTATTTAACATTAGGTTCTGAACCAATATAGACAGCAGAACAGAAAGAATTATGTTCAAAGCTTTCCCAAGGCCAGTGTCTCCCCCACAGCTACCCTGTGTGACTCATGCAGCCAAACTTCACAGTTCTCCATCTTACAGTTTTGTCAGAAACTTCCTGACAGCAATTTCTCCCTTTTACAAGCCCCCCCAGCAGCTGTGCTGCAGACTTCTAATCTGCCTTTGCTTTTAAGTATCTGAAATACACATTTAAAATTCAAATAAGCTTATTCTAATATTTTTAAAGTTCTTTCTTGTGGCTTGGGTTGGTGTAGAATCGTAATATCTAAAAAGGTCATTATTTTTTTGGTGCAGCTAACCAATTTGAATGATTGAATGAATAATATTGACACCAATGTGCAAAACAACCCTGATTGTTAACTAGAGAGGTATCAAACTCGTAAGTTACCTGTGGCCTCCCGTATGGTTCACATCAAAGACTGCAGGCCTTCACTGGCAGTGCAGCCAGTACTGGGATGCTGCCGTGAAAGGTGCTAAGAGAGGTGGTCTATAATGGTGTCTATGACGAATCCACTACACAGGCATGCTCTTGACGAGCGAATCAGCAACATGGCACCGGGCTCCAAGAGCGTGCTGTAAGATGCACTCAGTTTGTCGTACGTTACCAGACTGAAACATAAAAGGCTAGCCATCTTAAAGAAACAGCCAGGTCATCTGAGTGTGTGCCACTTTACAATTAGACTACCCATATAAAGAGTTCATGAATGGTTTATAATCTGGTTATTAAGTAGGTTATAACATTTTGTAAATTATTAACCGATAATATTAAACAAGTTACAACACAGTTTTCTTCTTATTAATGAGTTACTACCATTTACAAGGCAAAAGGGCGCCTTACTGTAAAGTGACACCTGTGACTGGGACCAAATCACCTGATGCTGTAGCGTTCAAAACTCATGTTCTACATATTATATCTTAGTGTATATTGTATCACATGGTTCTCCGAGTTAATGCACTCATATGGAATGTATCTTCATCAGTATTACTATTACCGCTGATATTTCATTATACATATTCTAAACACAGGCGAGAGCACATTTCTGAGGCAAATCGTCTATGAGAGTCATACTGTGCAAGTGATGAAAAAATATACTATTATTACATATAATTTATTGAGGCAGATAAATGGGGTATTTTCTCTTTTCAAAGCTGACTAATGAAATACTAACAGACATAGAATGACATTGAATAAGGAAGCATCAATTTGGACAAATGACTGTCGTGTTGTGCGGAGACACTGCTCAGCCTGTTTGGACAACCAGAGCAGCAGAAAGAGAGGGGTCACTGGCTCCAGCTGTTCGTAGGGGGGAAACTGCGGCCATTTATAGCCCCAAAGCACAGCCACACTGCAGGACATGCGAGATGAACACGACCTGGATTCCTGGTGCTGTAGACATTTGTGCTCCTGACTTCATTTATTCATTCCTGTTTTGGAAAGTGTCTGAGATTCTCTCCTCTGTTATGCGGCATCCTGCCCCTCACAAACTCTTAGATCAGAGTTTCCTTGGGGACACACACTCAGTCCATGTTTTTGCTCCCTCTGAGCTCCCTGCCAGACAGTTCACATTTCTGCTCCCTCTGAGCTCCCTGCCAGACAGTTCACATTTCTGCTCCCTTCCAGCTCCCAGAGTCCAAAAACTTGAACTGTATGCAGGTCCCTCAGGATCAGACTGGCTTAGAGGCCACTTTCAAGTTTCCATGATGGATTTCTGTCCATACAGTCAAAGGGAACATTCAGCTATGAGCGTTTGCTTTGTGTTCCAGTCAGCAGTAGAATGCAAATATCACCAGTCGAAGAAAAGAAGGATGTTCATACTCTCAGACTGGGGGGGTGTCCAACCCTGCTGTGCCCGACAGGCCGTTTGAAAAATGCTCCCGCCCACGGCCAAAGCCATAGCAGTCGGGGGGCATAGAGGGGGAGCGTGTCACCTAGGAATGCTCATGCCAGTCTGATGGATGATGTAGCCAATCAGTGACACCGCAGATCACGCTGTCCTACTCACCCTCTTCAGAATAAACAGCCCAACTTCACCCAGACAGCAGCCACCCCCGATTCCCAAATCCCACGCACAAATCAGAATGCACCGACCCGGTACAGAAAAACACATGCTTAATGAGCCACGCTTGTGAATGAAAAAGTGGCTTGTCACAATCCAAAGGATACGCCAGGGTACCACTGGGTCAAATACAAACCAGTGAAAGGACTGGAGTACACAGACAAAACCAGCATAATTATAAGACATCCATCGTGAGGAATGTACCTCACAGTATCCATAATCTACAATCTCTTTACAAAAATCTACGTGAACTTTTCTCCAGCACTATCATTTGCCTGAAGACGCCAAAACAAAACTGACCAGGGAGTCAAAGACAATTACGGGTGGAAGAGGAGGTGTAACCCACCAACACCGGCTGCAGTACTGGTTACCGAATGCATCTTTCTGGGTGATTTGAACAGGAGCAAACAAATGCCTTTACTTGAAGATAATGAATAATATCTATCAGGCCATAGGCTGAACAGATCACCCAAAGGAATAAAACAATAGTAATGTCAATTTTAACAACAAACACCAATATTAAAATCTTTGAATTAAAAATTTTCCTCTTATTGTACATTTTAATGTTTTTATTTTTCTATTTATTTTTTGCGATTTTTAAATTTAATTGATATGTCATCTGTACTCATTGAGTTTGTTTAAATAATTATTCAAGGTAATGGAGTATAAGCTAAGTAGGCAATAAATAGGACTGCTTCGATGCCTCCCAGCGTCTAAGCGTAACAGATATTTGTGGCGGTCTTTACAAGTCTCGCAGGGGAGTCCGTGCTGGTCTGTTTGATCCAACTTAACACGGTGGCGAGAGGAAGCGGTAAAATGCAGTGTTGGGTAAATAGAGAGAGGGCCCACCTCAGCCTGGCAGGAGACAGTGGCGTTGGGGGAAACATGCCGGGCTCAAAGGAGTCAAAGTAGGTCAGTGTCCAGGAGAAGCTGCAGCAGGAGAAGCCGGCGATAGTGGACAGGACCAGCAAGCTCCAGAACCCTGAGGAGTACATGCCATGCATGAAAAACTCACTGTGCATTATGGGTATTGGTAATTGTGTAATAGGATAATAAATAAGAACTGTGTGGCTTTCTGTTTACCTAAGAGTTTGATTTCCGAACCATCCTCAGTTGTCACTTTCTCAGTACGCAAATCTACAAAAATATATATTTGCATACATGAACAATACTCTTAAGTCTGATGAAATGTTGAATTTAAAAGTAGACGGTTTTTAGTGATCCTACATATATTCATTCAAAGCAAACTGCAATACAACTGTAACATACACATTGTAACAAACACGATTTAGATGCGCAAAACTGGACTTATAAATTACCTTTTAAAATAACGTAGAACAATGACAAGAAAAATGCGATGACAATGAATAAGAGAATGGAGCAGAGGATTGACAGTATCCTTTTCGGCCAGTGCCTCCCAGTGCCGCTGTGGCCCCTGAGCGCCGCGATCCTGAGGGACTTCAGGCGGCTCTGGGGACCAGACACCGTAACGCGACTCGCATCGTCTCCCTTATCTGACTCGTTTCCCGGCCGCTGCTCGAGATCCTCCAATTCCCGATCAAGCCGCCTAGCTAACGTTTCCTCGGAGCCATAGACGCGCGGCATATTCAATAGGCAGACACTGCTCTCGCCAGCCAGTAGATAGCTCCTCCCTTTTTCCTCGATCGCTAACTAAAAAAAACACGTGTTTTACCAATACTATTTTAACTATTTAGTGTTATCATATCATTGCTGCGTAAAATTGACTCGCAGTCTTCATTTATAACGTATTTCCACTCGAAGAAACTCTACACACTTCAAATCACAAATACGGACTACTATTTTCAAAACATCGCGGCTCTCATTTCCGTATCCAACGCCCTTATTTCCACGCCCACAAAGCACAGCCAATCACGATAAAGTTTTGCGAGAACTGCGAAATTTAACGCTTGTTTATTGGTTAAAAATGACGTCAATAAAAACGGAGCTTATTTGAAGAAATAGTTTGGTTGCATCGTACAATAGTCTAGCCTTGAGCTGCCAAAAGCTGCTTCTTTTCGCCTTTGCACCCTTAACTTTGAACCTGAGTGGCAAATAGACGATTGGCTTAGAGCTTAGTGGGGGTGGGACGTCGACTGAACGCAATTTACTCAATGTGGTGTGTGAAGTTTGCATATGTTTGATGAATACATGCATATATTGTTTTTTATTGTAACAAAAATCGTGGACATGTTGGTAGATAACGAAACATTAGCTTTTAAATGACATTTTGTATTTATATTGACTGTTGTCCAGTTGATAGTCTGTGGATCCAACAATTTACACGATATGACAGATAAATTTCAACTTAACAGTTGTGATGTATTTGCACATACATCACCTGTTAGGTATCGACGATCGGCGATTTGGTTAAAAATGAAAACTTGCTAGCCAAGGATGATATAGGCAGCTAGTAAGACATTGAGAAAACACATTCCCCCTATATCTGCAGCGAAAACGGCGAGACGGGAGATTGAAAAACTTGTAAAATCTGATGAAAACAGTGAGTTACCAAAAAACCGTGAGATGGCAAAGTAAACTGAAAACGGTGACACCTGACACCTGTGATAAATACGGAATAAATTAGTTGCATCGAAGTCTACACTTTGCCGGCCTATTGCGCAAATAAAAAGGCATATGGAAGCCTGTGACGACTTCCGATCGAATGCTCCTGGATTAATGTATGGCTGAATGCCTAGCTAATTTGCTAATCCTCATTCGCATCTCAATTGTTATTTTCCTTTATAATCTATCGTAGGAAGAATCTTTTGGAACTCCGTACCCAGCCTCTGTAGGCACCTGCTATGGTGTCCTCACACACTGTATCCATGGCAGCCAGCAGGGTTACTTTAGTGTTGGCTGGTGATCGGGGGAATTCCACTCCATGCTGAGCAGAGCCCCTCAGTTGGGTTAACGAATGGGAAGTATGGGGGTCCTTGCTTTTCTATTGAAATTGTCACACTGTGTTGTGCTCTGTTAATACATGTTTGCCAAATGAAGGTCCATGAGATACATCTCTGCGCTATTTTAGAATTAGGTGATCAGTAGTCAGTGTTGAAACACCACAACAAAATGTGTCCTCTGCATTTAACCCATATGTGACATCATGACATTGCAGGGAGCAGCTAATTCAGCGCCCAGCGCTTGGGGGCAATACCTCGCTCAGAGTACCTCACTGGTGCCTTACTGATTGGGAATTTGAATGATATTTCAATTACAGCAATTTTTCAGTTACAAGTGTGCTTCCCTAGCCATTAAGTCACCGCTGCTAAATTGAGAATTGGATGATCACTGGTTGATCTTACACATCAATCAATTTCCAGCATTGATGAAAGTGAAGATTCAGCAATTTGTGAATTTAAGATAACACATTGATTTAATTAGCACCTGGCAGATTAAATTTAATGTAGATAAATGTAAGGTAATCGAAGCAGGGAGCAGAAATATAAAGTACAGATATTTTATGGGTTCCACTGAAATAAAGGTAGCCGATTATGAGAAAGACCTCGGTGTGTATGTTGATGCTTCCATGTCCCACTCTCACCAGTGTGGGGAAGCAATAAAAAAAGCCAATAGGATGTTAGGTTATATGGAGTTTAAGTCAAGGGAGGTGATGCTGCGATTATATAACTCCTTGGTAAGACCTCACCTAGAATACTGTGTACAGGTTTGGTCACCATACCTTAAGAAGGACACTGCTACCTTGGAAAGGGTGCAACGTAGGACTACGAGAATGATTCCTGGTTTATGAGGAATGTCTTATGAAGAGAGGTTAGCTGAGCTGAATCTGTTCAGCCTCAAGCAAAGGAGCTTAAGGCAGGACATGATACAGGTATATGAGATTCTAACAGGTCTGAATGCTGTTCCGTAAAATTGCTACTTCAATATTAGTTTAAATACTAGAACTCGTGGCCATAGGTGGAAATTAATGGGAGAACATTTTAAACTGAATTTGAGAAAAAACTTCTTTACACAGCATGTAGTTAGAGTATGGAATAGTCTTCCTGCCAGTGTAGTTCAAGCTAAAACCCTGGGTTCCTTTAAATCAGAGCTAGATATGATTTTAACAACTCTGAGCTATTAGTTAAGTTCTCCCCAAATGAGCTTGATGGGCTGTATGATATGATATGATTTAAGACTGAACATATTGCCCACGACACGTTTTATGTCACAATGAATTGACATTACTTTCTCTGCGACTGCATATAAGGACCAGCAATGGAGCAGAAGTGCAGAAAGCTGTACATACACAGATTCATTGAACAAATAAGAGGATGCAAGCAGCGGCATTTTAGCGCTGACTGAAATAACGTGTTCTGCTTTTAGTTATGGTGGTGCAGTGGTTAGTACTGTTGCCTCACACTTCTGGGACCTGGGTTCGAGTCTCTGCCTGGGTTACATGTGTGTGGAGTTTGCATGTTCTCCCTGTGTTGGCGTGGGGTTTCCTCCGGGTACTCCGGTTTCCCCCCACAGTCCAAAGACATGCTGAGGATAATTGGAGTTACTAAATTGGAGTGCCTGTGTGAGTGAATGGTGTGTGGGTGTGCCCTGCGATGGGCTGGCCCCCTGTTCAGGGTTGTTCCCTGCCTCGTGCCCATTGCTTCCAGGATAGGCTCCAGACCCCCCACGACCCAGTAGGATAAGCGGGTATAGAAAATGGATGGATGGATGCTTTTACCTACGATTTGTGAAATGCTCTTAGCGAGTGTTGGTCTCGTTCTGGTGATGAATATTTTGAAACAACCATCAGGCTTCTTCAATTTTCATTCAGGAGCAAAAATCAGCCTTTAAACTGGAAATAAATAATAATTTGACATTTATTGTGATAATGACCAATACTGACTGACACATTTTTTATTGTGATAACATTTTTGGGCATAACATACACCTCCAGCCGTGTGTTCACTATGGTTAAGAAGATCATTGACTTATTCTTATTTATACAATGCAGATGCATAGTTATCATGTTAAATCCACCTATTTTACCATCACAAGCCATTCGTGTCTGTTGATGATAATTTCTTGGGATTTTTAAGGGAACCATTTCTGACGAAAAGGCACGATAGCCTTTAGTACAGGTTATGCTCACCGTGCAACACACCCAAAACTGCTGAGAAGTATGGGATTTCACTTCTATGCTGAGGTGTACATTTCAGGTCCAGAAAGTAAAAATCTAGACTATGGTTTTGTTTCAGCCTAGAACTTGAGCACTCTGTGACTGTGACTATACTCAGTTGGTTGGTTGAAACAAAATCTCGGTCTGGGTTTTTACTTTCTGGACCTGAACTATCCACTTGTGCTTGTATGCTAGTGGTACAGTAGGTGAAGCCTCCCAGAATGCTGTAATCAGTTACATACCTCAGTGTTAGTGGGCCTCGTGCGCACACTCGTCTTTCACGTGCCAGCTGTCTGATGATTTTGCCAGTAGGCGTGATGGAATCAAGGAAATCAAGGACTCGTGATCTGTAACTTTATTATTAAGGCTGGTCATCATGAGCATTAATGCATGATGTATTTAATGCCTTAAAGCAGGGGTCTCAAACTCCAGTCCTGGGGGGCCGGAGCCCTGGGTAACTTAGTTCTTTCCCTGTTCCACCATAA
>JAODUD010000035.1:20477469-20488603 GCA_026784285.1 Stomatorhinus walkeri | reverse complement strand
CAGGTGTGTTAAATGAGGGGAAACCCAAAAATGTGCAGGACTCTGGCCCTCCAGGACTGGAGTTCGAGACCACTGCCTTAAAGCATGAATTACGTGATATATCACAGATCACCAACTTGTTTAATTTTATATTCATCACTCATGTCTGCTGCACACCCCTGCTGTGATTTTCTAGCTTATTTTTGGATTTATTAATCAGTTTTGGGGGGCAACAGTACTGAATGTTCTGTTAGGATTTGCCGTGGATCTCACGACCAGACTTGCATAGCACAATTTCTGACTTGAAGCTGTCAGTGGGCATTTTCTCTCACCTTCCCTCCATGCACCTGGCTGTTTATTTATACCCTGGGTATGCCTTGGGGCTATGGGGGCATTTTGTCTCAGGCCCCCAAAAAAGGCGTCGCTGACGATGCCTGAGGTACCATGATGCCACACGGCCCAAGGGCCTCAAGACTCGTGGCCCTTGCCAACTGTGCAGAGCCGCGGAGCGTGCAGGTCCCGTAAAGGAGACCCGTCATTTTCCAGATTGAGACAAAGGGCATTATGGGATGGAAAGAGATCCGCCACCCCCTGTCCTGTATTGTGTTTCCACTTTCCGCACCCACCTGATGATACAGCCTTTTGTATTTGTCGTCTAATCTAGGGCGGATATTTCAATTAAATGAAGTAATTTACCCTAATCCTCTTGGGAAGTGGCTCTCCGTTCTGTCTGAATGCGTTCCAGCTGGTTTTGATGCTGTGACGGTTTTGTACTGGCACTGGCTGAACCCTGCACTGCCCCCTATTGGTCCCTCATAGTCGAACCAGTGTTTGACCTGCGTTCTGGAAATGGAGGGTGAACAAGCTGCCTAATTTCCTTTGGATCAATATTGCTGTGTTCAGCAGCGCTAATTAAATTGGAGCAGCATAATTAATGTGCTTTTTTTCTGAGTCCAGCAGTGACCCCCTGCATAAATCATTTGTTGTCTCTGAGCTGATTTGATTGGGCACTGTAGCGGCGTGGACTGAGTGCTCTCCCTCGCCCAGAGCGAGACGCCCTGAGTGGAAGCCGACTGCTCCCACGCTTTGGCTGTTTTTCCTGTCATTCACTCCCATACGTGGGTCCGATAGCTTCGCTTGGTGATGGAGTATGAGAAGGACACTAGACTCAGTCGTCATTTGTCACTCGTTAATAAGCATTGTGTTGGATTTCAGTTAGTAAAACAAACAGTGCCTATGTATTTAATATGCATCTTTACCCTAATTTTAACTCATAAAGTTGCTGCAATAGTGATGATGTTGGACGTCTTTTCCGATTGGCTGAGCTTGGAAGCCGCACTGCTAATGATCAGCTGATATGACTGAACAACCTACTGCTTTTAACCATTGGAGCTGTCTAGAGACAAGACGATACACCAGAAATATCTGTATGTCTCTGAAGTGCTGTCATTTGTGCACAGGACGTGCAGTACTTTCACATTAACAGTTGTACTGTATTTATTTTTAAGGAGAAATGAACAGAAATGACCTGTTGTTCTCAGAATCGTGTTTGTATGATGCTGAGTGCTGGACTTGGCACATGAAACCACAATCTCACAATCCGTCCACACGTAGGTCTGGACCCAAGAACTAAGTTCCACCGCCCTGGGGTGTTTTATGTGTATTTTTAGACACGAATGCTTTAATTGTTTTAAATTGAGTTGTAATTAGCCAATCCTTCAGGCGTGGGTCTTTCGGGATTAATAAGAAAGCACTGCTGTGTGTTGGGAAGAGGGTACCACATAATGGTTGATAAAGGCTGCATTCATACACGATCCCTTCACAGGTCCTGGTCAGATTGGTTTGTTCTCCTCAGATGAAAGCTCACTGTTTGTGACAGAATTAATAAGCCTTTCTCTGCCATGATGAAAGCAGAGCAGCGTGGATAAGAGACAGTGATTATTTTAAGTCTTCTTTGCTTGTAATGGTGTCCTGTCCACCTGTCACCATCTAACATCTCTGTGTATATTGGCTTTATTAACAAAAAAAGTAGCTCCGTGTTTCTGATCTCTCTCCTGTCACCCTTCGTTAGTTTGGCAGGGATGCAGACATTGATCTGTTTAGGTGCAGGATGTTATCAAGACATCAGAACCGGCCGGCACAGCTGCCACGGCAACTGCTGCTGTCCCCTCGTCAGGGGCCCCCAGGCTGTTTCCATGACGATGAAGCCTGAGGCCGCCGCCCCGCCCATGAGACACCTGAGTGGGAGGCCACAGTCAGGTATCCCAGACCTTCATCCTTAACCCTCCTCTTCTTCAGAGCCTGAGGTGCCCCCCCCCCTCGCCCCGAACCTTCTGACAAACTGTTACCTCCTATAATGTTTTGAATGATATTGTTGGATGCGAGCTAAAAATAAACATTATCTTCACTGCTCTGTCTGTCACCTTCACTGGTGATGCAGCCAAGCAGGGAGAGAGACTGGAGCTTGTGAAGGAGGTGCCTGGAAGTGGAACGGGGACGATGAGGTCGAGCTTTCAAGGAGCACCTGAAGGAGAAGGTAGGGCCATTGGAGATAGGGAAGGGAGATCTGTGCATCACTTCCAGCTTCAAGAAAAAAGTTATTTATTTTGATGGCTTGCATCACAGGACAGCTCTTTGTCAGTGTAACTATAGGTGAGGGAGGGTATGTCCCACACATTCATGCTGCCGGACCTACTTCTGACTCAAGATCATGAGGAATCCTCTCCTGAAGGCGGGACGACCGGCTGTGAGGCCATACAGCCTTCTGTCTGTTATCGGTGCTGCATCCCTGTAGCTGCTTAATGATTTTATTTTTAGATTATCTGTTTGTTTTATTTGCTTAGCAAAGATCCCACGGAGAAGCTTTCCACTGCAGTCTTAATTGGCGTGTCTTTATGATTAGCCTCTGCTGATGAGAGCTGGGCTCCGATCAGGACAGTCATGTGATGAATATATGTGCTTGTTCACTAGTCAGTGTGACTCTGGGATGGAGAATGAACCTTGTCTCTTTGCGACGGTGGGGGGCACATCATCTCCAGAGATGGCTGTAAGGTGCTCCTCTGAACAGCTGCTAAATCTCTTTCCTGGGGGGTACTGAACTGTACTGTAGGTTTGAGTACTATTACTATAATATGCTATACCACAGAAGTTTAGGGACGTAAAAATATAAACAATAAAATATTCATATTGGCAACAAAATTATCTGAGTGGGAGGGGTGAGGGGCATCACACACAATGACATTTTTAGGGGGGACGGTCAAAATGTACCACATCTGGATCGTATTACAGTAAGAAAAATTTGATACTCCTGAAGCCTGCTGTAGAGTTGCTTCATAATAGTAATTTTGATAAGTTCGGCTTGTTGGAATGTCACTCCTGCCCTCCTCCTAGTTTGCCTCTGACCAGCGCTCACCTCATTCCCTGGGTAAGAGAGAAGAAGCACGAAGAAGCAACACCTTCAACAAGGACAAGGCCTCGATCGAGAAGGTGAGGCTCATCAGCAAGGCCATGCAGAAGGTAAATCCTCGACTTGCCACTTGCACACACACAGATACATTAGCGTTCTTTTCTTCACCTAACCCTCTAGCCCTCTATAGGTTGGGGGGGGGGGGCGGGGGGGTCACAGTGCAGGGTCAGCCAGTTGGGGCTTAAGGGCCTTGCTGAAAGGCCCATGGATATGTGGCTGTTCTGCCAATGCCCGGGCTCGAACCAGCGATCTTTCAATCACAGGCGTGGAGAGCGAGCCAGTCACCGTAGCAACTCTTCCATTGACCTTCCTGAGAAGATGCCCTCTAGCAGCAGATAAGAGTGAATGGCAATGAACAGGAGCGCTGGGTTCAGCAGCTGGGCACCCCTGAGGTCTGCTCCCGCAGCCGGTGAGTGGCTTCTGCTGCTCACCCCTGGAATCATTTTGAGGTTAATGGCACGTCTTCCCTCCTTGGGTCACATGTTGAGCCATTATAAACCATTTCATTCTTACAGTTAGCTTATTTTCACATGTACCAATAGTATATTTGAAGTGCCCATGCCATGGTATTGAGTTACAAGTATAGGAACCAATATTTATATGACAGAAATATGAAAAAGTAGCAGTAATCCACGGAAGCCACTGAGATATTTATATTGCAGTTTTTGAGATTTTCTGAAACATATTTTTCAGCATATTTTTAACAAAAGATTTAGAAAACAGTTATTTTCCACATAAATGTAACGTGTATAAACAGAATGAAACGTTTCAGCTTTCCTTTGTTGCTGACATAACCCTCCAGCGTAGCAGATGACCTTGAGTGTCACTGATTGGGCGTCACGGTGCCGCTGTCGTCCTGCTGACCGCGTGTTTTCTCACCAGAGCCTCTGCTCTCTCAGTGGCTCGCATCTGGCGGACATCTGTGCGCCGATGGCGGCCCGGTTGGCTCTCCGTGGGGGCCCTCCCATTCCCTGTCCCTGTGGCCCCTTGCAGGCTGGGATGTGGCAGAGTTTGTGTGTTTCTGCAGAATGGAGAAGGGCCCTTCATCTCTCCTGCCTCCCTGCTTCGTTCTTGCAGTTTGTTAATTCAGTCAGGGCCGTGTTCCACAAAGCATGATTTCTCATTTAGCTGGGTTAACTTAAGCTAGAAGTCATGATTGTCCAGTAAGAGTTTATGTTAGTAGCATTCCTATTGGACAATCATGACGTCTAGCTTAAGTTAACTGAGAAATCCTGCTTCTTGTAACAACCGCAGGTGACAGTTGATTACGTTTGTGTTGTTATCAAATAAGACTGATAATTAATAATAACAGGAACCATACTTGGTTGCCTCCATGACCTTGACTAGGATCAGCGGTTGGATGATGGATGCGTAGCTATTTAGTTTTGTTCCGGCCCGCTTCAGCTACTGGAAGGCATTGAAAGCTTTGGCCACTACTACCTCTTTCTTTCCTTTTTCCATGTCGTTAATCCAGAAGGCTCTGTGTGGGAGGGGGCCACAGTCGGCGTGACCCCCGTCACTGGCAGCCGCTAATTTACAGGCTCCCGGTGGAGCTGCGTGCCGGGGGTAGCTGAGAAATGATGTCCAGAAACTCCCAGCTTCACCTTAAAAAGCCAATTTATTCTGCTGCCAGAAAATAAAGAGGGATGGGGGTGGTGGGGGAATGTATTCTAGGTTCTGAGTGTGGGCTGGTCTGGAAGGTATGGTCTGGACCTTAACTCTCTGACGCCATGGCAACAGTCCCCAATTACAGAAATGTCTGACATCTGGCCTTGCTGCTGCGTTCCTAGAATTTTAGCTACAGTTAAAATACATACAATAAAAACACACTGTCTTTGTATTGAAGACTAAAACTTTTGTCTTTTGATTGGTAATCTGAAAGAACTAAACTGTGAACAACTCAAGGAAATTGTACACATGGTGAGTCGTATTGCTCCGTGTACGTCGGCAGATTGTTTTAGCGCTATGCAATGGTTCCATCTTGTGGTGAAATGTGTCACTGCACACGAGAAGATTAACGGCTCCCTCTCTGGGCTCAAATGGCTGCCGTCTGCAGTTTTTCCAGTTCTTTTGCTACGTGGGGCACTTAAATGAGGAAGGTAATTAGCGTATTCATCTGGGTGGAATGAGGCCCTAATCGAATCTGGTGACTCTGGTCTCAGGCTTATAGATGAAACAAATGGAATCATTTCTGCGGAGCGTTTCCTAGTGACCTGCTGTGACTTTAGTGGAAATGTGCGCCCGTCTCGACCTCTCACTCAGGAAGGTGGAGCAGATGTTTGGTGAGCTGGAGGTGTGGAGCACCGTTCCAGATTGTGATCGTCTGGAAATCTATGAGGATGTCATCTTTCATCTGGGCAAAAAGGAGAAGGTGGTGACGATGTCCAATTACACCCACAGTGCCTTTCTTTTCTTCTTTCTATTTCTATGCTAGTCTTATGCCCTTGTCCTGAGTAGTTGTTGTTTTTTTTAATTATACAGACATTCATTCATTTCTTTATTAGTTAAAGGTTTCTGGGTCTGCACATCTACAGAAATAAGTTCTTCTGTGCAGAACCTTTGGCGCAGCGACTAACATATTACACTGTTTGTTCACTGTGGATGAGGAGTTGCAGAGTATGCAGTGCAGTGCCAGTGGGTCTCATTTTGTAGGTCTAGGTCCTATAACCACTGATTAATAATCAATGGTGCTCAGAGGGCTAAGTTTGTGATGTGAACTAACCAGAAATGTACAAATATTTCATAAAGTAGCCTACGTGTTTCCATGAAGCAGACCTACCCATGGTGTGTATCCACCCTCTGCTCCCCAAACATAGACGAGGAGGATGTTCTGATCTGCTTTGAGCACATCTGCACTCTCGAGGAGAAAGATGAGAAACAGACGTCTCTACAGACAGTTTCTGGACTGAAAATATTGTACAGTGTTTATTACATATAGTGCTGGAAGCGGGAAATGAGATTTGTGTTTATTGCTGTTGTGGTTAATCTAAGGGGCAGTCTGTACCCCTGTCCTGTTGCACTGGTACATGGAGAACCTAGAACACTACTAGATGTTACTGCTAATAGGAAGAGCGGCATGGACATGTTGAAAGTGAAGGCAGTAGCTCTGCTGAATCGGTTTCCCAAATTAGTCTTGGCTGTGCAGGAAGTTCCCAGCCCCTCAGCTCACGGTGTCTCATGTGTGCACACAGACCCAAAAAGAGATACTGCTGTTCCTTCTCCTCAACTTAGAAGGTCTGAAATGACCTTACAACCCAGGTCTTTGTCCTTTATGCTTCAGTCGCTGTGTTCCTGTGGCCCTTCTCTTCCCGAAGGTGGCTGAGCTACGTGTTTTCCTCCAGGACAAAGGGTTCACTGTGGGGGTCAACGCCAGCTTAAGAACTTTGGCACCGTGATCAACTACAGAGCTACAGGCCTGGGCAGAGGCAATGTGAAGATGCCCTACAGCAGTGAAAGTACACTTTTATTCTTCAATGAAACAGGAAGTTGGAAGTGTAATTTTTGGACAGCTCTGACACCGCCACCCCATCTAACCCCTATCCCTCCCACACCCCCGACCTCTCTCTCTAGCCCACCTCCCTGCTAAGCTTGGGTTGGTGTCTAATCTTTCATACGGTCACACTGTCCATACATTATACCGCAGTGTTATTTTGATGGCATTTTCAAAAGTAATGCTATTCCAGGTAATTTGAAAAATATATTTTGTGCATATTAAGAAAATCATGTTATCCCCCCTACTTCCACAACTGATCAGATTAAAGTTCCTGAGAAGTCTGAAAAACATCTACAGAACATTTAGATATACTGACTTCACAAGATCATGTGTCTGCTGCAGCCACCCTTTCTGTCACCATATTTGTCACCCTTTCTGTCATTTGGTGTCCCTGATTTTGAGTTTAGTAGCCCACCTCCCTCCATTCCCAGATTATGGTTTCATTCCATTAATTTCAGCAATCAGAATCAGGATTTTGTTGGCTAGTTTTTGTCTGGCTTTTAAAATGTGTCACTTAAGTTTCCTGAAGGAATCTTCCTTGAAGGACTTACTTTGGAATCTGAAAGAAAGGATTTTCCATGATTTTATTAACAGCTTGAAGGTGGGAGAAGGTCTGAGCTTGGCGGCATGAGTGGGCTTGAGATGCAAGCTCACACTTTCCATCTAATTTGTGCAACATTTTGTAGTGATTTGTGCAAACTTGCACATAATGTGGAGAACAGAAATGGAGAATTTCCATGCATCTGGTGGCCATCTGCTATCATGAGGAGCGTGGTTGGGAAGGCAGTGCATCTGGACCGAGAAAGTGCACGTGCAGTTTGTGTCGGAGACAAACGGCATTGCTCAAAACGTCCCCTGAGAAGTCCATGAAACACCACGAGAAACCATTTCATTCCTGTTTTTTGTAGGTCAGCAGCAGCAGAAGGTGGATTCCGAAGTGCCTTTGACCTGAGAATAGAGGTGGTTTGTTACAGAACTACAATATAGGACAGTGTTTTTCAATCCAGTCTTCAGGGACCCAGAGACAGTCCAAGTTTTTTGCACCCTCTCCGCTCCCAGAAGGGAGCAGAAATGTGTACTGTCTGGCAGGGAGCTGGGAGGGAGCAAAAACACGGAGCGGATGTGGGTTCCAAGGACCAGGTTGGGAAACACTTATATAGAAGACAGTAACAAGAAACTAGCCCATCTACAGTACCTCCTCGTGCGGTGAGATATTTGCCCATCATCCCAGAATTTTCAGTGAAATTCACTCCATGTGTTTATCAATTTATCACTTGTTGCCCCAAATAAGGCTGATAAAGAACAACAGAACCTGAGGGAAGTCCAACCTGAAGTCCCTCAAGAGGAATCATCGACGGAGCAGCTAAGCAGAACCATCTGAGGCGCCCTACTCCAGGTCAGTGTTAGTAAGACCATGCCCTTGTCTGCCATCGAGGGCAAGTATTTCTGCAGGTCCAATAACCACAATCCATTGCGGGCCACACCTAGGAAGCGCGTACACTGCGAACCTCAGTATCTAAAAAATCCTGGTTATGGCTCTGAGCAAGACACTGCGATTATAGGCTGTATGAGCGGTGCGTCCAAGTCGTTCACATTTCTTATAATGTTACTGGGCTGAATTTTTGAACCGGAGACCGAAATAATCATGGGAAGCTCCAGGAACAAGTTAGAGTGGTAAATCAGCACCAAAGCGGGCAGTTATACAGCCGTCGTTAGTGACAGGGTTGTGTGACTCTAACATAAAAGTGTTTTTAGCACTGGCTGCTCTGGCTGGTTGGACTCATTAGTAGAGTTTAAACGTGGAAGCCACAGTCCTTTAATGTTCCGACGAAGAGAGGCAGCCGTGTTCTGTAGAGGACCACGAAGCCCGCCGCAGTTGGGCGTACGGTGAGCTCACGATAAATCTGCAAAATCTACAAAATCCACCTCTATTTATTTGCCAGAATCCCCCCCCCCCCCCGCTTGCTGTTAGAGAGGCTGGGACACCTGGAGAACCAGACTGAAGGAGGACGAGCCCGAGAGACAGGGGGGGGGGCGTCCTCGGGGCAGCCGGACGTGTCCCAACTCCGTTACCGGTATGTTACAGATCCCACCTGTCCGGGGCTCTCCCTGACCCCCTGTAAACATCCCCCGCTGACAGTTTCTATTAAGGAGAGGCCTTTCAGTCAAAGGTAAGAAAAAACACACATACTGTATTTTCATGTTACAGCGTCCAGGACATTTTCGCCCTGTCGGAGGTTTTCTACTGCACCGACAGGCAGTGCTGGAAAGCTCTGGAACAGATCTGGCAGGCTTGCCTGTGTTGCATTATGCTGTCGGTCTGAGGTTCAGGTGTCTGCAAGATCCCAGAGTTTTCTTGAAACGCATCTGTTGCCTATACCCTGAAGCATAATAAAAATGAAAACTGTTTGGCTGCTTCAGCATCATGCCTTCTTCAATTTTTTCCCTCTCCTCCCCGACTGAAATATTTAGTTTAGCATCAGTCGCTCGACTTTCACATAGGTGCTGGAATATTCCAGCTTACATTTTTTGTTGCACATCCCACCGTGATTCAGTAAAGATTAAGGTGACCTGAATGGTTTAAAGTTTTACATTCTGTTTTGAGTTTGTCTTTTAGTCAGTCTAACTAGTTTTTTGATCAACAGACTACATTCAGAAAACTATGGAGAGATGAACGGTCAGTGTTTGACATTGGTGCGTCTGGTTTGCTCAACAGCAGCTCCGAAGGAAAGGCCTTTGTTTGAGGAAATATGAGATAGTTATGTTAATTTGATGGATAATGAAAACCAGACACTGAGACTCCCTCCCCCCCACCTGCAAATGGAATGTCCTATGTTATCACAAAACAGTCATATGCTGCACATATATCTGAGACCATTCTCACCATGGTGAACTTCAAAGTCAGTATAACTAAGGCGGCTCTTGGTGTAGGCGATGCTCCTGTATTCCAAACACCTGAATCAACACTAATTACTAGAGACCCCTGTGGTAATCGCTTAATGTCTGCTTAATGCAAGTGAAACTGGTTAAGCAAGTGAAAGGTATAGCAGCTCTAAATGTGCTGAGTTGACCGTTACCTGCTCATCTGAATCAGTCCGTTTTTGCAGTTAAATTAAAATTTGGTCATCTTATGTTTTCCTGAGCTTGGTATGTGGGTCAGTGGGTTAGGGTTGCAAAATTAATTTTCCTGTTAATTCCCATATATTCCGGTTAATTCCCCTGGAAAGTTTCCAACTTGGAATATTTACAAAATTCCCCAGCTGAACTTCCCATGGAAAGGAAAGTTTATTGAAAGTTTCCAGAAATTGTCCCCCTCTTTGCAACCCTATTTAGGACTGATCAGATGGTCGCTGGTTCAAATCCTGTCGCCGACAGAGATTCTCACACTTGGCCCCTAACCCCAATTACTCTTAGTGCTGGCTGACCCTGCGTTCTCAGTTGTACGTTGCTTTGGATAAGAGAATATGCTAATGAAAAACATACCCACACAATAATAAAATGTAGATTGTTTATTTCATCAGAACCATGAAAAAATCAGATCTAGCTGGAAATTTGTATTTAAAAAGGACATACAAATAAGCAGGGATTGCTTAAAATAACTTTTTGCTGAAAAACATGCTAATGATTGTCCACTCAGGATGAGATGGATACAATGCAACCTGTAAGGAGAACACAGGGCATGTGTGCATGAGATCTGAAGAACATTTTCATGGGTTGTTACTCTAGAAAAAATCACAGAGTGTTTAATGCCACTTCCTGATGGGTTGACTGGAAGCACGGAGGCTGCTCAGCACCACAGGACGCGACTGCATCCTTCGCTGGTTCATTAAATTAAGCAAACTGAAAAAATAACATCTATAAGTTAAAATAATTCAATCGTTTGGCACAGAAATGTGGCCAAATTTCTTTAAACAATATGTACAAGAACAAGCTTACACTTATGTGCAGCTACGACTTTTCTAGTAAAATATCTGTAAATTTAGAAAACGTATTTTTTTTTTTTTCCTTTTCTTGAATCTGTATGGTCAACCACATTAAAAACTGGACCGAAAAGGGACTATAAGCAGATTCAGAGTATAAATAACACGTTTCTGAGCATAAACAGACTTGATGCCTTGCTTTGATGATCTCCCAATAGGATCTACATATTGCTGTCGAAGTCCAAACTTTGGTGAATGCAAGATTTAACACCCCCC
>JAODUD010000035.1:20435520-20447858 GCA_026784285.1 Stomatorhinus walkeri | reverse complement strand
AGCCATACTGCGAAAAGAGACTAGCTACAGC
Organism: Stomatorhinus walkeri; assembly: GCA_026784285.1. Lineage (NCBI taxonomy): Eukaryota > Metazoa > Chordata > Actinopteri > Osteoglossiformes > Mormyridae > Stomatorhinus > Stomatorhinus walkeri. Next base: position 20,447,827 of record JAODUD010000035.1, on the reverse strand, counting down.
AGTTTTTTTTTTCTCAAAGCGACACACTGCCTTGGTTAATTGGCTGTGTCTGCCAGGCTATTAATAAGACTAAAACATGAGTAATGGAAACGCCATGGTGTCGTACGTAATGTAAAATTATGATGGCACAATAATGGATAGTGAATATATTTGGCCCAATAAAATTTCACACAGCAACGCAGCGCGAAGAGTCGGACCATTCTGGAAAAAAATGCTGAGTAAATGGTGAGAGTATAGCTGCTGAATTTGACTGTGAAAGTGTGTGTGTGTGTGTGTGTGTGTATATATATATATATATATATATATATATATTACATATACATATACACACACACATATATATATTTATACACACACAAACACATACATACACACCAGCAGAGCATATATTATATATAAAAGCAGAGCAGGTTTATTTGTACTCTTCTCTACATTTTAGAATAATTGCATAGGGATCAAAATGATGAAGTAACATGCATGGAAATATGCACTGGGGGCAGCTCTGTGGGTTGGGACTCAGAGGGTTGCCGGTTCAAATCCAGTGGTCGGCAGAGTGATCCCACCACTGGGCCCTCAGGCACGGCCCTTAACCCCAGTTGCCCCAGGGACTGGCTGACCTACTGTCTCCGCTACACCAGTTCCATGAGGTGGCCTCCTGGGATGCTCTTCCAGCCGTCCTTAAGGAGTCCCCACATATGTTGAGTTCTCATTGGTCACTTGTCTTTCACTCTCTACTGAAGCAACAGTTAAGTTCTGCAATCTCTAAAAATTGAAAGTGTTTCCACAATTTTGCCCAATAGTATGTGTATATCTCTCTCTCTCTCTCTCTCTCTCTCTCTCACACACACACACAGCTGTGGAAAACATTCAGTGACCGCAACATGTTTTGTTTCAATCATTTCTGAATTTATGGGTTGTGTTCTGTGAATAATACATATTTCTTTGGGAAACTGCACCCTGGTTCTTCCCTGATTCTCATTAATGAAGGACCTCTCTCTCGCTTTGTTGGACTTTCAGTCCTGCTTCGAACTGCCCTAGCATACACCTCACACCCACACTTAATGTTTCCTGTTCTCTTTGAACGTCACTTGATGTCATCTTCTGATTCTCGATAGACTGTAAGATAAGTTGACAGCCATCTCTGGCATCAGAAAGTCGCTTCTGTCCTTTACCTGGCTGGTCTCTGGTCATTCTCAGTGTCTCCTGCTTCCCCTTATTCCTGTGTCCTGCTGTCTTAGAAACTTTGAACCCTGAAGCAACCTGCTGCTCAGTGTAACCTTCTGCCAGCAGAACTGGGATTAAACCAGGATTTACAAATGCAGATGTTTAAAAATGAGTGATCTCTTAATGTTTTCCACATTATATACACATTAACTTTTCCAAACCTCATCTGGTTCTGTGAATGAACTGACATGAATTCAGGAGTTGCAACAAAAACGACAAGGAGGCCCTCAGAGGACTACCTTCAGGGGGCAGGCTAGAGTTCTGCGGCACTCCTTTGTATGAGCTGGGATTCTCGTCTCGTGCTGATTGAGGTAGAGTGAGGTTCCTGCTGAGTGTAAACCTGAAAAGGTGAAGACAGGTCCTCACCTGATCGCAAATGAGCTCCCATTTCTTCTCGTTGTCATACTGACGCAGCATTCTTGCTTTGTCTGGTGGGAGGTTCATTGAGTTCTGGGGAAGAAACAGAAAAACTATGAACCACAGATGTTGATCGCCAGCAGATCGAGCAACAAAACACAGAGGCTGAGGCTGGACGTCTGAGAAGAACGTTGAAGTTCACCTCATACGGCTCCACTAACCAGCCTCTAGTAAATGTTCATCTGTAGCTGACAGATTAGAAGGTCAGCCTGAGCGATAAGGGCATACAAGACTGGCTACACTTAGGAAAATCAGAATCTATAACTCTGAAATGTGTCTTTGGACTGTTTAAGGACACCAGAGAAAAACAAAGAACATGTAAACACCGCACCATACTGTCCATCCAACTTAAAAGCAACATCTGCTTTATCCCCCCCCCCCCCCAAGCCGGTGTTTCTTTAGTTCTGGATCCAAACTCTTTAGTATTACACACCCAAAAGTGTCTTTAGAAAACCTGGAATGATCTGCTCCCTCTTCACATGCTGATCCTCCCTAAATGTGGTGCTTGAGCAGAAAACACCTGCACATCACAGAAATGACACTTATGGAGGTTCCTCGTGGAAATTCCAGCATCACTGTGACACACATGCATCACACGCACACGTAAACATATCAAAATATTTTAAAAAGACATCCAAGATCCTTCCCCTGCCAATTAAGTGCACCGCTGTTTCTCTAACAAGGCTGGCAAGACGATGGCGGAGACTGAGAAAGGTCACATGCAACTATGACCTTTTGAACACCACTGATCCCAGACTTCCTCTGAGAACACGGGTCATGTTTGTGTCTTACCGGGGTAAACACTGTTTGATTGAGTGGGGTGGGGGGGGGGGGATGGTTCACAAAAGCTTGGCAAAAAAAGTCACCTGACCTCAAGCCTCATGACCCTTGACCATAACATCTCTCTCGCCCAACATCAATGTAGCAATGCAGGTCAACTATCATCTGCTAAATACATTATTCATGGCACAACACATCATAGTATGACAGCCTGAAACTGTCACTAACCACTAACCACCTGCTTGCTGGAAATCAGTGACCCCAATGTCTATCACTCTAAGAAACCGCGTCAACAGATCAAAAAAAGCTATTTCCACTGCTGTGTGTCTGCTAGTTGTGTTGCTAATCTCTTTGTTGTTGGTTTCTGTGCAGATCTGTGTGAAAGGTGCCCCAGAAGAAGCTCTGCCGTCATAATCAGAAACATCTGCTTCTCAAGAGGCTGCAGAAGTCCAAATGAAACAGGCAGAACTGATGGCTCTTCCATTAAAAGGAACTGAAACAACACCAAGCGCAATAAGCTGACTCAGTAAAAGATCATATGTGCTCATTCATTAGCGTTGTGGTTAAGGGCTGTGATCATGTGACCTCCTGGATTTCAGTACAGAGGTGGCAGTCTACAGAGGAAAGGGATGGCATTGCTCTGCTGGCCAGTGACACCAGACACCAGGAAGATGGTGACGCAGGAGATAGCACTATCGTTCGGCAACTGTAGGGTTGCAGGTTCGAGCCCTGGTTCCTCCTGACCCCATCAAAGTGTGCTTGAGCAAGACACTGAACCCCCAATTGCTCCCGGTATGCAGGTTGGCATGGCAGCCTCTGCTACCGGTGTGTGAATGTGTGTATGAATGGGTGAATGTGAGGCATAATGTAAAGCTCTTTGGAATAAAGCGCTGTATAAATGCAGTCCATTTACCATTTACACCAGCTTCCCTGAAGTTAGCAACACACAGCATGTCCCTGGATAGCAGCATCCAGTAGTCTTACACACTCTGCAATGAATTCTCACAATTGACAGCTAACGTGCAGCTGTTTTCCTTCCCCAGAGCATATAAATAAATTAATCCTTTATTTGTACACTGGAATGCTTCTTTTCGTCTACCCCATCTTGCTTTCTGTGGCAGCACAGGGTCAGCCAACGTGTGGCGCCCCTGGAGCTGTGGGTTGGGGGCCTCGTTCAAGGGTCCACAGACATGTGACTCTTCTGCCAAGGATGGGGCATGAATTGGTGATCTTCTAATCACCGGCACAGAGACTTGGCTTGCTGAGCCAATCGCAGTGCCTGTACGTTTTTCCTCTGTTTACTTAGACACATAAGCACATTAAAAATTACAACAGTTGCAGTAGGAGAAACAAGCCGTCAAAAGCCAAGGTGGGAGGGGTCTAATGAGCACTGTCTGTTACTCACCACTTTCCATTGCTCAAAAGCTGCCAGTGAATTCCTGCTCTAATGCCACCAACAAGGTGATTTGAAAGCTATTTTCACCAGCGTAAAACAGGGTAAAAATACAGTAAATACAAATATTATAAACCAGAGGTGTATAGTTCATAGGCAGAAATAAATATTCAGACCACAATTTTGTTTCGATCAAGCAGCTGAAGCTCAGGAAGACTCTTTGACCACGAATCTTTATACTCAACTGGTTGGTTGAAACAAAATCCTGGTCTGGATTTGTACTTTCTTGATCTGAACTATCCATCTCTGATTATAACAAATAGTGATTTTATGAAATTCTATGACTAGCCACCTCAGTTAAACCCAACAGTGAGCAGCTTAATGAATCTTAATGGGCGTCTTTACCTGCCCATGGCATCTATTTAGTCACAGACTGCCTATCAACTTCCGCCCTACCCAGTGAGGCAAGACCAGCGGGCCTGCCTGCCTGTCCCCACTGGCCCAGGTCTGCTGATGCTTCAGTTAAGCTGTATGTGGTGCGTCACTCCAGGGCGAACTTGGTGCTGCGGGGGTTGCGCCTAAATGCCAAGGTTGTGCAGGCGAGCAGACAGACAGACGCCCATGCCCCTCGACTCTCCAGGAAGTTCACACATTGACCCCTGACCTCATAACGAGTCACACATTGCCAGAAAATGTATTTACAGGCTCCCTAGGGCATAGCTATCATTGCCACGGACGCCGTAGCCTAGTAAACCTGCATAGTTTTAAGCATACTTCTTGAATTAGAGAGAAAAAAACAAAACACGATAACACTCAACCTTTCAGATCCCAGATAAGTAACTTTGGCACTGAACGTGTTCGGTAGGTTGTTTCACAAATGTGTGTTTTTTTTTTTTGGGGGGGGTCTATACTTCACAGAGTCTCACTCACATTGTTGTTAATTTATGATTTATGAAATGAGCTGTATCGGAACGCAAAGGGAAAAGGGGTGACTTACTCCTGCAGCGAGCTCCACAATGCGGCTTACATTACAGCTTATTTCCTTCTTTCACAAAAACCATCGGAAAAGTGATCTTTCTAACCTCATCTCCAAATATCGGTGATCAGAAGGATATCACAGGCTCACCGGTTCCCCAGGCAAAAAAAAAATGCGCAGGATAAATTACGCTGAAGAAAAGCACACAATAATGGAGTCCGCAAAAAGACATGTTTGTTATTACTGGAACACGTTCAAACGTTACCTAACCTCTTGGATGCCGCACAATGCCGGCACTGAGCGCAAGCCCTTAAGTCCAGAGCCTTTATCAACGGGGACAGAACTGCAGATTGGGACCTTCAACCTCACTGACCACATCACCTGATGGCTGCTTGAACAAGTCGCCACCCCACCCGCTCCCAGCCTCCGCTGTGCGCTGAGTAAATGCCGTCCTTCGCAGTTGTGGAGGACTGGTTCCATGCCACTGGTATGTTGGCTCAAATTACAACAAATTTATATTTTCCCAAATTGTTAGCAAACCCCAGAACACTAAACATCCTAAAACGGGTTATATGGGATTCAAATTTAACTAAAACAGATACAGCATTAGTGTCTGAATATTTATATTGGAGACAATTTGATAAATTAAGATACCAGCAGTGGATGGATTCCATTTTGCAAATGTCTGCAACTGCCTCTCTCTGTAGACACAGCAGTTCGCAAAGACAGACCTAATGCAGATTTCAGTGCAGCCCGGTGATAAATACTAGTCTGAGAACAGTGGTTACTCTGTGGTTGACAGTTATACTTTCCAGCAGAACTTGGCAGTAACTTTACACTGATCTAAGAACAGTGGTTACTGTACGTTTTACAGCCGCACTTTCCAGCTCTGAGCTCCAGCGATGGGAAATAGTTGGTCATACTGCCCAAAAGGGGATTACTAATTTTATGAAGATGACGTAATTAGGAGCTGAACTTATAACCTAAAGGCTTGAATGACACTAAACAGCTCCTGCAGTACCTCTAAGCAAGATCTTAAGGGCATAACCTTGGGAAATCAAACACTACATGCCACTGCAGATTGTGCTTAACGCAATTAGAATGTATTAAAATGTATTAGCAACGGAACATTAACATGAATCACATGTTCAAACGTTTGCAGAAAAATTTAACTATGTCTCAGGGTCTTGACCCTTTATAATTAAGTATTTTACTTTTTCCTGAACCAAATCTGTGGCAACTGAGGCACAGCGTCTGCATACAATGTAAAGCAGATATGCATGTCTGTCACCCTTCTGTCTGTAACTACTCCGGAGTTCATCATGCATCCTCCCCAGACACCAGGGGGCAGAAAAACAGAGGCTTTTACTTCCCAATGAGCTCCAGGATCTAGTGGAAGATCTCATGGAAAGACTCTGCTGATTGGATACCGGCTCCAGAGCCTCACGGTCAGGGAGATTCCATTTCCTGTTTCAAACCCACACAATCCCAGATTATGCAACTATTATAAGGGTGTAAACACCAACGGCTCGACATTTGGCTACAGAGAAAAATCCGAGATAGTGACAAATTCAGCAGTGGGTTAACCCTGTGTGCCTGTAAGCCGAAGGTTGCCGGTTCAAACCCAGCCTCAGCATGTCTGTGGGTCCATGAGCAAGACCCTTAATCCCCAGCTCACAGACAGCTTGCTCTACAAGAGCAAGATGAGATAGGCATAAAAAGAATTTCCCTGCGGGGACGATAAAGGATCGATTATTATTTAAGCAGCCTTCATTGAACTGAGTAATTTTTAATAATTTAAAACAAGCTCCCTGGAGGAGTAGGGTAGGTTTCATATGAAGAACAGAATGGGAAGCTGAAACAGCAGCAATTGGTTTAATTCTTTGCAATAAAAAGTGGCCATACTTCTACACCATAGAAACAAGCAGTGATACATAGAATAAAAATGAAAAATGGCCACTTTGAAGATGAAAGGAAAAAAAAGAGTTTTCCTTTCACTCATTCCTGCTCCTGGCCTCTTATCCACTGAACTCTAGCAGAGCTGCAGGTGCTTGCTGCGTAGAGGTTACTCGTGTAATCTGCAGAACACTGCAGGCCCACCGCCCAGCTTGCAGGCTCACAGCTCCCCCCCCCGCTCTTGGTGGCATGCGTGTTTGACATCTGAGCTGCCTTTCTAACGCAAGCTCTCAGGTTCTGTGAGGAGTGATGATGGGATTCTGTGTTCCCCGCACCGATAAGACCTCCAAACATTTCACCAGTTACTTCTCATTTCATTACCCACGACTGGTCACTGTCTCATTTATTACCATCTCCGGGGGTTCATATGTGTGCAAGGAAGGTCAAGCTTAATTATTAACAATCCAGTTTACAGATGAATTTGCCAACCAAAGAATTAACAGGCCAGGAAGTCGCAATAAAGGTATAGACCAAATGAAACATGACATATGTGTGCGACGGTCTAGGTGAGGGTGTTACCAAGGCCAGACCTACGATGCGACAGAGTGAGGACAGGGAGACAGGAGACCAATGCAATGAATGCAGCCTTATGCCTGCATTATTTCAGCCAAAGTCCCGCTCATATGATACTTCTAATAGTTAAGGTAGCACAACAGCCAGTGCCGCATCATTTACCTTCATGACTATGAGGTTCAGACAAAAGGAGCTTCATATTACCAGTTTCTGATACTGACCACTAGGGCACCTGCCTCAGGTCCAGCCACCGCCCCCGCACACGTGACGGGGGACACTATTTTCGATGATTCAAATTATAGCAAAATAAAGTCTTTTAAAAAGTAGCTGGCAGGCAGGACTTGGCAAACCTGACCAAAGAGTGCGTAGCGGCTGACGGCGCGGCATCTGGGAGCTTTAAGATGGCGATGGGCATCTCGCCCTCAGGACCATGGGGGACGGGCCTTGTTCTCCTCCAGTAGAGGAACATTTTTTTAACAGTGAGTGTGATAGTAGTGAAAGTGAAAGTAAACTGATCGTCATTGTTGATACACTACAGCACATCGTGCACGACGATGAAATGTGTCCTCTGCATTTAAACCACGTGACATAGCAGTGGGCCACAGCTATTATTCTGGACTGAAACGAGCAACTGGCCACCTCCATCTGTCCCTGAATAAGCTCCCTCAAACCAAGACATGGGATCCGTGTCTTCACGTAGGGCTAAGGACCAACATAAGAACCGGTTTTAAACCACTATCCTGAAATGAGCTGGAACCATCAGGAGATGTTCTGCTGGCATGCCAGCATCACAAGATTCTGATAAATAGCAGAGATATGGTGAGTGCGCAGGCCGGTTATCTGTCATTGACAGAGCCTGTTAACCAGCTCAACACAGATTGCCTGGGAAAATTAATAAATTAATTTAAATAAAATAAATGTTATTAATTAATTAATTAATAAAAAAACCAATGGAAGAACAGACATTCAACCATACAGCTCTCTGTACATTTGAGATGTGACTTCCCTTCTTAAAATAGTTTGGTTCCTTTTTTATAACTGAGGCATCCGAATCCCTGTGATATGCAGTATCAGGCAAAGGTAGTTTAAAAACACATTTTAGACAAACTAGATATTCCGCATAACTGACAATATTTCACATCATATTTTTCTTTAAATACCTGAAAATAAGACAGTATATAAAACGCAAAGACTGTCTTTACATCTTGCCTTCCCTGAAACAGCCTTGATCACAGCCTGGTTCCTGTGCAAAATATTAATCACGGAACTTCCCCTGTTAACAATAACTAGTGCCAAAACAATCAAGACTCATAAATAGACCATCATTATGAACTCATTCACTGACCTATAATTATCTTCTCATACCATGTGATGAAATTTTAAGTCTAAGTAGACAAGTACATGCAGTTCAAAGCAAACTTAATTAGAAACATTCTACAAAGCTGGAATCAAATTGCTAACCTGCACTGTTAGTCTAAAGCCTTATAGCATGAATCAAATGTGAGGAATAGTGGCATGACTCCGAGCATCAGTTTTCAGGAACTCTAAGGCACCAGAGAGGTTTTAGAAGAGCTCCTAGAGTTGGTCTACGTCTCCTTTGGTAGAGCTGGTTTACGTCTCCTTTGGTAGAGCTGGTCTACGTCTCCTTTGGTAGAGCTGGTCTACGTCTCCTTTGCTAGAGTTGGTCTATGTCTCCTTTGGTAGAGCTGGTCTACGTCTCCTTTGGTAGAGCTGGTCTACGTCTCCTTTCCTGGCCTCCCTACAGCTTTCCTATGGCATAATCGCTCCTGGTGACTGTTAGGCTACGGTCAGGTTCAAAGCCAATGAAGTCCATGGCCTCTGTGACAAAGAGTGCTGCGTCATCTCCCTCAAGAAAGCAACTCCCCTTCCAAAAGGCCCCCCAGCATGTAATACGTGCTTTGCCGTCACATTAGCAGTATTCTGGGAGGGCAGGGCGTCAGGGTCCATTGAGGAGGCACTCGGGTTGGGGAGGGGGGCTCCCTGATTTTGCAGATGTCACACTAAATCCTCCTTTCTAGTGTGGCAGCCCCGGGGGGCCACCCTGTAGCAAGACTTCAATCGAAGCTGGCAGAACAGCGAGACCAGTCCCAGATGGGGGGGGGTGTTGGTCCCTGTGCAGCTTGGCCCTCATCCTAAAGCTGCATCCTCCATAAAACTAGAAACCACCCCTTCCCCCACACATTAACACACAGACAACACAGACACATACATGTTGGGTAGACCTATCCTTATGGGGACCGCTCATTCACTTCTATGGGAAAAATGCTAATGCTAACTATGATAACCTTAACACCCACCCAGCCATAACCATAACCATAAGGATATCCAAACAAAAACACAAGAGTTTTTGCATTTTTAGTTTTTTCATAGCAGTTACTGATTTTTATTAAATAGCGTTGTCCCTTATGGGGACCAGGAAACCAGTCCCCAAAAGGGAAAAAACAAATATTTATCACGTTATGGGGACATACCTGCACGCGCACACACACACACACACACACACACACGTTCTCTCCCACCCACATGGAACCCAATGTAAACAGATAAGGCTATTCCATGCAATCCATGATTTTGTGTTGTGGTGTGTGTGTGTATATATACATGACTGAGTGTACAGTAATCACCTCCTGTACTTCCAAGTAAGACCTGATATTTCATGGAAGAGATGCCTATTGGGAATCACGCACCTGTGCCATCGAACGAAGACACCAACCACCCGCTGTGTGACTCCAAGCACTCTCTGAGAAGCAAACTGGGGCAGTTTCCTGTATGGAAATCCCACCCCCCCAAATAGTGCTACAGTACCTGGCACTACTCCAACTAACTCACCCGACAGATTAAGGTCTGTAAAATGAAAAAGGGTAAAAAAAAAAAAAAAAAACAGAAACCCTAACGTCAGGTCGGGGCAAAGAGCATTTGATATTGGTTTTCATCATTGTAACACTTTTCTAACTAGCATCTCAGAAACAAACGAAAGTGAAAACGAGGAGAAAAGGGGGCGTTCAGCAGTGGCCATTGTGGAAAGCGATTATGGAAATCCTGACATATAAGGCAAGGCTAAGGGGACTGAAGATGTTCTCACAATAATTAAAAGCACATATTAATTAGTATCTGATACAGGAGAAACCAGACAGATTAGTTATCTACAGTTTATAGGAGACAGACTTATACAGGGTAGACAGTGTCAGTGAACAAACATTCCCGACACTGCGCAATAGCTGAAGTAGAAATTCTGCAAATGCAAAGCAAGAAATACAATTGAACAGCGTCAAATTTTGACAAAGATGCGTCAACAAGAGCCAGAATGTAATGGATTCTTAAAGGATTCTTTCAATACTTGTATATTTGTCCTGGCATCCCATGGCTCCAAATCAAGGCTACGATGAACTCTCCAGGGTGAGGAAGATGGAGGCCACGCAATCATTTTCTGACAGATATCAGAATAAAGAGTCATGAGCGTCTTTGTACCAATCAGATTCAGAAACATTTATTCACATTATTGACCAAAAAAAGTGAGAGGTCTTTTATAAAGTATCTCTAGCAGGATGTTAACTAGATTCAGTCTAACCAAAGACTGTTATATATTAGGTCTGGATGAGGTGCAGTGGTAATATGGGTAACGTTTATGTAATGCACATGCAGTTGTTACAGGTAAGGCTCAGTACCACCATGCCGCCTGGACCGCAGTATATGATATTTTGACAGTATTTTTTTAAAGCAACACTATTTCAAAATGAGATTTTGAAATCTTGGTGATAAAATTCGCTGTGTGGGGGCACACAGGGGCTTGACTTTTTTTATTTCTTGGAGGAAGGAATACAGGCATCGGGGCTAAAATACTCGGGGGAGTTCATCACTGAATGGAGGTAGGAGCAGAGTCCAGACCAAAATTTTGTTCCAACTAACCAGTTGAGCACTTTGTGGCTCTGAGTCTTTTTCCTCATCTGGTCGGCTAGACTGGATTTTCACTCTCTGGGCCTGAATTACCCACCCCTGTCAGCATATTTTGCTTAGGCAAACATTTTTACTTTAAGTGGATGTTTTGATTGTACCAGGGAATGCTAGGAAACAAAATCTTCCCCCCTTTTTAATGATTGTTCCATTTCAAGATCATCAAGCACGTAGAAAAGAAAAGAAAACTCTTGCTTCTGCAAGTCAAAGACTGTTGAAACAGGAACTGGCTTCACATGGCAACCTGATGTTCCCAGTGCCAAGAGGTGACCTAAGCTGGTAATAGAGGAAACTTCAGGTTTGTGTGTGTGTGTGTCTGTGTGTGTGTGTACAGGCACACTCCCCTCCCCCCACAATGGGCACAAGAACCAGTTAGTACAGCTCAAGTTCTTAATTAGCAAGAGATTAACCCACTGTACAAATGTCATCACCATGGAGACCTCATCTATGGCGAAACGCACCACTGGCCCTCAAGGGTCAGTGCAGCCTTGGGGCATTCATTGCTATGGCGGATCAGAACCTGTTCTTCCTCATGGACTCACATTCGTCTATGTAAAGTGAGCACGATGACCCAACAAGGCAGGTGTAATCATACAGGCACAAGAAACTGTATAATATTTAATTCACACCATATTGCTCACTTCCCAAACTCTCCTAAAACCGACCTACAGTAAGACTCACATTCTACAACACTATTACAACAACTAGGCAAACTGTAATCCTGGATCAGCATTAAAGAGTGGCTAGTGTACATCTGCACCACTGGCAAACCATTAAACAGTGAGAACTTTTGGAGATGGGCATTAGATAGGAGGTCACATTGGCTTGGAATCTGACAGCGATGCAGGACACAGGGTGGGGGTGCGGTGGGGGGAGGGGGGGTGTTGGCTGAGAAGCTAGGTTGCTACATGGCCTAGAGTCCAACAGCGAGGGGTCCCTATAGATCACTTAGCCCACTGCGCCTGACTTCAGGCCCAAGAACCTTAACCAATACCCTGAGATTTTGACCAAGGATCTCTCCTCTGGAGCATCTTCATGCTGGTAGGATGAAACCTGACCCGATCATCTGTAAGTTG
>JAODUD010000035.1:20414661-20429398 GCA_026784285.1 Stomatorhinus walkeri | reverse complement strand
TATATATATATATATATATATATATAATGTATTGCTACAGCCATAGTAGTATTTTAATATACTTTCTCAGGGACCGTAATCTGGCTAATGTCCATTGGGATTTTTTTAAATATTAGGCCTATTTTGCGAACGACTGGTATTTAATAACATCCCGGTTTTAGTGTATAAACAGAGTTTTTTTCATGTTTAACTGTTTGAACTTATTCAGACAAATCGAATACGCATTTCGTCCCGCTTTTTCTAATTTCAGAAAAATGAGAGGTAGAATTTTGTTTCCCTCTTATCTGCTATAGGCATACGTACTTGTTGCACTGACTGGCATTTAGCTTTCCCTTTTACTGGAGAGAGAATATAGGCTATACGGAAGTTGTGTGAAGCCAGTAACCACCATAAACGCTTTAAATTGCAAATTAGTGATAGTCCATGTGGTTTTCCCATATGCACGCACTGATTCCAATGTTGGCTGCTGTGGACGCATATTGTCCGCCAAATAGTCTCAGATGGAACATAATCTAATCAAGGATATTCGGTTAGTCTGCAATTAAATCAGACCGGCAATATTCAAAACATCCCAGATAATGACAGCTGAATACTCAAAAGGGCAGTGGCCACCAGACCATAAGGCTGCCACTGCCTGTGATAAGACGTAACAGACTTGAAACAGAAACCAATCAATGTTCCTTCAGAAATATTAGAAAGCATTCATTAACCTACCAAAACGACGTTAAAACGCTCTTCCAGTTCACATTGCTCCGGCATCGGCAGTTTCAGGGGCATATGTGCAGCCCTGAAATCAGTTTGTTGAGAATCCAAGCTCCCCGCGTTCCCCATATCTTAATCTTTTAATAAAACGGCGATCAACCTTCACTGACAAACACTGTGACTCGGGCTAGACGGTAAATGGGTTTATCATCCGCTTATACTCCGCAGTCTTGTTTCAGGCTGGTCACACCGCAGCGCAGCGCCGGAGGGGATCATGAGCGTCTCCCCCCTGCATCCTGCCGAGAGTCTTAGGGATTCCCTAGCCTTTACATCTGCTGGAAGGACGGAGGCGCTCTTTAGCTGTATCTTGCACAATTTCTGCACCCCTCCCAGTCGGCTGCGATGATGGTGTTCATGATTCAGACTCTGCGGATCCCACCCCCCGGCACTGACAGCACACTGAGCAGGACCCGAGTGCCCAGGACGCCCTGCAGTCACTTCCCAACACAATGCGCCCTTTCAGGCTCCTATAGCGAAGGAGACTGATATTTGTTATATTGCATTCTGGCACTTGGAGTCTTTTTCAAATTTTTTTTTTGTTTTGTATATCAATGAAACGTGACATTTATTTGGTTTTCGTGTTTTCCGTTATTTTTTAGCTGTATGGATGTTACTGAAAGAAATACAATTAAGGCTCCTACAATCCACACAAGCGTTCCACGCACTGAAAGTAAAGTGTTTGGTTTGATAAATTTTATCCAACACAATTTTAGACTACTGTTAACTACCTTGTTATAATAGAAGTACGCTAGGCTGACATGGACGGTATTCAATGAGAATAAAAAACGGATTAGGTATATCTCGATAGTAGGCCTACGAGAAATGAGAGAACATTTTAATTGAAGCAAGTATTGGATAATCGATTGGAAGATGGATGAATGAAATTTTAAGTAGTTCGAAACTTCCTATTTTTCCTTATTTAGGTTATTTTTTTTACATTGGGTATGTGAGGAAATATCTGTGTAGGTGTATCTAGGGCTTATTAACGGTAGGGACACGTCATTTCCGTTTCGGGTGCTGATTTTGTCCCTACCTGTGTTTAAACAAAACGTGTGTCCTTGGTTTGTATTCGGCTCAGATCAAGGTGAACTGATCATGGCATATAGGCAATAAACGCCCCAATTACGTCGTCTACGTCTTATAATTTCAAAGTATTATTTTTTGGCAGTCAGGTCAGGGGTGGCTCCCATGAATATTTAAATACATGTTTAAGATAAGACCGACTTTCAGCAGAGCAGAAAACACGTGGTAACTATAAGCTCATGTGATTAGACTGGGGATTATAGAAACCAGCTCATGCAGGCAACTCACGGTGCCAAACAGTTAACTCCGCTAACTAACCAACAGGGGTTGGTTTTTCATTTATTAGTTAATTATTAGAGTAGATGTCACATTTAATAGGTTATTTTGCACTGGTGCAGCTAACACATTAGAGGAAGTCAATGACAGAAACGGAACAGAGAGGAGTCAGGCCTCGTACAAACACCATGTTCTGGAAGTTAAACAGCAGGTGACCCGCTGGAAATAAAACGACTCACTTTACGTTTTGTTGGAACAAAAACACGGATGGAAAAGAAAAAAATCTTAATATTACTAATTGTGACACACGATAACTCACGCATCAGAATATTGCCTTTATTGCGTAGCATCATACCAAAAATGCTGCGCTCCCTAGCTTACTGCCAAAAGCTGTACATCTTGTTACGGAAATGATTCATTACCATAACTTATAATGATTCAATACAAATATTTGCTTACTTGACAAAGCTTGCCCGAATAGTAATAAGGATAGATAGCGGCCAATTAAAAAGTTCCACACAGCTAGAAATATGTAAACCAGTATGGTTAAAGCTCATTCTAAGGTCTGACCCACATATGCTGTAACCTGAAAGCATAAATCTACAAGAGACTTGTGGACACGTGCCAAAAAAAAGACTCAGAACAATATGATGTCTGTGTGTGGGGTTGCCTAGGACATCCCGCTCCCAGATGCCGCTTAATTTGTCTTTGCCCTTTGACGTATCGCACAGGCCAGTCAAAGCACTAGAGAGGACAGATGCGGCACAGTAGGGCCATTGTAATCAGGCAAGTCGTCATCTGTCCGCGTGAGCTGATCAATCAGACAAACATCTGTGTTACGCTGAAATTCATGCCACAAATAGAAATTTTCACGAAATGTGGTATACAGGGGGTAGCATAAAATACAATTTCTAAATTTTTATGTTTTAATTTACTATTTTAACAAAAATAAAACGCTCTTTCACAAAATATACAAACCTTTAAAACGTTCAAATTTATGTCTGCTAATTATAATCTCAATAAAATATTGATTAAAGCAGTTTTCCATAATATTGAGACGCTAGCGACATCTGGTGGCACCAAAATATATTACACAACATGATAAAAATACGACTCCTGTCATGATAGCATTTTTTGAGCAAAAAGAAACACTAAACATCAGTGCTTGCTAGTGAATGAACCTTTGCGTGAATCGGAGATAATGGATGAAAAGGAAAATATTAAAATGGAAGAACACAGGTGTATTTCATAATCAGTCCATAGAGGTAATACAACATAAGTACGCAAACTATATCTCCCTCTGGCGGTCAAATCAAGAAGCATAAGCCGGAATTCTCACGTAGTTTTTCTGTAAATTTTGTACGTTTACAGTAGTATTTCATATGTTTGCATTAAGGTTAGTGGTTAAAACCATGACGAATTTGTGTCCATATTTGCCAATTTGAATTCAGGCATCAACCTAGATCATAACTTTGGGTAGAGCACTGGGGGTGTTGAGGGGGGGTCTCCATTAAAGGGGGTCCCGGAAGATGTATTGGCTGGTTTTGATTATTGGGGTAAGATTACAACCCCCCACCACAATAATTTACCCCCATAATTTAAGGCCATGGCTTCAACTATCTACCTTCAAACCACAAAAACACGGCAAGATGTTTTAGAAGTTTTAAAATATGTTGTTCGGTTAAGTGTCACTGTTCTATTATG
Source organism: Stomatorhinus walkeri (assembly GCA_026784285.1). NCBI lineage: Eukaryota > Metazoa > Chordata > Actinopteri > Osteoglossiformes > Mormyridae > Stomatorhinus > Stomatorhinus walkeri. The sequence continues at coordinate 20,425,633 of JAODUD010000035.1, read as the reverse complement.
CAAATTGTTTTCAGCAAGATAATTTTAACAATATAAAAATAATGCATCTTTTAAATGGGTCTTTTGAGATTTAACAGCGTAGTGGATGAAATATCTTCTTCAGGGCACTGAGCCCTGAAGCACATGGAGGTATGAAGACGTGGATCAGACTTGTTGGTCCATCCATTCCATCCAGCTGTAATCATCCACATGATGCAACAGAAAATGCGATTCATCAAACCAGATGACCTTCCATCGCTCCACAGTCCGGTTCTGACAACCACCTGCCCATTTTAGGCATGTTCAGTGGTGGAGGGGGGTCCGCATGAGCACCCTGACTGGCCTGTGGCTACTCAGCCCCACAAAGGGCTCGATGTCCTGTGCGTCACTATCAGACTTACCTGCCATTTGTGCCATGGTAGCCCTGATAATCTTTGTTCACATCCCACATCGATGAGTCGTGGCCACCCAGCACCCTGTCAATGGTTCGAGGTGTTCCCCTCCTCATCCCGCACTCAGTAGGTACTCACCACAGCGGAACCTGAGCCCACAAGCCCTACCGTTTCAGAGATATTCCAACTGAGTCATCTGGCCATGATGCTTTCGCCCTTATCAAAGTCACTTTATCGCTGCCCATTTCTTCTGCACACAACATGTCAACTACAATTATTGAATGGTAGCTTACTGTCTAATATAACCCAAACCCAAACATGAACCATTTTAATTAGACTAATATTTTTAACATTACTTGCTTCATGTGGGGGTGGTCATGACTTTTTTGCTCATCCGTGTAAATAAAATGTGAAACTTTAAATAGTCCTCATAATTATCAACACAGGAACAAGTCATAACTCTTCTTGTTATAGAAAATGCTTTTAAAGAATTAAATATTGAAGCTATGACTGACAATCACGACCAGCAATGCATTCAGAATGCATTTACTCACAATATATCACCTACTCAGACTTCCTCTTCTCTAGTAAAATGAACGTGGATGACTTGAGTTCATGCTTCAGTCAGGGAAGCTCCTTTCTTCACTGTATTCCCATTCATCATTCATTCAGCACAAACAGGGTTTTTGTGATAACATTTATTCTGGAACAGTGAGTAACTACAGCTGTAGTGTTTCTCATTACTTGAAGTCAGCAGTTGGTCAAACCGATACACTTTATAAAAATTAAAGACATAATGGCCTATAAAATAGTGTCACTTGTTTCGATTTGTCTATAACTGCAATTCGGGACACGGTGGAGAGCTGCATGCTTAAAACTTACGCAGAAACTACGACACGACATGGACTCTGTGCTTAAATAAATTTAAAACTGATGCATTAAAAAAACACAATTTCAAAAGCGGGGGGTGGGGACATGTCAGCAACTTCAAACATCAAACTGGAACGAAAACACACAATCACATGTGGATGTCAGTTTGGCTTCTTCGGTTTGTCTAAACATCTTTGGCGAAGTGCGGAATCGGAACACCTGCTTATAAACCGGTTGGAACATCTCTGGAATGTCAATGATGTTGCAGTATTAGTTAACGCCTGATATATGCTGTTACTGTTAAGAGAGAAAGTGCAGGATCAAAGGGACAGTGTGATGAAAGGGTGCTCTTCCCCCATTGGTCAGTCTGTCAGAGGAAGCAAGCGATCATGAAAACAGGATAAGTTCACTGGCGAAGGAGTTCACTTGTCTTTCTTCTATTCCTCCTCCCCCTCCCCCTGTTCCCCGGCATCCTCTCCTTCTTCCTCGGTCATGAACTCCACAAGGAGCTCCGCCGTGCAGGTGGCCTCACCCAGGCTGTTGACGGCCTTGCAGGTGTACTTGGCGTCGTCGTCGCTGGACACCTCAGAGATGACCAGGCTGCAGGTCCCTTCCTCGTCGTAGTCTATCTGGAAGTGACGCGTCTCCTTGATGGGCTGCTCATCCTTGTACCACACCACTTCTGGGTCAGGGTATCCTGACAACATAAATCAGGAAGCTTCAGATGCTTAGAGGGTCAGAAAGACTGCAGATACAAAAAAGAGAGACCTCACAGCACAATCATCAGGGTGTGATGTCTGCAGGGGCAATCACCAAGACACTCCATTGCCCCGAAATGGCTATATTCAAAATTTAAAAACAGTAGGATATACTACATGTAAGCTATTTTCATTATATTAGATATAACAGAAGGTTGACCATGATTGTTAAATCCTAGGTTCACTTGCACCATTATAAATGCAAGTAAACATTTCTCCATGTAGAGGTAGTTTTCACGTGTTTCTTTAAAGTTGAAACGGATCTCATTAATAGCGTCTCTGTGAGTAATTTGTAGGGATTGCTTTGTTGCATAACCAGTGCATTTTAAGGCTACTGAAGCCGCACATCTGGTCGTGGCCTAATCATAGGGAGGCGCCTGGAAGGCGACGCTGGAAGCGGTTCCAGGTGGGGATGCGTTTACCCTCGATCTTGCAGTCGAAGCGAGCGGCGCTGCCCTCTACCACTTCCACGTCCTTTATGACGGTGATGAAGATGGGCTTGGTGTGAGGCTTATCTTCATCCTCGATGGTCTCCAGCAACTGGTTGGCCAGATCATCTGAAAGAGAATCGTTCATAAAATAACACTGACATTCATAAAATAATCCTCCTGAAGAGCTTGACTGTCTCTGGCTCCCTGGAGTAAGCACCGACTTCGGGTGTCTGGGTTACCTTCAGTCGGGTTTCCGGTGGGGGAGCTACCCTTCTTTGCGCTGATGCCCGACAGCATGGCCATAGAGGACAGTCTGCCGATGGCACGGACTGCGTGGCCCGTTTTCTGTTCGGAGGAGCAATAAACAGGGTTTTTGTCTGTTAGTTGTGCCACTTAATTTCATGATTCCAAGAACACTGAAACACAAATTAGGGGCATCTAAAGTTGGAGAAACTTGACTTTAGGACTGGCGTTTGAGAGGTACCTGGGTGGAGCGGCCTAGCAGAGGCCTAGCAGGGGCCTAGCAGAGGTCTAGCAGAGGTCTAGCAGGGGCCTAGCAGAGGACTGGGAATCTCCCTACCTGCCATTTCCGCCTCAGAAGGTACTTCTTCATTCTCTCCTTTGAAAGCTGCTTGGCCTCCATAGTCTTTGTGTCTTGCTTCAGCCAGGCATGGTCTAAGCATTGAGGGCATGTCAACCGAGACCTGCGGTGGGAAGGAAGACCACATGCATGGATGTCCTTCTTATAGGCCTCACCCTACCAGACTGGCACCATGAAGATATTGGTAGTCTGCCACTAGCTGTGAATCACTGATGAGTGCAAGTTCCATTTCTGAAAGGTAAACTTGTGACATGTCGCAAATGTTTATTCTAAATTAGCAGCATCAACCAGGACTCACTTTAGGTTTTTCTTCAGAAGTTTGCTGATGAAATCTTTGGCCTCCTCGGAGATCTCGTCGAAGGCCTCGTCCTCAAAATCCCACGTGGCCGAAGTGACATTAGACAGAGTTTCGTTGTCATCATCTCCCATGAAGGGGGACAGTCCACTCACCCTGAGGAACGGCAAACGTCACAGCTATCAGAGAGGCTCTGAAAGATAAGTCCAACTGCTGTTATAAAGATAATGAGATTAAGGCAGGAGAATACTTAATGAAGCTCTGTAGCAGTGTTTTACACTATCTCACTGTTAAAATAGCATGTAAGCAATTTAATCTAAATAACAGGTCAATGGTACAGCAGCAAGACCATACAGCAGCAAGACCATACTGCAGCAAGACCTTTCAAGTCAAGTAACCAAAGCAAAAATGCTACTAGTTAGCGCTAACACGGCTCTTCTCCATGCTCTAGCTAAGGCAAGAAATGTACAGCATGGCAATCTGTAAGAGATTTATGAGATTTACAGTCAGAGCAGGGCTGGCTGAAATTGCCGGTGGTGGGTCGAGCTGGCTAATTGAAGTACAGGAATGAAACAGTTCCTGCAGAACGGCAGGGCCATGAACCTCGGCCTACTTCTCACCTTGATGACTATAAAAGTAAACGCACCTCGTTAAGTCTATCTGACAAATGTTATCAATTGTGTTTTTGTTAACCAGAATGCAACTATGCCGTTAGATGGTAACTCCTTTGTGGTTATCTGAATCAGCTTGGCTAATGGTTTAGTGAAGTCATCACGGCACGGTTGCTTCGGCGCTCAAATTCCTCCTCCTTAAGTTGAATTTTTGTGCCCCAGTTATAATCCAAAAGCACACAAGGGATTACATTTTTAAAGGACGGTTACACCTCCTCACACGCTGCAGAATGCAATCTGGATTCTTTTTTTCTCGGACGTCCTCAAGAAGCTTTTTCTGAGATCGATAATTAATTGTGCTGCATTAGGTTGCCCCGATCTGACGCAGTGCAACTGAAATTCCTGGTCACACTCCTCACATGCTGTCTTAGAAACACCAGCAATATGGTGTGTAGGACAGACGGTTCCCCACTCACAGGATGTAGCAGATGACTCCTATACTCCACATGTCGGTCTGATAGCTGATGGGCTCATAGTTAATCACCTCCGGAGCCACAAATTCCGGTGTCCCAAAAAGAACTTTGAGGGATCCGGAGTTTTCTGTGAGTAAACAGAAAATAGAATTAAAAAATGCGTCCCCCGTGTTCGGGGAGTAAGGTTTCCATATTGAAGGAAAGTGATGTCTGAGGGTGGGTTATTCAGAAATCATTATACCATCTCACCTACTGCTCTCCTGACAAAAACAGTAAGAGTTTTATTTCCCAGGTGAGACCCACCTAGTCGACGGGCAAGGCCAAAGTCGATGAGCTTGATCTTGCTACCCGTCTTGTTGACACACATGATGTTCTCTGGCTTTAGGTCCAAGTGGACGATGTCCTGGTTGTGGATGAAATTGACGCCGTCGATGATCTGCAGCATGTACTTGATGACCTCCCGCTCCGAGAGTTCGAAGTCCTCGTCGATGATCCGCTCAAACAGCTCCCCTCCAGAGATCCTGCGACATACGACGTGGGTTTGAAGAGGTCACAACGCATCAAGTCAATGTCACATCATACCGGTGACATAGCCCTGCCGTATCATAACAGCACATCAAATCACATTCACGACATGTCATCACAAAGCTTTTCTTAATAATTGTAGACTTGTAGTTTTCATCTCAAACCAATGTCATTCCAGGCACCCTAATATATCAATAATTCATCTTCAAAAACTGAGCCTACGCTACACTAGTAAGAACCTTCTTCTTGACAATCAGTAAAAGTGTTTCATATTTTTCTGCAGTTACATATTTTTTACTTATGTGCCATATTTTAATGACAATATTTCATCAGAAATCCTTTCCAATAAGTGATTATGGTCTCCATTTTATGCCAGGCTGGTGTCTAGATCACTTCTAAGGGAAGGCTAATCCCAGAAATGGGAAAAAAGACTCGTTCCGAGGCAAAGGATTTCAGTTCTCTCTGTAGAACAGTGAGAAGCAGTTACTGTGCCGTCCTCATGTTCGGTAACTGTCCTCTCTCTTTCATCAGCGTCCTTCACAGTCAGCCCATGACAGCTGGCCAGTCTTCATATGATATATGGCACGATGGAAAAGGAGATATCTCAAATAAGAATGAATTTGTCGATAAAATTGCACAGGACATTCCTCGGTAAATTACAGCAGGTTGCTCAGACGTGGGGCCACGTGCCGTTTCTTCCCTTGTGAGGAACTAGCTTGGGGGGGTGGGGGGGGGGGGGACTTATGAGCTTTGTTCTATTTTTAACTTTCTACCTTTTTCTATATATGGTACAACTGGGATAACTGGAGACACATCAGCCTCTTTCAAAGTGTTACTTCTATAATGAGACAGAAGCAGGTGATTATTCATTTATTGTCCATTCCCAGTCAGCCAGCGAAGGGTTGTGCTGAGCCTGAGCCTGAGCCTGCAGGGTATCCTAGGCGCACAGGACAGGAGGAACACTCAGCTTCCCATGATCACATCTACGGACTGCGTATATAAGCGCATGCAAACCCTGCACAGAGACAAGGAAGGAACTGATCCCACGAACCGACAGGCTACAGGCCTGCCCACTGAGACAGTATCAGACAGCGATGCCAATGAGAAAAAACTCTATGTGCAACTCAACACCCTCAACAAAAATGGCTGATGGAACGGGCACACTCACATCTCCATGACCATGACTATGTCGGACTTGCCCTCAAAGGCGTCCACGCACTGGACCAGCTTGGGGTGGTGCAGGCAGTTCATGATGCCGATTTCCTGTCTCACACTCTCTTTGTCTTTCGCTGAGAATGCTTTGATGAACTTCCCGGCCCATATCTTTTTACTGGACTTCTCTACCAGTTTAAACACTTGTCCAAATTTCCCCCTAAAAAAAAGAACGGAAGTGTTTTTCACAAACGATTCCCCCTGGACACCGTCATTCAGATATGTGGCCTCCACAGTCACCAGCTGTAACTCACGTGCCAAGCCGTTCCTCCACGTCGTAGAGATCTTTGACTGTTTGGTCGGTTTTAATGACCACATCTCTGTACTCTGGTTCTGTTTCTGCAAAACAACCGGATAAAACTACACTGTAAAACAGAACGGCCAAGAAGGCAACTTTGGTGATTCTAAGCTGAGCTGCTTTTCAACGAGTATGAAGGAGTAGGAGACAGTCATGTAGGGTTGGAGTGCCACAGGAACACAGCTGAACAGCCATAAATCAGAAATGCAGGGTTATATACTCAGATTGAGCATGCAGTCATCACTGATATTTCAAAACACAATTGTTGATGTTGTTGTAGTGACAAGCAAAGCATAATTTGCTCATAACTTATGAATACTTTTATTACAAGACCTTTGCTATAAAAATGTGTTTTAAAACATGTATTATCTCTAATAAATCCATCCTCCAGGAAAACCACATGTAGGTGTATACCTTCATCAGAACCTTCAGGTTCCTCCTCTTCCTCAACCTTTTTCTTTTCTGAGGGGACGACAGAAGAACCATAAGCTGTTTTAAAGGTGCGTGTTCCCTTCGTGTGAAGTTAGCCTGAGGCCGTGGGAATTTTATGGGGTCTCGACTTGGGACCCCCTTCCCTCCCCTGGGTGATGGTCTGTGAGTGGCTAGAATTACCCTTAAAATTTAACTGTAGGGTTTGGGGTCAATAAGTCAGTTACCACACTGAGCAGAGACTTGGGCCCAGTGTTAAGACTATTTTTTTGGTGAGGTCAGACCAGTTATGGGATTCATTTTCCATAATTTCTAAAAATGCATGAGATACTAAAAAGCTGCTATCTGCTGAACTGATTTCAGTCAGTCTTGTTCTGTGTCCTGTAAGTGTAGGTGTATTTAGAAGTGACCACTAGGGGGGGCTAACCTTCTTCTTCCACTCCAACCGTTACTGGATCTGACTCAGCGCTGGGCTCCCCAGTGCCATAAATGTTGACGGCTCGTACCCGGAACTTGTACTGCCTGTCTGCCATTAAGTCTTGGACATTGAAGGAGGTGCTTTTGCAGGAGGTGAGCGGCTTCCACTCTTTGTCTACTGAGTTCCAGATCTCGAGGTTGTAGGACTGGACCACGCTGCCTCCATCGTAGGTGGGTCCATACCACGACAGAGTGAGGCTCGACTTGCGGATATCGGAGGCTGCTGGTACCCGGGCAGGGGGGTCGGGTTTGTCTGAAATGCACCAATCACAAGTAAACCTCAGAAGCAGGACAAGCAAAATATCTTCAGAGTCACCTTCATGTGTCCTTGGCCAAGAAAACCAGGCCTGGCTACTTAAAAACTAATAATTATTGTTGTCACCTTTGCATCTGGAAATTAAATGATCATGTTTTACAGGAGCAGGAAAAATAGCCAGATCTTTGGATTTAAACTCAGAAGCTGTTGGACCTCCAGTGCAGAACAAATCATCACTGCCTTGAATAAACCATGTAAAAGATATATTATCCTGCTGGTCAGCATTTCCAGGGCCGTATAACTTCATCTGTAAGTTACACAGTTACAGTAAGATTTAAACATTCATTTATTGCTGGTTAACCTTATGACCCCAGCATCCAGTTTCATGAATAGAGCTTGGGTATAAAAGGGGAAAAAAATAACATTAAGCTCAGCCTAGCCTTGTTTGAATGTAAATGATGGAGCTTTTATCTTAGTGATGGGAAAAACTGCAGAGCTCCGTCCCCTGGGGTCGCTGAGGGACCGCCATCACGGCCCACGATCATAAAGATATCGCCCAAAATCTCAGCATTAACATTCTTTGGATCTGAGTTTACGTGGTTCCCCAGCTCAAAATAGAAACTAGCATCATATGAGTCAGAACGCCGACCCTATTCTCCACTTACACACTCGATTACAGCGCTGAGGCGGCCTCCGTCTGAATGGCAGGACGCTTGTTACTCAACAACTGTATGCTTCTAGATGTTTCTGTATCCATTTCATATTCTAACCTCACCTGCCCTGTTTATATTACTGGGCTGAACAGGCTTCACCCAGAATCATCTAAGGTAATACCGACAGCAGGGTGATTACTTTTAGGTGGTAAACTCCTCCCTAAACATTGCTTTGCTTTTCCGTCTGCAGGGAGCTGCCCCCCCCCCCACACTCCGCGCTTAACGGTGGTGGCAGCGGCTCCCACGTGAAACGGAATGTCCCGGAGAGGGAAAACAAAGCCGTAGAAGGAAATTGGCAACGCCGCCGGCTAAAGCTAGCATCCAGAGCGCTCCTGTTTTCCACACGGGAGCTCGCACTCCCCAGCTAGGAAAGCCTTAAAAACGCAGAGCCGCTGCGGGCGTGAGGGGGATAACATGGATACCCAGGAACGGGGGGAGATAAAATGCTGGGAGAGGGGGGGAAACAGCCTAAATGCACTTATGGTGTAAAAACCATTTCTCATATAACACAAACAACAAAATTTAGTCGGTAAATCCATATGAAAATATTTCATTGCCTTTTTTTTCCTGATGCAACAATATTTTACTTTGCTGACTTCAGTTTTAGTTATAATACATGATCTACTTAAGACCCGCAAACGTTTTGAGATTAATGACACGACCAGTTATCAGCCAACTGGTCTTCATCACAAGAGAAACTGGGAAAACCAATAAAGGACCAGAATACTCAACTTTAAAAAATCAGCCCAGTACTAATAGTTATTTAATTTCTGGTGTTATCGATGGCTTAAATATCGATGTTATGTGGCTTAAAGAATTTATTAATTTACCTTGGATGAATGGTGTACAGTAGAGGTAAAAACTTCAATTTCATAGTTTTGTGACAATGACAATAAAGTATCTATCTATCTGTGACATTAGGATCACAGTGCAACACAGACTGAAGACACAACACCAGCCCCCAGCGCACTCTGACGTACCCACGATGGTGAGGTTGAGTGATGCTAGCTTGGTGCCAAACTTGTTCTGTAGCTCAATGGTGTAACAGCCACTGTGATCTGGCTTGGCGGGGTATATGGTCAGCTGACTGGTGGACTCAGTGGTCTCCATGGTCATGTCATCTTTCCCTTCTGGGATCTGCGTGGGGGGACATGGTCGCATCTACATCAGCGCTGACAAGGACGTGTCTGAAGTGAGTGAGGTTCAACCAGTGAAAGGCGAGCTGGACTGAATTATAAATGATTGTAAATGCCATGAGGGTACAGCTTTTACACTGATGTTGCCATGGATTCGGTCCTCACCGGCTTCCTGAACTTTAGCCAGGTGCAGGTGATAGGTGGAGCACCTCCAAACTTGCACAGCAGGTCCACTTTCTCTCCCGCTAAGATCTTCATGTCTTCGGGGAACTGGGTGACTTGAGGTGGAGTGCCTAGAGGATGCAGAGGAGACAGTCATGCTGCTGTTCCTGTAACCTCTGACCTCTCTGTTTTACTTTCATAATTCCCCCCCAGGCCAGGGCATTCTAGTATAACTCCCTTCCCCTCAACCTGACTCACTTGCTTCTGTCAATCTGTGGCTGGGATGTTGGGAAAAGCTCAGGGCTTTCCTGTTTCCCCAGTACCGAGGTGGGGTTAACGACTTAAGGCTGAACTGCTCCAGAAATGCACAACTGCAACAGCTGCTGGGACCGACAGTCTGGCCCAGACGTGAGCCTGTAGCTCTGTTTTTGGAAAGAAACCTGACCTTTGGCATAGGAAGGACAGAGGGATTCTAGCTCCGCACAGTACTAACTCTACCAACAGCAGGCCTTTCATGTACTCCTGTTACCACGGACATACATCTCGGGACCAGACATTTCAGGTTATCTTGCCTGATGCTATTTGACAGCGCAGAGGATCCGTACCCTGTTTTGGTGGAGTCTTTGGAGCTGGCCTCTTCTTTACCCTTGCCTCATCTCGGAAGAACAAACAAATATCATTGATCATAATGAGCAGGGAAATGGTATATCTAAGTGTTTCACGCACGGTAACATATCTATGATAACAAATCAAGGAAATGAAATGGGTCCCCTTCTCTTGGAAACTGTCCCTACAAGACAAAACATGCAATCCTCAGATTCTTCTTAAGTAAATAAGAGAAGTGTTGATTTCCATTTGTTTATTTTAGTAACATTATTAACCGTCGGGTTGTTCAGCTGTAGAAAGTATGTTTATATTATGACACTGTGACCAAATGACCAGAATCCATAACTGAATGGTAGGGAACACATTTTGTAATTAATTTTTTTTCCATCTTCAGAAATCTGAAACTCTTTCCATCGATATGCAGCCAGTATCACTGCAGGGACTTGGTAATAGATTTATAAGCATATAGAATGACCCCTTGAACTTTGTTCCAGTCATCGTGTCACACATGTCAGCACTGCACAGCTGCTACAGAGACAGATTTATTGATATGTCAGTCGGCTGTAAATACGGCTAAGGGAGATGCACTGGGTTCACCTCAATGCTTTTATTAATCAGCTTCTTCAAAACACATAAACATCCTAAACAGACTGAAGTGATAGAAGAACACTGCTACAAAAGACTGAAACCGCTTTTATTTATTTATCCTTTTGTATGTGACTCTCCCTGCTGCCCCCTGGAGGATGGG
>JAODUD010000035.1:20395379-20408136 GCA_026784285.1 Stomatorhinus walkeri | reverse complement strand
GAAGGGCGGACGCAGGGGGAGGGTGGAGCCTCTCCACGTTGCCCAGCAGACAACCGGACAAGACCGTAAGACCACCCGACCTGACCTGCTTCAGACGATTGCAATAGCGACACCTGTGTGTGTGTGACTGACATAACAATAGTAATCAGGGGAAGCAGAAACCTGCTATAAGTGCAATGAGTTGCTCCTCTGCCAGCTCCGGGCACACAGACCGCGCTTATCTGCGGTCCCGAGGACGGCCGTCGGAAACTGAGCCGACACGGGCAAACAGAGACTCCTCCGAACACACGTCCGCTCTGATATTCAACACCACCACCAAGCACCCCCACCCACCAGAGATCCAGAGGGTGCACGATATTTAAAGCAGGCTGCAGAACGTTCACCTCAGCCCTTCAAGGGACTCGGAGTATTTCAAGAAGAATGCGGGATGAGAAGGCCGGCAGAGCGGGACATGCGCGGCTTATGATTAATCCAGCTGGCTCTGTTCAAAGACAGCAGGGGCCACAACATGGGCTCCGGCCGACCCGGCCCGTGGGGGGGGGGGGGGCACAACCGCGAGCAGGCAAAGTGCTGAGTATGGAGATCGGCACGACACTGGGTGACTGGAGGAGAGGTACAGGCCGCACACTCAGTCATACAGCATACATTGCGGTCAGAGATTCTTAATTTATTTTTTTTAAATCAAAATTAGTTTCCCCTTTCAGGGACAAAAACAAATGGTCCCCACAATGTAAAAAAGAAAAAACAGATTGATCACACTGAGGAAATCTGGTCCTCAAGATGCAATTATAGAAACATACACACGCACTATACACAGCTTTGCACACGCACGCACGCACGCACGCACGCACGCACGCACGCCACAGGGAGGGGCCCCTACCTTGGGCTTCGCTCGAGGCTTCAGCTGCTCCAGCTTCTTAGCTGCCGCCTCGATGGATGCCGCCGCCCCCAGCAGCTCCGTCTCCGCAATGATGGTGGGGTCCTCAGGGTCCACCCACTCTGTGCCTGAAAGGCCACCGCAGCCCCGTCAGGCTGGGGGTGTCGTGACCTCGCCCCACGTGGCCCCCAGATGCCCCCCCCCCATATGGGCGGAATGCAGCTGTAGTCAATGCTGCTCTGTGGTCAATGACGGGACCCCGACTCTGAGTGAATGTGTGCAGTGGCTACGCACGGCATGCTGCTGCGTTTAGCTGTGTAGGAAGCACACACTGCAAAGACGGCATGGTTTTATACAGGCATTTTACAGCGTCGCCATGACGATGTCGAGTGCTGAAGGACTGGGGAGATGAGCTGATGAAAGATGGAACAACTCTTGCCCGCCCCGTCTATGGGAGGCGAAGGCAAAGAGTGCGCGGTCAACTTACCCCCGTCTGAGGCAAGAGAGAAGGACAAAGGCTGTTACCTTGGTGATGGGGAGTCCCCGTCTCTCGAGTACCCGGGGTCACATGACTAGCGTACTGCCCAAGGCGGGTTTGAAAGTTCAGAAATGCTGTCGAGGGCCATTATTTATGCGGTGTGTAATGCTGACATGTAAAACCAGAGCGAGGACATCACTGCGTTTACACCCCCACACCTGACACCCAGTAACACCCCCATCATTAACACCAAGTTTACAGCCCTATCATTAACACCGAGTTTACATTCCTTTGGTTAACCCTGACTTTACACCCGCGACCGTCTCCGTTTATACCTTGCCCGCCCCCCCCCCAGTCCCCAAGACTGCGTGGCCCCCTCACCTTTCATCACCTCTGCTGTCTGGATGAGCTCTGTGACTGCGGCAGCCACACGCTTGGAGAACGCAGGCAGCTGCTGCTTCTGCTCCGGGATGGGCTTCTGGAGAACCTACTCACACACACAGACACGGTCTGAGCCTCCCCACCCTGCCCCACGGCCTGGATCGCACAGCTTGCCTGCCCCCCCGTCTTACCAGCAGCACTTGCTCCAGCAGCTCGATGTATCCCACAGTGCACTCTGTGCCGAACGCCAAGGCCTTGGCCCGTACGTCGTCAGCCACCTCCGGGTGGAAAGCCGCTTGCTGGTGGGGGGGGGATTTATACTTTACAGCGAGCAGGGGAATCAGCCTACCCATCAACAGCCCCATCAGACAAAGAGACAAACATTCAGCTCACAGAGGTGTGTACAGAGTGACCAAATCCAGTCGGGATGCATGGCAACCCGGCCGCCCCCGCCTTCTTAATGACAGGGCGTGAAGAGCTGCGCTAACAAATAGCTACGCCAGGCCAAACTAAACGCTGACCGAGCACTATTGTAATCTCTGCACTGGGCCATTCAGGCACCAGGAGGCTGGTGACAAATGGCTGGAGAAAAAGGCAAAGCAGGCGAGTTCTACTGGGTTCGTAATGCGGACTGTTCTCGAAGTATGGGGCCCCCGAAAGCCGTACATCCCCAAGCTGGCTGAGGGACCGGACGCGTCGAGGGCGGGACAAACGGCAAGCTAACGGCGCCCTGGTGTGGGCGGAGCCAGCGGCTGGGTGGGCACCTTGCAGGTGCTGAGCATGTCGGAGATGGCTTTGCGGCTCATGTTCGCCGTGGAGATCACGTCCTCCTGGCGCGCAGAGTTGCCGGCGGCTACTGCTTTGGCTGTTGCCGTGGTGATACCCTTGGTCATGCGGATGAACTCCTCCGGAGTGGTCGACCTCTCGGGGATGTCCTTGGATTGGAAGACCTGCAAACATCAGTGATGTCAGAGACCCAAACCTTTAGCTACTGAACACGTGTTCTGGGAACAAACAGAAGACCTCAAATTCAGGAGCGAACCTCCAGTCCAGAGTCACAAATATCACCATCTCCAGCCGTTTATATTCTCAGATCAATGTTAACAAATGTTACAGTTAAAGCCACAGATTTGGATTAATCGCTAAAACAATCAGTCACTCTAGCAGCTGCAGCTAAGCTGGGATTTAATGTGGGCAGCTGTGAGATCAGACAGTAGGCAGCAGGGGGCGCCAATGCACCGTCAGCTCCTGCTTGATGCACTCGATGGTGGCTTCCAGGGCCCGCGTTCCCCGGGTGGCCTCGTCCTCCACCGCCTTCACGGTCTTCAGTAGAGACGTCACATTGGTCACCATCACCTGTGAAAGGAACAGCAGACAGGCTGGGCATCACCGACCGTAAACTGATCCGAGAGACACGGTGGAGATCACATTGCGCGTCTCCATGTGAGGCAGAACTTAGACCGCCATCCGTAAAGACGTGAGGCCATTAACTCCCTTATGACTGTGCAGGTTTTGTCTTGTGACCCATGACATTCAGTCACATGACGCTCAAATCGAAGCTCGGGGCAATTCCACACCCAGCTGCCGTGTTTCTGATGGAAAACTGGGTGCAAATCACAGGACAAGCCCAGGTCCCCGCTTCCCCCGCGACTGAGCTCTCCTCAGCGACTGAGCTCTCCTCAGCGACTGAGCTCTCCTCAGCGACTGAGCTCTCCTCAGCGACTGAGCTCTCCTCAGCAGTGTTCAGCTGGATGCCCTCATTGTCAGCACTGGCGAGAAGCAGTAAACAGAACCTGGTCACCTCCCCTCAAAACCGGCAATCTGCCAGAAACGACATTAATACCACCGGGTCAGGGGTTTGATGGAGCAAGTGATGCCTGGTCTTCAACTTAAGCTAAATAAAGGAAGCCGCGCCAAGGACCCGGGGGGGGACCCCTTGCCTGTCAACCATGTGGGAGACCTGAGGGATTAAGCTGTCTTTTGCTGTCCTTATAAAGCCATTATTTTGATAATGCTTGCCTGAAGGAGAATAAAAATCATAGTGTGAGGAGGCGGCAGTTGTAGGAGGAGAAGGAGGCAATGGTGAGCTTCTCATACACACAGCTTCGCTGTTCAGCTAGAAGCACAGGCAGCTTCATCGAACGCCTGAGTATGGGCGAATCAGAGGCACGGGCACCACTGTGGACATCTGAGTATGGCGAGTCAGAGGCACGGGCACCTTCGTGGATGCCCAAATACGGGCGAGTCAGAGGCATGGGCACCTCTATGGATGCCCAAATACAGGCGAGTCAGAGGCACGGGCACCTTCGTGGATGCCCAAATACGGGCAAGTCAGAGACACAGAGTGTAACGGAACCATAGGCACAAGCAGTGCCATGGACGTCTATATGTGGCCAAGTCAGAGGTATGGGTGAGAGGTAGTCTGTGAAAACCGAGTGTGGGCGAGTGAGAGGCACGGGTAGCTCTGTGGATGCCTGAGCGAGGGCCTGTCTGCCCGGGGCCCCACCTTGGCGGCGCTCTTCAGCTGGTACATAGACGGGTCATCAGCAGACTTCCCTGCAGCGCATTTTGTAGCCCCTATCAGATCGGCCAGGGCCTTGGCCACATCCTTCACTGCATTGATGAGCACCACCTAGAGGTTGGAGGACCATTACGATCAGGCAAACACAGCGTACAGCGCAACCACTCAAATTATTTCACGCTCTCGAACGGTTACCTGTGTTTCCGGGTCATCAGACCCGATGCTGGCGGCGCCCAGCTTGACCACGTCTGTGAGCTGGGTGATGGTGTTGGCAGAGGACTGGGCAGCCTGTGCCAGCCTCTCCTGGCTGGATGCTGCCCCAGACACCAGCATCTTGGTGTCCTCCACCAGAGCCTTGGCCGTTTTCAAGATGTTCTCCCTGTGCAGAGACCAGATCACAGGTGACATAGGGTGCGGCTACGCTAATCGCCAACGAGGGCAACGGCCTGATTCTTTCCCATCCGAGCAGCAATAACCTGAAAACAATCTCAAACACGTGTTTGGTTGCCGTTTATGTTTATACACAAACTGAACATCGGAGTCAGGAGAATATGCAGATGGTGGTCAGCAAAGGGCGAGATGAACTTCCTTCAGATGTCCCTGAATGCCTGACCTACTGCGATGAGCCGTGTTAAATACGCAGAATCCCTGGACGCGGCGGCAAAGGGACTTTTCAACTGAATTGAGTCGTCTCTGCTTGAGCTTTCTTTGCTTTTCAATGACAATCCGTCCCTCCGGGTCAGGCATCTGCCCCCCCCCCCCCGGTACAGAGACAGAGGGAGGAGGAAGACAAGCAGAGCTGAACAGAGTCCCGTTTTATGTCCCAAAGTCTGCAAGGCTGAAGGGGAAGGAGCAGCTCTTCTGGAAACTTCTGTTGCTCCTGTTCATCTGAACATGCGTGTTACCCCCCCCGTGACAGTGGGGATCCCTCAAGCCGTGGCTCTGGCCGATCGGCACAGGGTTCGCGTATCCTAGCGCCTGTGCTACGCCGTTAAATACACCGGCCTTATATGGTGATGAGTGCTTCCAGTGGGAAGAACAGAAAAGATTTTTTTCACAGTTGCATCTCATTGCAATGCTGTAGGTATGTGTCTAAGCTCCGTCTGAAGCTAAATATAAACCTCAGTTATATATAAAGTTGACAATGCTCCTCAGAATGGAAGAGACCATTCTTCTTTCCCCCTTTTTAGTAAAAGGTTGAAGAGATGCATGCTACAGATAAGTGATGGGGACTGATACACCGGGATGTGGAGCCCCAGGAACTCAGGCTGTCTAGCAGAAATCAGAGCCCAAGCAAACGTACTTCAGGCTGATCTCATAGTCTCCAGCATGGTGAGCCTTCACCCTCCTGATGAGCAGAGACACCACGTCCTCCTTCTGCAGAACCTCGTAGTCCAAGCCTGAGGACAACACCCGGCCAGCCTTCTTCCACTGGAACTGTGGGAAGGGGTCCCCAGCGATAGCGCAGGACAACAGTGCATGCTGACCCAAGCAGGCCGACAGGGACTTGGGTTTGGTGATGAACCAGGGCTGGACTCCATCCTGGGGTTCTAAAAAGGAACGGTACCATTACGACCCGGATCCGTCCTTGTTCAGTGGGATTATACCGTGACAAGGGGAGAAAGGACTAAGGTGACTGAGGTGTTAGACTTCAGTAAACCAAGGTTTAAATTCTCCAAAAAGTAGCTGCCATATGGCACTTAAGCAGATTTATTTCACTGAGCTCCCAGTATAAACGGTCAGAGCAGAAAATCAGTGCAACACGTTCTAGCTGGTCATCTGCTGGGCAAAAATGGCTGTACAAGCTTTTAGGGACACTGATCACAGCAGAGATATCAAGATGTTTAGTGCTAGATACAACGCAGATAACGGGAGTGACTGTCAACAGTTTTTGCGATATTTATAAACACGTAAAGATACATGAAGACCAAAAAAGGTAATGGAAACAGCCGGCTAAAGCTATCTGCCCAAAAGGTGGCCTTTGCAGATGGTCCTGAGCTCGTACCTTGTACCGTGAGGGTGGCCTCGGTGAGGGCTCCCCCCAGCTCGTTCCACGCCTCACAGGTATACTTCCCAGTGTCCTCTGGGAAGACCTCCTGGATCACCAAGCTGTGCTCGCTGCCCCTCCGCTCAAAGTGGAAGTCCTCCGACTCCTGGACCTCTTGGCCGTTGTGCAGCCAGGTGACCTGGGGCTGGGGGCAGCCTGGACCAGAGGGGGAGACACATACCGGGGTGGGATTCTGGATGCCCTTCAGATACCGGACATGCATAGCGGGAATAGCTGCACAGCCGTGCATCTCTGTGAAGGCGCCATATTTACTGTGTAAAGAGATGCATGCTAATTTTATTTGCATTTGCGCTGCTATGACAAGCAAATACTTTGCATTTGAAGTATATAAAGATTAAAATGCATTATATTTTATTTGTACTAATAATAGGAAAAAATAGGAATAATAGGAAAAAATTTGTACTAATAATAGGAAAAACGATGCTTCAGAAACAGCAGTGGGTGTGCAGAACGTGTGGATGCTGGCAACCGCAGACTGGTTTAACTCACTTCCCATTGGTAACTATTTGCCTGTGTTAATCCAGGCAGTGACTGATTCAGGAAAAGCCAACATGCTAATAATTATGACTGGAATGAAGAGTGAGTGACAAGGGCTCACACACGGTGACCCAATCACAGAGGTACATGTCCCATAGCCTTGCACAATGTCACCAATGATGTGACTTGGAAAGTTTGCCAAAAACAAAAGGACAAATGTTATAATTTCCAGGTATAACTGATACACGCTGTTTCTTCCAAATCTGGACTGAGAAGATGAAGTTTTATCTAAAAATAACATTTCATGCTATATTTTTCATAAACTGTCTGAAGTATATGCTCAATGTTCCTGTTCAACCCCTTTGAAGTGTTTCAATGTTTGTGTAAATGACAAAATATTAGTTACACAACCAGACGTCCAAATGGTTCATATCCCAGGTGGATGAGGCACAGTTAGGGTTAGGTTTATGGTTAGGTTTAGGATTTGGGACTGAATTCAGTCTGCAGAGCAGCATTTCCGTTATCCCTGAACTCCAGTTATATAGCAGGCATATTTCAAGGTACGAGCAAACTGATATGTAACCAAAATGTCACATAAATATTCAGGAGATTCATTACCCCTGATACGAGCAAGGAATCCGGAAAAGGCATAGAATCCACTGCCATACTGTGAATGGCTTTGGAGCTGCTATCTGAGAGGACAGCATGGATTAAACAGGCAACCTGGAGATGCCACCATGTTCCTCTAGAGATGTTATCAGAATTCATTAGGAAGGCCAAATATAGACCAGGGTTATCGACAATAAAGGAAAGGGTCCGGCAGCTGTTTCGTGTAAGTGTGTTTTTAAACCCGGCCAAATGCTCAAACATTTAAAGGGAAATGAAGATTAACGGAAATGGAAAGCAATGCGTGGAATTCCTCACAATAAGTAGTGGCAGCTATCACCCCATTAAGGGAGGGGCATGATCAGACACTGGAGGGCAAATGCAGATCTGTTACTGAAACAAGAATGTGAACATTGAAGGCCTTTGTTTGTTAAAGGAGAAAGCTTCTCACCCATATTGCCATTTTTACCTTTAAGTCATATAATAACCTACTTTTTTAAATAGACAATGCTCACACCAAAAGGAAATACCCATTTTGAAGCTGAAAAGTTATAGAGTACAATGACCAGTATCCTTCCAGAATTTCAAGCAAAAGTCAAGGAAAGAGACAAACATTAAACCTTAGACAAACTACCTAACTAAAAACACAGAGATGCAAAAGCACGTACATTCTATTTAACAAAATATGTTAAATCTTCAAGATGCATAATTTAAAAATCAAACTATGGAATACTGTCCACATAACAGTAAATGGCTTGAATACCAAATTAGAATAACTATCCATCCTCTGCTCATATCTCACGTCCACAGAAAATGCAGAGCACACAATACCTAGTTCCAAACAAAGTATCTCTGGAGTCACGTGAAGGTATGTTCATTACTGCGACCCATGTGGAGAATGACTTCACAGGAGTCACATGGAAAGAGTAACACGCAATGCAAGAAGAGGCTTTCATTCGTATTTACCCTTTATCTGTAGCTTGGAGTAAATCATTTTACCTGAAGTTTAAGATAAAAATGTACATGTGTAGCTAGGGGCAGTACTTGTAACTTTGAGGGATAAAAGGTCGACTGCAGTTGTGTCTATAAACAAACCCCAGTTACCCATATCCTTAAGCAGGGACCATTTCCGTAAGCGATTAGCAGAGCTGTGTAGCTCTTGTACTGATGCCTGCAGCATTTAAAGGGCCTACAACAGGTTCTTCTGTGCTTTGCTGTAGAGCTACTCACACTTGGTGGCTTGTAGCTAAGCCGCGAGCAGCCGTACTGCCATCCGCAGCTTCGGGAAGGTACTCTTACCTGCCACCTTCACCGTCATGCAGACGCGGCTGCCGTCCAACACCTTCAGGTCGGCCAGTCCCCTCAGGAAGGCGGGGGCCAGCGGCTTCTTCGCCTCGCTCGCCTTCCCATGCTTCGTCCCTTCAGAAGTCTTCCTCTCTGAAAGCCAGCACACAGCACGACTTCCTGTGACGTAAGGTTTGCTTCCCATTAGACGTGCATCAAATCACATCACAGATGCTAAGGAGGCTTAATGACATCAAATCAAGTACTTCAGTATAATCACTTTCTTCATGTTTCTTAGAAAGAGAAAGGGCACACAAGGATTACGATGCCAAAACTATGGAGAACAACATGGAACCATGGAACACCAGCCCTCCTTGATTTTATTGCTGTGGGAGTTCAGACATGAGTGATAAATAGCTTACCGAGTGGTGTTTATGCTTGAAGCAATTACAGTATGATCTTTTATCCGCTAAAACCCAGTTTCCAAGGAGCTTTTAATTTCCAGTAATGCAAGAGTCATGGTGAACATAAACTGCTCTGGGCGGCGGGGGGCTGGGACAGCAGCTTGCGTGGGAAAGTCTAGTGTCAGACCTACGTTCTGCCATAATCACTGGCATGCAGAAATTTGGCTGGGACCCCGTGTCCAAACCAGACGTAAGAATTCCCTGGAAACTGTTGTTTTTTTTTGTCTTTTTTTTAACTGTGATCTTGACTCCTTCTGTGGCGCGGTGATAACTGGCATAATTCTGGCAAGGTGGTTGGGCCAAGGATCAAAATGACCTGGCACGGCTTGGCGGGCTGCTTGGTAGCAATAGTGAGTGACATGCCTATCAGCCTATCAGGAAAGGCACTGAGACGATGGGGGTGAACGACCCATTAAAATGAATAAACTTTGAGCAGATTCCTTGAAAAATATAATGGTTTAACAAAAAAAAAACACAATTTTGAAGGATAAATTCACGGTCACATGATATCTTAATCAAGATTAGATCAAACTTCAAAACTTCAAAAAATGTTGTCCCCTAGAAATAGTTTGAAGGTGAAGATTTAAAGATATAAAGTAAAATGTCATTCAACCTGAATTCTATGGGAGCAGCACTTGGGTAATTGCTGAGTTTCATAGAGTGTGTCCTTAACATTCAGGCAATTGGGTGATGGGGTGGTGACTGCACGATTTCAGGAATCCTTCCCTGGTCCAGCCATAAACGGCACCACCTTGAAAGTGCCTTTTGCTAGAGGTACGTCCAATAGGGCCGTCACGTAATTACAGGCAGCCACTCAGAAACACAGCCTCTGAAGAGAGTCACACATGCCGTACAGCATATCAGAAAGAAAAACACTGGCTGGCATTGCCTTTCGCATCTGTTGGCTTCATCTACGGAGCTGTCCACTTATTTCCATCTATTGCCAAGAAGCGGTGAGATGTCCAGGATGAGAAATGCTCTATGGAAAATTATACAGTCTCAAGAGCCAGCACGCACAGCCCTCACGTGAAATGGTTCTCAAACTATGTCTCTTGCTATATAAATAACCTATCACCATGTCTCAGACCCAGCGCTGGTGAACTTGGGTCCGAAGCCATTTTTTTCTTCAGCGCTGTTAAAGGTAATTACAAAGGCATGTTCACACTTTACGAAGGAGTTCAAGATTCCGAGTGTGCAGAATTCGACAAGGTGGATCTAAAAGGAACCATTGGCGTGGAAACGCACATTAAGGACTCAAGAAACAGTCAATTGTTTTTGTTTAAAAATGTAGTATTGCAGGTCATATCACGATTAGGTAAACAAAAGACAAAAAAAAAAGGAAAGATGAGAAATATCTATAAAAAGATTTGTTTTAGCGTAGATTTAATGTGTGTTTGAAATGGTCCCCCATCCCCTGGTTCACAGGACCATGAGAAAGTCAGTGAATGTCCGTGGCCTGGTTCGCCCATGCCTCTTTACCATATAGGGATGTTGTTATACGTCGTCTCTCCAGAAGCCATAAATCTAAGCACTCCAAACTGCAAGGCCCGAGCAGGGGGGGGGCGACCAGGGACGATTCTGCGTGGTTCTAAACACAGGCCCGTCGTCTGTATACATACCCAGCATGCCGCAGGGCAGATCCAAGACTTCTCGAAGATGTTTCCACATGTGCAAATTAAACAGCTCAGGCGGGCCTGGTCGGTTAACAGTGTTTACACGCCGGTTACGTCAAAAGCCCGGTCTCTCCATCACAGAGACGCGCGCTTAAATGTCCGTGTCGGCTGAGACAATACATGCGGCCGGGGTGACTCCAGACACCCAGCGAGCATGACAACTTCTAAAGACGAAGTTTGACCAGCCCGATAGCATAATTTGCCTTCAGTGGCATCAAAGTCACCTAGAAAAAATGTTGGTATGACACATAAAAAACAGAACAGCCAATGCCAGCCTGTCTTGTGATGATTAATAGCCAGCTTTGGGAATTGAATGCGAAAGCCAGTGGGCGCAATGATAGGTTGAGTTCCTTCAACTATCTTTATAACACAATTTGTATTTTGAACGCAGCCACAATGTGAAAGCATGACTTCTGTATACAAAGAAAGGCTATTTCTTTGGTCCAAATATGGCAGCTTTTTCTAGCGCCTGGGAGGGGTGGCATGGAAAATATCACTGCCACTGTGTGTGCTACCCCTGCCCTTTGGGTCACCAGAGACGGGGGCTGAGGACTGTCCCCGCGGGCTACCCCCACCCCCCAGATGCCAACACTCCTCACTGGACGAGTGGCCAGAAGAGCCCTGTTAATCCATCCCTTTTCCTTCACTTTTAACTGATTTCACCTCCCAACATAATAATGACCCACAGCACTCATCCAAGTCAACCAAGGAATGGTTTCAGAAAAAGAAGGTCAATGTCTTGGAATGGCTCAGTCAAAGCCCAGGCCTCTCTCCCATAAATCTATGCAACGACCTACACAGGATAATTCCTTGGCAATTGGAAGGAGCTTGCAAGAAAGAGTGGGATAAAACTGCCTAGTAAAGATGTCCAGAGACTGCTTCACAAAGAGTTACTACTGTAATTAATGTAAAATGTGTTTCCACAAGGTATTATTTGAAGAGGTGATGTGCTTTAAATTTTAAATTTCCCCTAGTAATTATTTGTTTTTCTCTTGAATTTTGTTAATTGCCAGGTCACAATAAAGAAGTAAAAATGGCTGACATGATGGCTTCACTTCATAAAACCATGCAATTTCAATGGGATATACACTTTGCATATTGATCATAGATTTATTTTAGGATTATGGGTGCTGTTGGCTCAGTAGAGACGTTTAAGGGGTCCTCTGCCCACGTGACGTTCGGCACGTTCGCCTTGCTCTCCTCCGCTGCCGGGCTGAGCGGCTCCCTCGATGGCGGCCGACGCTGAAGCCAACATTCTGGGGAGAGCTCATCCTGCCACCCTAAACTCATATTCCACCCCTTCTTTGTCACCTGGAAGCTTTTACTCTTACTGAATATGATTAATTCAAAAGTGCGCTTGGAAATTGGCAGTGTCTTTTTATACACTCTCCCATGAACTTTTATGATTTAGCTAAAAGTCAACAGTGCAACATGACTTGGAGCCCAGTGAGAAATACGGCTGGGTGGAAAGATGAGGAGAAGGTGCATGATGGCTGAGGGACGGTTGTAATGTTATTTATGGGACGGCTGAAGGACAGTTATGGGATGGCTATGGAGATGGCTGCAAGGACAGTTATGGATTTGGCTGAGGGACGGTAATGGGACGGCTGCGGGACAGTGATTGGGCGGCTGCAGGACGGTTATGTGATGGGTGTAGGGACAGTTGTGGGACGACTGAGGGACAGTAATAGGTTGGCTGTAGGGACAGTTGTGGGATGGCTGCGGGACAATTATGGGATGGCATAGGGACAGTTATTGGGAGGCTGTGGGACCTTTATGGGATGGATGTAGGGACAGCCATGGGCCGGTTATGGGATGGCTGCAGAACAGTCATGGGACTACTGAAGGACAGTTATGGGATGGGTGTAAGGACAGTTATGGGGTGGGTGTAAGGACAGTTATGGGATGGGTGTAAGGACAGTTATGGG
>JAODUD010000035.1:20372562-20383420 GCA_026784285.1 Stomatorhinus walkeri | reverse complement strand
ATTAGATTTGCAGACTGGCTGTTCTATGCATTTGCCTTCGCTTTCATTAAATTTTAAGCTCGTCTTCTATTACCCCATTTTTTTCCACACCGATGGTCCCGTAAAATCTCTCCATCCAAGAATGGACACCTTAAAGCCCCATATAGCAGATTATCTGAAGACATTCTGCTTGAAAGTCATTCATCTAATCCCTGTGCTCAGTACGTTTCTGAATAACCAACACAAATCACACTTATGGATGAAATACAGGAATAAAAGGAGGGAATGCACAATCATGGTGGCTGTGACTAATTTCAGGTGGAAAATACAAATTAATATAGCTTGACAGCTTGTAGGATTGATTTCATATGCATCACAAAATCCAGCACGGGAACACGTAGGAAATAAAGTAGGTCTTTATGCTCCAACTTACATTCCGGACTGTCAAGATGGTCTCTCTTAGCTTCAGTCACAAAAGGTATTACTTCCAGCGCTTGAGTCGCTTCCTTAGGTATGCCCAAAAACAGCAATATCAGGCTGAAAGTCTTTATTAAATCAATTGGACACTGGCATTTCCTCCTGATCTGTGCACAGAAGCGTTTCGTCTGACAGTCTTCTCCCAGACTTCCTTCCCCATAAAACTAACTTGTGGTTGAGGCTCCTTGCCTCAAAACTCCCTCACTAGAAAAGATTGCATGCTGACTGAATGAAAAACACCAGGCTGGTTACACAGTGAGCATTTTTTGCTAACCAGAAAACAGAGGAGAGGTACAACTGGCCCGTTTGAGGCATGCTAGTCTATGGGGAATTACCCGACAGTGGCCTGGTGCAGTTCCTGTACTACACACCAAGATGTCGACCAACCATCCAAATAAAATAAGTCAGGCATTGGTGCATTTGGCAGACTAAGTTCTCCAACCTTTTCAAAGCTTCCAGACTGTAAGATAAACACGAGAAAGATGTTTAAAGAGTCATAACAGTTGATGGTCTGGCCAAAATGATTAAGCAGCAGACTATTGGTCTGAAGCATAACAACTCACTCTGTGGTGCCTTAAATTTGGTCCTGGTGATGCTGGCCCCTGACCTTTCAGCAAAGCTGTATTTTAAGAAAACGTCTACAACAGATTAGTCTCTGACACCTCTGAGTAAGGATTTGAATGAAGGCTTTATTTGACAAGGATTCATCATCCCTGATATACAATACCTCAAACAACCATATAAGCCTACACATTCATATCATCTATTCTTGCAATCAATTAAAAATTAGTCATTGTTACAGATCTGTCCATAAATGTACACATGGCGCATGACCCATTCACCATCACCTTTGACTGGTGTCGCTTGACAAAGTTCCCATTGATGCTATAACTGAATAAAGATGGCTGTTCTCACAGTCAACCCCCCCAAAAAAATCTTACAGTGGAAATGCATCACTGAGGTGGCAGAATGCTGTTTATGGAACATCCAAAAGCTGAAATCGGATAAACCCGTCATTAGCGTGCATGACTGACAGCGAGGCCAAAGCGTCCTTGAGACAAGTCGATCGTTTTGCTGACCAGATGTAAGGATGTAGAGGAATTCACAGCATCTTTAGTCTTGAGCTGTTGGAGTACAAGGTTATTAAGGGATTGTGGGAGAATTCTTTCTTTTTGCGAGATGTGAGACCTAATGGACCTGTTTGAACTGAACCTCATGACTCCACAATAAACAATCTTTACTTCCTGACACGAACAACCCTATTCTACCACTTCAGTCAATTTCACATTGATTTTCTTCAAGAATTCTTTGACTAGATATTTATTGGCCACTTGGGCAAACCCCTGACCCCCCCCCCCCCCCTAAATGTTCCTGGGGTGCCAGATAAATGGCTTGACCCTTGCTTGGAGCCCTGAAGCTCTTCTCTCAGCTGTATGTGTATCTCTCAAAGGATAACACGATGGAGTATGCGAAGAGTATCACTCCAATGTACCTCTGCTTGTGTAGATGGAAAATGAAACATCATTCATTATTAGGAGTGGCCTTACTCAAAGGCAGCTCTGAACTTCCACGAGGACTAACTCTACTAACTCTACTACCAACAGTCCAGACATCACCCGTGTGACTACTACTGTTACACACAGATGTGTATTGCCCAAAAGGCCACCGTGATTGACCACATGGAAATCTCAGATATTAAATGAACTGAGGTGCAGAGGAGGCCAAAATCAGGAAACAGCAAGAAAGACAGAATACGTGTGGTACTGAGCCTGAGCGTACGAGGAGGAAGCTCAAATCTCACCCCCAGAGCAGCCGCTGAAGGGCCCTTCAATAGCTTCAGTTAAATATTTAATATGCTGTCGGTAAAAACAAAACATCTGATTAAAGCTAAGTCTTCATTTGAAAAATTGAATCAGGTAACTGTGTATAACACAGATGTGTTTTTTCAGTGAACAACACATGTGTTGACAACGTGAGCACATGTGAATGTCAGAACACATGGGGAAATGAAGACTTAAACATAGACACTGCTACTGAGTCAACTGCCACAGTCCTTATTTAGTGTAGACAAGTCAGACCACACAACCCCAGGCCTTCAACATGAATGGCCAGCACTCGGGAGAGATAGAGCAGCACACGTAGAAGGTATCCTACCTAGCAACTGCCAATCAAGAGTCTTCAAGTCCCTGCGCATCATGTAATCATATTTCCTTCCTGCTCGTGGGAGTTTTATTTGCATAAAAATGTTTTGAGGGCAGAAGGAACAATGATTGGTTCAGAGAGATAACCAATAAGACTGTAGAGGAGGTGGATCCAAGCAACTAGAGGCGGAACCAAGACATTTCATTGGTTGACCTTGCCTTCTCTAGTTTCTTGGACCCACCTCATCTCCAATCTGATTGGTTATCTCCCTGAACCAATAATTTTTCCTTCTACTCTCAGAATTTTGTATAAATAGAACTCCAATGAGCCTGCTTCACTTACTCGGCACAGCAGTCTGTTCTTAGCATTTTTCATTGTATCAATCATCTAATTACGGTGTCAGGAACTCAAGCTGTAATGTTCCAACATCTGCTTTCCAAACATGCATCAATCCAGCTGCCCAGTTCTACGGCACTTCCATTCGCCTGGGAACACCGCCCCTCGATGTAACACCAAACACATGTTCTGTGAACAACAGCCCAGGTCCGAACAGAAGCGACAGACACATGGATCACAGTGGAAGTTGGGTTGACAAGGACTGAGGAAGGAACACCCCCCACCCAGGGGGAGTCTCTTTGCGAATGCATCTGTCATCATGAACTAAATGTAAACACAAACTATGGAATGGAAGCCGGTCTGCTCCCTGAGAGTATGCATGCCATCCAGCGGGGCTCCAAAGGAGGTTGTACAGCTGATGCAAATGCTAAGGTGTCCATTACTGTAGGTGTTTACAGCCTTGACACCAGGCCATGCCCATGAAACCCAAACACTAACCCGTGAGGCCGGAACAATGAATGAATTTTACACTCCCCTATAGCTAGCTAGCTAATACAGCAGATACACCCGCATCAGAGTGGACCAGACCCTGCTCAGACTCACCTTAACCAACACGCCTCCAGAGATCATCCATCCCAGAATTACAAACAGCTGCAACTCATCTGCAGTGATTAAATACCTGCTTTAAGCTCAGTGCTATCCAAATTCTTTGCGAAGAATTGACTGCACCGGAGGATGAGCAGTATTTCAGATACATGGATTTAAATTATTTTAAGCACATTTTTTTTGTATTTGAAGTAATTCATAAAAAATAGTATGTAATTTGTACCAAATAATTTGATGTTCAGTATTTTTTTGTATTTTGTAAATACAGAAAACACTTCCCAGATAATATATGTTTGATGACATCTCATGTGCCAAATGTTTGTGCATACACAAGGAGGAAGTTTAGTTTTTTCTGACATTTAACGAATGATCATTAGACCCAAGAGTTGATCACTTATGTTGAACTAAAAGACATGCAAGCATTATTTAGGGCTATTCATTGTTAAGCTTTTAAGATTCTGAGTTGCTGAGTGAAGCGCTTAAATTATGTTTGTCATATCTCAATTTATATTTTGTTGTTTCAATTTATTTGCATCATGGTGCAAAAAAGGATACAGTTTTGTCAATTACATTACAAAAGAAATATACTTCTAGGTTTGCCATTATTCATCATTCGATTGTGTTCAAGCAAATAGTTCTAATATATTTAAGACACTTAAAAGATCAGAATATTTGATCTTTATTCGGTTTCACATTTGTTTTGTTAAGGGGTGAGAAAATGATGTTCTTATGCTCGGCCATTTCAGTCAGTCTGCTTGTAAAGAAGCAGTTTCATGAGTTTTTGTCCGTCTGTGTACCATAGCGGTGCTTTCCATCGCTTTCTTGTTATCGACCCTCCGCCTGTGTACCTGCCCTTTCGCTTTTAAATTCACCCTGATACTGGACCCCTTCGGTCTGTTCATTATACTATGATGACTGAGGAAATGGACCTGAAGAGTTGGAGGCAATGGGTGACCCAGCTTTTACAAGTCAAACATGGGTCTCAGATTACGTGTCTGAACTGCTTCGGTGAAACGTCCATCTGCTCGACGTTTACTCAGGCGGACAAGAAGTGTACAGCTATACAACAAACAGAGCAACAGGGATGCAAAGGTTTCTGCTACGAATCTAAGTAACAGGGAGCAAAGTTTTGTCTGTTTTTCCAACAGAAACGTATATTTTGGGAAGTCAGCGCCATAGTGGGCTAGATTCAGGACTACAGATAACAGGGAAGTTTCAGTTATGCCAGAACCACAATCAATGAATTCAAGAAAGGGTTAACAAGAAAATGTAAGATGGAACCAACTACTACAAGAACATAGCGGTTACCTGACCAGTTTAAGGTCCAGTGACAAGTTTTCAGAGCAAACCAGTATCACTCTGATCTCCTAGAGTAGAGCCTCCTTAAAGGTGAAACTAATTGCAGGGTAATAGCGTATTTTCCCTAATCTCGAATGGAAGCTTACCCACAATTCCTAGTGCCGCTAAATTATTCCAAGATGGAACTGATCATCGGACACCGGACAAAACGCAGACAGCTGCATCAAAATCACCTTAATCCTAATTGAAACAAAAACAAAAAAAACAAAAAAATAACAAATGGTACACGCTGCCCTTTGTTCATAATCCAGCAATGGAGGAAAAAACACACCCTTTAAAAATCCTCCACCAGAATTGAAACAGAGAGACCAGTTTACAATCCATACTGCTAATCCAGCATTTGCCATTTGGCTCTAATGATGCAGTAAATTCCGAATATCCTCCCGTCACTGTCCAATAAACAACAAGTGAATAAACAAAGGAAAACCATCTGCAGAGAGCTGAACAAGAGGAACACAGCCGTGCTAGCATTTCAGCATTAGCAGCAGGGATGGAGTTACAGAATCCAGATTAAACTGAGCTTTTGAATTAATCTCAAAATCTTACGAGTTTGGATGTGAATCTAGATGGAATGCTGAAGGTCTAGATGTTCTGCTAGTGGCCCACACAGGAAAGCAAACCACACCTGTGATCTCCAGGGCAAGAAGAAAATCAGACTCTCAGACTAAGAAAGCTGGTTCGGCCAATTAGAGAACAGTTGGGAAGGTCTTCCAGGTTGCAGCAATAAACCGTCAACAATAAACCGTCATCTCTCGTTTGACACAGACCGATGGTTTGCAGTCATCCATTAAAACATTAACACTATACCATATTTGGGCATCCTGTTCCAATGTAAACCAGCAATCATTTCTCTTCATTTCAGGTCACTTGATGTAATTTACCTGTTTGTACAATTCTATAATTTTCTGTCTAGTTTTACTACTTTGAGAAATGTGGGCTGCCTCGCATAAACTCGCCTTTGTACAGTCATATTCGTTGAGTTCTGCTTTTGCAGTCTTTCACAGCTGTACAGTTTTCACACTTCCACATCCCTTTACATCCGTGTCCAGTGAGCCGTGCATTTTCATAAGTTCTGCTTAGCACTTTTGGGTTGATACAAATGGATCCTGACAATCCGTGTAACCTCATTTCCATCCCCAGGCTGAGCTCCTAGCCTGCAGCCCCTCAAAAGTCACTCCACCTGCAGCTCAGAAGCAAGTTGAATTCCTTAATGACTTATCTTACCGGGGAAGCACACATGTTAGCGGGTAGTTAGGCCTCGGAGTCACTTGGAAGGCGTAGCTAACATTCTACGTACCCACTGATGTTTTCAACGTTGGCCTACTCACGTTACGCACGTTTCACATAGCGATGCAGACACGCACCTCCTACAGTAGTGCTGTTACGTCAGAAAGCGTTCGTTCATTTTATGTTTTACTGTTAAACAAGGTACTGTGCTTAGTACTGTGTTTAGCCTGAGCTATTTCGGCCTGGCAGAGGTCAGAATGAAAACCAGGTGTGAGGATGGGCCAGGCTCTGAAGTATGCGGGTCGTAACTACTTCTTTTCAGCAGTGTCCGGTGAGCCGACACCCAGAACTTCCCCTAGGGACAGGCAAACAGGCTGTGGCTCGTGACAAAAAACAATGAGATCTCCCTTTTAAAAGGAACCTCTGCACAATAGCTGCTTGCGTCAGAGCTGAAATCTTGTTCTGTAGACTTAACATTTTTATTAAGTGTTGTGTTTGTGGGTCAGGGGAGACACTCAGACAGGGTCCCGGGTTCAGGTCTAATCCCCAGCATCTGAGAGAAAATGGAAACAGCTAAAGTGTCATAAATCTGGCTTTGCCGATTGGTGCTCCCTCCCCACCCCCTCCACCGTACGGGCGACGGGTTTTACCAGTCTGTGAGATGTTTGCACATTGCAGTCATCAAAAGGTTGGGAATACCTAATCTGTGCTGTTTACCGTGACCCTGCAGAGCAGGCTTCCCAATCCGGTCCTCAGGGATCCAAAGTCGGTCCCTGTTTTTGCTCCCTCTCGGCTCCCACAAAAACGTGGACTGTCTGTGGGTCTCTGAGGATCAGATCAGGAAACACTGTCCCAATGGATAAGCAGCTAAAGGAAATGGATGGACGTCGACTAAGCGTGAGGCTGTCAAACATAACACTGTATGACCCCTTAAAAGGAGCTGACAGCGTGAAAGGTCCGTGGCCATGTTTCACTGCTCAGAATGATGGATAAAGTTAATCATTGTTGTGGTTATTGTTGTCGTTGTCAAGGTCTTTCTGCTGGACCGCCGCTCTATGCTCCGCTGAGCTGTATATAAGGAAACAGACTCTACACCCAGAGACAGCATCGTCACCTCTCACCTCGTCCAGCCATGCGGGACCGGAACCACAAAGAGCGAGGATCATATCCCAGCGTTCATGCTGTCTAGAGGTGCTACATAGCAAACGTGTGTGCGGCGGGGAGGTGGTCCTACCTTCCCCTCAAACCGGGCCGTGCCCCCTTGGCTGACCCGGGCATTGCGGGGGGGCAGGATGAAGGCCGGAGGCTCGTTCCTCGGGGAGGCCATCGCCAAGGTCAGGTTCGTCGTGGAGATCTGCGTAGCATTCGCAAGCTTAACGTCTCCCATCTCTGCGAAGGAAAGGGCAGAGTAGGACTTTACACTAAAATAAAATATGTCTGTAACAAGGACCGATCCATTAGTACATACACCTTAGCCTAGATGCAGGAACCCAAAAGCTATACTGGAATTTTAGGCAGAACCTACTAGAGCCTCAAATGCTGCGAAAAAGTCACACAACATTTCCCTGGGTTGGTAATCCCTTATCAAAAAGAGTCAAAATCCAGTGAAATGACACAAAACTCATAAATAAAATCATGGCCAGTATTAGCTCATGAAGCTGCTTTTGAAATCACACATTAACTTAACAGCTATATAAGAATGATATCTTGCACATGGGAAGCTAGTTTCTGCAATATCTGCTGATTTACATACCTTTCGTGTGCTTCATGCAGCTGGTTTTTACAACATTCACTATATTATGGCTTCTCTGTGTTGACATTTCTGCCCAAAAAAGCACTGAAATAGCAGACGGCTAGAATGTTCCATCTTCCATTCTGAACAACAAGGATCTGACAGAGATGAGGTCTGAGTTGTATCTGTCCTCCTACTTAACTCAAACCTCAGCAGAATTAACCTATTTAAAGTCATAATCTTGACCCTGTCTAGATATGCAAATCTCATAATTGTGAATTTATTTTTAAAAATGTGAAGGTCCACTAACATACCAGCTGGCAGGCAGTGAGATGACACAAGTGTGATCCGTTGCAATTATAAAATAGGATGTGGTGTATTAAACAGCACCAGGTCTTTTATTTATAGACCAGTAAAACCAAATATGTTATAATTATTTCAATGGGTCATTTTAGTTTTACATTTTCCAACTTTAAAGATCTTTGACAGTCACTCTTTCTGAATGCTCACATGAAAACACGACAGGACTCAGTTTCCATCTTTCTTCACATGAACCTGCAGCAATTAATGCTCAGTCCCCAACACCAGCCATAGCGTAAAACAGCTGATCCAGGGTCACATGACCCAGAGAATTCAGCACCCTTCCTTTATCCCACAGGGAAATCCCTGCCAAATAAAGTCAAAACACAGTCTCTCAAAACAGCCAACAAATCCTTCACCTTACCAATTACCTTCACCTTAAGGTCATTTACACATTTACACAAATCCATCACACAGCAGGAGGGTCTCTAGAGTCAATACAGGAAATCTGACAGTCACACACATTGAGCAGCTTGATGCTTTGGGCTTGATGCTGTATTTACCAGCCAGTGATGTACTTACGGACTATGGATTTTAGATTCCGTTCTCAATGTGGTTTCCTTTGTTCGCACTGACCTGGTGCACAATCTCCTGCCCGTGTTCCGGATTACATTTCAGACTGTGACCAGGAAATAAACCCAGCGCTTCCACAACTGGTTCCTCCCTCGTCAAACCATTACAACCATAACATGAATTATGGCTTTGTCAGAACGTTGCACAGTCACCTTCTCCTTTATACAAGTATGGAAGAAGGTTATTGTGCGAATGATTGTGTTGCACATGATTCAGTGTGTAAATGCAGCTCTGTGGAAGGGACTGGGGCAGCCAATGACATGGGGGCTCAATTTAAGGGTGAGCCATTGACATGGGGGCTCAATTTAAGAGCCAGCCAATGACATGGGGGCACATGAACGGGGCGAGCCAATGACATAGGGGCTCAATTTAAGGGCGAGCCAATGACATGGGCGCTCATTTAAAGGGCCAGTCAATGACATGGGTGCTCATTTAAAGGGCCAGCCAATGACATGGAGGCTCATTTAAAGGGCCAGCCAATGACATGGGGGCTCAATTTAAGGGTGAGCCATTGACACGTGGGCTCAATTTAAGGGCCAGCCAATGACATGGGGGCACATGAACGGGGTCAGCCAATGACATGGGTGCTCATTTAAAGGGCCAGCCAATGACATGGAGGCTCATTTAAAGGGCCAGCCAATGACATGGCGGCTCATTTAAAGGGCCAGCCTGTAACAGGCATGATGCCAAAGACTCATGAACACATCAGGACATCAGAACCAAATGTCACCTACAATATAATAAAAACCCATTATTTTGACATTGCCGGAACCATTTTTCAGGTCCCCACAAATATCTGTGAATGCAATCAAAAAACTAAAAATGCCAAAACTCTCATATTTTGTTTGGTTCCTTATGGTTAAGATTAGGGCTGAGTAGGGGTTAAGGTTGCCATGTTGGGATTGGAGTTTTCCCCAAAGAAATGAATGTGTGTGTGTGCACGCCTCAAAGGACAGCAGGATGATCCATATGAAAAGGAACATTCCAATGCACCTGTACTGATTTTTGTACATATGGGAAATAAAGCATGATTGTTTCCATCCATCAGATCCATTTAGCTGCTAATCCTGGTGAGAACCATGGGGCACCATCGATTACGGAAACCTGGCTTCTACGCACCGAAAAGCTCGTTAATTAGCCTTATTGCATCGACCTAAGGATGGAGTCTGATGTGTGTTGAGAGGACAGGGCGTCCCAGGGGACCGAGACGGTGTCAACGGTGAGAAGGAGGGAAATATTTTTTAGCACCAAGCTATGGCCAAAAAATCGGAAAGATGACCTGACCGATAACGTGTTAGAAAAGCACAGAGCAGAGCTCGTCCTCTGAAGATCTCAAGGAGAAGAGACTCTCCACGTCTGCACTCTGTGTCCACATAACAGGCCAGCGTGACCAAACCCGTTGGCCGATCAGCACCCTGGGAATGAGGTCCCTCAGCATGTCACCGGGATGCCCGGAGGGGTCAGTTGCTAATTGGCTGTCTTTTCTCTTCCTGCTTGTTAGTTTATTGATCTTCCTGTAAAAAGGCATCTACACAGACAACTGTCTGAGAGCCCTTCATACTGTCAGTTCTCAAGAGTCTGTCTGAGGCACCGCCTACTACTTTTAACGACGTATGTGTCCGGTCTCACCCGGGGTCCTGAACTCCCCATGGCACCATATGCCACATATCAATAAATCATATTTTACCGGCTTTCTTACAGAGACATCAGCAGATGCTGCCAGCTTTCAGAATAATAATTCACGGTAAAACAACAGCCAAAGGGCTCAGGCATAAATCTGGGCCGGGCCTGATCTGCCCACGCGGTGGGGGGGGGGGGGGGGTCCCAGCCCGAGCCAAAGATCTGCTTCTGCTTAGGAGGCACTCAGGAAGCTCAGCACTCCCGCTGGCGCCCCCGGGGCCACACGTGCGAGGCTCCAGCTGCGGTCGGAGGGCCACGGTGCATGGACTGTCAATGGTGGGTAATGGCATGACGGCCAAAGGCCTCATAATCTGAGGTGCTGACACTATATTAAAAAGGAACTTTACATTGGAGGAGGACTGAGCTTGTCTTAGCATGGACTAAACT
>JAODUD010000035.1:20306972-20323843 GCA_026784285.1 Stomatorhinus walkeri | reverse complement strand
CTCCCACTGGGGGGTGGGGGGGGGGGCTACGGTGTGTGCTACTACACAGAAGTGCACCTGAGATGGATCACAATGCTGGCTCCTGACCAACTCTTCAACGAGTTTCACCTAGAACCGACACTCGGATTTCTCATTAGCATAAGAGGGCAGGAAATCCAGGCCTCCTATTTTGTTTGATTTGGCCTGAAGTCCAGCACACTCTCAGACGACATAGAGTAGAGTAGCGCATTTCTAATGAACTGAACGTGTTGCTCACTGAGCTGTGGACCAGGACAACCTTAATCTGTCCCTTTAATCTTCTTTAATGTCATGTTTGTAGAACGTCGTTGTAAGAAATATTTAACTGTCACTGCTTTAAATAATGGACTAAATAAGCTGACATAAAAATGTCAGCATTCTCTGTTTCCACCGTAACCCGTTACTTAAAATATTACATTTTTAAGTTATATTTTACAGCCCCCAATGGTTTAGCTTGCCTTAATCGAAGGTATGTCTTCCTGTCAGTAGTTTTTAGAAACGCCAGTCTCCAAGAAATGATGCATGTGAAAGCTTGGCTCACACAGCTTATATACAGTATGTGTATTTATCATTTTGGTAATTTAACACAGTGCTACAAATGACACATAGATAATAACATTAGATGATATACCTGCGTAGATCATGGGAGGCAGAAAGAGCTCCCTAATTAGAAGACGGATTGGATGTAGAGTCCTCACACCTGGGTTCGAACAGCTGACCTAAAGGTTATCCCGAAAAACTGCATACACACCGGCCCTTTGCGGATAAGACTGCCCACCCCTGACCTAGACTGATTAAAAAGGCAAGAAAGCACCAAAATAAAAAGATTTATAACAAATCTTCCCTCGTCGAAACACGATAGAGAACGCTTTGCTGCATCGATACTTTGGTGTGCTCAACATGAACCCTTCCGTTCTCCCAGACCATGACAAACAAGCTCATCAGCTATGGTCTGTGCATTTGCTTAATTTCCAAAGTGCATACACTCTCTGCTCCCCATTTCTGCTGTGGTGGCATTGCAGGAGAGTTCAAATATGCCGGATGTTGTAATTTGACATTGTGACTGTACTGTGTATTAATCTCCTGGGCAATGAATAATTAGGCTCACTGGGAATCTGTTGGGTGGCCATCAGGTCAATTGATTTCAGATGATCACATGATAGTTTCAGTAGCCAATCAAATGTCAAAATTAGCTGTGAAGAGGCGGTCTGCCTGATCCCACTTACACTCATTTATTATCATGCATCAGGGAACATTTTATGCTGAATTGACCAAATTATAAATAAAATAAGATGACAAAAGCAAGTGAAGGGTAAGTGTGGCTCTGCTCCCCGGGGGCTGTGGCTGTTTGAAGCTCGTTGCTGTTGGCGGAGGTCCACGGTGGAGCCGCCTGAGGTGCGGGTGCAGCTAGGGCCTGTGGTCCTCTCCCCAGCGACAGGAGGGCAGCCTGGTGGGGTGGGCGGCGGTACCACGAGCCGCACGCCAAGCCCACCAGATGGCCGGGGTTGTGGCTGAGCGTTACGTAAAAAGCGCACGCCACTGGCCAAGCTTCCCTCTGGCTGCGGCACTGGGTATACGCACGGTCATCGTCGCGAGCCTTTGCTTCCGATGGGTGGGGGGCGGGGTCGCCTCGCTGTGAGGAGGCGGAGGAGCAGCAGGGCCCCGGCAGGCGGAGGTGCACGGCGGCGTGGGGGGGCGTTTCCGATGTCATGTCGCTAGGAGCCTGAGCTGCCAGCTTCATGCTAAGTACGTAGCCGTATGGATGCGAACGTAGCTTGATGTTCCGAAGGGGAATTCCTGCTTTTTCCGAAACGTCCGATCCCATTCTACACATTTGAGAAGGGACTTGGTTGGTTGTCAGGGAAACCCTTTGGTATCTGGGAGGGGTTAAATATGTGCTTGGTAGATTAGGTACGTGCTCCCCAGGAAACCGATTTGGATGAATTCCACGGATGAAAATGTTCATCCAGGCTGGAGGAGTGTATAGCCAAGGCGATGGCGAAGCAGCCTGCATCGGCACCCATTTCAGCTTCCACGAAGCGCTGTACACACATGCTCTCATAGGTTTTGCCCTTTTTAGCTTTTCTCAGCGGTCATTTGGCCCAGGAAAGGTGCAGCGCTATATTAGGAAAACCTTTATGCTGCCTGTGTTTGAATCAACGTTTATGTCGATAACACTACCTTCTGGTGGTACAGCCACAGAAAATCTGTTGGATTCTCATAACCAGGTGTCATATGGTCCTGGTAACTGGTGATACTGGTTGCTGGACCCACCTTAGCAGTGGCGATTAGTGGGGCTGATGCACTGATGACCCATTTATCCCATCGCATGTGAGCCAAGATTCAGGGTCACGTGGGCTTTACCATGAAGGACAGCACCCTGAGAAAGCCCCCACTCCCTAGATTAAATTCAGTTTATTTTGTTACACCACCTTTCAGAGTTACCCCATGTAACACGCCCCAGCATTATGGCGGTGCCCCCCACCGCCATAAAGTGACCGATGAGCTGTGTTTAAAGAGGGCTGCCATAATTGCTGTGTGTGTTTGAGCAGTGTGCGTGCCTGTCTAGTACCACGGCCGTGCAGAGGCTGCTGTGTGGCTGTTGCCATGGCTACTGCGCACGCCCCTGGAACATGCCTCCGCAGCAGGGTGCTGGGTGTCGTGCGGACAGGAGCTCCATGGTTCTTATCGCCCCCCCCCCCCGGTCTGACGGGCCGTCGTGCAAATTAGTCATGGGGCTAGCTCATGAATCCAGTTCCCCAACAGCAGATAGATGTCCGGAAGACTTGTGTCTCAGAGGTGTCCTTCAGTTGAAGTCACTGTGAAAGTCATCTGAAAGTTAAACGATGATGTTCCTAAAGGTTTGTGAGATGTGTTTGTGTGGCCATCTGCGTTTGCTGTCCTGCATACAGGTAAGTCATGCCAACATCTTCATATCAACAAGAAAAGATCTCAGTAGAGAGATGCTCTGTGCGTTTCACAGCTGGAATGGGATCCCCAAAGGACATTCTTCCTGGGGTGTGATAGGGCTATCCCATTATGCTCTTTCTTTATAGAGGAAAGGTACTGCTGTGGTCACTGGAATCATGTGATCAGTCATTTCACACCACCGGTGTCCTGTTATGGTGGCTATGTTATCTGATCCTGTGTCTTGCTGGATCAATTTTAAACCAACACCCCCTCAACACGATTGTCTATTTTATTTTTTATTGTTCTTTTCTTTCTTTTTTTCCATCTGCACATTTTAATTGTCTAAGATGTGGTCCTGGATCCCCTAGCAGCAGATGGTAATTAGGGCTGATATACCTGATTTTTTTTTCCTGGCAACACCTGCTGGTACAGCAGTAGGGCATGAATGTCACAGGTACCCTCTTACCAGTGGGGCTTCCGGTTGGATCGATTTCTTGGGCCTGTATCCTAAACTGCGAAGGACCCTTGTCACCAGGAGGACCAGACTTAGTGCCTCCTACCTCCTATCATCTCCTGAAGGAAGGAGTGAACGTAGAGGTGCAATGATGATGGTTGACATATGGGATATATTTTTGGAAGTGTGCGGTCTGGGCTCCCTGAATCTCCCCAGCTTCATGTGGGGGGGCGGGGCGACTTGGTAGGCAGTGGCTGAGGGTTCATTATCTTAACAGCATATGTTCCTGCAGCAGTGAGGTATTTTGATGAGGAACCTGGAGTTCCTGAGCCTCCAGAAGGATTCTTTAAGCGAACCCAGACATGCTTGATGAGGCATAAAACTGTCGCCCACCCCCCCACCATCTGCATCCCCGGTAAGACTACTGGGGACCAGGCTCCATCACCTGGGCTAAACTCACAATATTGCCTGTTAAACCCCCCCCCGGCCACACCTCCTCGAGTACCACTGGGGGGGAACCTCCTCATTCAAGCCTGTCACCTCAGATAAAGGGATTTCCTAAGGAAACCGTGTAACGAACTAATTAGGGGATCATTAATATTACGGTTTGGGTTATGACAGGGTCTCACATCATAGCAACAGCAGATGGACTGAAGGCAAATCAGCAAGATGCCCGGTGACCTAAAGCCACGTGCTCCTACGTCCTCGAGTGAGACGGCTTGCCTGTAAGGCTTTTTGGAATATTCAGCTTTGTGAAACTGCAAGTCATGTAAGCTTCCCTTGAGCATCTTTAGTAAGGAATAATCACATGCAATAAAGCGTCATGCTTAGCATAACCGCTTCTGAGCTCGATTCCTGCGATCTTTGTTCTTTGAGCTATGCAGTCATGGTGACCTATTTGACTCATTTTCCATGCACGGTGTGTGCACTCTCGCTGACGGGGGCGGGGGCATCTGAATGCGAATGGGCATCATGAATCAGACAGATGTACACGTACCGTGTTTCCCGTCGCAGCAGGAAGCAATGAGTTTAAATAGGAGATGTGGAGAACGAGGGCAACAAGACGGACACATCTGGAAGTGGCGATGACGACGCTCAGAGTTCCCCGCACTTTAAACGAGCAGAAAACATGTGGTGTGCCTTTGCAAGTCTGAGTACGGCTTTGAAAAAAGTGCAGCACTGTTTCGTCAAATTACAAGCAGACGGAGCAGAGGACCGGAGTTCGCTTCGGCTGTTTGGTTCAGTTTTGGTTATCCGGTGTTTTTGGTTCTGGAGTGAGTCTCAGCGTAGGACAGATCAGGGTACGGGTAGGAAGTGACACCAAGCTTAATATTATCTTTTTTTTTCCTTTTAGAACCAAATGTTAAAAATGTATATGGTGGGAGAAGGTTTATTTCAGACTTTCTCAGATAGAAGAAGAGGGGATGCCTCATCACTTTGCACAAAAGCGTCCACTAAATATATAAATGTAAATGTAATAAACTTGTCACCTGATGCTCAGCATGTCCTTCTGAGCAGCACTTACTGAGGTTTCGTTACGAGTAAGTGGATTTCCTGGAGTAACGGGTCGAGAAATCAGACAGACATTGGCACGGTTCCCTCGATGTAGATTGCGTG
This sequence comes from Stomatorhinus walkeri, assembly GCA_026784285.1. Lineage (NCBI taxonomy): Eukaryota > Metazoa > Chordata > Actinopteri > Osteoglossiformes > Mormyridae > Stomatorhinus > Stomatorhinus walkeri. The sequence continues at coordinate 20,318,844 of JAODUD010000035.1, read as the reverse complement.
GGATTCTGTGTTTTGAAGACGTGCGGAGGCAAAGAACAAAGCCTGCTGAAATTTGGAGGCAAAACGAACTGCTGCTTCTACACCAAGCTGTGCGGAAGGCTGTTGAATTTAATCATTTGTTTTTGATTTTTTGAAAACTTTATAATACTTTAGAATAGAGATTAATGTACTGTGTGTGCTTGGAGCATCCCTAAATGTGAGCAGTTACCTTGAAGCAAGTTCTGAATGCAGTTTAATGAATTTAAGGCAGTTTAATGAATTGTAACCTGTCATGTTTAGGTTCAACATTTTTGCTCCCTCCCAGCTCCCTGTAAGACAGTCCACATTTTTGTTTCCTCCCAGCTCCCTGTAAGACAGTCCACATTTTTGCTCCCTCCCAGCTCCCTATTGTGAATTGGGTGTGAGCAAAAACGAGGACCGGATTGAGAAACACTGAATTAGAGTATGGTGTAAAGCAGTACTTGTCAACCTTTTTGTACTGCAATCCAATTTTTACCATTCCAGCTCAGTCTGACCCTATATCAAGTATAGGTTTAAATTAATGCTATGACCAAGTGCACAGTGCACTCTGCAATCAATGCCTATCTCACAATTCTGATTAGTTGTGCCAGTGAATTTTGAATGAAGCATTTGTCTTGGATTGGTTGAGTGTTTACTAGTTTTGCCCTAAGTAGATGCAGACCAAAGATCCATTTATATAGCTTAATTCTAGGACTGGGGCTGGGAAATCCGATAGTGGATCAGCATAGGAGCTTGCTGGTTTTAAAATGCTTACATCTCCAACTCCGCCTCACCACTCTTCCACTTGCTGCGACTCAAATTTGGGTTGCGAGCCATGGATTGAGAATTGCTGGTGTAAATAGATAGAGAACAAATGTATAAATGATTCAGACCTTGGGGTGCAATCTCAGGAAGGCCAAGGCTAGATAGAATCTCTCGCGCTCGGTCTACACTGAAGTCTGGCTTGTCTTCCCTGCCCAGGCAGCGCTGCAAGCTTCACATTAATCTCACCCACTCACACCCTGATGCAGGGGCGGATTAACCTCTCTGGGGGCTCTTGGCTGACATCAGCATGGACGCTCAAGTGTTGCCAATTTAACTAACTGTTCCGGTGTTCCAGAATTGGGGTGAGGCTCTGATGTTTGCCAGGGTCCTAGACTTTAGCATAGCATAGCGATGCATTAATCTGACCCACCCCTATGCAAGAATATGGTCCCAGCATGTAACGATCAGGTGTTTCAGTTACAAACACGCAAACAGGTAAAATCCTGTAAAATGCAAACTAGAAAAGAAATACCACTTATACTCAATAAAAAAGTGCTGTGGGACAATGGAAATAAAGGAGGGAGGTCCTGCCTTTTTACAGAGGGTCTTTCACTTGTATGCCGGATGCAGTGTAGACATTTGCTGATCTGCTGGAAGTAGGTTATATCCATAATGTATTCTGTTGATCTAGCAGTTAGCATTAGCTTGAAGTCCCAGAATCTGGGGTGGTGAGTTGCCCCTGTTGCTCTCCTATTGTCTCTCTCTCTGTCGCTCTCTCTCTCTCTCTCTCTGAACAAGTGCTCTTCATCCCAAACCTTTGCACTGCGGAGGATCAGCTCCTGGGACTTTAGGTTTTAATTAGTCTTGACCACTCATACAGAAACACCCCCCCCCCCCTTACAGTTTTTCCACCTGAGGCACCCGCGTGTCTGTCGTCCTCATCCCTGACACCCCACCCACCACCACCACCACCTTCCTCTCCATCACCCGATTCCTAACAAACTCTTGCTTTCCCACAATTTGAAAAATACCCAAAGGATAAAATTTAATTGGCATTCCAGGAAGTATCTGACATTCCTTCATTCATTCACTCACTGAGAGATTATTGAGTGATTAGTGACCTTAAAATAGATTCACCTGATCATTGTGAATTCTTTGAACTAAATGAAATTTACCTTGGCCAGATCAGTTAACCCTAATGCAAAGAATTTGAAACACCACCCTAACTCCATGAATGTGGGTTACAGTGGAAAGAGGTAATATTCATACTGTCTCATCCATCCACATCCGCATCTGCTGTATGCAGCTTGTCTGCTACCGGAGATAGTTCAGGTCCATCCATCCATCCATCAATCCATTTTCCAACCCGATTATTCTACTGGGTCGCAGGGATAGTTCAGGTCCAGAAAGTAAAAATCCAGACCAAGACTTTGTTTCAACCAACCAGTTGAGTATAAAGAGTAACAGTCACAGATACTCAACTGGATGGTTGAAACAACATCTTGGTCTGGATTTTTACTTTCTGGATCTGAACTCCTCACCTCTGCCTTTGAATAAATGCACAGATGTGTGCCAGTTAAACGCAGGACTGCAGCCGCTAGGCTAGTGGTTGCTGCTGCGCCTGTCAAATTATGGGATGGTAGACTTTCTTCTGTTGTGCTCTCGGTTTTCAATCACTCCCTTATGTTGAGAAATGGCCTGCTGGACCTTCCCGACAGGCCGACACCACCAGACTCCATTTCTGCTTCCTTTGTTCCAGTCAGAGGCTCTCAGGCTACTAGTTTTCCATGCAGATCTTTTCCACAGCCCAGCTCCTTGGGACAAGAGCGCTTAACAGGTCTCTGAATTGGGCTTCCGGGGATCGGGGCACCACCAAACCAGCATGGCGGCAGTGGGTATTTAAGGGGTTAACGGATCTTCTTGTGACAAATGTTTGGATCTCATGCGGTGCCCTACTCTTGTAACCTTAGCTGTGAATTTGGATTTGGACAAAAGCAGCTAACAATCAAGAAATTTATGTAAGAATAGCCAGTCATGCCCTGTGATTCTTGAAATAGGTCCTAGACCATTGCATAAGTGGTTATGGAAAAGTGATGGATTGAGAGATTATGCTCAAAGGGTGTCTCCTGTATGCATTTTTTTAGTCAACACATTTGTGCATATACATGGATACTATTGGACGAGGAACAGTTGTGACAATGATGATGATGACGATGATGATGATAATATTGGTAATTTCATCATTACACAGTCAATGGTCTAATCCTCTTAAGCCGCTCTCTCAGCGCTTTGCTTTGGGGGTTATCTCTTGCATGGCTGTTTGCAACACATTCTTCCGATGACACGACTTGTAATCATTGAGTCATCCGCTAAGTGTGTCTATGGCAGTTTCCCAATTCGTTCCTTGGGTAACCAGAGGCAGTTCCAGTAGGGAGCAAAAATGTGAACTGTCTGGCAGGGAGCTAGGAGGGAGCAAAAACATGGAGCGGACGTGGGCCCCCAAGGACCCCAGATTGGGGTTGAGGATCGCAGTTTCCCTGCTGCTGTAGGTGTGACTGTCCTGTTCCCTCTTTAACATCTGTTACATGCGAGAGTGACTCTTAGGAACTGGGACCGTGAGATCTTACATGCTGCCGTTTCTTAGCTTCTACCCTGTGGTAAATTCTTATTTTCTGTATAAGACCTCTATTTATTTGACATACTCTGCATGGCACCAATGATGAGTAAATGCTGTTAGTCAGACTAATTTGAGCAGGCAGTATTTAGCCGGATCAGACACGATGATCTCTTACCTCGCTTGCTTTCTACTGACTTGCCGTATGTGCACTTTGGGATGGCTAGATATTTACTACACCTCCAACCGTTTAGCTTTTAGTCACAGCTCTAGTTCTTAGCATTACGCCACCTGCTGGCCGGAGCGAGAATGCAGCTTAATTTCAGGTTGTCGCTTCGGCAGAATGATCAGGGAACCCAGGCCCCGCTGTGGACGTCTGCCCTCCCCTTTGCCGTGCCACCGAAATCCCACGCGATTCACTCACTGCTGTGGTTTCCTGTTCATTAGTTTATTACATCATTCTTGTAACAGCCGGGACGCTTCTGGGGGTTCCGTAAGCTTCTCCATGAGTCTTTAGAAATTCTCCGTTCCCCACGTGTGTTTATAAAGCCAGAAAGATGGGTGCAATAAATCCACTTTGGACTCCCTTGAACACACATGCATTGTATATTGGGGAGAATGTCAATGTTAGAACATGACATCATACTTCTGAGAGATGTTGTGTTAGAATATGACTTCACGCACCTGCGAGAACATGACACCATATACTTGGGAACGTGACATATACCTGAAAGAGTTGTTAGAAATTGGCGCCATATACCTGCGAGATATTATGTTTGAAAAAGGCTTCATCTACCTGAAAGATGTCATTGTCAGTACATGATATCATATATATGAGAGATATTATCTTAGAACTTGACATTTGATATCTGAAAGATGTTAAATTAGAACATGACATCATATAAATGGGAGATGTCACGTTTAGAACATGACATCATATACTTGGCAGATGTTATGTTGGAACATGACATCATGTATCTGAAAGATGTTATATTAGAACATGACATCATTTACATGGCAGGTGTTATCTGTGGTCAGTGGTTTGATGCACCTGACCAGTGATAAAATGAGAAGCAGGTAGGCTTCCAGGATTAGCCCCAATCAAATCGCTGCAGTTACGTCTGTGCTGGATCTGCATCTGGCCCCTGCAAACGTTAAACTGAATGTCCAGAAAGATTACACTCAACTAAGCCGTGTCATGGATACAAAACACAGCGTCTACTCAAGGAATTCACAATTAAATTATTAAATTATGCTTTTAGGATATGAGATCGCTGCACACACACGCCTGCTCCAGTTCTGCACATCATGGTTTGGAGTCTGTGCTCTGTAAGGGTTCATCCTTTTGGATTTTAGTTGTTTGAGCTGGGTGCCGCTAATGGCGTTTTTTTTACATGGGGAGAGATCTGAGAGCAGCCGACATGGCGCATTTGTAAATCAGCAGCTTTTCTGCCAAAAATGCAGCGTATATGAGTTCGGGTACAGTTCACTGGCCAGAAACACAAGCCTGGTGTCAGTATCTGATTTGGCCATTGAGAGTCGATTGTGTGAAAAAGTGACTAACTGCAAGTGTTTCATCTCAGTCATAGGTCAGACATTTCCTGTCTTGATGATATCCTATATCCACATATATATATATATATATATATATATATATGTGTGTGTGTGTGTGACGTATATCAGATTTGGAGTCCTGCCATTTCTTAAATTATTAATAGTTTTGATATTTTAAGTTTTGGTTGCATTCAGAATTAAGGTGCTTGTTTGAGGTTTTCTTGTGTTTTTTTCACCTCCTCAGTATTTATGACATTGACAATGGGGTTGACCTCATTCATACGTGGAGGAGGTCTGTTCGGTCCCGTTTTTGGCGTTTGCACTGCGGTTGATGTGGACGGCCCCGTGAAGATGCTCTATTTACAGCTGCTGCCTGGCTCGTTAGCCTGAAATGTGTCATGTGACCATCACATGATTGGCAGCGCCCTTTCATCCCACATCTCATCAGAAATTGCTCGGTGGTGATTCTGTGGTGACCCCGTGGACTCGGGGCTGTCCTTATCTCGCCCCCGGTTTTGATGGCCTCTTCACACAGGCGAAGCTCCAGTGGGAGGCACTGGGAATAAGTCCTGGGCCAGCTGTTTACACCCCCCCCCCCCCCCCCACTCCACTGGGACCATCTCCCCCCACATACGTGTCTATGCTTGTACATTGGCTGGGTTTGTATCTTCATGCTCACACATGATGGCGGTAGTACGGTGATCTGGTCTCGCACCACTGGGTCGTTAACTCCCGACTCCTGGGTTTCTCAGCCCAGGTGTTCAGGGGAAGAGCTTCCACAATCTTTAGAGGGTTACGCTAATGGAATGAACTGCTTAGTAGCATATGTTGACGATTATCGATTAGGGTCCCCGAGCGGTGATAGATTGACTGGAGGGGCTTGAGACATGTCCTGGAAGAAAGGTAGACCTTCCCCCTTAAAGGAGGTGTGTCTTGTGTCTCTGATTGGGAGGAAGCTGGCTCTCCGTCCAATCAGAACTGAGTCTCTGAGGGGCTGGTGCCACATGGGTGAGTCAGGGTTCCCATAAGATGAAACATATGTGAGGACCTACAACTGTATCAGATTAGTTACGTGTCTTTCTGTTCACTCATTTCCCATGGGGTCCCCGTAGACCCCTTCTACACCTCCCATCTGCTCAATGGACACAGCTGTGGGCTCCCTTCGCTACACTTACGCAGTCGGACGTGGGAAAGGCACAAAGAGCACAGATAGGCAGTTATATATGCACCGCGGGGCCAATCAGGTCGCTGGAGTCGCATCCAATGCTGGAGCATTTCTAGCATCGCCTTGAGCGAGGTGGCGTGATGGAAAGATTTATCTGCACGTGTCAGCGTTTCCGAAACTGGTCCTCAGGACCCTGTCAGTCCATGTTTTTGCTTCCTCCAAGCCCCCAGTCAGGCAGGGAGCAAAAAGGTAGACGGTCTGTGAGTCCCAGAAGACGGGGTTGGCAAAAACTGCTGTGTGTGTATATGCAAAATATTAGCCTGGCTGAAATATTCACCTGTCCCAAGGGTAGAAGAAGTGTCCCACCTCACGCCTTTAGGTGTAACCCTGATTCAGCAGTAACATCCCGGAGACCGAGAGGTGTCAGGAATTCCTTACACCAAGATGGACCGTGGTGCTCTGGGGGCCACTTTGCACCTCCGCTTGGAGCCACACAGTCGCCATCTCGAGTGGCTGCTAGTCACGGCCGTCTGATAGCATTAGTCAATGTGGGACATGCTTTAATCCAAGGGAATTTAAGCAGCTCACAACCAGACCTGTTTAGACAGCTGTTGCAGTTTCACCGAAGCGAGATTCCTCTCTCAAGGGCACAACAGAAGTCGTCTTTCAGGGACTTGGTGGCTTTTGCATAAAGATTCTTTCCCAAGCTTTTTATGATGATGAGCCTCAGATTAGATACTGGCTGAAGTCTTAGGTCTCTTAACCAGTCAAACCCATTTTCTTACACTTGGGATTGCAGTCATGGTTTGCTTGAAATGGGCTAAAATACAGGTCAGCAGGAGAATTATATGAAGCTGAAATTTATAGAAGCTCTAATTCTTGGGGGGCAAGGGGGGGAAGCTCTGCTCTGGGGGGGCATGACTGAAATTAATAACCTATTGTAATTGCTATTGTAGGTTTCTGCCGATACAAATGTGAGCTATATTACCGAATCATAATAATAATAATAATAATAATAATAATAATAATAATAATAATAATATATCTGTAGATGTTTTTGTGTACTCTAGTGAGATGTAAATAGTCTGCTCCTCTGTGTTGAGAAAAATCCTATTGCAAAAACAGTACTTTTCTGGGGAATAGTATTTATTTTTCCATCAGAGGGTCTCGAGGATCATGTCAGCTTTACAGGACTGTTCAATAGGGACTGTGTCTTGCTGATCAGGGATCTTCTGTCGGCACATTAGTTGGTCTCTCTCCGAAGTGACAGTTAGTGCCGTAAGGCAGTAAACCTCACTACCCTCACCTTTCAGAAATACAGGCAGCTTTTCTTTTATTCTAAGATATGATTGGTGGAAAGATTCTTTAAAGGAAACCACACGTTGAGCAGAGTAGTGATATGTGTGTTTTTTCACTCTGGTGCGCAGTAAGCGAAAGCTTGTCTCGGTTGTGAGGTGAGATGGTTTTGTTATGATGTTGTTCCTTATTTAAATTTAATATATTTTATTTCTTGTACTGGGGTAGGCATTGGAAATCTGACCATGGGAACAGATTTTTGGACCATACACAAATGGATCGCACACAAAATGCCTTCTGCAGTACACGGTTGGGACTCAAAGTGTCCTGCTGATGCTGTACATAATGAATATACCTGGACAGCAGGGGGCGCAGCAGTTAAGGAGCCAGGCTTCTGACCCACATTAATGGATGTATGTTCCAGAAAAAGCAGTGGAGGTCCATTCAGAGTGAGGTGTGCAGTGATTGCAGCGGGGATCAGGGATCTTGACTTAATGCTGAGCGGCAGAGAGGTGCAGAAGTGTGCCGTCAGATCTGTGCCGTGGGCAGACCTGTGAGAATGGCACGTGCCTCCCAGTGTATTACAGTGTTCAGTGAGGCCCGCAGAGCAGTGTTTCGCAATCCAATCCTCAGGCACCCACAGCTGGTCCATGTTTTTGCTTCCTCCTAAGCTACCTGCCAGAGAGTCCACATGTTTTTGCTCCCTGCTAAGCTCCCTGCCAGAGAGTCCACATGTTTTTGCTCCCTGCTAAGCTCCCTGCCAGAGAGTCCACATGTTTTTGCTCCCTCCTAAGCTCCCTGCCAGAGAGTCCACTTGTTTGCTTCCTTCCAGCTCCTGGTAGCAAAAACGTGAACTGTCTGCGGGTCCCCGGGGACCCGATTGTGAAATACAGCTATAAAGTGACAAGTCCGCGGGGGCCAACGGGACACATGTAGGACTCTTCATCTCTGTTAATGTACGGAGCAACTGCTGAGGGAACAGACTATGAGAAATAGGGTTTTCGGTCATTCTAATATTTTTATAGGAGATAAACTGCATTAGCACAATTTCTAAATTGGTTTACCCCGCTTTGCATTGATCTAAATATATAAACCTGTATTAGCTGTATAAATATATAGAATTATGTACACAATACACGTCAGCTGAGCAAATATCTGCCTCTATTCTTCCTTTGCAAACTCATTGTTGAATAGTGGTGTTGCGGGTGCACAAAGAGATGTGAAGCCCCACAATGCTGGAGTTAAAATGATAACCTGCATAACTTGGTGTGATCTCAGCCTGTTCATCAGGCTACCGCACGTGTCTGTGTTTTTTCTCGTGAAGCGGAGCCTGTTGCCCTCTGTTACTGACAGTACCTGTAATTACACTTGTCTAACAGCACATTTCTTAAGAGAATGCCCATGTATCCTCTGAGATGCTATTTCATTTGCCGGGAGCGCTGATATTTCTGTCAAAAGAGCTGACGGTATCTTCTCCTGACACTTTCTGTTGTTTTTCTCCAGGGTCCGTCAAGAATGATGGCATCAAGGCGTCGGATATCTTACCGGTACTGAAGGAGAAGGTGGCGTTTGTGTCAGGTGCGTACGGCGTCTGCCGTCACGTGTATCGCCCCCGAGGTGCGGAGTTCAATTCCTTGGGGGCGCCTGTTGTACATCCTCCCCTTCCTGCCCCCACCTTCTCACTGTTTTTTCACGCCGTTAAACTTCAGTTTAAAAAGAATGGCCATTTTTATTGTGTTTGTGATTTCGCCTCTAAAACATCCACGCATTGGTATATAAGACGGGGGGATGGAATAAAGCAGAAGTTCCTGATGCTGAGAGTCTGGAGTCTGTCAGTGCTGCCGGAGAAGGGATTTACGCTTAACCCAGTTTCTTAATTAATCAGCCTAACTGTGTCTGGGGTGTTATAAAATTCCAGTTAAACACTTACATTGCCTTAATCAAATTACCGCAGGTGTGTTTATAGTGAAAAAAGCAAACTATGTTGACTTGATGTAATTAAGTTCATGTCCCCAATTTAATCTTTTTATGGCTAATCAGTTATCAAATCTATATATACTAAGTTCTCCAGGGACCAGTATGGCAAGTAGTCAAGTAATCAACAGATTAAACAGTTTAATGGCATATTTAGTTGAGGAATGCTGATTAACCCAGACACTGATACCATTCAGGCCTGAACAGGTGAGTTACATGCACACTACGTACCCTTGTGTGGTGCCTCTGGTCTGGCCAGTTCTGTACGAGCCTGCTTCCCCTTTAAAGGCGAACTGTCTCGTCACACTTTTCCCATTATCTTTAAAATTGAGAGAGACACAGCGCCGCCCTTGAGGGACCTCGCTGCGCCTGCGGCTTCGCGAGCTGCCGTTCCATTAGCTGTTGATTTGCAGCCAGATCTCCAGGTGAGGCTGGTTCAGATCCAAAGTGCGTCTTCAGTTAAGTGGTTAGCAGGCGGCGCTCCCTCCAGTCCTCCCTCACTTCGGCCCCCCCCGGAACCCAGAGCCGGCGAGTCCACAGCCTGCCGGATGCGGCCCTTCATCACCAGCTCTTTAGGAGCAACAATTAAAAGTGCTGATTGATGTCCCCAGGAGCTGTGAGAGAGATGGTGTTGTGTTTAATAAAGAGAACGGGGGACTTTAATCAGAGGTGGGTCATCTTTTAGCCACTAATGGAAATCACAGGTAGGTAGAGGGCAGCCTACTTAAGTCAAGTTAGGGGGATGGATTGTTTTAGTCATTTTTTATTCATTTTTATGAGAACGTTCCGGAGCTACATCCTACTGGATGGAGACCCTGGGACAGAGGGATTACATCACAGCTGGCTTGGGAAGTCCCAGACCCCCTTGAGGAGGTGCTGGAATCTGTTGCTGGGGGAAGAGAGGTCTGGGTTTTCCCGGAGAGGCTCAGCAAGAGTGAGAATGGATAGGGGGTATTTTAATGTGTGGTCAGGGACCCCTGTGATTGCACCGGTTAGTGTGCAACGAGTCCCCTGTTATGCTATTCTGTGGAATCAACATCCTGCTTCATTATGGAGACTGACCATCACTAAAGCTAGCATGGTGTTTTTATGGATGAAGGGCTGCAAATAAACGCGGAAGATTATAGGATGTTTGTAGGTTGTACTTACCCTGCATGACTTTATTATTCTGTTCAATTACCCACAATAGGTTTTTGAAGAGCATTTTCTTTACACACATATTAAAATTATGAAAGATATTTTCCAAGCATATGGTATGAAATTATTAACATTTAGGCATGGAGACTTTTCTGTACGTGATATTATAATTGCAGTAGACTTATAAATCACAGCCTGCCTGACCCATTGTCTTTCAGGCGGCCGGGACAAACGCGGCGGTCCAATCTTAACCTTCCCAGCAAGGAGCAACCACGACAGAATAAAGCAGGAAGACCTGCGGAAAATGGTCACCTACCTCTCCACTGTGCCCAGGTAGGAGGACAGTAATGTCGAGTGACCCCATGACCGTCAAGGCCATCGATCAGCTTCATGGGTTAGGGTATAAGGCAGGGGGCTCCACCCTTTTCAGCTTGCGAGCTACTTATAAATGACCAAATGAAAATGATCTACCTACTATAAAAATGCAAAACATATATTTATGTGCATATATATATATATATATTCTTTGTTATTAATTTCCCTTTGGGATAAATAAAGCACTTTTGAATTGAACTGGGATTTTAGTTCCTTCACCTTTCTCCTTCTCAGCTCGCTTTTCGGAGGGAAGTTGATGTCGTAGTTTTTACTGTATGAACAATCTGAAAACGCCGCTCCACATTTCCTTTCTTCCGAATAGCAGTGGTAGACTGACAGATGAGGTACATGCACTTCGAATAGGACATGGGGAGTAAAATCTCCTCCCCCCATTCTGTATGAAAGTGATAGGGTTTTGGCTTCTGACTTGGTCCAGCTGCCCCATTCATTTTTATACCCTTTCTTAAGTTTAGTAGAAATAAACTGGAGGTTAACTGGGCGACTCGGTTGAACGTGTCATCCATCCTCTATTTTTTATGCCATACGATCTACCCACACTACCTTTGCGATCGACGTATTGGTCACCCCTGCTATAAGGCCTTAGCTGGCTTTCAGTTTGCCTGCCGGAGCTTAGAGGACTGCAGCTCTCAGAGCAGAAGGTGCCATCTTTCCCAGTCCAGTCATCCTCGCTGCGTTGCGCGCGGTCAGGGCGTTTCATATTGTGGCACAGTTCTCGTGGCCAATGGCAAGATATTAAGAGGCTTAAGCCTCACGTGCTGCCAACGCCGTCAGGTTGGCGCGTGGGTGGCGACACAGTGCCCTCAGTAGCTGGGCCGAACGCCAGCTTGTGACGTTGTCACTTCCCTGAGCTTCTGTCACATATGGCTCATAGATCCTCGTCATGTACAACTTTACATTCATCTTCTAATCACCAATCCTGAATAGTGTTCTGGGAGTGGGGGGGGGCGGGGGGAGGGGTGGATCCTTACCCA